>CM022399.1:662598-1411163 GCA_011833715.1 Carcinoscorpius rotundicauda | reverse complement strand
TGATGAACGTCTCAAACTTGCCGCCTTCCAATTTTCCCAGTCTCCCCTAAATAGTCCGTACGTGACGACTCTCAGCACAACCAGTAATTCGAATGAATCGCAAAGATTGACGAGACAAAATCACAGCTTCTGTAGATCTAGCTCTGGTCACAAATCCAAGTTGAATAAAATCACAGCAAACACTTAAACTTTCTGAAACGAATGCCTGACTCTTCTTTTCTTCGAATAAAAACTAATGACTCTTCCCCTATTTCTCGCGTCTCCCTCTGTTTATATATTAGTAGGCCTCTTCTCGAACAATCGTGTAACTTCTACAGAACTCCAGAGCAATCCGCACATGTCCGTTCTTGCACGAGACTCAACGTCTAGACACTAGGCCACCATACATTTCCGTTTATAGTCATATATTTGATGTACCTAATTCTAGAAATTTCTAAATGTTATTTTAAATGAATAACAACATGTGTTTTAATTGGTTTAAACTTTGAAACAATAAAATAAATATGGAAATATAAATAATAGAAATGAAAATTTAAACACAACACGACATCTTGTCGTTTACAAAACATTTACATGACATTTACATAACAGTTGTTAAGAATCAAGTGTAGTCGCAGACTTCTTTGTTCGTTGTTAAGAGTATCTATTGTCAAGTGTAGTCGCAGTCTTCTTTGTTCGTTGTTAAGAGTATCTGTTGTCAAGTGTAGTCGCAGTCTTCTTTGTTCGTTGTTAAGAGTATCTATTGTCAAGTGTAGTCGCAGTCTTCTTTGTTCGTTGTTAAGAGTATCTATTGTCAAGTGTAGTCGCAGTCTTCTTTGTTAGTTGTTAAGAGTATCTATTGTCAAGTGTAGTCGCAGTCTTCTTTGTTAGTTGTTAAGAGTATCTGTTTACAACGGAAGTCTTAGTAATTCGACTTATTAACTCTTTGGTCTTGTTTAAACCCCCTACAACACACGTGGTCCTTCAAAAAACTCACATGAAAACAGCACTAGATTGATAAGTTGGATATTAGCAAAGTATTATCTGGTAATATAAGTAATAAATAGTTAATCAATATAATTAAATTATATTTTAATCTACTGTCACATAAAACTAAAAATAATATGTTACTAAAGAAGCTTCAGACATCTGTTTGAAACACAAAACGCTTAGCTTCAATCTACCATGTTGCTTATTACACCATAATAACTTTTCAGTATGATTGATAGCTTCTCTTCTACTGTTTTTGGAAACCTTTTATCCATATTTAAGGTGCTTTGAATGTTATCCAGTATTTGATAGGGCGTTTTACCAATTTTTCAATATGTCTCACACATGTTATACATTACAATTATCTTCATCGAGTCTGTGTTTTATTATGTCACGTACATTACGAAGTCATTTTGATTTGAAATAAACGGAAGTTTGAATTTGATTTCATAAAAGTTTACTGAATGTCGATACGTATTGAATTCATGATATTTGCAAACAAAATTGATACAATTTTATTTCTTGACACAAATATGTTTCAATATACAAACAGCAATACATGTTATAATAATGGTTATTGCAAATAATTTGTTTCAAATAATTATTTATCTACAATAATTTTACAAACACACAAACAATATTCAGTCTTCTATCTGGGCTGGTACTAAATATTTCATCGACGGTCCAAATCCACGACATGAAAATGAATTCTGATTTGATATTGTTATGTTTCTTCTGACGAGAATGCTTGTTAGCTCTTTTCTTGGTTGGTTTCACGCGGTTTATAAGCTCACCTTCTACCGAGAAAGATATCTAATGTCCTCGTGGAAATACTAATGTATGAGTTTAATTCACAAAACGTTCGACATCTACAGGGTGGTCGCTAGAAAAGCGGAAAATTTGAGGGTCAGATGAGATCATGAATAAAATGCGTGCTTACTCATTTCTATTTTGATTTCTTTACATCATGAATAAAATGCACGGACGACATTTTGAGCATCTATGAGTGTAATATAACATATGCCTTTAAAAAACTTTGTAAAAGTTATTCTTTGTAAAAATAAATAGCTGTTTGACAAATTTTTCGCTTTTCTAGCGACCACCCTGTATAAATGATCCTGGTGAAATATCCGCAGTTTGCCGATTAATAAGCGTTTCTCATAAGTATGTCTTTCGAGGTTTATAGTAAAGTGATTGTAGTTGACCAACAACATTCTAAACTGTCTCAGGCGTCGTCGATTTAAAATCTTTAGGCGAGTTTTTTCTAAAGTTTAATTGACCTGCCAATATTCAAAGATATGTTACTACTTTCGTAAAACATACATTATTGATTCTTACTCTCGGGAATGTTGTACAAATTGAGAAAGCAGACGGGACTCGACCTATACACATTTAATAATACAAGTTATATAAAATTCAAACATGTATTAAACTGATAAAACATAAATATTAAAATAATATTAAATCCGTTACACCTCCCTAAGAATTGGCGTTAGACAATTTTTAACTCAAATACTGTATATAGGTTTATACATTGACAACAATACATTAAATAAATACGTTTATGATAATTAGACTGCACATCACGGAAAATTACATAAACACAAATGCTATATTTTTGGCTTAACAAAATCAATACTGACACGACTGAAGGGTTCTTCATAAGCTAGGGTAGATTTCAAAGTAGCAAGGGAATTTTCTGGTTAGGTTTGCTGATCAAGTGACATATATGGCAAGTTTTACGAAACTGAGAAATAGCTTACTCAAATTTTGGCCAAAGGAAATACATTATTATTTTGTCACACGTCTCGTTGACACCTATGTGACCTCCCGTGGGACGTTCATAGACAACCTTCAATATTTCAGGATAATATACTTTTACAGCCCAGTAATCTGATGTTGGTACATCTGGTAGTCTCACCATTTTGTAACTTTCTCCAGTTTATGTTTTGGAAGTGTATATTTAAATAGTGAAGATATCTTCAGATCCTTCTCTTGATTAGTTCACTTCAAGCAAACCGAACTTCACGAGGTGAACCAGATTCCTCACATTTATCACTGTCACTCACCAATGAATTGTCAGTAGAACAATTATTCACAAGTCCCCTGTCGGATTCTAAAAAATATCTGAAATAAATCCATAATATCGTCCTCTGAACAATAGTTTATTATTTGTTTTTTACTTAATTACTTATCCTGAGATCAGTTCACAAGGGAAACACATCTGGATTCTTCTTAACAAAAACATAATCCTTGAATGAGAATGATTAACTCGCAGTAACAGCTTTTCCACCAGTCAAATAGCGTTCCAACAACGATGATACACAGTTATTGGCAGAGTGGGTCTTATTCCAGCTGTAACTGGTCCCTGTTACGTATTTTTTATGTTTTATGTTCTTCGTAGACTAAACGCAACAGAAAAACACAGATAACAGCTTGTATAATTTATTACAGTAAACTATTAACAAATATAACAGATATAACATAAATTATATAATAACAGTGACAGATATTAAGTTACAACATTTGAAATTAATTACAAAACAAAATAATACTAGTTTCAAACTTCAAAATTAATCACAATACAAAATGGTACTGGCCTGTATCTAATATAATGATCTAAAATGAAAGTCTCAAATTCCAGTCTAGGGTGTGAATTTGGTCCCACGAAGAAATTCCGAAGCTTAAATGAAGAAGTTCAGAAACAGTTCACAGTTCAATAAATTCGCCGACTCTCAGCACAAGCAGTAATTCAGATGAATCGTAGAGATTGACGAAATAAAATCACAGCTTCCGTAGATCTAACTTCAGTCACAAATCCAAGTTGAATAATCACAGCAAACACTTAATCTTTCTCAAATAACTGACTCTCTTCTTTTGAAATAAAACTAATGTCTGACTCTCCTCTTTTTCTTTGAATAAAAACTGATGTCTGAATCTCTCTTATCTTTCTTGCATCTTCGTCTGTTTATATATTGTAGGCCTAGACCCCTCGAATAACCGCGAACTTTCTACAGATCTCCAGAGCAATACGCGCATGTCCGTTCTTGCATGTTACCCTAAATGAATAACAACATATTAGTTTAAACTTCGAAACAATAATATAAATATGGAAACACAGATAATAGAAATGAAAATCCAAACACAACACGACATGTTGTCGTTTACAAAATATTTACACATTTACATAACAGTCCCTAAACTATTTATTTTCAGAACACTAACATCGCTACCTTCAATTACCTGAGTAATAAGAGATTCGTCAGTGGTAGAACTTGAATCTAAGGGCACCACTGTTTTGGGGTCACCCAAGTATAGTGTAAAATACATATTAGTATTGTATTAGCAATGCTATTTGTCAAAGACACAGCACCAACATACACAAAAGGTTTACCTTCCTCCATAACTGCATCATCCTTCTCATCAGTGGCCAAATCAAGAATATAAAGTGATCTGGTGAAACTACGTTCCTATGTGGACACGAAAGCATTGTATGTTCCTCCTTTTCGTTTTCTTTTTCAAATACCAATGATCGGACATAAAATGATCAGGTTTTTTTACATAAATGGCAGATAGGCCTTGATGACTTTGAAGGTGTTTTATCATGACTGTCTCAAGATTTCGAACTAGAAGAACTGGATTTTTTTAGAAGAATCCTTGACTTTAGTGGACTGGACAGATGCAGGTTTTTGCTAGGATGACAGGAAGTTCTTTGTATGAAAAGTGTTTTTATGTGTTAAAGTGTGGCCGCTTCTCGTCGTCACTTGTACAGTTTTTAAAATCCTTAATTAGACGTATTTGTCTTTATTTGTCGAAACTGCTGCTAATATGTATATAATTACACCGTCGATCAAAATAAATGTCTCTTTCGTAGGCGAATTCTTTATAACTCTGACTATCTTGCTTGTAACAACGTCGAAACATTTAGTGATACGTCTCCAGCACTAATTTGTATGCTTTGAGAATTGAGAGAGAGAGGGCAGTAAAGATTTCTTGTCCTTCGCCAGCTGTACTAATAATGAACATATTCCAGTGGGCCATCTCATGGTTTGGGCAACTCTTTTAAAATGTAGGAAATGTTGTTTAAGTTTATGTGCATTAAATGGCGGAACTTTAATATACTGATTGACTTTCGAGTTGTAATTTTGCCTTGGTTGATCGGAGTTAAGCCTAATTTCCATTTCTTTCAACCTAATTTCATTTTTGACTTCGATAAGAGCGTGTTCTATTTCTAGACGCTTACTTTCATTGTCGGCTTTGATACGAGTTCGTTTGGTCTCGTGATGTTAATTTTCTCTTTCAGCTTTGTCACAAGTTTGCTCCTTCTGAGCTTCGACATGGGCTTGTTCTGACTCGATTTGTATGAGTTTTTACTGGCTTTTTAATTAATCTTTAACACTCAACACTGATTGGCTAGTGAAGACACTAAAGTATTCCTATAATGCTTCCTAATCATCGACTAATATTTCAACAATAAGTTTTTAGTTCATTTTTCAAGTTGATTTTTAAAACTCCAGGTGAAATATTATGGAACTTTCGAACAATTCACTTTTGTTTCATTTTTCTAAGGCGTGATTCAAGAAACTTTTATAATTCGACATTATAAAATGTCAAATCTTATTGACACCGACAAATATAAATCGAATAATAATTAAATTTGAATTTATTAAATAATTTTGTCTCCGACTCAGACCTCGGACACGAGGCCTCAGTTTATTTTGCTACCTATCACAATTTATCTTGAACGAGTTTACGCTTTATTATGTTACGAACATTACATCATATGATTTCAAATAAATGGAAATATGAACTCATAGAAGTTAACTGAATGTCGATACGTATTAAAGTTATGATATTTGCGAACAAGATTGATACAATATTATTTCTCAACACAAACGTGTTTCAACAGACAAAAAGCAATACAATTTATAATAATGGTTATTGCAAATAAATATTTATATAAATATATACAACTTTTACAAAATCACAAATTATACTCATTCTTCTATCTGGTAGGTTACTACATGTTTTATCGACGGTCCATGTCCAAGCGATTTAGTTCTGAATTGATATTGTTACACTTTTGACGAGAAAGCTAGCCAGCTCTCTTCTTTCTTGGCTTCACGCGGTACATGAACTCAATTTTTATCGAGGAAGACATCTGTTTGTTTGTTTTTGTTTCTTGAATTTCGCGCAAAGCTACTCGAGGGCTATCTGCGCTAGCCGTCCCTAATCTAGCAGTATAAGACTAGAGGGAGGGAAGCTAGCCTTCACTACCCACCGCTAACTCTTGGGCTACTCTTTTACCAACGAATAGTGGGATTGACCGTCACATTATAACGCCCCTCGCGGCTGAAATGGCGAGCATGTTTGGTGCGACCGGGATTCGAAATGGCGACTCTCGGATTACGAGTCGAACGCCTTAATACACTTGGCCATACTGGGCCAGAAGAAGATGTCTAATGTCCTTGCAACTATACTAACGTATGAAGTTAATTCACGTAATGTTCGTAAGCGAAATTCTTGAAATTTCAGCTGGCCCAACAATATTCGAAGACACGCTAGTGTTGTCGTAAAACATACATTGTGTATTCCTATTGTTGAGAATCTTCTACAAATTTAGAGAACAGGTAAGTGCTGTGCAATACAAATTTAACAATGTAAGTTTGGTAAATTTAATATATATATTAAACTGAAACAATTTGTATTTTTTATTTGTTTTGAATTTCGCGCAAAGCTACTCGAGGGCTATCTCTGCTAGCCGTCCCTAATTTAGCAGTCTAAGACTAGAGGGAAGGCAGCTAGTCATCACCACTCACTGACAACTCTTGGGTTACTCTTTCACCAACGAATAGTGGGATTGACCGTTACGTTACAACGTACCAACGGCTGAAAGAGCAAGCATGTATGGCGCGACGGGGATGCGAACCCGCAACCCTCAGATTATGACTCGCACGCCTTAACACGCTTGGCCATGCCAGGTCAAACTGAAACAACCACTGATATTGAGATAATATTAAATCCGTTACATGCGGCACTTTTTAGAAGCTCTTATTAGTGCATGCTAATCGTGTACCACATAAAAACTGTAGGAAATGATATTAAAAAACTGCACACTGAAGAATACAGGTGTGAAACATGAAATGATACTGATAACAACTATGCGACACGAACAATATATGATATACTGAAAAAAGTAACAATGATAAATATACCCCGAAAATAGACCAACAATATGCAATATATTATGTATGACATTAGCAATATGCGATAATAATTAATCAGCTCTTTAATTAATGTTAATGCAATCGCAAATGTTTTCAATGAAAATTATTTTATTTAATTTGTATAATAACTACAGATTATCTATTGTATTGAATGAATGGAGACATGTAGAAGTGAAAACCTTTACCAGGTAGTTTTGTCCCAATGTTTGGAGGTTTGTAATCAATGTCCATGAAAATGTGCTATCACCAATTATAACACTGTGGAACACTCACCAATCATAACACTGGGGAACACTCACCAATCATAACACTGGGAAACACTCACCAATTATCCATGTGATATGAAATCTGTTTAATAGGCTTCATTTAAGAAATGATTAAATCAAAAAGTTGTGCGTCATCACTCGACGTTCGGAAATGAAAATATGATTTATTAATAAAGATATTAAATTGTAATTATTCTATGTCTGAAACGACACTGTATGATGTTTTCTTATACAAACAAGGACTACTCAAATACAGTTTATAATCTTGCTTAAGAAAAAAAAACATTGCATTTGTAGCAATTACTAAATAATTGGAATGGCCCCCAGTGTCTCAGCGGTATGTCTGCGGACTCAGACGCTAAAATCCGGGTTTCGATACCCGTGGTGGGCAGAGCACACATAGCCCATTGTGTAGCTTTGAGCTTAATTTTAAACAACAACAACTGATGGGAATAATGTTTACTTCTATCCCTCCGATCTCACTTCACAGTAATAACTATTTTTTTAAAAAAAACCAGACGTGCACAGTGGAATTACACTGAGCAAACGTGATATAAATCACAGAGAAAAACATTCAATACAAATGCAAAATAATTTGAATAATGGCAGTTGAATCGTTTATTCATGGTAACAAAACGTGATACGTTGGGTAAAAGTTAATGATAAATGATATATTGAATGAGCACATACATAATTCATAATACCCTAGAGGAATAGACTAAAAACACATTATAAACTATCCATTATCATACAAACAATGTAACGTGTTAAAGAATTGTTGCGAGTGTCGATATAACGTAAAATAATGTGAACATCGCATGGTGTACTGTAGAAAAAACATGATATTACGTTACATGTTCTTGGCAAATAACACAATATATATTATTAAAGTTCAAGGAAAAGTTATTAAAATTATATAAGAGATTAATGGTTGTTCTTTTCTTATTTTGAATTACTTAAAACACGATTCGTTTGTCTTTTCCTGTACCAAGATTTAAAAAATTTCTTCTCATGCTATCACCCTGACAGTACGTTCACCTGTTTTTAGCTGTCGGGCATATGAATAGGAAAAACAGATAATTAGCAGATGAACTAAAACGTAAGATGATTTATGTAAACACCAACCATCATGTATAGCTGTGACTATTGAAGATAATGTCAATTTTACTGTGGGCTGAATAATTACAAAGATTTCTTTTTCATCAAAGAAATTTCGATTAGTGGGATCACACTAGCTAAATTACTGTATAAATTATCCGTTTCGGGTTTTCGTCGTGACCACGCCCAAGTGCATATAATCTGTGCTTAGTATTTAGTCTATCCATAAGTGTGGTTTCGTGCGCTTTCTTCAGCAGAGTGTTTTGGGCGAAGAATAAAACTAAAAGGGCGTAATTCTGATTTTTTTTTTCAACTCCAGATATAAATTTCTCTAGTTCATATCGATTTTTATAGATGTCTGATATTGAAAGTAGAAAGCCTGGTTTATATCTCATAAAGATAAACTGTGTCTTTGAACATAGATCACGACTTATATGAAGACATTTCATAGAATCTCTTTTTTACTCAATGGATCCAAACCGTATTAGATGTTTCTTATTCTTGATTTATTGAATGAATTATGGGTAACTTATCACAATTCTTTTTCAGAAAAGGTTCTCGTGATTTTCTGAACCAATCAGAACTTTCGTCACATAATTCTGTCTTTTGTCACGTTTGTCACTGTTCGACCTATTAGAATAACACGATCATAAGCATGTCTTTTAATACGTAGGTGAATCACTGAACCAATTAGAGAGCTTCCGATACGTTTCAATACGCTCGTGACTTCCTTCAATTAGTTTGATCCACATGGTTGCACATATAAAGTTAGTTACACGTTCAAGGGTAGAAATATTATTCAATAGTTATATTAGAGGAAGGATTAAACACCGATAAAGAGGAACCTAATTTTACAAAATAAACGGTTTGAAATGGCTTGTGAGTCGTACGTTTAGAATAAATTTTCTTCAAAACACAGCCATCATTCATTCATTCACCACTCGATTCCATCAAAGAACATAGGGCCGCAATCACTTGCGGATTCTTCAAGAGGTTTTTAAGTCCCTAATTTAGCAGTGTAAGACTAGAGGGAAGGCAGTTATTCATCACCACCCACCGCCAACTCTTGGGCTACTCTTTTACCAACGAATAATGGGATTGACCGAAACATTATAACGCCCCCACGGCTGAAAGGGCAAGCATGTTTGGCGCGACCAGGATGCGAACCCGCAACCCTTAGATTACGAGTCGCACGCCTTAACACGCTTGGCCAAGCCGGGCCTCATGAAACCGTGAGTTGAAGGATTGGATCGAGGTATCCAGCTTCCCAACATCAACTTGTGTGTCAATGTCCTGATTCTTCTGTAGCTGTGACTGAAAAGTGGGAAAGTGCACGAAGTTGCCTGATGCTGCCGGAACAACTTTGTCTTCTAAACTGAGACGTGATTTGCCAGCTGACAGACAAGCTGATTTTTGTCTTGCAACTTCAAATTCGAATCATTCAAGTGTTGTGTCATGTCGTCCAGAAAGGTCAAATCAGCTTGCCATGTTGGATCACTCATGAAAATCACTTCTGTGTCTTTGTTCTTGCTTCTGAGGAATTCTATCACCTCATCAATCAACTCCCAGAATTTTCTGAGCAACTTCCCTCGACTCAGCCAGAGTACTTCACAGTGACACACAAGGTCACCATAGTCTGAATCAATTTATTCGAAACTAACGGGGATTGAACCCTCGTGAATTAATGAAATTAATGGTTTTCGTCACTAATGCCTTCTGTGCCCGAAAACCAAGTTCTTTACTGCACAGGTTCTGTTGGTGAATAATACAGTGCAACTTCACCAACCGTCTGTTCTGCTGTCCTCGATTCTTCATCAACAGTGCTACCAGCCCGCTACTTTTTCCGGTCATGGCTGGTGCCCCATCAGTTGTCATACTTATCAGTTTCGTGAAATCCAATGAAACACTACTAGACTGTCTCCTCTAATAGAGCAGACCCATTTGTCTGACCCTTCATAGAACCCATGCTGATTTGTTCCTCTGTGATATAAAACGATGACGACACAACACAAACAAAAACTAGTAGCTATGCTGTTGAACTGATGTCAGTCGACTCGTCTGTTGCCAAAGAGAAGTAGACAAAGTTGGCTGCTTTATTTGTAAGCTACCTTGTCACGTCTGCTGAGAGGTGTGAAATTCTTCATTGAACTGTCATACGATTCAAAGCCACCGTCTGTAGCTTGCAGACTGCTTCCGGACACAACTTTTCCGATGCAGTAATCATGCATTGCTTTACGAAATATCCATCAGTGAACGGTTGGCCACATTTCACTATCATCAACGAAATATCGTAACTGACCTCATATGCTGCACCTTAATCTGCTGACTGCTTTGAGAAAACGTTCTGCTGGTGATTCAGCGACCGTCGCAGGGATTTAATTCGAGTTGCTCGTTCATCACCGACAACGTTGTGGAAATCTTTATGCTTTGACTCCTAATGACGCTTTATATTGGATACCTTCCCCATTGCTACTGTCGAATAACACAGCAGACAAATCACGTTCGTCTGTTGTTGAACCAAACAGTATTGCGTAGTCCAATCACCATGAAACTGTCGGTTTCCGTCGTCAACTTTACTTTTACAATTTTTGTTGCGAAATAATATCAAAATAGGGATCATAAGTGAATCTCGAAGAACAACTGGAACGTAAGATTTTGTAATTACGGAAATATTACATCATTGCGCCAATGATTAAATGCCTGTGTATTAACGAGGTTTGCTTATCAAATTTTCTCGACACAAATATGGAACCATCCAGTATCTAATCTAATGCATATTCTTCTATAGTGTTTAATCTTCACGTAGGCGCGAACTCTCTATGTTTGACTTTTCCGTTGGAAATCGCGGGCCGGACTTTGTGCACAACTAATATATTTAATGCTTTACATAATATTTCACAACCCAAAACTTCATCATGAGATAAGAGGTACTGGTATCGCAGAGAATTACAGTAAAAAAATATCTGGTGAAGTTCATTGTGAAACCTAATAATTATCAACGTAAGGTAAAGACAATTATGAGAAAACCAAAAGATCCATCTAAGAGTATGTAAGTACATTCCAATAAATTGAACTGTTAGCAGATCCACAGAATATCTCATCATATATAGAGTAAATAATGAAATACTGCTGAAGTTCAGAAAGAAAATAAATAGGGTTAAGAACTGAAGCACCCGAGATATATATTAACCTGCGTACATCCATATTGGGATATATACAGTCATGTGAAAAATTTAGGACACCCTATGAAAGCCTGAGTATTTTTGTAACATTTTTGGACATAAAGATATTTAATCTCAATTTTAACAATACTGAGAGATTATAGGAACATAACTAAACAATTACAACTGAAGAAAAGACTTTTCAAGATCTGCAAATGTAATTCTACAAAAATATTTATTCTAACTGAGGAAAAAGGTAGGAAACCCCCACATTTATTCCCATTTAAAATGGTTCAACGCACACACAGGTGTATCACATCAGGTGCACATGATTATAAGATCGTTACTCAGCATTTTGAATGAGGCTTGCCCTATTTAAACCTCACACATTTAGTTTGGTGTGCTTCTGATTGTTGGAATGAGAGTGAGCACCATGGTGAGAGCAAAAGAGCTGTCTGAGGCCTTCAGAAAGAAAATTGTAGCAGCTTATGAGTCTGGTAAGGGATTTAAAAAGATCCCAAAAGATTTTGAAATTAGCCATTCCACTGTTTGGAAAACAATTAACAAGTGGAGGGATTTCAAAACAACTCTCGACATGTCCCGCTCTGGTCGTTTAAGCAAATTCACCCGAAGAGTAGACCGCAAGATACTTCAAGAGGTCTCAAAACAACCTAGCATGTCATCACGGGACCTACAGCAGGCTCTGGCTACTGTTGATGTGAAAGTGCATGCCTCTACAATCAGAAATAGACTGCACAAGTGTAACTTGCATGGGAGGTGTGCAAGGAAGAAACCTTTGCTCTCTAAGAGAAACATCAAGGCCAGACTGAAGTTTGTCAGAGAGAATGTAGACAAAGACCAGGACTTCTGGAATAATGTTCTTTGGACAGATGAGTCCAAAATTTAATTATTTGGACACCAGAACAGAGGACATGTTCGGCGTAAACCAAATGCAGCATTCTACGAGAAGAACCTCATACCAACCATGAAACATGGAGGTGGAAGTGTCATGGTTTGGTGTTGCTATGCTGCAGCAGGACCTGGACAGCTCACAATAATAGAATCCACCATGAATTCTACTGTGTATCAGAGGGTGCTTGAGGATCATGTGAGACCATCTCTACGAAAATTATATCTAAAGCGGCAACACGACAATGACCCGAAATATACCAGTAAATCCACCAAGGACTGGCTGAAAACTAAGAAATGGAGAGTCCTGGAATGGACGAGTCAAAGCCCAGATCTTAATCCCATTGAGATGCTGTGGGGTGACTTGAAACGGGCTGTACATGCAAGAAACCCCTCAAACATCTCACAGCTGAAATAATTCTACATTGAGGAGTGGGGCAAACTTTCTTCAGACCGATGTCAGAGACTGGTAGATGGCTGCAAGAAGCATCTTACTGTAGTTATTTCAGCCAAAAGGGGGTAACATTAGCTATAAGAGGTAGGGTGTCCTAACATTTTTCCTCAGTTAGAATATGCATTTTTGTGGAATTACATTTACAGAAGATCTTGAAAAGTCTTTTCTTCAGTTTTAATTGTTCAGTTATATTTCTATAATATCTCAGTATTGTTAAAATTGAGATTAAATATCTATATATCCAAAAATGTTACATAAATACACAGACTTTTCATAGGGTGTCCTAAATTTTTCTCATGACTGTAAATATACCAAGATGTGACTGCAGACATAACATAAATAATAAAATATTGAAGGATTTCTTAATGAGAAAAATGTGAATTAGCAAAACACGAAATAATTAACGTTAACGGTGGAAACACAACCCAATAGGTGTAAAGATAACTTATGTTAATGGTAAAACACAACCCAAGAGATCTAAAGATAACTGATTTTGATAGTGAGGTGGTGAAAATGTTTGTTTGTCTTTGTTATAAAACACAATAGGTTATCTATTTTGGGCTTATCATGAATTTTACAACCCTTTTTTCGTGATTTGAAAAGCGTGTGAACTGGTGAAACACGTCACTATTTCGTAGAGTAATCACACTTCACACTGCAGCCAGATACGAGACGAGTGGTCCCCCGATGGTGCAGTGGTAAGTCTACGGAGATCAGGGATTCGATTCCCTACCATAGGTTCAACAGATAGCCCGATGTGGGTTTTCTGTAAGAAAACATACACATAAGACGAGCGAATATTTTATTACCACAGAAAGAGGCAGTTCGAAATTTTACGAGGGAAAGACACACATGTGGTGGTATATGATTTTGTTTGTCATGCGATGTGGGAATGCAGTTCGAAACATCATTTTTTTATATGCAGATAAGGTTGTCCATATCGTTTTCTACCGTTTTCTTTTTGGAAATTTGTAGAAGAAAATGTTCCAGTGAATGGCTGGTCCCACGTTCCTCCGAGTTGCCTTATTGAATACGTAGAAGGTTCGAGGAAGCTCTTGGCCATATGCAATTCACCTGAAGGCAGAGATGACGAACTGGAAGTATCTGTGATTGAGGAATGGACCACAGGTGCAAATTAACTGACTGATTACATATCGACGCGTGACTTATACTGGTGTCCAGATCATACTTCTGTCCGAGATGAACAAATACTTTATTAACAAATGTCTTCCGATAATTGTTTGTGCTCGAAATTCTGTACCAACAAAATGAAAAAATTAGTAAAAATTAAATCATATAGCTGGTTGTACGAAGCTTGTTTCAAATCAAAATGAGTTCAGTGTCTTATTGGTATGAGACGGTAACAGTGGTTATGTATAGACGCCGCGATAATCGCAAAAAATGACAAGATAAAAAAACTGTGATTATCGCTTGAATTTTTCCAACAGCACACCAAGAACAGCTGGTGAACGAAAGGTTGATTTATGTGACTTGGTATAAATAAACCACGGCGGGAATAAATTGTCGCACATGTGTAATTAAGAGAAGTCAACTAACGTATGAAAATATAGAGTCGTCAAAGGAGATGAAGACGTACATTTATATGTAAATAACAAAGTTAATTATTGGAAAGTTTATAGATTTAGGTAAACAACAAAAACATTTTTTACTCTTTTAATAATGCCACACAGCAAAGTATAATACTGGTTTCAAGCAAAATAAAAGAAACCGTGGACCTCAGAGAAACCCACATGAAAGCGTAGAAACCATTAGACGTATAGGACATGTAAGAATTTGAGTTGTATGATATGTGGTCTTCAGTGAGTTTTCTTTCGTCGTGTTTAACAGAAAAACAAAAAACATGAAATATCTTACTGAATAGCACACTCATAAATATTTAATATCATGTATTACGTAAACAAAATACAGGTAGAGGGAGCAAAGAATGTTATCAAAGATAAAAATATGTTTGTTTATTTCAAAATAAGAAAGTTTTCCCATTTTTGAGTTCAATTATTTTTCTAGTTGTTCTACATCTGATAAATTATTGAACATTTTATATCTCAGAACGCAATTATGTTCAGACTACTATTTTCAACACAGAACAACTAGTAAAGTGACTACACGTATCGACTCATATGTTTAACACAGAATAACAAGAAAAGTGACGACACGTATCAACTGATATTTTCAACGTAGAACAACTATAAAAATAATTGAACTGAAAAATGGGAAAACTTTCTTATTTTGAAATAAACAAACATATTTTTATCTTTGATAACATTCTTTGTTCCCTCTACCTGTATTTTGTTTACGTAATACATGATATTAAATATTTATGAGTGTGCTATTCAGTAAGATATTTCATGTTTTTTGTTTTTCTGTTAAACACGACGAAAGAAAACTCACTGAAGACCACATATCATACAACTCAAATTCTTACATGTCCTATACGTCTAATGGTTTCTACGCTTTCATGTGGGTTTCTCTGAGGTCCACGGTTTCTTTTATTTTGCTTGAAACCAGTATTATACTTTGCTGTGTGGCATTATTAAAAGAGTAAAAAATGTTTTTGTTGTTCACCTAAATCTATAAACTTTCCAATAATTAACTTTGTTATTTACATATAAATGTACGTCTTCATCTCCTTTGACGACTCTATATTTTCATACGTTAGTTGACTTCTCTTAATTACACATGTGCGACAATTTATTTCCGCCGTGGTTTATTTATACGTATTTTTGAGTTCAATTATTTTTCTAGTTGTTCTACGTTGAAAATATCAGTTGATACTTGTCGTCACTTTTCTTGTTATTCTGTGTTAAACATATGAGTCGATACGTGTAGTCACTTTACTAGTTATTCTGTTGTTAAACATATAAGTCGACACGTGTAGTCACTTTACTAGTTGTTCTGTGTTGAAAATAGTAGTCTGAACATAATTGCGTTCTGAGATATAAAATGCTCAATAATTTATCAGATGTTAATAAAATAAACATTTTTTTTCATGTGTTGTTTTTATTCTTAATTTGGATAAAACTTTCTGCTTGTTTAGCGTATTATTTTACAACATAAAGTTTTTTGACTATATCCGTGCGCGCTTTCTTTCTTCCATGATGTATGTTTTAAATACAAATAGTGTGTTTAAACAGTTCGATATGAAACACGTCATTACGCCCTGAATACAATCTTATATAAAGTATTTATAAAAAGATTTTAAAGGCTTTCTATAGCAGCGAAGTAAGGAAGTTTCTATAGAAAATATATAAGAGTTTCTATAAAAATTATTTGAGAAGCTGATCAATTTTCTACAGGCCTTAATAGAAGTTATTCCATAAAATAATACAAAACAATAAGGAATTTATTTTTCCACTTGTAGTTGTGTACAGCATGCCTTAACCAAAAACATTATGTTATTATAAAAATGTACAAAGCAATTCTTCTAGCGAACTGTATTCTACAGTGTAAGAACATGAAATATATCCTTAAGATTAACAAATACATACGCTCATTATTTTCTCCTTTCAGTCGATTGCCAAGTCTCTTTGAGTCTAGGTTACAGAGCACATATGTCTCATGCAAATGAATACTGAAAAGAGAATATTAAATATTAATAACCCTAATATGTAATAAACGAATAACAAAAACCTATAAAGTGTATTGCATAAAGCCAGTTGGAGTGTGTTTTTATGTCCACGTAAAACTGTGTTTGAAAAATATGTATACCATCTCCCATTACAATATTTAAATTATGTATTCAAGTGGAAAAATAGCTTTCCATTAAAAATTAAATAATACTTTCTTTCCTTTCAGTTGTTATTCCAAACGTCTCAGGAAAGGGGTCTATGGTAATTTTAAAAATTGAAACATGTATTTCTTTAAATATGACAAAGCTGTTAAATTTTAATTTTTATAATGAAACTTAGTTTTAAACTTTAATAGTCACTAGCGCTTTCAAAATAATGGAATTGTAATAACGTTGTTTGTTTTTTCTCCTAAGTTATGTAGCACGAAATAAATGTTTTTCGATGTACGTTAGATAAAATTTACTTTCACGAGCTTGTCTTAAAAATTGTTCCATATAATGGTCTAGCATTTATGAACTGCCTTGTAAAATCCATATTCATTTTCTGTAATAAAATATTCGATGCTTTGAAAATATCTTATTACCTAACGTCCTTTATTCACGAAATGTCAGTTCCAATTACGTGTGTATTTTAGAGGTCATCAACCATTTCTGTTTCATATACGTGTAAGCGAATTTTTCTTGTATCCTAATGTGTTTGTCTTTAACAAATACAGTGTCACCATCTGTGTCGAGTTAATAGCAAATGATCTAAACACAATAAGCTAACTATACCCAGGACTCGTATATTTTGAAAGCCAACAATTCCAGTGCTCTGTAACCAGTTGATGAGTAGAGACTGCATAATACATAACCAGTATGGAACCAACGATATGTTACTATGCAAGCTGCCACAACAACAAACGGTTGTTTGTGCACATTAACGCAGTTGTTAGCTTCATTTACTGTCTGTCTGTTATAATTACTACCGATTGATGCAAGAACCTTAAGTCTAAATTTATTGTACTGCTAAGAGATAAATATATAAGTATATACTAAAATACACATTCACAAAACTAGTGATATATCTTATTTGATGTACGTTAATAAATAATACAAGAGCAAACCAATTTCAACCACATATATGTAGATGAAATCTAAAGATTCCTGTTAATGTGATTACTATGACAACCAATCATAAAGATATCAACCTAGATAAAGAAACTATGTCAACAATTCATAAAGCTACGTAAAAGAATATAGGAGTGACAACCAATCATAAAACTACCTAAAGAAATAAAAGTAATACTGCATTGACCAGTCATAAACCTACATTAAAGAATATTAAAAACGTTCGAAAATTTTAAATTAATACCTAATAAACGTTAACCACAGTTATTGCTTCACAATGTTATAGTATACCAACTAGAGCAAATCAATAACGTTTACCCTTTCATGACGGTCGCTTTGAGCACGTTTATAGGCGAAAGCAGAGTTCTCAGAAATTTAGCCTGCAAAACAATACTGACTCAAACAAACATATTGTTGATTCTAACACTCAAGAATCTTCTACATATTTAGTCGATTATCGCAAATTTCGCAATACAGATTTATAAGCATAACTTAGGTAAATTTCAAAATATTAATTTAGCTTAAGCAAACGTAGATATTCAAATAGATATATAATAGTAATTCCATCATAAGATGTTTATCATATAAATCACCTTTATCTTCAAGGTCATTTAAACTGTAAATAAATGTCGAATTTTTTATACGTGCGTAAACTCAACTATTGTGGAAACAATAAGTAATTTAACCAAGTTTTTTTTAAATTTTATAACCTATAAACAAAATACTATTTGGTTCTTTAAAGCTTCTTTAAACAGTCACAGATGGAAAATTAAAATTTATAAAGTATACCGGAAACTGTCACAACAGTATTTAAACAGCCACAATAGTGAAATTAAAATGATGTAAAGCCTTCCGGAAGTTGTCATAACAGTATATAAACAGTCACAGTGGGAAAATTAAAATTTTGTAATACATACCAGAAACTATCATAACAGTTTCAAAGAGCAATAATGAGAAAATGAAAATACTTATGTAAAAATAGACGTTCGCTCCTCATCATAGTGCTTTCTCTATCCGTACCAGCTATTTTTACATATATGTTTTTTTTCTCTACAAGTGCGTTTTCTCGTCATCACAAAAAATTAAAATGTCTACCGGGCGTCATCAGAATAGTTCTCAGTATTTGCAGTAACTCATCAGAATAGTCCTCAGTATTTGCAGTAACTCATCAGAATAGTCCTCAGTATTTGCAGTAACTCATGAGAATAGTTCTCAGTATTTGCAGTAGCTCATCAGAATAGTCCTCAGTATTTGCAGTAGCTCATCAAAATAGTCCTCAGTATTTGCAGTAGCTCATCAGAATAGTCCTCAGTATTTGCAGTAGCTCATCAGAATAGTCCACAATATTTGCAGTATCTCATCAGAATAGTCCTCAGTATTTGCAGTAGCTCATCAGAATAGTCCTCAGCATTTGCAGTAGCTCATCGGAATAGTCCTCAGTATTTGCAGTAGCTCATCAGAATAGTCCTCAGTATTTGCAGTAGCTCATCAGAATAGTCCTCAGCATTTGCAGTAGCTCATCGGAATAGTCCTCAGTATTTGCAGTAGCTCATCAGAATAGTCCTCAGTATTTGCAGTAGCTCATCAGAATAGTCCTCAGTATTTGCAGTAGCTTTTCAGAATAGTCCTCAGTATTTGCAGTAGCTCATCAGAATAGTCCTCAGTATTTGCAGTAACTCATCAGAATAGTCCTCAGTATTTGCAGTAGCTCATCAGAATAGTCCTCAGTACTTGCAGTAGCTCATCAGAATAGTTTTTGGCATTTGCAGTAGCTCATCAGAATAGTCCTCAGCATTTGCAGTAGCTCATCGGAATAGTCCTCAGTATTTGCAGTAGCTCATCAGAATAGTCCTCAGAATTTGCAAAAGCTCATCAGAATAGTCCTCAGAATTCAACATTAGATTAGTACATACTGCGGTGTGAAGGAACATAATTCAACGTTAGGTTAATACATACTGCCGTGTGAAGGAATATAATTCAACGTTAGGTTAGCACATACTGCCGTGTGAAGGAATATAATTCAACATTAGGTTAGTACATTCTGCCGTGTGAAGGAATATAATTCAACATTAGGTTAGTACATTCTGCCGTGTGAAGGAATATAATTCAACATTAGGTTAGTACATATTGCCGTGTGAAGAAATATAATTCAAAATTAGGTTTGTACATTCTGCCGTGTGAAGGAACATAATTCAACGTTAGGTTAGTACATACTGCCGTGTGAAGGAACATAATTCAACGTTAGGTTAGTACATACTGCCGTGTGAAGGAACATAATTCAACGTTAGGTTAGTACATACTGCCGTGTGAAGGAACATAATTCAACATTAGGTTAGTACATACTGCCGTGTGAAGGAATATAATTCAACATTAGGTTAGTACATACTGCCGTGTGAAGGAACATAATTCAACATTAGGTTAGTACATTCCGCCGTGTGGAGGAATATAATTCAACATTAGGTTAGTACATTCTGCCGTGTGAAGGAACATATTTCAACGTTAGGTTAGTACATTCTGCCGTGTGAAGGAACATAATTCAACATTAGGTTAGTACATACTGCCGTGTGAAGGAACATAATTCAACGTTAGGTTAGTACATACTGCCGTGTGAAGGAACATAATTCAACATTAGGTTAGTACATTCTGCCGTGTGAAGGAACATAATTCAACATTAGGTTAGTACATTCTGCCGTGTGAAGGAACATAATTCAACATTAGTTTAGTACATGCTGCCGTGTGGAGGAACATAATTCAACATTAGGTTAGTACATACTGCCGTGTGAAAGAACATAATTCAACATTAGGTTAGTACATTCCGCCGTGTGGAGGAATATAATTCAACATTAGGTTAGTACATTCTGCCGTGTGAAGGAACATATTTCAACGTTAGGTTAGTACATTCTGCCGTGTGAAGGAACATAATTCAACATTAGGTTAGTACATACTGTCGTGTGAAGGAACATAATTCAACGTTAGGTTAGTACATGCTGCCGTGTGGAGGGACATAATTCAACATTAGGTTAGTACATACTGCCCTGTGAAGGAACATAATTTAACATTAGGTTAGTACATTCTGCCGTGTGAAGGAACATATTTCAACGTTAGGTTAGTACATTCTGCCGTGTGAAGGAACATAATTCAACATTAGGTTAGTACATACTGCCGTGTGAAGGAACATAATTCAACGTTAGGTTAGTACATGCTGCCGTGTGGAGGAACATAATTCAACATTAGGTTAGTACATACTGCCGTGTGAAGGAACATAATTCAACATTAGGTTAGTACATTCCGCCGTGTGGAGGAATATAATTCAACATTAGGTTAGTACATTCTGCCGTGTGAAGGAACATATTTCAACGTTAGGTTAGTACATTCTGCCGTGTGAAGGAACATAATTCAACATTAGGTTAGTACATACTGTCGTGTGAAGGAACATAATTCAACGTTAGGTTAGTACATGCTGCCGTGTGGAGGGACATAATTCAACATTAGGTTAGTACATACTGCCCTGTGAAGGAACATAATTTAACATTAGGTTAGTACATTCTGCCGTGTGAAGGAACATATTTCAACGTTAGGTTAGTACATTCTGCCGTGTGAAGGAACATAATTCAACATTAGGTTAGTACATACTGCCGTGTGAAGGAACATAATTCAACGTTAGGTTAGTACATGCTGCCGTGTGGAGGAACATAATTCAACATTAGGTTAGTACATACTGCCGTGTGAAGGAACATAATTCAACATTAGGTTAGTACATTCCGCCGTGTGGAGGAATATAATTCAACATTAGGTTAGTACATTCTGCCGTGTGAAGGAACATATTTAAACGTTAGGTTAGTACATTCTGCCGTGTGAAGGAACATAATTCAACATTAGGTTAGTACATACTGCCGTGTGAAGGAACATAATTCAACGTTAGGTTAGTACATACTGCCGTGTGAAGGAACATAATTCAACATTAGGTTAGTACATTCTGCCGTGTGAAGGAACATATTTCAACGTTAGGTTAGTACATTCTGCCGTGTGAAGGAACATAATTCAACATTAGGTTAGTACATACTGCCGTGTGAAGGAACATAATTCAACGTTAGGTTAGTACATACTGCCGTGTGAAGGAACATAATTCAACATTAGGTTAGTACATACTGCCGTGTGAAGGAACATAATTCAACGTTAGGTTAGTACATACTGCCGTGTGAAGGAACATAATTCAACATTAGGTTAGTACATTCTGCCGTGTGAAGGAACATAATTCAACATTAGTTTAGTACATGCTGCCGTGTGGAGGAACATAATTCAACATTAGGTTAGTACATACTGTCGTGTGAAAGAACATAATTCAACATTAGGTTAGTACATACTGCCGTGTGAAGGAACATAGAATGATTTGATTTGTTTAGAATTTTGCGCAATATTGCATGAGAGCTGTGTGCGCTAGCCGTCCCAAATTTAGCAGTGAATTCTTAGACTAATATTTGACCAACGAATAGTGGGACTGAGCGTTTAATTATAACGCCCCTTCAGCTAAAAAGGCGACCATGTCTGATATCAGGGGGAACTGAACCCAAGCCCCTCAGATGGGGAGTCGAATGCCCTAACTATCTGGCTTTGCTACACTCATGTATGATCCACAAATACGAAAACCACGTTTATATGGCGAAAAAGCTCTCATTTAAGCTCTTAAGTCCAGGTTTTGTTCCCAAAAGCAAATCACTAGCAGCTTATTTTCCATCAGAAATTCCAAGTTACTTCAGGATTAATCTACAAATCAGTCAAATTTATTCAGGAACTGTAATTATACGAAAGGCATAAATTTCGAAAAGTTGACTAATTAAGGACCTCCAACCTTCAACGCCTTTGAAGTCACTTGAATTTGGGACCGGCATGGCCAGGTGGATGAGAAGCTTGACGCGTAATCTGAGGGTCGAGGGTTCAAATCCCAGTCGTACCGAACGTGGTCGCTCTTTCAGTGATGGGGCGTTATAATGTCACAATCAATCCCACTATTCGTTTGTGAAACAGTTGTCCCAGAGTTGGGGCGGGTGGTGACGACTAGATCTAGTCTTACACTGCTAAATCAGGGACGCCTAGTGCAGATAGTCCTCGTGCAGCTCGTTTTAAAAAAAGAACAAAACAAACAAACATTTGATTTCAAACTTGTGTCCTAAAGTAAGTGGAATCATCCGCTATAAACACACTGGAAAGGACACGTAAAAAGTTTGAAATACGTTGCTCCTTGAGTGGACCTAAGCTTAATTTGAGTTGTTTTTTTTTTGACGATTCCCACACGCAACGTTAATTATATCTGGAATGGTGTAAAAACTTGTGTCAATACTTAGAATGATACCGGAATAACCTGATGCTAAACTTTAATGTTTGATTACCGTAGTTCGCTAATTGTTCAATGTGATTTGTTTCGACAATAAATGTTGCACTTAGTAACCGTATAAATAATGTTATAGCATAGGTCTCTAGGGTTAGGTATTGGCACGAAATTTAACTTGTCTGTTCACATGTTTCATTTTTTCACTCATTAATTTCGTGTTCGTCAACAGCGAGCCCGGCATGGCCAAGCGCGTAAGGCGTGCGACTCGTAATCCGAGGGTCGCGGGTTCGCGCCCACGTCGCGCAAAACATGCTCGCCCTCCCAGCCGTGGGGGTTTATAATGTGACGGTCAATTCCACTATTCGTTGGTAAAAGAGTAGCCCAAGAGTTGGCGGTGGGTTGTGATGACTAGCTGCCTTCCCTCTAGTCTTACACTGCTAAATTAGGGACCGCCAGCACAGATAGCCCTCAAGAAGCTTTGTGCGAAATTACAAAACAAACAAACAAACAATCGTCAACAGCGGTTTTTCTAGTTTCGTGTTTAGGGACTCCCCAGCAATTCGAATTTCAAACGATACCAGCATTATTGGTATCGGCAGTTAAGCCCAGTTATGTTATAAACTTCTTCAAATTAATTAATTTTCAAAAACAGTTACACTTAAACCATAAATACAAATAAACAATAGAAACCACTAAAGAAATCTAAAAAAAGTAAAAGAAAGTAAAACTTAAGAACTTTAAATAAAAAGAAATTCTACAACATCTAATTAACAAACGTGTTTATATTTCATTCACTATTTTCAAACACGCGCCATTTCCTGAATAAAAAAAACTCGTATCAAAGGATATCGAGTGGCCTGGCATGGCCGAGCGCGTTAAGGCGTGCACTCGTAATCCGAGGGTCGCGGGTTCGCGCCCGCGTCGCGCTAAACATGCTCGCCCTCCCAGCCGTGGGGGTGTATAATGTGACGGTCAATCCCACTTTTCGTTGGTAAAAGAGTAGCCCAAGAGTTGGCGGTGGGTGGTGATGACTAGCTGCCTTCCCTCTAGTCTTACACTGCAAAATTAGGGACGGCTAGCACAGATAGCCCTCGAGTAGCTTTGTGCGAATTTCCAAAAAAACAAACAAACAAAGGATATCGAGGTTATTACTACTGCATCGCTAAATCACGGAATAACGAACCGAGTGGTTCCGACACACATTCAAAATCAAAGCATTGAGAGGGAATAACTCTAATTTACCTTACAAAACAGATCCAGTAGGGACTCAGTCTGCAAATAAGCCCCTTACATAAAAATCTACAGATATTACGTCATGTGTGACGAAATTATATATTATATTTAGATATTTATTTACCATTTAAAATCCTGCTCTATACAGAATTTATAACAATGAATTTTAAGTGTTTTGAAAACTTAAATATAATCTATATTACAATTTAATGACAATTTATGAGGTTACGTTATGCCATATATGTATAATTAAAATTAATTAAATGATTGCATGTCATGGATAATGTCATTCAGATGTCATCAAGATAACGTGCTGAACTAATGAGCTTTCGCTAATTGAAAATGAAATAAATTTAAAGTGTGAAAACCTTTCTATTGTTATTCTTTGATAGATTGTTTGGATAGAGTATTGATGTTGAAAGTTCTAGAATGGACTGTAACTGTCTCCATAACAGGCAGTTCCGTCTAACATTCTACAAACTTTCAATGGTTGATGTTTCACGTACAAATAATCTACTTTTCTATCAAACCTTACAGTCACAGTCAGTCAAAAATAGCTTGTGCCTACTTCCTAATCTCGTCGCCAGGTTTCACTCTAGGTATGTCTTGTCTCATTGGTTGAAAATACCTACATTTATTTCGCACCCTCAATTTCTTATTATATTATTATTACTGGTGCTTACTGCTTCAGAATTAAGATATGACTGGTGAATTCAAGTTAAATATACGCCTGTAAATCTGCTTATGACTGTTTTGATGTCTTAATTCGACAACTAATTTTGTTATAGTAATAAATATCAGAAAATTGTTAAAGTAATAAAACTTACACATGTATTATTTGTTATTACAGCCTCCTGAAGTTATTCATTACAAAGGCATCAGAAACTTTAATTACTTCCGAAACGGAAGTGCTCAATAGACAAAGTTTGAAATACAATTTACACGAGTAATTTCCTAGGAGTTATACAACATAACATAAGATGTTTCAGCTCAAGCTTTGTAATACAGCTTACAGTTTTGACCTAGTTATCTCGTATTCCAGAACTAAACTAATTCTAGGCTTAATCGTAATAGCTATGATGAATTAAAGTGCGCAAGTCAACCCAGTTTTATTGAGTTACATTTAAAAATAAATTAAATAGATTTATTATGAATATTTGTAAACACATTTTACATCGAAACAAAGTCCATAATTTAACTGTTATTATTATAAACTCAAATAAATAAGTAAAGTATTATTTGTAATTTGTAAACTTATACTGAAGTCTAATATACGAAGTTGACAGTTTGATAATCTCAGCTCAAAATATGTTGAGATACAAAAACACAGAGTCAACAGTTTGATAATCACAATACAAAATATGTCAATGTATAAAAACATAGAGTCAACAGTTTGATAATCACAATACAAAATATGTCAAGGTACAAAAACACAAAGTCAACAGTTTGATAATCACAATACAAAATATGTCAAGGTACAAAAACACAGAGTCAACAGTTTGATAATCACAATACAAAATATGTCAATGTACAAAAACACAGAGTCAACAGTTTGATAATCACAATACAAAATATGTCAATGTACAAAAACACAGAGTCAACAGTTTGATAATCACAATACAAAATATGTCAATGTACAAAAACACAGAGTCAACAGTTTGATAATCACAATACAAAATATGTCAAGGTACAAAAACACAGAGTCAACAGTTTGATAATCACAATACAAAATATGTCAATGTACAAAAACATAGAGTCAACAGTTTGATAATCACAATACAAAATATGTCAAGGTACAAAAACACAAAGTCAACAGTTTGATAATCACAATACAAAATATGTCAATGTACAAAAACACAGAGTCAACAGTTTGATAATCACAATACAAAATATGTTAAGGTACAAAAACACAGAGTCAACAGTTTGATAATCACAATACAAAATATGTCAAGGTACAAAAACACAGAGTCAACAGTTTGATAATCACAATACAAAATATATCAATGTACAAAAACACAGAGTCAACAGTTTGATAATCACAATACAAACTATGTGAAGGTACAAAAACACAGAGTCAACAGTTTGATAATCACAATACAAACTATGTGAAGGTACAAAAACACAGAGTCAACAGTTTGATAATCACAATACAAAATATGTGAAGGTACAAAAACACAGAGTCAACAGTTTGATAATCACAATACAAAGTATGTCAATGTACAAAAGCACAGAGTCAACAGTTTGATAATCACAATACAAAATATGTCAAGGTACAAAACACAGAGTCAACAGTTTGATTATGGTCACTTAATTTATGTTAAGGTACAAATTAGTTATCCATTAAAAAATACGAATTTGACGAACCAGACTCCAGAACTACTCCATTTAAAAACTTGCAGATGTGATGAATTTTCAGAAATAATCATATGTTTTGTATTTACTAAAATGTTTGACATGAAAACTGTATTGTATTATATAGAATACTATAAATGGAATTCTTGTTCGTAGTATAGTTTGTGGAGTCTTATAGAAAATAAAAATGCATAAGAGTAGCTTAGAAATGTTCAAAGATTGTCTATGAAAGTTCTATAAAATATTAAAATAAAAAAAGTTAAACGTAAGATATTTTCAGACTCTAACGAGTTTCTATAAAGTTCTATAGAATATTCTTAAAGGGCGGGAATAATAGTGGTTTTATTTATTTCTCGTCTTGTATAGAAGACATTCAGTTTAAGCGTTCGTGACCTCTGAACTCAGGAAGATGAACTCTGATTATTTTAATTCGATTACCTTTATTACATTTCCCCGTTAACTCGAAGGTAAAGGTCTTCACCATCTTGGCACAGATGGCCTCGCTGCTTTGTGCCATACGTAAAACACTAAATCAACCAAACTTACTATCCTGAGTTGGAAACAAAACGCTCAAAATTTATTCTTTTCCAAAGGAACTAGTCTTAATATATTGATCTTTAAAAATAATTAAAAATATAGCATTTTACGTTGAAGGAAATATCTTCCTTGATGTTATATAGACTATGAAAAATTAAATTTATCAGTTAAACAATCCTCACGTAGACAGCTGAATCACCGGATTCCAGTACTCGTTGTACTATTTATTCGCTCTATGTAAGTATAGTTAGGGTTATACTATGCCTAATATATGAACATAGAAATTTCAAACATAACATTAAACAATTCTATTAATAAAACTGACTCAATGCACCATTTAGTTTCATTCTTCTGCATGGAAAATGTTACACGCGACTCACAAAGAAAGAAAGTTTATAAACACTAAATCAGAACAGATTAATAACGCCAGAATTGTAACACCAGCCACCAGTACAGTGTTAAAGATAAACAAATAATCAGTGTACTTCATCATTGTGAATAATGTTGTTGTTTTGAATTAAACACAAAGCTACACAATGGGCTATCTGTGCTCCGCCCACCACGGGTATCAAAACCCGGATTTTAGGGTGTAAGTCCGCAGACATACCGCTGAGCCACTGGGGGACTCATTGTGAACAAAAGGCATCATTGATATAACAGGATGTTGGCGTTGAGTTTATGTCAATCTTGTTGTGTTATTATGTTTAATAAATATACAAAATCAGAGATTTTTCAAGTAATCACGATAAATCAATAGACTGTATGATTTGTTCGTTTTGAATTTCGCGCAAAGCTACACCGAGGCGATGCGCGCAAGCCGTCTATAATTCAGCAGTGTAAGACGAGAGAGAAGGCAGATAGTCATCACAACCCACCGCCAATTCTTAGGCTGCTCTTTTGCCAACGAATAGCAGGATTGACCGTCAGATTATAATGCCCTTACGACTGAAATGGCGAGCAACCCTCGTATTACGAGTCAACTGCCTTAACTACCTGGCCATGCCGGGTCTCTGTGGTAAGTTAGAATGATTAATTAAAAAATAATAGAGTAATTAATACACATTTACTCATAAGAAAACATTTGATCAATGTTGATCCGTTATGAACATTGGTAGAATAGGGATCACACATCACAAGATAGAACAATCAATACGTACTGTCTCTTGTTAGAGTGAAGAATACACATTATCATATGGTATCATGATTGATTAACGGTATCACCTAGTTACAATAAGAACACCAATTCTTATGATACTAGATGGTAAAATGAGGAACACACAGTATCATATGACAGAAAAAAACTAATATACAACATTGGTTGATGGAATGTTAGATCACCACCTTTCATTTTGTTCACTTAACACTCAGAACCAGTGTAAATTCCAAGAGGCTGGGAAAATAGAGAATATATGATGATTTATGAGTGGATTTCATACATCGCATCGGTCCTTCTGTCTCGCTATTCACTTACAGTTATAATCGAATTATCGAAAATGCTACTGAAGCAATGAAGAAATCGATTTTGTTAATATGCATTTGTTAAGGGGAAACAGAACAGACATGAAAAATGTTATATTCTTATTTTCACATAATTCTAAGTTTAAGAAATAAAGGATATTCTGAAATAAATTTTGTTGTTGTGGTGTTTTTTTTTCTCAGAGATTGGAGGAACTCGGTGAACCATTTTACAAACAAAGCTACACAAGTACATGGGAAACTTGGGCTAAAGAATGGTTCTCTTTCATTTAAAAATATAATTAGCATTCCAATAATATTTGAACCACAAGCACCTTAAGATAGCTTTAATTTCTACCACAGTTCGTAGTGTTGAGTGAGTATTAACTCTTGATACACATTACCTGTTACACAACACTTAAATGTAAGTGTTGCATGCCACATGTGGTTTATCTTTTGTGTAATCTTGAATAAGAAACAAATCATTGTACATCTTACCTGTTACATATATCAATTCGATTCAGTGAGAAGCAACTTATGGTACTATGTCTTCTTACATATATCAATTAGATTCAGTAAGTAGCAATTCATGGTTCTACTTTCTTCTTACATATATCAATTAGATTCAGTGAGAAGCAACTTATGGTACTACTTTCTTCTTACATATATCAATTAGATTCAGTAAGTAGCAATTCATGGTACTACTTTCTTCTTACATATATCAATTAGATTCAGTAAGTAGCAATTCATGGTTCTACTTTCTTCTTACATATGTCAATTAGATTCAGTGAGAAGCAACTTATGGTACTACTTTCTTCTTACATATATCAATTAGATTCAGTAAGTAGCAATTCATGGTACTACTTTCTTCTTACATATATCAATTAGATTCAGTAAGTAGCAACTTATGGTACTACTGTCTTCTTACATATATCAATTAGATTCAGTAAGTAGCAACTCATGGTACTACTTTCTTCTTACATATATCAATTAGATTCAGTAAGTAGCAACTTATGGTACTACTGTCTTCTTACATATATCAATTAGATTCAGTAAGTAGCAACTCATGGTACTACTGTCTTCTTACATATATCAATTAGATTCAGTAAGTAGCAACTTATGGTACTACTGTCTTCTTACATATATCAATTAGATTCAGTAAGTAGCAACTCATGGTACTACTGTCTTCTTACATATATCAATTAGATTCAGTAGGTAACAACTCATGGTACTACTGTCTTCTTACATATATCAATTAGATTCAGTAAGAAGCAACTCATGGTACTACTGTCTTCTTACATGTACTATACAACTCAGTGGTAAAATATCATATTACAGCTGATCATTCAAACAACCCATAAACTTAAGAGGTAGCAATCTCTACAGATCTGACAAAAAAATGAAACAAGTTACAATTTGTATCAATTCTGACTTCTTATATAAATTATAAATATGAGTTTCAACTTTTTAAACATCTGACTCAAAAAATGGAGTTATTAATACTTTGCGTTAATTCATGGCTTCTCACAAAACTCACAAACATGAGTCTGTAGCAACTTTTTAAACATCGGACTCAGAAAATGGAATGTACAGTAATTGGTGTTAAGTTTGTTGTGTTATGCTCCACAGAAATAAGTGAGTAAAAAATAGTGTCATATTTAACCATTTACACAAATATGTTTAATTGCTTAAAGATTCCACAAACACCTGCACAGGACGGGAAATAACCAATTTATTAATAATTACAAGTGTTCCTAGATATTGTATTCCCAAGACGGCTGGTATGGGTATTTAAACTTTAATTAAAATAAAGTACTATTTCCGTTAACCTGAAGATGAATTAAGAAAGTCGAAACGTCGTTAAATTAAAGTTCCTAGAAACTGATCTGCGATAACCTTGAATAGAATGTAAAACTGTTTCAACGTATCGTTTTGGTTTGTTCGCTGTTATTACTTTAGTACTTTAGTTCGAACTTGCTGTCAAAACGACAGTTGTATAAATATTTGCTTATGTTAGCACGCAATATTGTGCTTAGTTTGATTGTAAACTTATATAACTGAAACAGGTGTTGTTGATAAGGTTATATATAATGGTTATACCTTATTTCTAAGGCATTAATAGCAAGCAGTATTGAGAAAAAACTGAAATAATCTATATTATTGTTGGAAGAATATCTTCTACAATAGTATAAATTAGCCTAGAACTTTACAGAGAAGAAATCACGTGTTTATTACGTAGGTGAATGTGTTTTTCATAAAACTGCAATTTCTATAAGTGATTAAAAACAAATTTAACAACGGGCACGACCTCTAGTGTCTAAATATTTTACGATAACAATATAAATTATTAATATTTTCCTGGAAACAGGCATGCTAATGTACGTTTTAACACGGGTCAATTTCTTTATCTTGTGCATAAACAAACAAGGTAATTTACTTTGAAAGCACGGCGGTTAGCGGAACAGCCTTATTCCATCCAATAGATATTCTTCAGATTATTTGTTACGTTTTGTTGGTTATTTCGTTTCTCTCGTTTAATTACGTCATCATTTATTGAGAGCAGTTCAAGTCGAGTTTTGTTTTCGTTATTCGACAAAAGTTCTCTGTCATGTAAAATAAGGTCTTTCCGTCACAGCTATGAGTGAAACCACGTTTCAAGGTATTATGGGAATGTTCTGTATTCATGTGCAGAAGGGGTATCTTGATAAATTTAGATAGTACCACAAATTGTTTGTGTGCTTGTTTTGAATTTCGCGCAGAGCCACACCTGGACTATGTGCACTAGCCATCCCTAATTTAGCAGTGTAAGACTAAAGAGAAGGCAGCTAGTCATCACAACCCATCGCCTATTCTTATGCTACTCTTTTACCAACGAATAATCAGATTAACCGTTACATTATAACGCCCCTACGGCTGAGAGGGCGAGTATGTTTGGTGTCACGGGGATTTGAACTCGCGATCCTCGGATTACTAGTCGAACACCTTAACCCACCTGGCCACACAAGGCCATACGTACTGTAAATGTATAAGCTAATTTATATCTTACATTTTTTCTTTATCAAAGGTTGACCAAATAGTATTGTCTATACTAATTAGTGACAAATAATATTAACATGTAAATTATGATTACCACTTGTGTTTATTTCAGAAAAGATTTATTATTTCAGAAATACATTTACTAAGTTTTTTTCAAAGTGGCTTTATACCAAAGTTATAAATAATTTTCGGAGTTGTGTTTTTGTCGATTCGTAAACTATGCATAATTCTTCCTTATTTTATTTTTTTAATTTTCATGTTTGTTTGTTTGGTGTTTTATTTAATTTCGCGCAAAGCTACACGAGGACTATATGCGCTAGCCGTCCCTGATTTAGCAGTGTAAGACTAGAGGGAAGGCAGCTAGTCATCACCACTCACCGCCGACTTTTAGGCTTCTATTTTACCAACGAATAATGGGATTGACCGTCACATTATAACGCCCCCCTCACTGAAAGGAAAGCATGTTTGGTGCGACGGGGATTCGAACCCGCGACCCTCGAGTTACGAATCGAACACCCAATCCCACTAGGGAATGCCGGGCCATATGGCTTTTGTAAACAATGTAGTCGTCAAGATTTTGAACTACAAGTTTATCAGATTTCATGGTTATTGTTTTGTTTTCCTGATAAAAACAATCGTATCATGTCAAATAACTAAATCAAACCGTTAACAATCCGTGATGACGAGAAAATCCACTTGTAAAGAAAAATCGCATGTAAAAACAGCTGTTAACTCGTCTACATAGATCTTTTTCTATCCAAACAAGCCGTTTTTACATATATATTTTTCAAAACGTTAACACTTCAAAAGTCCTGTAAGTGTAGAACATATAAACTATATTGAGTATTCAGAATACAGTTGGTAAGTCGTAGTTTTGATGAGACACAAAATGGTTGTTTAATGTTAGTTACTTGACGAGACACAAAATGGTTGTTTTATATCAGATACTTGATGATACACAAAATGGTTATTTAATGTTAGTTACTTAATAGTTACCATGTTGGCTACCAAATACAAGTTTTGTTATAAAGAAAACATTAAAAACGTTAGAATACACGTGTTTAAACATTTGACCCCTGACGTTCTGTTCAGCGGTGAAAGTTTTGCATCAGATGTAGACATCACATTGATGTAAAAGTCATCTCCAATTGATTCGAGTAAGAGAATAATCTTTTTTGAGTATCGAAAAAATTTAGTTTAAATCCATGTCGCCACGTCTCACTTTGTGAAGGTTACCAGGAATCCTGTTTTTTTGTTGTTGTTTATACGTCAGCTCAAATACTGGGAATATTTTGGGTGACTTTTGCCACCAAGATCCAGAAAATAATCCAAATGATCTTGCTGGACTGATTTACTTCTTCACCAGAGACCCAGGTTATGAAATTTACAGGACTTTTACCAACACCATGGAATTATAGACTCACACACACGAACATCGGATTATTCATATTTGTTGTATATTTTCAAAAAGTGGTTTCACACATAATTAAAAGACAATATTTCAAATTTCAAATATATTTTCAGTTTTAAATACTTTGGTAATATTTCTATCGAGTTATTATTTATTTTATTTTACAATCAAGCTTTACATAATGAAGGCATGGGCTGTAATAAATGTACTAACTGTATTATAACTGTAATAAATGTACTAACTATGCTATAACTGTAATAACTCTACAAACCGTACTATAACTGTAATAACTCTACAAACCGTACTATAACTGTACTATAATTGTAATAACTGTACAAACCGTACTATAACTGTAATAACTATACTAGCTGTAATAACTGTACTATAACTGTAATAACTATACTAACTGTAATAATTATACTAACTGCAGTAACTGTACTATAACTGTAATAACTATATTGAATGTAATAACTATAGTAACTGTAATAACTGTACAAACCGTACTATAACTGTAATAACTATACTAGCTGTAATAACTGTAGTGAATGTAATAACTATAGTAACTGTAATAACTGTTCCACAACTGTAATAATTGTACTAAGTGTAATAACTGTACTATAGCTGTAATAACTATACTAACTGTAATAATTATACTAACTGCAGTAACCGTACTATAACTGTAATAACTATACTAGCTGTAATAACTGTACTATAACTGTAATAACTATACTACCTGTAATAATTATACTAACTGCAGTAACTGTACTATAACTGTAATAACTATACTAACTGTAATAATTATACTAACTGCAGTAACTGTACTATAACTGTAATAACTATATTGAATGTAATAACTGTACTATAACTGTAATAACTATACTAACTGTAATAATTATACTAACTGCAGTAACCGTACTATAACTGTAATAACTATACTAGCTGTAATAACTGTACTATAACTGTAATAACTATACTAACTGTAATAATTATACTAACTGCAGTAACTGTACTATAACTGTAATAACTATACTAACTGTAATAATTATACTAACTGCAGTAACTGTACTATAACTGTAATAACTATATTGAATGTAATAACTATAGTAACTGTAATAACTGTACTATAATTGTAATAACTGTACAAACCGTACTATAACTGTAATAACTGTACAAACCGTACTATAACTGTAATAACTGTAGTGAATGTAATAACTATAGTAACTGTAATAACTGTTCCACAACTGTAATAATTGTACTAAGTGTAATAACTGTACTATAGCTGTAATAACTATAGTAACTGTAATAACTGTTCCACAACTGTAATAATTGTACTAAGTGTAATAACTGTACTATAGCTGTAATAACTATACTAACTGTAATAACTATACTAACTGCAGTAACTGTACTATAACTGTAATAACTATACTAACTGCAGTAACTGTACTATAACTGTAATAACTATATTGAATGTAATAACTATAGTAACTGTAATAACTGTACTATAATTGTAATAACTGTAGTGAATGTAATAACTATAGTAACTGTAATAACTGTTCAACAACTGTAATAATTGTACTAACTGTAATAACTGTACTCGCTGTAATAACTATACGAACTGTACTATGGCATTTGAGAAATGAAGAGAACGTAGTGTTAAAAAAATACAAAATACAACACTAACGATAGATTTTCCGTATTATGTTTTACAGCAAACAATATTGAATGTTGTCAAATAAAAGGCTGTTTTCATAAAAGTGAAAGTAATCACTGGGTTAGCTCACGTGACTACTTATTATTACTGAAGAGTAAAACGATACAGAAAATGTATATTTACGTTCGGCAGCGGAAACTTCCCCAGGGACTTTCGATCTGTGTGAGGATAATGTTACTCCCCAAATGTCACAGTGATCAATTGAAAAAATATTGTACGAAAGTGTGTGAACAAAACTGTAAATTCATCAGAAATCGATTATGTAGCTAGAATATTTAATGACATTTATAACTTGAGTTAATACTTATTGAAGATAAAGATCGAAAATTGCATCACCACGATGAACAGGTTCGTATAATTCATGGTTCACAACAGTTCTTGGATTATATTCGGTGTTATATAATATTAGATTCAGGGGCTCTGCTCCGAGGATCTGAAAGGTGTTGACACAACGGATTAGCCCGGTATATTAGGTGGATAAGTCTCTTGACTCGTAACCTGAGAGTAACTTGTTCGAATATGGTGGTTATTTAACTAAGACATGATCTGCCCAAGTTATTATATGGTGGTTATCTATCTAGGTCATAATCTACTCAAGTTACAATGTGGTGGTTATCTATCTAGGTCATGATCTACTTAAGTTACAATATGGTGGTTATCTATCTAGGTCATGATCTACTCAAGTTACAATATGGTGATTATCTAACTTGGTCATGATCCACTCAAGTTACAAAAATGGTGGTTATCTATCTAGGTCACGATCTACTCAAGTTACAATATGGTGGTTAGCTAACTATGTCATGATCTACCCAAGTTACAAAATAGTGGTTATCTAACTTGGTCATGATCTACTCAAGTTACAAAAATGGTGGTTATCTATCTAGGTCATGATCTACATGTATAGACCGACTCTACTTCTTTTAACACCTAACTCATCTTGTGATTCAAGTCCTTGGCTTCTATGTTTAGTAGAAAATCTCTGATACGTGCAACGTCATGGCACAACGTTTTACAGAAGTAAGCATTTAACACTTTTCTTGTGACCTAACAACGTCTCAAGGTACTATCACACCAGGCCATTTAAGTATCATTCAGATGAAAATCAACTTTCAAGATCTAAGAAGCTACTTATGTAATTTCCTTTGACAAGTATCCGTTTGTCGTATTCCTCAGTTCACTGAAACCACAGTTGTTTGTCGTATTCCTCAGTTCACTGAAACCACAGTTGTTTGTCGTATTCCTCAGTTCACTGAAACCACAGTTGTTTGTCGTATTCCTCAGTTCACTGAAACCACAGTTGCTTGTCGTATTCCTCAGTTTACTGAAACCACTGTTTAGTTGTATTTAGTTTTTATGTGTTCATGTGGTTTCTCTTTTTTTCCAATCCCGACCTGTGGTTAGTATGTTTCACTCGCAATTTGTGATACGCGGGTTCATATTTCCTCCCATCAAACATACTCTCCCTACCAGCCACGGAGACGGTATAATATGCGGGTCAATCCCACTGTGTATTGGTAAAAGAGTAGTCCAAGAGTTGGTTGTGGGTGGTGACGACTTGTCGCTTTTCCTCTGGTCTTGCACTGCTAAATTATGGACTGCTAGCGTGGATAGCCCTGGTTAAATTGAAAACAAATCAATCCCGCCCTAGACACACAAACTAAAATATCTGATTCCACGTCGGAAGACTTCTTTGATATCTGTACCTTGTCACATATCAACAAATAATCCACCACCACATGGCAATACATGTTTACCCACATATTATCCTGCTTGTTTTATAAAAGGAAAGCTTTACAGGCAGAGACCCAAAACATCTTTTCCTAGTAACCAATGTACATATTGGTTGAGTGAAAGTCCTGCTTGAAATGGAGTACAGCTATTATCGTCCCCAAGTTACAGAGTTTACGCTTTCAAACTTCATCGTCTATTATAGCGACCTCTATTGCACAAAGTTGACATCAATGGCTAGTTAAAATGGTGTAGTGAAGGATTTGTTGTTCAAACCACAATGACTGCATCACTTAACGCGAGAGCGTTATCCTCACGCGCACAGCAACAGATGTTTGGAAAATACTGCATTAGACATATCAATTATTTATAAATTATCATCTATCTCTGATTCTCGGCTTCTGAGAAAGAAAAACAAATATTGAACCAGATCAAGGGAAAACTTAAGGTCATAAGTAATTAGGTATTTTATTTATTTCTTATAATGATTAATTTTGTTCCTTTCGTAAATTGGCTTTGTCTATGATCATAATTTGACCTCCAGGACTCTCATTAAGTTTTGTTATTAACTCCTTGACAATCAACCAGGTAATTTTGTACTGTTAACACTATATGATTATTTTCATCGTATAAATAAGGAATAGATGAACTATTTAGTGGAATATTGATTTAAGCCAAACCTTCAGAAATATTTATTGTGCCAATCGAGAAATTTAAATTTTAAGTTCATCATATGACCTTTACTCCAACCACCAGGGAAAGCAAATCAAATTTTTGCGTGATACGTTAAACTACAAAACACGCAACAAGAAATTGATGGAAACCTTAATTGAACCTTTACTGGCTCTTTTTGTAGTATCAGTTTCTGTCATATTTGAAAGCATTTAAATGTTAAAAACAGAGAGAAACACCCTCGAAGATACCAGCTTTCGGAATAGATACTCGTACGCAGTATGATAGCGAGCTAGTAGAAACGTAAAATAAAAGTGGACAAAGTAAGTAGGTAGAGATGGTTTTCTTTCAATTTCGCACAAAGCTACATGCATGAGGGCTATCTGCGCTAGCCGTCTCTGATTTAGCAGTGTAAGACGAGAGGGAAGGCAGCTAGCCATCTTCACCCAAGGCCAACTCTTGAGCTACTCTTTCACCAACGAATACTGGGATTGACCGTCCCATTACAACGTCCTCACGGCTGAAGGGGCAAAATGTTTGGTGTGACGGGGATTCGAACCCTCGACCATCAGGTTACGATTCGAGTTTTCTAATCCGGGTCGTCATGATGTTAGAAACATATGTAGGTTCAAGAAGTCTTAATAGAAATGAAATAGGAACCCTATAACCCTGGAGTTATTTTTCTGTCAGGTCTTATCTCACTGATATGGCTCCTGTGGAGTATTTTCTACACATGAATTATGATTGTAACTCATAAATATTCTTCTGCCCACATTATAAGTTGCTACATATTGGTTAACGAGGTTTCCACACATACTGTAATGTAACACACGCGTAGTATAAATGATCCCCAGGAAAAGTATATGTTCCAGTTATTAATATAATAATATTTTGGCCAGTGTTATTACAAATCCTAAACCTTTTTTGTTACACATTATCGATTAATCACTACAGTGTAAAATTATCCATACAATGTCAAGTGAACTATAGAGTTTCAAGTAATCCATACAATATCAAATGATCCATACAATGTTGAATGATTTATTTGTAATCGATTAAACTTTACGTTTACAATTTTCAATTTGCTTCCAATAGTTTGCATTTATTAGGATTAAATATATTGCAGACAACAACATGACGGGAAGGGGTTATCTTTATTGTCATATCGTAAGATTTGTTTGACAAGAGAGCATCCATTGCCCAAAGTGATTGAACGTGAGTAACGTCAAACATGAAACACCATAAAAACAGGAATGATTCTGGGTTGGAGCACTTTAGCAAAATAAATATGAAGGTTCTGAAAACAAACAATTTCTTTCTTATCATGAGATTGATAGACTGGGGGGAAGTCAGAAATTAAAGAATCCCTCCTCTGTTCCGTTCGTGGTGTGGAAAATCTAAGGTACTTCGTGGAAGAATCAGCTAAGAGAGTTCAGTGTAAACCAACATGTGACAGGTTTCTATAGATTTAATATCATATAATTTGCTCTGTGCGTTATGGGTGAGGATGTTCTGTGAAAACCCCACTTTCAATGGGCGAGCTTTAAAACATATTCGACCAATGCCCAAGCTGTGAGAATGAAATATCCTAGACTCTAAATGTTGAAATAATTCATTTGTTTGAACTAATTTAACGATCTGGTTTACTGATAGCTTTATATTAAAAGCTATTTTTTAAATAAATGTTCATGAAACTTATACTAATTAGGGGTTTCGTATTGAGTGCAAAGTAATATTTATGACTAAGTTAAATACAGACGTTACGAGCCATCGAATAATTGCGTTTAAGATAGTTTATTTTTTATGGGCAAAGTAACACTGGAATATCTGTTGTGTCCACCGTGGGGATTTTAACCCCTATTTTAGAGTTGTGGGTCGGTACACTTGCAGTAGTCCCAGTTGTTTTATTGTTTTTTTCAATTTCACTCAAAGCTACTCAAGGGCTATCTGCGCTAGCTGTCCCTAATTCAGCTGTGTAAGACTAGAGGGAAGGCAGCTAGTTATCACCACCAACCACCAACTGTTGGACTACTCTTTTACCAACGAATAGTGGGATTTACCGTCACATTATAGCGCCTCCACGGCTGAAAGGGCGAGCATGTTTGGTGCGATGGGGATTCGAACCCGCCACCCTCAGATTACGGGTCAAAAGCCTTAACCCACCGGACCGGGGACAGTTTAAGATCTGTTGTTAAGCATATAATTAAACATGAGGTTAATTAAACTCCAGAAAGTTGACGAAAATATTAGAACCTCTTATAATATGTAATACTTAATCTGGCTTCACAAAAAATACAAGTAATTATTCATTATTTATTTGTATGTATTAAATATATTACTGGGCGAACAAATTACGATGTTATTAAAAGTATTATCTTTGTAACAGCGAGGAAATTTATGCATGTCATTGTATCTTATAACAAATGAGCTGAACTCTATATCTTTGATATCTGGTGTAAATAAAGCTCCGTATAAGATTATGTAATGCAACACACACGCCCAGATGTGCTCTGGTATTAAACGTAAGGTCTTATCAGCATTGGCGTGTTACATATTGTTATACACTCTTCATACCAGAATCCTGTATTGGTTCAGCAAAATTAATGTTATTAGAATATGCCTCTTATCACATAATATTACAGCAACGATTATTCTTCTAAAGGACTGTTTAAAATCAGTCGTTAACCCTAAATTCCACTTCCCAAATAATTTTAGCAATAGTACTTTAGTACAACAACAAAAAATGTACCTTTTTGTGAAATAAGTCCATCATATATATAATCCTTTTTATTATAACGCATATATTTTATGAGAAAACAAGTTTGCTTGTGAAAAAACCATTTTCTTTATGCTTTTATATATTTGATTCTTTCATTGGCCGTTTCTTTCGAGTCATTTGATGAGAATAATTCGAGGTCCATTTGACGTAACAAATTATTTTTTCCGCTTAAGTTTCTACACTACATTTGTAACTTGTAGGCTTAAGGATACATCACGCTAATTACACTGTGATTATCCTAAAAATAAAATTACCTTTACAATTTCGGAGTTGATCGATCAAACAACTACATGAATATAGACAACAACTGATACGAAGTTAAATACATTATTGAGACATAATCTTTACTAAGCAACCGAAAACAAAACTAACTTAACACTCGTTTACTATTTATCACTAATTAACTGACAAGCTCAGGTAAACTTATAACTGATACTTCATTTCTAGGTATTCCTCAGTGTTACTAGATTTTCGTAACGTCAAGCTCAGATGTTTTGTTTTTGTTTTTGGAATTTCGCACAAAGCTACTCGAGGGCTATCTGTGCTAGCCGTTCCTAATTTAGCAGTGTAAGACTAGCGGGAAGGTAGCTAGTCATCACCACCAACCGCCGACTCTTGGGCTACTCTTTTACCAACGAATAGTGGGATTGAACGTCACATTATAACGCCCCCACGGCGAGCATGTTTGGCGCGACTCGGGCGCGAACCTGCGACTCTCAGCTTAAGAAGCGCACGCCTTAACGCGCTAGGCCATGCCAGGACCGTGAAGTTCAGAACTTACTCGGTATTGTAAGTTTACATTTAAAGTACAACATTGAATGTATAATTACAAAAATACGTGTAACTTTAACATGTTAAAATTAACAGCGTCACCAGAGCAAACGTGATAAAATCAACTTTTTTATTGTAAAAACAAACAACAGCTAAAACGAGAAACCAAAAAGGAATATAAAAATTTAAATTATGGACAATAATTCCTAATATTTGTTTAGGACTAAATTGTTTCGATAACCATTTGTAGTAGTTACAATAATAATAAAAATGTTAGTGAAATAGAATGTAGGGTATACAGAATTAGCGTGTTTTTGTTAACGCAGATCCGCTAGTACAGCAGTAAGCCTACGGATTTACAAGGCTAAAATCAGGGGTTCGATTCCCTTCGGTGGGCTCAGCAGATAGCCTGATGTGGCTTTGCTATAAAAAAACACACACTTAAAGCATCAAGGGGAATCGAACCCCTAATTTTAACGTTGGAAATCCGTAGACTCCAGTGGAGGACATATACAGAAGTAATATATTTTACTGAGTAATACAACATCATTAGATTCTTTAAATATTGTTTCTCATGTCCGCATAAATAACATTATAATAATAAGAACAATGAAATAATTTCTAAAGACGACATGCAGCTGAGCTGTCAATAACATTGATTGTTTACATTTTAGAACAATGTAAGTAAAAACCAGAATATTCTAGATTAGGGAATTTATTTTTATTTTTTTTTATCAATTCGGGCTATCTGCATTAGCCGTTCCTTTTGGTGACGAGAAATGTATCTCAGGTTGATATGGGTATTAACACTTTCAACCTTCCTAGGTCATCTTCTGGTTAACAAAGAGAGTTTGCAAATTCTGAGATACATCAGCCGTTTTTAATTCAATTACAGTTTATATTTTCATGTTATGACGTACACACTCAATAAGTTGTGCGACATTATTGTATTTTACTTGATATATATTTCCATTTAGTGTGTAATCACTCTCTTAACATACGGAATAGTGGGACTGACTGTCATAAAAATCACACAGAGCTGAGAGGGCGAGCATGTTTGATGTGACGGAGATTCCAACCCAGGACCTTCAAATTAAGAGTCGAACGCCCTAACCATCTCATCATGCCGGGCCTTGGGCTATCTGTTCTGTGACCTCCACGGGTGTGGAAACCTGGGTTCTAGCATTGTAAATCCGCAGTGGGGGTGGGAAAGTAACATTGATTGTTCGTTTGTTTTGGTTTGTTTTGAATTTCTCGCAAAGCTACACGAGGGCTATTTGCATTAGCCGTCCCTAATTCAGCAGTGCAAGACTAGAGGGAAGGCAGCTAGTCATCACCACCCACCGCCAACTCTTAGTCTACTCTTTTACCAACAAAAAGTAGGATTGATCGTCACAGTATAACGCCCCCGCGGCTGAAAGAGCGAGCATGTTTGGTGTGATGGGAGAGATAACGTTAAGGATTAACATTCATTTTGTTAAAACATTTAAGTGACCACCATCCCTTCAAGTCCTTAAAAACACTTTTGAGAAGCATTTTGAGTAATATCCTAAACAAAGATATCGAAGACTAAGAATGTTGTGGCAGGAACATAAATTACTTAACCAGTTGTTACTGGAATTATTAAAGATTTTTACTTCTACGTTGTGTTTCTGTTCTCGTTTCGATACTTCGAAATTAACGTAAATGGACAAGTTTTGTCACATTACGCTGTTTGTCTTTGTGAACCGTCCATGTAATAAGGGAAAACAAAATGTTAACATGCGGAATCTTAACACACAGTCTAGTAACATAAGGTAAAATAATAATGTGCGAATGCTATTAGAATATATCAGTAGTAACACTTCGAACCGAGCAACAAAGTCGAGCACAATACCTCGTCAATATCGTGAAAACCGATGAAAAAAAAAGCAAAAAAAGCCAACAGAAACATTCCTTGTTTGAGACACCGGAACTTGTCACGTGCAAACAGAAGTTCATTTAAAATCATACAGAATCGTAGCTACCAAAATGTATCTTTATGGTTTTTTAGTCCCTCGAAATCAATATTACTTCAAATATATTTCCATTTAGTGTGTATTCACTTTGTGTGTTTGTACTTAGTAAACACTTCAGATAACTGAAGTCAATATTTTGACTTACTTCATGAAGTCATCTGATTCAGTTTTGCTTCACGTGCTATCGATCCAGTTATTAATGTACGACAACAACGTCAGATTTGGGGTTATAAAAACATCCTATAATTTAAAAGTGTTTTCTTTTACGTTTTCGTCTAGATTACGCACTAAATTTTAAAACCGTAATGGTAATAAAAGTTGCAGTATATATTTTCATGTTATGACATACATATTCAACAAGTTGTGGGGCATTATTGTGTTTTATTTTACAAACGTAGCAATCTCTAAATACACAGCATGTTGTATTGTTTATTTATAACAATACAGGCTCGAATATTTTCACAACCTAAGTAATCGAGTTATTATCACTGTACTTCTTTAAACTTAGAAAAAAATGTGCCTTAAGTTTTCATAATATTATTATATATCGCTGAATTATTTTACGAGGAAGATACCCTGTAGCTATTTCTCTAGGCGCTGACCAGAGGAAGTTATTTTATGAGTTAAGATGGAAGATGTTTGACAGCTGATGACTGTATACTAGTCGAGTTCGCTTCACTTTTCACTGTCATGGCAAAACATACAGACTGAACCTTTTTGAAGAAAAACAGATCTCATTAATTATTTAAAACTGATCAGGTCTTGGCTGTGTTTTAGTGTACTATAACCTTGTATTATACATTAAAAATTAAATAACATTATATTTGTATTTAAATTATTACTATTTAGAAATAGGCTAAGAAACTTAGTGTTGTTGTTGTTTTTAATACAGAACATTAAATAAAGAAGTAAACCGAATAATTATCTCTTATAGCTACAACCTTTGAATTCGGTTGCTGCTGGACGTAGGTTGTTAAGCCTTTTCAAATTTCGCATGTGGAAGGTATCAAACACATATTTTTAGGTTTTATATATACATTTTAATAACTAAAAATTCATAAATAACATTTTTGATACTATATAATTCCATTATATTTTGCCCCTCGCTAGTACAGCGATATGTCTCCGGACTTACAACGCTAAAATCAGGGGTTCGATTCCCTTCGGTGGGATGAGCAGATAGCCCTATGTGGCTTTGCTGTAAGAAAAACACACACCCACCATTACAATTTATTAAGCTTAGTAACTAAGCTATTTTTGAATTTCGAGCAAAGTTACATGAGGGCTATTCACGCTAGCCGTCCCTAATTTAGAATTGTAATTCTAGAGGGAAAGCAGCTAGTCATCACCACTCACGGTCAACTCTTGGATTTCTCTTTTACTAACAAATAGTGGGATTGACCGTGACATTATAAAGCTCTCAAGGGTGAAAGGGCGAACATGTTTGGTGCGACGGGGATTTGAACCCGCGAACCTCAGATTACCAGTGGAACACCTAAACCTACCTGGCTATGTCGGGCTGATTAAGTTATACTTAGGTCTAAAAAGCTATGAAACTTCGAACAAACTAAAGACATAACCTACCTCTTTGAAATCTTGATTTGAAAAAGCATGACAGCCTTTTCACAAATTAAAATGGCTTAAGAAACCACTAGAGAACATCGTGAGCTGTGGATTGTCATATATTCTAGTTACGGTATTTAAGGGACCGTTTTTAAAACTGGAAAGATGTGAACTAGACCACTGTGTTTGATTCAGTACATAAGTCATATTTCAGCAAACTAAAAAGATACGAGATTCTTATTTTATATTATAGCTTGTTAATATTGGTAATTTGAATTGAAAATTTGAATGAAACTGTAGACCTGGTATTTTGACATCACAAACATCTAATTTTAAGCAGTGCTACGTTCAACATACCGTGTGACTCACTAATATCTACATTCAACATACCGTGTGACTCACTAATATCTACATTCAACATACCGTGTGATTCACTAATATCTACATTCAACATACCGTGTGACTCACTAATATCTACATTCAACATACTGTGTGACTCACTAAAATCTACATTCAACATACCGTGTGACTCACTATCTACATTCAAAATACCGTGTGACTCACTAATATCTACATTCAATATACCGTGTGACTCACTAAAATCTACATTCAACATACCGTGTGACTCACTATCTACATTCAAAATACCGTGTGACTCACTAATATCTAAATTCAACATACCGTGTGACTCACTATCGACATTCAACATACCGTGTGACTCACTAAAATCTACATTCAGGTGTGTTCTTTTAATATTCACTTTTAAACTAAGAAATTAACTCGCATAAAATTAAAGTTTGAATTATAATCAACAGCTTTAGTGCAAATTTATTGAACTAAGTTTATAAAATGGTAGTTTAATAGAATTCTGAATGCAAGTCAAAAAATGTGATGACATGACCTTTGACTCTTACAACACTGAAGTGTTTGAAGGCAACAAATGTTTCACTTTCACACTTGCTAATGACAGATTTATGGCTATGTTGAAAGATATCGAACACGTTTTTTATAAAATTCTGAAGGAAAGTCAAAAATGTGATGACATTACCTCTGACCTTTGACTCTTACAACACTAAAGTGTTTAAAGGCAACAAATGTTTCACTTGCACACTGGCTAATGAATTTATGGCTATGTTGAAAAATATCAAACACGTTTTGTCTAAGTTTTCTTACGAGCTAAACTGCTACTTTAAAACAAACGCATGTTTCGTACTAAGTTTTCTTACGAGCTAAGCTATAAACTTGCCGACATGTCGAAGAATATTAGTTGTGATGTGCTAACGAAAGGCGAAAGTTGAACACAGCTGTAAAAAGCAACTCAAATTACATTAAACGTCGCAAATCAGTGAGAAGTAAACAAATTTTCATGTAAGGTGAGACTCCAGTTAGATGGTTCTGTAAGTTTAAACAATGTGTTCACGTATCCGTAAAGTACTAACAAATGTCACGTAGCCTGTAGGATGTCCATATTAAACGGACAGGACTTGGTGAGAAATTTTATACATATGCAACTTTTTCCGTAACCTTTCATGTTGTTTTGACGTCCAGTCAAGGGTCACTGGGCGACAAGCACTAAATAAAAGACGAGTCCACTTTAATTGCTGGGCCAATCACCTCAAATATATCTCCATGACTTTCAATGAATTATGCTGCAAAAACCAGATAAAAATTGATATATCTAAACCATATAAAAATTGATATATCTAAACCATATAAAAATTGATATATCTAAACCATAAAATGATTGTCCTCAACATCAGTGTTGTTCCCGGCCTCGAGGTTGCTCCAAAGGCTCCTAGGTTGTTTCAGACGCGCCAGTTTTTTTTATCTAAATTTCCGAAATATATAGGCAGAAGATGTTAGTTTGAATATACGTGTAAGACTTGTATTAAATTAACTCCTCATAAGTTTGGATTACTACCTTCCCTTAACTGATACGTTTGCCAAGAGGAACCACGATGTGTAATACACATGTTAACTACTTAATGTGTTTAATCCAAAAGTCAACTACATAATGTGTATGAGATGTCAACGTCAGAAGCGTTAAGGAACTGGTAAATGTCACTGAAAGTAGAAACCTTTCTATCAGTCAATGTTGACGAAAATATAAACCTTCATGTCAATAAACGTCAATGCAGCATAAGCCATCAAGACTTCGTGTTAATAAATGTATATATTTGGTGTAAAACTTTACTCAGTATAATTCATTACATGATTTGCTTGTAAATTACCTTGGATTGCTTGGTCTTTAAATAAGTCTATTACAATTGGTGTTTTGACACGCGAACGACATTCTCTCACTCCCAAGGTACAACACCAAAATACTGTTCATTTCTAGAATTACTGTGTATTTTAAAAATCAGTATAGAAATTAAGAAATAAGCCCTGGTGGTAATATAATACTGTGTTACAACATTTTTACTTTTTTTTGTTCCTGGACAGAAAGTGTTATTTCCCAATTGCTTATGCCTAAAGTAAATGAAAAAGACTTATTTTTCTCTTCAAACTTTGCTTTTGTGACCTGGGAGCGTATAACGAAAACATGATGGGAGACTATATTTGGGAGCTGATACGTGAAAGTGATTTACATTACAGTCGGAAATCTCGAAAAACTACTCACTTATAAACATTTTTGTGTAACTTTAGTATAAATACATGTAAGTCTTGATTCACATGTTGTTTTACTCAGACCTTATGTAAATGAAAATGTGCAAATTTGCCAATTTTTACATAGAAAATAGATTAATTTCTAAATTTCATTATCCAGGTCACAAAAGCAAAGTTTGAAGTGAATAATAGCCATTTTCTGTACTTTTACAACATAAGCAATTTCGAAATAACACATACTATCCAGGAACAAAATTTGTGTTATATAGCGTTTCTCAACACTGGTGAGATAACTGAAACGTGAAACTGGTTCTGTAGTTTTATTATTTTACTTCAACATATTCCTAGTATTTTATAGTATTATTATTATTTTATATTACTATTATTTTACAGATCATATCATTTAAAACTTCATTCTTGCTGCTCGGATTATTTCAGTAGAATATTCTATCTCTCCAAGTGTCATGTCTGAAGTAGACAGTTGCTGCTCATAACGCCTGCCTTTGTTTGTTATATTATTAGGTCCAGTATTTCTGAAGATTTTGATTTAATTATTTAGTGTGATTTAATTTATTGTTATATTTCACATTTCAAGGGTCCCATAATCCAAATAGTAACAGTATTACTGCTTGAAATATACCAGTTACAGGATTATACCCAGTTCTACACTCTTGGAGTGGTATAACACGCTCTGTAAACATACTGCAGAGGAATTTATGACTGAAATGTTTGCTTGTTTATAATAAAGAACAAAGTTAGGCAATTGACTATCTGTGCTCTGACCACCACGAGTATCGAAACCCGAATTCTGGCATTGTAAGTTTACAGACTGGAATGAAACAGAAGAGAACAGGCTTTCACGTTGTTTAAAGATAACTATTTATTTTTGGCCCGACATGGCCAGATGGTTAAGGCAATCGACTCGTAATCAGAGTGTCGCAGGTTCGAATCCCCTTCACACCAAACATGTTCGCTCTTTCAGCCGTGGGAGCGTTAGAATGTGACGGTCAATCCCACTATTCGTTGGTAAAAGAGTAGCCCAAGAGTTGGCGGTGGGTGGTGATGACTAGCTGCCTTCCCTCTGGTCTTGCACTGCTAAATTAGAGACGGCCAGTGCAGATAGCCCTCGAGTAGCTTTGAGCGAAATTCAAAAAATTAACAAACAAACTTTCTATGAGTAAGAGATATATATTTATTTATTGAATATTTAAAACATCATTAATTGTTCACATTTGATCAGTGTCCTGAAATAATTCAGCTGCCCAAGTCACAACACTTAATTCTTGTCTCACCTCTTCAAATTTGTTCACACTTGCATCCAAAATACCATAGTTTTTTATCTCTATGTGCAGCAAACCTAATAAATCAAAGATCATCTGAATCAAGTTTTACCCAATTTTTACCCTTTTAACAATTTCTATAACAGAATTTAACAAATATTAAATAGCACTGTTTCTGGTACAGTATAAAATATAACACAAATTTAGTATTATAGCGTGTGAATGAAGTCGATAGTGAACAAATCGGGCTGACAACACCCGCTGGCTAAGAGGAGAAGGTATTATACTTTAAGGGTTATGTGAAACAAAGACCACGAGGCATAGAGTTCAAATAGAGATGACATAAGGGAACGGCATATCCCGTTAAGGTCCAAGGTCCGAAAGTAATGGACCCCTCAGCAGCTGAGAAAGAACAGAAAAGAGAAAAAACTTGCAGTTACAAGAAAAATGCAAAGTATGGGTTAAGCTACTCAACAACCTGATACTAAAGAGATAAAAAAATGTTTCTCAGATTCCATGTAAGAAACGTGGAGATACCAGCAACTGTATAACGAGTGTGAAAATTATTCCATTTATATTGACACACAGCCATGGATGAACAGAACTAGCTAAATGATATGCCAACGACATGAAAAATCGGTTGTCCTCACTAAGGACTGGACAAAAGCCAGAGATAAAGATGGGAAACATGAAGTGTGTAGAACTCAAATTGAAGAAGAAATTCAGGAAATAAAAAAGGGAAGGAGGGAACAACTGTAAGCGAAGTAATTAAAAAGAAACATGGTTGAACAGACCAATAAGAAAGAATCAGAAGGATTTTGCACAAAATGGCCCGGACGAGGGAGACTGTTTGATGAAGTAATCATATAATATGATAAACATAAAGGAACTTGTTTTAACAATCCTTGCAGAAGTCCAAGGATGGTGAGCTGGGGACCAAAATATAGGTAACTGGTGATTGTAGACGTTGGCATGTGCATGAATATGAGGAATACCACACCAATTACAAAATTACCAAGGAAACCAAAGAGACAGTTCCTTAGAGTAAGCCTGGTCGAGCCAGGGAAGATGACTTGCCAGAAAGTTTAAAGCACCCATACTTGAAATACTATCACATGAATTTGAAGATCGTTGGACCAAAAGATAAGATGCAGATTTTAAATACACAAAGATTTGATATGATTGATAGACATAAAAAGCATGAACTTCGAGGTTTTTGAGGGCATTGATTTGAATAGAACATTCTCCCACATACCAGTGACCTAAAACCTCCTGATGACTGACCCATGTGTTCAAACCCTAAAGGGATGCATCCATTAAATAAATATAAATCTGCACAATAACGAGAAAGTAGGATACCCACTAATGTATGACCCTTATCCAACCACCTTCATAGATCATACACAATCTCCGAAGGAAGAATTACAGAAGCATTCAAAAGATTCCTTTGGTCACGGAGGACCAATAGAAGGTAAGACATATGATCCCAGCTGAGAGGTATGACATACATCCCTCAAATGGATAGAACCTCGTGAAGATAGACGGGACATTCCAAATGACCAGTTTCATAACATAGAGTAGGGAGGAGAATGTTGGGCCTAAATGAGACAACAACATGCAGATTAACGAGGTACTGGGTAGGATGGAGGAAGGAAGGGCATCTCCAATTTGATCAAAAGGTCATCTGAGAAACTACGAAAAGTAGTTGAGAAGTATGATATGTCAACTCTAAATTAGAATGAGCGAGAAAAGATCAGTCATTCATGTAAAAATAAAGCACAAACCTAAGGCATGAAAATTTAGTGTGAAGGTTATAATCACTCGACAGAAAACATACAGTGTCAACTCCAGCCTGATAGGTAAGGTGCGAAACTAGTAAACCACCTTATGATTGACAAATGTGTGTTTTCTTATAGCAAAGTCACAACAAGCTATTTGCTTATTCCACAGATGGAAATCGAACCCCTGATTTTGGCATTGTAATTTTGTAAACTTATCTCTGTACCAGCGGGGAACCATGACGGACAAACTGAAGATAAGGTATAGAATGCTACAATATTGGAATAAGCAGATAAGCATTGGAGACGTCTATCTTGGTTATCCAAAGACCCACAGAAACAACTCACTAAAGAATAAGGTAAGATTCCATGGTGAAGAATGGGTTAAGAACATATTGATTGAGATAAGACAAGTTCATGAATGGTCTCCATTCCACTGAAGAGTAAGATAAGACTCCATGGTGAAAAGTGGGTTAAGAACATATTGATTAAGATGAAACAAGTTGATGACTGGACTCCAGTCCCCTGTCTTTTGGGAAACTACAAACGTTTGGGAGTAAATCACCCTGAACAGCACAGAGCAGGTTCTAAAGCCTGCTATGTAAGGTATTCCACTGCCTTTTACAGATGCTGTTGTGCCAAGAGATGTTGAGAAGGAGGATAGAAAGCAGGTGTGCTGGACAATGGAGGATGGGTAAGAAAAAATATGATGACTTTTTAAGATGAAACTCACTGAGCTCAAATTATCAGAGATGAAAGGGCTCCATCAATGAACAAAGGTCGCCCAACGAGTTCCCACTGGTCCGGAATTCATCAGGTCGTCACTGGAACCATTTTTGGTGTATCATGTGTTTTCTTGAGAAAACGATGTACAGTGGCACTATGGAAAGAAGAAACAAGCAAAGGCTGATAAAAGTCGGATCAGAAAACACGAATAAGTGCCACCATGGGTTTCAAATGGGACAAATAATGGGACTTGATGAAAAACGAGAAGTTTGTTGTTGAACAAAAGCTACCCTCAACTACAAAGATACTGCAATTATGTTAAACACTAAATATTTCGGAAATGGGGTCATCTGGAGGTCCCGTAAATATGGATAGCTGGAAGATGGGTTCGTGACAAAATAACATCAAGACTGAAAAGGTCCCAAAACACACAAACCAGGTTTACTGAGTATGAGCCCAAGATGACAAGTGGCTTAATGTGGAAGTTTTCTGTGAAGATATTCAGAAGAGAGACAGATGAAGGAGAAAACACTACATGGCCAAAGAGATGTGAACACTTATTCTAATTAGTGGGTTCAGTTATTTCAGCCACATCCATTGCTAACTGGTGTATAAAATCAAGCACACAGCCATGCAATGTCCATAGACAAACACTTTCAGCACAATGAGATGCCACGTTTCTGACAAGTTAGTTCGTCAAATCTCAACCCTGCTAGAGCTGCCTCGGTCAACTGTAAGTGCTGTTATTGTGAAGTGGAAACGTTTAGGAGCAACAACAATTTCAAACTGTCTCTGGAAGCAACGTTAGCACACGAACTGTTCGTCGGGAGCTTCATGAAATGGGTTTCCATGGCCAAGCAGCCACACAGAAACCTAAGATCACCATGCGCAATGCCAAGTGTTGGCTGGAGTGGTGTAAAGTACACTGACATTGGAGAAACCTAAGATCACCATGCGCAATGCCAAGTGTCGGCTGGAGTGGTGTAAAGTACACTGACATTGGAGAAACCTAAGATCACCATGCGCAATGCCAAGTGTCGGCTGGAGTGGTGTAAAGTACACTGACATTGGAGAAACCTAAGATCACCATGCGCAATGCGAGATTTCGGCTGGAGTGGTGTAAAGCGCACAGTCATTTGACTCTGAAGCAGTGGAAACCCGTTCTCTGGAGTAATAAATCACGCTTAACTATCTAGCAGTTTGGTGGATGAATGTGAATTTGTTGAATGCCAGGAGAACGCTACCTGCCTGAATTCATAGTGTCAACTGTAAAATTTTTTGGAGGAGAAATAATGGTATAGGGCTGTTTTTCATGGTTTCGACTAGGCTCTTTAATTCCAGTAAAGAGAAATCCCAATGCTACAGCATACACTGACATTCTAGAGAATTCTGTGCTTCCTACTTTGTGGCAACATTTTTGGGAAGGCACTTTTTGTTTCAGCATAACAATGTCTATGTACACAAAGTAGGTCCATAAAGACATGGTTTGCCGAGATTGGTATGGAAGAACTTGACTGGCCTGCACAAAGTCCTGACCTCAACACCATCGAACACCTTTTGGATGAGTTGAAACGCCAACTGCGAAATAGGCCTTCTTGCTAGACATCAGTGCTCGACCTCACTAATGATCTTGTGGCTGAATATGAGCAAATCCCCGCAGCTATGTTCCAAAATTTAGTTCAGAGCCTTTGCAGAAAAGTGGAGGCTGCTATAGCAGCAAATGGGGACCAACTTCATATTAATACCTATGGTTTTAGAATGAAACGTTCTACTAAAATGGGTGTGATGGTCGGGTGTTTTCATACTTTTGGCCATGTAATGTTTGTAAATATGGAAATACTGAGCATTGGTAAGATCAACACTTGTTGTTTCAGATATACCCCATAATAGGAGAGGGTGGACTAATCCTGAACCTTTGGGAGAAGTGGAATACTAATGCCGTCACATAACTGGGAGGCAAAATTTTCAGAGTGAACCCGAATGTCAGAGGATTTGGATAAAAGATAAACTAAATAGAGTCGAAATTTAGAATCATGTAATAGGTCATAAGAAATAGAAGTAATAGACAAAACATCACATATCCGAGAAATGAAATCCAAGAAAGCTGGAGAGGGTCTAACAGAATCCTTAGGTAATTTGTAAATGCAAGGCGAACCTCGATGGTGGGCAAACGGTCAAATCCTCGTCACCCTGACCAGACTCAAAAAAGTTATTTCAATTAACTTACAAAATGATCAAACAAGCTTCTTTACAGTACTTGAACGTAAAAATAAAACTCAAAACAACACGTCAGCATTCCCTTGAATTTCAGCACTGCTTCACGTGGACGTAACATGTTTTCAATGGGTTTGTGCAGATATTCTTGAGTGATTGATTAGCGTCCTTCTTTAAGCATTTCAAACAATTAATCTTTTGTGTTTAATTTGCGATTTTGCGTTAATTGGTTTAACTCAACCCATAAATTTTTAATCGGATTGATATCAGGTGATATACCTGGCCATCGTATAAGATAAATTCTCTTATTTCCAAGAGATCTTTTAAGTACTCCACAAATGCTGATAAATTTGTTTGATCATTTTGTAAACTAATAAGATATAAAAACTCAGCAGGTGTGTCAAAGTTGTCATGATAACATATAACTAAAAAAAATGATAATTCATGTATTTACGTTAGCCAGTGTTAAAATTATGATCTGAGATCACGTGTGAACAGATCTCGTCGAGTGAGTTCTAAAAACATACAGCTTTAGATATTTTTCTGTTAGTTAGTAAAAGTATTAACATCTTTAAGATTAACCACTTTTTGCCTACCCCTGTACTTCTAGCATTACAATTCAGATCACTTTATGAACCATTTCTACTTATTAATTAGATTCTCTGACCTATCTTTCCTTACATAATTAGCCCCTTGGTACACAACAAAAACTGTATCATTGCTTGCTTCCATTATTATCTCTCTTCCTCTGTCAGTTATATACCCTACTTGTACCCCTGGGTAACATAATCTAATTCTGTTCTCCTTATTTATCCCACAGACTATCCTATCCACTTGCTTGTCAAGGAATCATCTATAACTGTAACCTATTTAAGTTTATCACCCACATCTGTCTCTGACTCTTTTGTTTCCTTTCCTCCAATAGTTACTCATCTGCACGACCCAACGGATAAAATCTGTTCCTCAGTAGAAAGGGCTTATCACAATTAAATTCACTACTTTTTAGTTTTGGTCCTAACAGTACCCTTTATAACTTCATGAAAGTTATTATTAGTTGATGTGATCTTTGCACGTAAAAGCTTAAGTTCCTCTTGAAGTCTTATCTCTATGTATTGTCTCCAATTTAATTATTATAACCTAAAACCTACTAACCTTACACACATATCGCACATCTTCACTACTACTAGTACATAGTACAAGAACTAACTTAATTAAATTCATATACATGCCCCAAGTTCTCAAATGAAACCCACTCATTGCACCAATAACACCTAACAAACTGATGACCGTTTTATTTATAACTGTAGCCTGGAAATGAATAATCAGTATTAAATGCCAACATTGTTAAGCCTAACATTTCAGTATAAACTAGTTTTTTTCACTACATTATTTTCACATTCAATTAGTGAAGTTTAGTTTTATAGAGGTGACTGATGATTAGGCTTTATTTTATAAGTTTATTTAATTTCTGTGTCATGCTAATATTAACAGTGATAAACTGTATTTATCCTGATTTATAACCTGCCTATAAATTGAATTCTAACTAATGGATCTAAACTATAATCAATTAAATAAGAGAATCCTTAACTATTCTTCAGATTGTGTTTATTTGATAAAAAAAATGTATATATTTTACTAGTAAAACGAATTACAGATAAGCCCGAAAGTACCGTTACACTTCCTAAGCCTAATCTAGCACTGCATTAAGATTGCACCAGAGATTTAATATAATATCTTCAACTTACTGTTTTTATTTATCAATCTTTCTAAATGTAGTAATTTTTTTATTATTTATCTCAAAACACAACAGATTAGAAAATTAATATTAAATAATATTTAAAAAAATTATGACAATATTACATCCTATTTTTCCAACGTCTTCTTTCAACCCTTGCACCCTCTAGTCAAAAATGTTGAATCGACGTAATACGTAGAAGTATTACGTTTAAAATTTGGTTTTCACTGAAATTTATACCAGACAAAATTACCATACGATTAACACTTTAGGTTGCAAATGTATTAAATTTGTTGGACCTTTCTTCATTAAGACTAAATGTCACACTGACGGGTTCCCGTGACAATAAACTTTTAATCTTAGATCAACTTAAAATCATATCAGACAATGAAAAACACACATAGAGTCATGGAAACAATTCAACGTTTAATGCAATTCTATACACAAGAATAAAGCAGTAACCATAAATAACCATCTCTCACAGTACAGATCATTGTTTGTAAACCCTCATGACGTTAAAACAATTAATTGAAATTGAACGTTCAGATATGTTAGAAGGTGAATATTCCTATTTATAATCGTAAAATTAGAATTCAACTGAGATTTTGCTTTTTAGAAAGCGAGCTTTGAGGCCAGAAAGTTCAAACAATTTTTTGTAAAAAAATTGCTGCATAAATTTACGTGTTTTATTTTGTTCTTGTTGTTGTTTTATTTTCATAGGTTACTGGCATTTGTGTTTCTCGAATACGTTGCGTATTTAGGTTCATTAAAGCATGCATAATAACAATACAACAAACAAAAACAAATACGTGTTTACTTCACGGACGAGGCCTATTAAAACATGAAAGGAGACTAAACTGTTGAATATCAGTATATGAGCCTGTATCGTCATGTAAGAAACAGAGTTCGACTTGGCACACTAAACTCTAAGTTAGAGTTTGACTTGTCACACTAAAGTCTAGGAGTTTAGACGAGCTGGACACGTGAACACAGATTTTACCCATGAGCATTTGATCAAGACATACAGTACTGAAGTGATCTGTTATACGTGTACGACATAAAACAGCCATATAAAGTGTGGACATTGGTTTAACTAAATACTGACGGAAATGTTTTTAACCCCCCTAGATTTTCTCGCTTTTGCTTTTCTGTTGTATCGTGTACTGCTTTTCCCGAAGTTCTGTCAAATTTTGGCTAGGCCATCTCTCACTTATTAAAATAGTTATGTTTTTTTTCAAAAAAGGATGTTCCAGATTTTCTTTTTCTTCAGGTGAGAGTGTTAGCTAATAGTTGTAGAGTGACGGATAATCAAGGAAATAATAAAAGAGGTGAAAACAAACTTTAGCCCAGAGCAAGTCTCGTGAGGAAAGAAACCACCATCAGCAAGGTCACCTGCAGGAACTGAATGTCCTCAAGTCGCGTTGTGGAACTTTCAGTGCCTGAAAACGAAAACAAAAAATAATCTAATCAAAATTAATTTGCATATAAACAATTAATTAAGTATAAAGCTCTCGAGCTAATAATGTCCCATATTTTACGTATTTATCATCATTCATTGTTTGTAGGAAGTCGCTTACTTAAGTAATAGAAGAAATCAGAAGGTTATTAATAACAGGTTATGTTGACCATTACGAGATGGTCCTTGACATATAACGATTAAATTACAAACTAAGTCATCGAAATGACAAATATAAAACAAAGCTACTTAAATATTTGTATTATAAAACAATAATAGCTTGGTGAAATATATAACGTCCTTTCTCAAACTGCGACAATCCCTGTGGAATAACACACTCTTCTTGATAAAGGTTTACCTTTACGATGACCTTTTCCACACAAGGTGTCACTTCCTTATAGCTACTCTAATGTTGGATTGATCTTTTGGCTAATCTTTTCTTACTAGAACCGACTCTGTCCATTAAGTAGAGAATTTTTTTCTCTCACAACGCAGGGACTCGAGCCATGGATTTCTGGTCACTCCTAACCACTGGGCCAAATTCGGTCTAAAATTTTGTAGTTAATCACAAAACTAAATAACGAATGAGCTGTGTTGTTTCCATCAAAAGGATCGAAAACTGAATTCATCATTACGAGCCCTCAGGTTTACAGCTGGGCCACAGATATGATTGAAACAAATAGCTACTGACTTACGGCAATAAAAGGATCATGTAATTATGCGTGTAAAAAACTCTTACGTCATTAACCACTGGGAAACTAAGACGTAGTCGAAAGCAAATACAATACAAATGTCACATGTCACTGTATGAAATAAATAACTGGTTGCAACTGATTCAGGTAAGAAGCCTATTTGAATCTCGAAAAATACATAATAAATGTTTATGTACATTGCAAAGTTATCTGTTTAAAGCTTACACATGCTGGTAAACTAAAGAACAGGCCCGGCATGGCCAGGTGGTTAAGACACTTGAGTCGTAATCTGAGGTTCGCGGGTTCGAATCCCTGTCACACTAAACATGCTCGCTCTTTCAGCCGTGGGGGCGTTATAATGTAACGGTCAGTCTCACTATTCGTTGGTAAAAGAGTAGCCCAACAATTGGCGGTGGGTGGTGAGCTACCTTCCCTCTAGTATACACTGGTAAATTATGGACGGCTAGCGCAGATAGCCCTCATGTAGCTTTGTGCATAATTCAAACCAAATGAAAAAAACAATCTTAAAAAAAAACATAAACCTACGAAGAGAGAATGGGAAACATCTTGTTTTTATACATTAATATAATTATTACACCTCAAAAGCCTGGATATCTGAGACTCAAACTCAAGGGTAGACTTTTAATCATTAAACTACACAGCAATATACGTGTATTCTGAATAGATATAACCATTTTGACATTATTTAAACTTCTTAGACCGTGTAGAAATTAAACGAAAGAAACGCCCCAGTGGCTCAGCGGTATGTCTGCGGACTTATACGCTAAAATCCGGGTTTCGATACCCGTGGTGGGCAGAGCACAGATAGCCCATTGTGTAGCTTTGTGCTTAATTCAAAACAACAACAAAAGAAACGAGACACTATAGTAATTTTGATAGTTTAATTTCGTGAAAATAGAACAACACAAATCTAATTATCAGAAATCGATGAGCAGGTAAATAGAAAACTGAACCAATTAACAAATTTATAGCTCAAGCGATTTATTTCAGAGGATTTTAGTGTATTTGTTTATTTTAACGTATTCGTCTTTTTTGTTTCGGATATGTGCTCAAGTTTACACAGTGCCTATCTGTGCTGATCTTTTTTTGATTTGAAACTGACACTATTAAAGTAACGGGAAGACAGCTACTCTGATCGGATAGTTATATTCGACCGTAACCTTTATATCGTAAAGACCTCAGTCAGAAGGTCTCGTCCTGCCCACGTATTTATCATACTCTTATTAATATAATTGCAGAAATACAGAACTGTAAACAAGAATAAAGAGCTGAAAAGAAAGACCATCTGTAGGGATTTTACCTAATATATGTAATAAGGTAGTTAGAACTCTTAATACGATAACCATTGGAACCACCAAGTGAATCAGGTTTAGTGTGTTTTGAATTTCGTCCAAAGATACATAAGAGTTATTTGCGCTAAACGTCCCTAATTTAGCAGTGAGACTAGACGAAAGGCAACTAGAAAATCTACCAGCCGCCATCACTTGAGCTACAATTCTACCGATGAATAGTTGGATTAACCATCACATAATAACGCCCACACGGCTAATGTTTGGATTAACATGAATTCTAACCAACGCCCTGACCACATGGCAATGCCAGGCCCATGATTCGAACACTTTACAATAAAGTTTCTGTTGCCTTCTGTTTCTCAAGTCTTCTTTTGAGTTAAACAAAAGTTTCTTGTTTGTTTCGGCTTAACTTTACGAACTTAATAATTTAGTAAAACAAAACAACCCTCGCTTCACAATTAACTTTGAAACAACGAAATGGATCTAAAATTAATCAAGCCATGGGCAAATTGTTTTTTTGTTTAATTTCGCGCACAATTGCTCATCGCCCCTAATTTTGAACTAGTAACTAGTCAAACCACCCACTGCAAACTCTTGTGGTGCTCTTTACCAACGAATAGTGGGATTGACCGTCCCATTATAACTCTCTCACATCTGAAAGGACAAGCATTTCGGGGAGACGGATTTGATTCCACGAGTTACAAACTACGAGTCCAGCACCCTGACCACAACACCTTGTAACTGGACAAAGAAAAGTATGTCTTCTTGCCAGGAGAAATGAAAATAAGACATTGTAGAATACTTTACTTTGATACATAGTTGACACATGTCAAGCTAAAGTTGTAATAAACCACATCACCTACCTCATGGTAAATAAATTCAAGTTAATAAGGCTGTAATTAAAGCTTTATTTCATAATATTTGGAGGTAAATTTCGTTCAGCAGTATTCTTTTGTTTGTCTGTAGTTATTCTAAACAAGCCAGAACAGTTAATTAGCACAGTAAGAAGATTGGTTTTGTTCCACTAATATGGTAAAAAAATAACCCACAGAACTTATTAAACAAGTCTAAAATTTAAAAATATATATATATCAAGACACACGGTTTTGTATCGTGTGGCCAAAGCAACCTGCAGAAAACATTGGGCGCGTTATTAATAGGAATAAGAGATTAGCGACTTTACACTCCTGCTGTTCGAAATGTAGTATCCCAAACTAATACATATTTTCAGCGGAGACGCTGTGCTCTATGCTTAGTTCACACAACAAAATTATTATTCTTATTTCAAATTTAGAACGCCGATAGATTTTTTCAACCTCCAGTTACAAATCTCATTTAATGTACATATAAACCACATGCACAACGTCAATAAACAAAAAAAAAACGCTCAAATTTTTTGTTCACGCCTAGGAAAAAAAATTATGTGAGCTATTGCTCTAACATTTTTACTAGTTTTTTTTTCTCAGCGTAAAAATGGACATTTTAATTTTTTTGTTATTCGGATTTCAAGCAGTAAAACTGTGATGTAAAGGCACGTGCAGGTAAATAAGTATTTGTTAGGCTAAGCAAACTAGCTTAGCAATTTCTAGCTCAAATTTTCAAAATAGTCATATGGGTGAACGGTTGTTCTTCATTACTTATTGGGAAGTTTTTAGCACATTGTTACAAAAATTTATGAAATTATCCTGATTAAAGAGATTTTAGTGTCACGTGATATTACGTAATTAGTATAAATAATGATGTTTGATATGACTTACCGATTGCATGGGGTGATAATAGTAAACTGTTAATCTAAATTTCATGGTGTTACCACAAAGAGAGTTATTAACGCTGTGTTTGAAGAGGGAAATTACCACCACGTATTTTAAAATTGGTTGTTTCCGTAAAGTTGAGGTTCGTTCCCAATAATAGGGCTGTAATCCTAAACCTAATGTTGGATTATATCGAGTAAACTTCTTGGTCGCTGTGGTTTATTGGTGCGTATCCACAAACAAATCATGACAGCTGAGGAAAAATACTTTAGGCATGAAAAAAGGAACAATAAAAAAGCACTGAGATGCAACATAAAACGAGGAATCAAAATTGGTTGTTAAACTGGTATTTACAACGTTGATAGTAAGTCTACAGCAAATACTAATTTTATTACTTAGTTGGCCCCGCATGGTCAGGTGGGTCAAGGCGTTCTTCTCGTAATTTTAGAATGGGGAGTTCGAATTTCCGTCACACCAAACCTGCTTGCCCTTTCAGCCATGGGATGTTATTATGTTACGACCAATTCCACTATTCGTGGGATAACTCAAGAATTGGCTGTGGATGGTGTTGACAAGCTGCCTTGCTTCTAGTCTTGCATTACTAAATTAGGGATGGCTAGCACATATAGCCCTCGCCTAGCTTTGCGCGAAATTCAAAACAAACCAATTAGCTAGTCATATGTTTGATGTTAGAACTTCACTAACTGTGTCAATTTGGAAGCTCAGAACATTTAACCCTAAATTGAATTTGCCAGTTACTTAATGCTTTGCTCTTCAAGTTATCTCACTGTGTTCTAAGCACATCAATATAAATTAGTGTTAACTTCTTGCCAACAAATTCTCTCTATTTCAATCAAAGTCGCTTAATAAGTATAGCTGAGTTAAACAGTACTTCATAAAAAAAATAGTTTAGTTTGTTTTGAATTTCGCGAAAAGCTACACGAGGGCTATCTGTGCTAGCCGTCTCTAATTTAGTAGTGTAGAACCAGAGGGAAGGCAGCTAGTCGTCACCACCCACCGCCAACTCTTGGGCTACTCTTTTACCAACGAATAGTGGGATTGACCGTAACATTATAACGCCCCCACGGCTGAAAGGGCGAGCATGTTTGGCGCGATAAGGATGCAAACCCGCGACCCTCAAATTACGAGTCGCACGCCTTAACACGCTTGGCCATGCCGGGCCACAAATAGAGCAAAACACATGTAAACTGAAATAATGATTAAAACCAAATGACTGGAGAAGTAAAGATGAGGCACAAAAAATTCTAGACGGATAACGAGTTAAAGCGGGAAGTTTGAACAATCTCCGACATAGCAATTATTAAGAAAATAAACTCATTTGACTTATGAAATAGTGTTGGATAAGCTATGTTCTAATCAACATAGCATGAACTATTCTGAATATTATTTTCAATGTCTATTGTATACAAATTATACATGTCGTAAACATATTTTGTGTTCAGAGTCCTAACTGTGTCTAGATTAACATACGCAGTTTAAATGTTATCTGTGTGCTTCATGTATCTGATAAAATGTGTATAATTTAATTGGTTTCAATGCATTAGATTCTATGCGATATTTACCTCAATTGTGTTTAAGCTTTTCATTATAAATTGAATAATTGTATCTGATTGCATAACTTAGATATGTTACCACCAATGTACAAAATGTGTGTAGTTATGTTTTTATTAAGCACTCGGTACAATTAAGTGTGTATAATGTATATAATTTAAATGTCAGGGTTTGAATATGTGGGCTGGAATTTGTTACAGCAAGTGTCTGTGGATTGTTGGCGATAAATTCAAACAATAAGTTGACAACACACAATCAACTTGTTTTAAAACAATATATATTCAAAACAAGTCAAACGTATGTGCAGAAAAAAATATGTACACATTAAAATAATACTGTTGTACCAAAAATTCTAAATAATATCATTTTCTTAGCCCCCCAGTAGCTCAGCCATTTATCACGCTAAAATCCGGGTTTCGATACCCGTGGTGGGCAGAGCACAGATAGTCCATTGTGAAGCTTTGTGGTAAATTCAAAACAACTACATCATTTTCTTTTCAAAAACCCTCGCAGGCTGATTCAGTTATTGTAGAACTTATCTGACAATACGATTTTTTTACTCCGTTTTTCACTGCACGACCTACGATAGAATGATTTGGGTTACTTTTACCACATTTAAAAATAGAACTTTAAATAACTCTTTTCTATCGGTCAAAAATCACACAAACGTGTTTAATTACTTTAGAACAGTCTTTTACAAGACAAATTACTCTCCTTATGTCTGTTAAACTGTGAAACCCACTTTAAAATATTGTCTGTCACGGTTAAATTGACAATCATGGAGTCTAACTTCACTTTCATTAACTTAACGTTTTGTGACATCACTTCTTTGTTTGGCTGTCACAGCTGCATCCAGAACGTTAAATAATTGTCTTTTTTTTCTTGTAAAAGAAAGGTCTACAAAGACTGGTTCAGTTACTGTTGACAGTATAAACTATTTTTCCCATTTTTGTTGTTACAATACAGCTGTAAGCTCAACATAGAAGTCACCCGTTAAGACCAACCATTCACAATCTGGCTAACTTCATGGTTTCTTTCACCAACTAGCTTCTTTTCTATCTGAACTTAACATGCGCTCACTTGTTCGCCTGTGTGTTTGTGTGTATGTATATATGAGGCCTAGAACGTTCTACAAGTCTTATCGAGTTACGTTACACATTTCTCATAACTTTTGCCGTTAACATTTTACACTTTTGGTATGAAAACAAAATAATCATTAAATATTAACTCTGTTAAATAAACCAAATAATAACTCTGCTATCAAAATGCAAATCCAGCAATAACAACATGTGAATGCTTTTATGAAGTTAATTTACCTATTTGTTTATTAATCAATTATACTTTAACAGTGGCTGTACGAACAGCTTCACTGTTTTTGAGTTCAGTTTGTTTCTTTTTTCAACCCTTTACATCTTGTTAGGTATAACTACTATTTAAATGTGCGGTTCACCAAACCTTACAACGCTCGTGGGGCTTAAAATGCAGAAATTTGTATCTCAGAGCGGCTAGTATGAGTATAAAAACTTATTATTGACAAACAGAAAACAACGTTTTGACCTTTCTAGGTCATCTTCAGGTTAAAGACGTCAACAGTTTATAGTTGACCTGAAGATGACCTAGATAGATCGAAACGTTGTTCTCTGCTCATTGAAAAATAATGTTAATAGCCATACTTGCCGCTCTGAGATACATTTCTCTTTCAAGCGGATTTCTCGTCACCAGGGATGTATGAATTCGTTACTCGCCTGATGATCAGGAATGACACGTGACACCTTCTGAAATATGACGTAAAACTAAAGCTAAGTTATACACGTTGCCTACACAAGATATTTCTTTTATTATCCTCATTGAAATTTAACACAAATAATGGTTGTTTCTATCGGTATTGGAAGGAGCAGTACACTGTAATGAAAGTCACTACTCAGTTTTACTCTAAAGAAAGCAAGGGATCTACGTATCGAAAGCGTTTAGGTTTTTGTTTCATTTTCTCCTGAATAGGATATTTTATACCACGTAATACTATAGACTTGTTCTTCGTACATGAATATATACCACGTAATACAATAGGCTTGCTCTTGGTACATGAATATATACCACGTAATACAATAGACTTGTTCTTGGTACATGAATATATAACACGTAATACAATAGGCTTGCTCTTGGTACATGAATATATACTACGTTATACAATAAATTTGCTCTTGGTATATGAATATATGCCACGTAATACAATAGATTTGCTCTCGGTACATGAATATATATCACGTAATACAATAAATTTGCTCTTGGTACGTATACACGTGTACAATTAATTTCTTGTGTTTATATGTTTCAGTATACACGTGTACAATTAATTTCTTGTGTTTATATGTTTCAGTATACACGTGTACAATTAATTTCTTGTATTTATATGTTTCAATATACACGTGTACAATTAATTTCTTGTGTTTAAATGTTTCAGTACACATGTAAAGTGTATAAAAACGCAGAGCTTAATTTTTTTGAAAAGTCATATTTATATTTTTGCGCCAATTTTTCACTTCCATTTCGAGAACAACACATGCTTGTTAAGATGTCAGAGATAGCCCTAATCTAAGTTTGCCAACTTATACCAATTCTCGCAATCGTTGAAGAAAAGCTAAGTTAATCTAAGAAACGGGCGAAAAGAAACCGTTTTTGCTGGCATTATAGGTTATGTGCCAACATGGGGATCAAGGCTAAGTGATTGATTGTTTTCTAAATGAGGTATGATGGTCAGAGTTTGTGAATAGTTATCTTGAATTCCCTCCGACACTCCAAACTTCTCGCTCTGGTAATTGAATTCTATTACAGTTATGGAGACAGGCTATAAAGATAAATGTTTGATAAAACGTCAGATTGTGTTGGTTTGGAAAACCTTCCGAGAACAGTTCAAAGAAGTAAGTTTCTGGAAACCTGTTCCCGCACGAGAAGATTAAACACAGGCGAATGAAAAATAAAAGAAACTTAGATCAAGCGAACAATAGCACGACAATGTATATATATATGTAGGGTTAGCTCTTACAAATCTCTGTAATACAGCAATTGAAGGTGGGTAAAATGAAATACGATAGACAGTAGCGGTAGATTTTTTATATGCAAAAACGGCTCGTTTGGGTTCAGAAAATATTTTAAATAACGGCAGATGTAATATCCGACCAAATGGAAAGTTTGTATATAATATAAATAAGGATTTTGAAAAGAAAACAGAATACAGTAAAGTCATGTATTCGTTAATAATAAGTTTGCATACCTTTCTCAGGAATATTTAGAAATCCCAATGTAAAAACACCCACCTGTTAGCGTTTCTAAGCTTTAAAAACAGAAAATATACGTTACGCATTTGTTATTGGTTTGGTTTTTTTCGCCTAAAGCTACACAAGGGCTTAAGGGCTTTCTGCGCTAGCTGTCTCTAGTTTAGCAGTGTAAAACTAGATGGAAGGTAGCTAATCATCACCATCCTCCACAAACCTTTGGGCTACTCTTTTACCAACGAATAGTGAGATTGACCGCCACTTATAAAGCCCCCACGGTAGAAAGAACGAGCATGTTTGGTGCAAACGGGATTCTAACCCTCAGATTACGAGTCTAACGACTTAACCCCCCTGATCATGCCGATCCTTGGGGTATGGGAAACATATTTGATATAATTTATTTTAAACATTATTAAATTTCAGACTGTTAACCATTATAAAAAGTAATTTCACCAACATAAATGAACAAAAATTGCCCCCCAGTGGCTCAGCGGTATGTCTGCGGACTTACACGCTAAAATCCGGGTTTCGATACCCGTGGTGGGCAGAGCACAGATAGCCCATTGTGTAGCTTTGTGCTTAATTAAAAACAACAACAAAAACAACAACAAAAATTAACAATAAATCATACGTTTAAAACCATTACGGTAAAAACTTAAACAATAACTTATATATTGTATTTTTATTGTAACAAGCAAAAAAAACTTAAATAGATATCACAACCGTCTGTTACCAATATTGATAGACATGGAGATGCAATTGTTTCTAGTAAGGATGTTACGACATTAACATAGATGTCAAAATATTTTCAGTGACAAAAAGACGTGAATATACTTGTAAAAAACAACAACAAACTGTTATGTCAGATAACAATACTGTGATATGATCATAGATGTGAAAGTAACCTCACAACAACTCAATACTTAGATATTAAAATATATACTTTCGTCAACAATACTATGCTTTGATCATAGATGTAAAAGTAGCCTCTCAACAGCTAACAATAGTGAGATATTAAGATATATACTTTCGTCAACAATACTGTGATTTGATCATAGATGTAAAAGTAACCTCTCAACAACTAACAATAGTGAGATATTAAGATATATACTTTCGTCAACAATACTGTGATTTGATCATAGATGTGAAAGTAACCTCACAACAACTCAATACTTAGATATTAAAATATATACTTTCGTCAACAATACTATGCTTTGATCATAGATGTAAAAATAACCCCTCAACAACTAACAATAGTGAGATATTAAGATATATACTTTCGTCAACAATACTGTGATTTGATCATAGATGTAAAAGTAACCTCTCAACAACTAACAATAGTGAGATATTAAGATATATACTTTCGTCAACAATACTGTGATTTGATCATAGATGTGAAAGTAACCTCACAACAACTCAATACTTAGATATTAAAATATATACTTTCGTCAACAATACTATGCTTTGATCATAGATGTAAAAATAACCCCTCAACAACTAACAATAGTGAGATATTAAGATATATACTTTCGTCAACAATACTGTGATTTGATCATAGATGTAAAAGTAACCTCTCAACAACTAACAATACTGAGATATTAAGATATGTACTTTCGTCAACAATACCATGCTTTGATCATAGATGTAAAAGTAACCTCTCAACAACTAACAATAGTGAGATATTAAGATATATACTTTCGTCAACAATACTATGACATCATCGTAAATACGAGGCGTCACCATTTCCCTCAAATCGAGACGTAAAAACGTCACCGCTTTGAAAATACATTCCAAGTATCAGCCAGTCTCTTCTATCGAATTGCATTTTATATTCCAGCTTTTACACTTGATGTAACAGAACCACACTAAGGAGTAGCTACGTTAAAATGCATGTCACGTAAGCTCCAGACGTCTGTCTTATTTTTTATTTCCATCAATACATTCAATGCTCTTCACTTACAATGACGTTTTTTTTTCGAATATAAATTAAAATATCAAGAAAAACTAGTTATCTGATATAAATAACATTATAAAAAATACAAAATTTTGAACATGATGCAAAGGATGTGTTCTCTTTCTTTGCCTGGAGGTTGTTTGACAAAATATAACAAGGCACGTTTTTATAAGTTCTTGTCGGTGTTTCGCCGCTTTCTGTTTTCTCCTGTTTCATAGGGGTTGTATTAAAACGTCATCGGATACGAGAAAAATCAATATGAGAGATCCGAATATCTGAGTTTGACTCAAGGCTCTTTCTTCTTGTTCACTGTAATGCACAATTCATGTCGTTTTTGACGTCGACTAGCTTTCTAGTAATTAATTATTGAACAGTTATTACGTATAAATTCTCCATTTTTACGCTAATAATATCTTTGGATTGGAAGCTGTTTCACTGGAGCGAGCGCGGATTAATGTTTAGATAATTCTGTCGCTTGAAATTACTATTCTATGAGAATAACAGCAAATATGATCATAATACGAGTGTAAATGTCATTTTCAACTCGCCTGATTTTTAAAAAATATGTATAAATACATCTTTTATTGGTGAAATAATATTACGTAAATTGTTATTTCTTACTAATAATGAATTAGATGTATTAAAGCTCTTTGAGATTGTTTGTTTTGAATTTCTAAGCTGGAATCTCCAAATTTACCAGTGATAAACAAGATAAAAAGTAACTCACTGGTCGACACTGCCTACTGCCAACTCTTTTACGAAAGAATAGTTAGACTGAATGTAAAGTTATAGAACCTACACGGTTGAAGGGGCGCGATCGTGTTCGGTGAGAGGTTTCGAACCCGCGACGCGTAGGTTGTGAATCGTCGAGTTTCCTTAACTCCACGTCGATTGTTTAAGAAAATAAGTTTTTTTCTGAAATATTTGAAACATTTTCTGTATCCACATATATTTCACCTTACCTGTTTTGGATTCCTTCGGGTCAGTATGAAGGGAACCTGACATATCACTCGAACCTTGGCCTTCTTTTCCACCTAGCAGAAAGATTAAAGTCACTTTAATACATAATGTTTCGGATGAAAGAAGACACGGTTAATAAGAAACGCGATGTTTTTATGGTATTTTAATATTCAACACCTTTTGTGGCGTAAAATCGTTATTCGTGTATATACATATACATACAAACGTGTGTGTGAGTGTGTTACACTGCTGGCCAAAATCTTAAGGCCGATTAACATAAAGAAAAAATATGCATTTTTTGTTGTTCGACTCAATCACTTATGTGAGTAGAGCTTCAAAAGATGAAAGTAAGAACAAGGAAAATTGAAAATAAAAAAAACTTTTTTAGCAGTCAATCGGGAAACCAGCTTTACAGCACCTCATTCCGGTAGCATTTAATAATGAAACCAACTTTACAGCTCCTCATTCCGGCCGTTTTTACAGTGAACATAGCTTAATGAGATATGAATATCGTTGCATATTTGTGTTGCTTTAAATTGATGTTATGATACAAAAGACAGCGAAATTACAGAATGTTTTATAATCGCTTTAATGTATCGAAATTTTCATGGAAACAACAATCTATGAATGTTTCTGGTCCATTTATAACTGGTGAATCGCTGAACAGATTCTCACCAAATCTAGCGTTAAGATGTTTATATCTTCACTCCTATATACTCCCCCCGGAACCAGGAGAATCGTGTTTCCTATGGTTTAAAAAGTTAGACTTTGAAATTATGAAAGTCTAAAATTCTTTTAATTATGTGTCCTTATGACAACTTACGTTTGAACGAACATTTAGGGTTATATCTTTTGAGAACAAAGATGTTTAGATTTTCATTTTTTCCCTTATAACTCAGGAACATATTAAAGATGTCCATGTATATAATTATTTTTCCTTGTAAAATCAACATGCTACAGTTTCGTTTGCTAAATTTCGCGCAAAGTTACACGAGAGCTATCTGCGCTAGCCGTCCCCAATTTAGCACCGTAAGACTAGAGGAAAGGGAGGTAGTGATAACCATCTCCGGCTAACTCTTGGGTTACTCTTTTATCAATAAATAGTGGAATTGACCGTCACATATAACGCCACACAACTGAAAATGAGAACATGTGTGTGAGACTGGGATTCGAACCCGTTACCCTAAGATTACTATGCCGGGCCGCGTGTTACAGCTGTCTATATATTTTTACGAGACTTTTTAATTCGAATGTGAGCAGTTAGGAATATATTCTGAATAACTGACTCAAATGGTTGTGTGTAATGTTTAACCGCTTTGGTGAGGATACTTAAAAAACGCAGGTTTTCTTGTCATGGTTAGGAGCCTATACGATTATCTAAGTCTAATTATCAATGTATATATACATAATTATTCAGACTCATTTGCCATGTTGTTTAGCTGTCAAAGTTCTCTGTATGTATATTAATCTGATTCATAACATTCTCTCGAGTCCTCCGATAGGACAGCGGAAACTCTTCGAAATTACAATACTGAGGTTCGAGTCCTATCGCTAGACACAGCAGATAGTCCCATACGTCTTTGCAATCAGAAAAACACCCACGTTTTGTCGTTTGAGGTGTATCTGTGTAACAGAGTAGTCGTGTTCCCTGTTTTAATATCGTTTGTGATACTGGAACAATTGTCGTATAATCGACCTTGCATTCAATGGTCTTGGCATAACTTACGTGTAATTAGTGTGTACGAGTCTCTGGTTGCAAGCTGACAATACTTCTGGAGTGCATATCTGCCTGCCATCATAAACATGACCTTTCTTGGGAAGGTACAGTTGTCCTGAGTCACATTATGAGTCAAGGTAAGAAGACAAGTATCTTCGAAGTCTATGATAGCAGAAAATTGTACATAATTTTGCTTCAGAATTGAGGCGTGGTAAGCAAACGTTACGTCATAATGATGTTGATGACGTGAATCAATTATTCATTCCATTTTATGCGAAAGCATACAAATTTCAGTGTATCGAGGAATTTCTCATATCTTCTGTTCACCAACTGAGCTTAGATGGCCGACAATTGGACATTGAAACAGACAACGACAGAACACGCTTATTTCAAAAGTTAGTTTTACATACTATAGTGCAGATGGTATTTTCCAAGCACAATACCTTGTATTCCCCGTTGGTACAGCGATAAGCTTACAGACTTAGAACACTAAAATCCGGGGTTCGATTTCCCTCTGTAGACTCAGCAGATAGCCCAATGTAACGTTGCTATAAGAAAAACACTTACACACAATACCTTATACAGTTTCACAACAATAGAATTAATGGACATTTCTGTGATAACCCTTGACTAGCGTCTGCGCATGCTTAAAAAAATGAAAAAAAAAATTTATGCTTTTTCAATTTACGTCGCACTATTAAGTTTTCCTATGCTAAGCGTAGTAAACGTATGTGTGATTATAACCAAGATTTAATAAGACGCTATTTTTTAAAATATTGGATTGTTTGTTTGTTTTATAAGTTTCGCACACAGCTCGAGGGCTATCTGCACTAGCCATTTCTAATTTAGCAGTGTAAAACTAGAGGGAAGGCAGCTAGTCATCACCACCCACCGCCAACTCTTGGACCATTTTTTTATTAACAAATAGTGGGATTGTCCCTCTTTCAGCCCCCACGGCTGAAAGGACGAGCATTTTTGGTGCGACGAGGATTCGAGTACCTTAAATCATCTGACCATGTTGGGCCTCGTTAAATGTAAGTCCCGCTCTAACAACAACACAATAGGTCAAAACCAAAGTTAGCGAAAGCATTTGAAGTAATCCAATTATCCTTGGCTAAATTCGGTTTAAAATTGAAGGTTTTCTCTCATTTTAAACTTCGCCCAACGTTAGCTGTTTCCAGCATATTTTTGACAGTGGACACATCTCAAATAAAATTTATTTTTTAGAGTACAACCATTTGAAACCAACAGAAACTATAATTAGGTTTCTCGACTACGTAGTGTTACTGAGAGTGTTGCTGTAGTGTTTTCAAGTAAAAATGATTCCACTCAGAGCGATAAGACACGTCAGTTTATTAGTGGTAAATTGGAAAGCCTGTTACAGTCGTATAATTCACCACTATACGACTACTGAAGTCGCGACAAATAAAGACTAAGCGTACAGACACAATACGAGAAATATATTTAAAACAAGCGTAATAAACATTTGTATACTTAGCTAGTCAAAACTGTCATTTGATTTTACTGCAGAGTTAGTCCTAATTCAGTGATCTCAATTTCCAGACTGCATCTCTGAAGATCTTGTTACAGCTTAAGTCTTCCAGATTGAATAATTCTCACGTGATCTATTTCATTTTTTTAATCCCAGACTTATACAGGGGAAACAGCGCTACACACGGGGCTATTCATTTCACAATGAACTGGAAGAAACGTAGTAACCTCCAGTAATCACTTTACCAGTTATGGTAAAAATACGAAACTAACATCATGTATCGTGAGTGAGAAGAAAAGATGTTATTCTAAGTGAGTGACGTCGTACAATGGGCAGATTAAGTGAAAGGAAGTTTGGATTTTATTATCCACGTGTTAAGAACAGCAAGAAATAATAAATTTTGAATATTCTTATATAAATATCGAGAGAGATAGAAATTAGTGTGTTTGTATGTAGCATTATTACTCAGGTGGATGTAGAGGGCCTCTATTATTTTAATTTTTAGTTCATATCCTGCAATATGCCCATGGGTGGAAAATAACTCAGTGTGCTTATAACACCAAAATCCAAGCTACTCCTCTTCAAAACATTAAAACTGTTAACATATCCAAGTTTCAACGACTAGATAATGTAAGATCTTTCTTTTAACAAGACGAATGACTGAATTCTGGTAATTAGAACACTGGATTCTCAGGTTTCTCTGAAGAGAAGAGATTTTTGTTTGTTTTTAAATGTCGCGCAAAGTTACTCGATTGCTATATGCGCTAGCCGTCCCTAATTTAGTAGTGTAAGACTAGAGACAAGACAGTTAATCAACATCACCCATCGTTAAATCTTGGGCTGCTATTTTACCAACGAATAGTGGGATTGACCGTCACATAATAACGCTACCACAGATGTAAGAGAGAGCATGTTTGGTGAAATGAAAATTCGAACCCGTGAACCTCAGATTACGAGTCGAGTACCCTAACCACCTGGCCGTGTCAGGCCTTCAAGAGAACAGTAGATTAGCAAAGGAAAAGTAGAATAATTAGTAAGTAATTAATAATTAAACTTAAGTGATTTCAATGGCCACTAACCATGAAAACTACTATTATTATATTGCCAAAACTTGCCATATTTTAAATACAATCGTCTAGGTAAATCTCAGGGGAAGCAGTTCAAAAAACAAAAGTAAATTCGTCGGCCCTTGATGGCTCAAAAAGCAGTGTGGTTTGGTCAGTTAGAACTAGCAGAGAAAATAATTATATGAATATACCATTATTCCCTATTAAAGAATTTTCAGCATATCCGTTTCTCAGTTTTTCAGATTTGGCGGAATATTCTGCTCGTGAATTACCGTTCGGAAATGGTCCAAGGCCAGGAATTTCTGTAAAACAACACCGTAAAAAAATGATGCGAAATTAATTCCAGTTTACAAGGTTCGTGTCCTTAAACTGTATATAACGTTTTTATACTAGTCCTACTCGAAATTTTTACATGATAAAAATATTGTTTCGCATTACTACTCACACGGATATATAAATATATATTTCGTATCACAGCAAACATTTCTATGCAAAACATCATTACCGAGTATTAAAACACTTGATGAATTTTGTTCGTGCATTAAATGTATATGATGTACACGGTTCGATAATTGTGTTTTAAGACGATATCACTGAAAAAAAAAAATAAAAGTAATGAGTCTTTGGGCCTGGAATTTGAGTTGAAGAGAAAACCGGTATTACTCAAAGAAAAAAGGTAAATCCCACTTATGGTAAAAACTAAATAACAAAAATGATTTTAGAAGACAAGAGTATCCAACATAGAATATTTACATGATTTACGTTAAAACTAAAAGAGAAGAGAAACTATGCGACAGTACGGCTATAAGGGATTCGAATTTGTTTCACAGTCACGTCTGTAAAGAAGAGAAAATATATTTCTATAGTTTGCCTTGGAGCCGTAATTCTAGAGCACCTGTATCTCATCTTAATAAGAGACCTAAGCCTTTGCTACAGTTTTACCTGTGGATAAATGTCGTAACGCAAAAGCGAATACAATACGTTAATATCTCAGTCTTATTTAAAATGTAGTTTTTGTAGTTTCTGAGAAGAACACAGTTGCTTAAAGGTGGAGAGAGTGTGAAACAATAACCTGAAGTACAAGATAATTTTTCTAACTAAACTAATGTCCTAGTATTACACCACAGTTTATTTAAATTTAATACATGCTGTCTTGCATTAATGACAAAGGTGGTATCTTATTTATCTGAGCCACTATATGTGGTTTCGAATACACATGAATATACCTCGCTCATCATTTTGGATGTATTGGAAGTAATTTTCTCTCAAATGCTAAAGCAACCTTCTTATTGGCTAAATTACCTCTATTAAATACAGTCTTATTGGCTAAAACACCTTTATTAAATGAAAGTAGGAGGGGCAAAATAAACGTTTACCAACCATATAAACGAATAGTTCCTTCAGTTTCACCAAGAGAGTTTTTGGCAACACAAGTGTAGGAGCCATAATCTTGAAGCTCGAGGTCCCGGATGGTTAAGTGCAGCTGTCCTTTGTAGTTTTCTTCAGAGATGTCTACTGTCTCGTACTTTCTATTTGATATAATAATCACTCCGCCTTCTTTCATCCAATAGGTAACGGCAATAGGATGAGCTTCTAGGTTACAGTCCAAAACGACGTCAGTACCAAGAGGTGCTCCGATAAGTTGGTTAGGTATCCAAATCATAGGAGAGACTGTTGTATTATACACAATTAAGGACGTTAGTATATGGACTATAGAGGAAACTGGTGCGTCACACACAGGTCTGAAGGTGAACATTGGTAGGAATGATGCTTATTACATATTTCATAAGATAACACAACATAACAGAAGCAACTCTTGTGTTAAGTATGTAGATTTTATGAAATACTATTGTATGTAAGGACATTATAAAGTTATTGCTTACGTTATACAAGTAATTTATCCGTAGATAAGTAAAAACATTAGTTTACTGATAGTGCAGAGAGTGAAAGCCTTGAGTGGTTGTGTGTTTTTCTTATAGCAAAGCCACATCGGGCTATTTGCTAAGCCCATCGAGGGAAATCGAACCCCTGATTTTAGTGATGTAAATCTGTGGACTTAATGCTGTACTAGTAAAAGGCTATAGCAAAGCCACATCGGGCTATTTGCTAAGCCCATCGAGGGAAATCGAACCCCTGATTTTAGTGATGTAAATCTGTACACTTAATGCTGTACTAGTGAAGGGCTATAGCAAAGCCACATTGGGCTATTTGCCAAGCCCACTGAGAGGAATCAAACCCTTGGTTTTAACGTTGCAAATCCGTAGACTTAACTCTGAAACCCTTGGGAGTTACTAAGTTAATGTATTTTTTTCTATCTGAACGAATGCATCGAAATCTGAGTATTATAAATATTGTACGTTATGAAAATTAGTTGTTGTTCAGCTGTTTATAAATATAGTTCGTGTAAGTTTGGACAGATATATCTCTATTAATGTACAGAGAAACGTATAAGTTTGGAGAGATATATCTCTATTAATGTACAGAGAAACGTATAAGTTTGGACAGATATATCTCTATTAATGTACAGAGAAACGTATAAGTTTGGACAGATATATCTATATTAATTTAGAGAGAGACGTGTAAGTTTGGACAGATATATCTCTATTCATGTAGAGAGAAACGTGTAAGTTTGGGCAGATATATCTCTATTCACGGAGAGAGAGACGTGTAAGTTTGGATAAATATATCTCTATTCATGTAGAGAGAGAAAAGCATTGGCCTAATTTCCTTTTCTCAGCAAATAAAATAACAAATTCATATTTTAAGAATTTGATTTGATTTCCTTAGTTCCAATGTAAAAACACTTGTAAATGAGCCAAAGTTAGGTATTCTTATGGCAATTCTTTCCTCATATAGAAGCTAATTCCAATAAAAAAATTAAAGACAATTCAATGCCACTTTAGACTAGTACTAATTCAACTTTGAAGTAGAAAGTTAAATATTGATAAATAATTAAGGGTTAACAACTTAAAGAGGCAAATGTCTATCAAATAGATAAAGGATAAGTGTAGTAGTAAGACGATATAATAATCAGTGACAGTGGAAGTCAGATGAGTAAGCGGAAAAGAATAGTTAGGAAGATAGTGGATAAGAATAGTTAGGCAGATAGACAAAACAATCATCTCTTTGATGAATGAAGAGAAATAAAAGAAACCAAACTCGAGGCGATAGATAAAATGAGGCTTAAAACTCTGCGAATAAATTAATAAGCAAAGAAAAATGAATGGTTGGCGGTTTCTTACAATTTACTCCCAGGAAAATTCTTTTACTGACAGCTGGAGGTATACCGTTTACTGCAATACACAGATATGCACCCATGTGTAGTCGGCTCACTTTGTTGATGTTGAGGTAACTTCCGTTTGTGGAGAGTACTGTGGAGAAAACACAGTAGCTGGTTTATATTATAGAGAAAATGAAGTAAGTCGGTCATGCTGTGAAAAAACACAGTAACTGGTCTGCACTGTAGAGAACACAGTAGTTCGTTCATACCATAAAGAAACACATTAACTTGTTCATAATGAATAGAAAACAGTTTCTAGTTCATATTACAAATGAAATCACACTAATCTGCTCATAAGATAGAAAAAAACACGATAACATGTTCACATGGTAGAGAAAATACAGTAATTGGTTGTTACTGGAAAGAAACGCAGTAACTTCATACTGTAGACAATACACACAAACTGGTTCATACTTCACAGAAAGCATGGTAAATATTTCATATTACGCATACAATATTACAACTCCTTCATATTCTAGAAACAACGTACGAGGTAACTGCTTCATAGTTTAAAGTGAACGTGGTAATTGTTGCATACTATAGAGATAATGTGGTAACTGCTTCATAGTTTAAAGTGAACATGGTAACTGTAGCGTCACAAATAAACTCTATAGAAAGGTACTTTACAAAATAATGTAATAAAACATTCCACTGAACTGAATTACTATACTACAGTACAAGAACGTTTGACAGTCCTAAAGTTTAACCTAGTGTTTTTCTTATAACAAAGCCCCATCTGGCTGAGCTCACCGAGGAGAATCGAGCCTCTAATTTTAGCGTTGTAAATCCGGAGACATATTGCTGTACTAGCGGGGAGAAGCTTAACCTCGTCACAAATTTCTACTGGGAGAGAAATATTCGAGAGTTAAACACAAATATTACCAAGTTTATGATAATTTGTTTGAATTTAAGCACAAAACTAAACAATGGGCTATCTCTGCACTGCCCACCATGGGCATCAGAACCTGATTTCTGGTGTTATCAGCCCGTTGCGCCACTTTGAAGGAAAGAACCTCACTAAACTCCCATATAGAATTTTCTCATCCGAACATATCCATTGAATTGTGAACCAAAAACTATTGAGCTGGATTATTTTAATATAATGAACCTTCTTTTGTTGAGCTGTTTGGCTTTAAAAAGTGTTGTATATAAAATAGTCTTATCTTGCTTTATATTAAGAATATACCTTTACTATAAACTGCATAGAGTTATGTTCTTACATTTTTACTTACCTTTTTTATTACCCAATGAAATCGCTTGCTCATCCTCTCGTCGCCACGTAATTTCCGGTTCAGGAGATCCCGAAGCTATGCACTTCAGACTGGCGTGTTCTCCTTCCCTCACCTCAGTGTCTTTGCTTGTAAGCGTTTCGTCAATTTGAGGGGGAACTTAGAACAACAGATATTTGACAGCAATTATTAATATTAAACACGAAATTGAAAGTTGAAATAAAACATTAATTATTTTATGGATATCACTTCGCTGGTCAACTGGCTGACATTTCTAAAATTGGTTATTTTCTATCATGCTGCAAAACGGAGATAAACAGTGGACATTCTAGAAATGTAAAAAATTATAACTTTTAGAATACACGATCCGTAAAGCGAAACGTACGTTACTCGTTATCTGTTACACAAGAGAAAGATGAAATAACTAACTCCATCAATTTATTTTGACATGGAAAGACTTGAATCCATGATACGTTTCACTTCTTTTCCACAACAAAAAATTCTACAAATAAAATATTTCAAACAAGAGCTAGAATTATAATATTAGAAACTGTGCTGTTCGTTGTTTTTATTATAAAAGAAATAATAATAATAAATAATAATTTTCTTCTATATCAAAGTCACAGATGCTACAATTTGTTGATTTTTGGTGAGAGAACTGAAGGTAAAAATACCCATTTTCATAATTTACTGATTTGGCTTCCATTTTTACAGTGTGCTTTTTTTAAATTTTATATTTTTGTGTTATGTCAAATAAAGCATGATAATTCTTAATATTTTGACAAACATTATTTAATCTCTCAGATTTCCTATTATTTTTAATAGTTAGGTACAGAGCTACATTGTGTTACATTATTTATTATGTTTCTTTACTATTTGTTACATTATTTATCGTAACTTGTTGTGCTTTTCCTTCAACGGTATTTGTTTCATTTCTACAAAGTATTACATGAGACCACTTACTGTTATTACAAGTTTAACCCTCAGTTGGTAGGGTAAAGAATTACTGTTTATAGTAGGCAACAAATAATTCAACTTCAAAATTACTGTTTACAGCACACTGTAAATAGTGCTTTATAATTACTATTTACAGCATACTACAAGCAGTGCTTTAAAATTAATGTTTGCGCCACGCTACGAATGGTTTAATTTTAAAATATTACGATAACTTTGAGATTAAAAATATGTATATGTGTGAACACAATTTTACAACAGCAGAATAGGTCATTTGTATGACATTAGATTTTTGTTGCTGTTTTCTGAGTATAGAGCTACACAAAGAACTGTCTGCACTCGGTGTAGTGCAGAGAATCAAACCTCTAACTTTAGAGCTTCACGTCTGTAGACTTGCCGGGAGAGGGAAGAAGTCGAACCGTTATGTATCAGACCTACCGCTTGGTGCGCTGTGAGTCCGTTTATAGTTTTCTGACCGAGTGGACAGACTTGAATATGAAACATTTTTAGTTTAGGCATGAAACAATTTACAGTTTAAAATCAGTTAGTTCAGCACTTCAAAAAAAACCTTTCAACAACTTCTTATACATAGAATGTTTTTGGAACAACTGGCCAAACCTACAAACAGCTTATCCCTAAATCAAGCCATGAAAGATTTGGATAATGTGTCTAATGAGGAGTCGGCCCTTTAATATAGAGTTTATAACGCAAGCTTTAGCTAGATTTACTTTGATAATAAGCTGTTTACATTAGACAATAATAAATATGTGCAACTTTAAGGTAATTCCTAAAGCCTTGCATTCAAAATATCATTGAATTTCTTAGTCCTAACGTTACGACTCTATCCAATGAGATATTCGTATTTTGTCAAGCAGTGTTCTTATAAACGTTCAAGTCAGCTGTCATTTCAGAGAAATCCTCGAATAATAGCTTTTTATATCATAGTCAAGTTTTGTTATATGCTTTGAATGACGTTATGCCTTCCCTAAATATTGTTAATATTTTATGTTTTTTTTGCATGAAATTATTCCAAGTTATTACATTACCTTAATCTGGATTTAAATAGGAAAGGAAACTTGTGCCATTAAGTTCTTTGTTTCACGACACTCATATAAATGTTATTATATTGTCCTTTCTAGGCCCAGAAATAAGCTTAAATATTTTGTACCATGCAAGGTTATAACATGTTAGATCTGATTCAGTAACAATGATATAATATGTTAGACTCACGCCATGCACAAAATATTAATACCTCACGGCTGTATCCTAACAATAAAACGAACTTTTATGAATAATGGATTTGATATGTGTTGAATACTTGCTGGTTATGATCTTCAAGCTAATTAAAACTACCATCAGAAACTCTGTATTGTTACAACATAAATACAACGTGGGTTCAAAATGCAATTATTAAATATATATATATATTTCGAATCTTCCTGTAGAACAAGAGTCACAAAACTTTTAAGAGAAATCTAGACTTTAAAAAAACATTAAAACATGACAAACTCTTTTTGACAACCAAGAATCAAAAAATAACGTATTACTCACTGGTCGGAGAGTGCAAGCTGTCATTATTTGCGAAGTTTAAAGGAGCACGTGAACTGATGGCAAATTATACAATAGTAATTTTGTAAAAATCTACTTTATCACATAAAATGTATATATTTTAATTTTGTCTTATTGCACCTTATATTACGAGATTATTTATCACTGGTAAGAGTTTAGCTGACATAATCATGAGTGATATTTTCAGTGTATACCTGACATTATTGTTTATGTGATACCGAACTGATAAAGCCGGTACTTTCTAATTTATATAAGTAGGAAGTAAAATCAATTAACAATATTTTTACTAAATTAATTTCAATTTTTTTAACTAATTAGACAGCATACTCTGATCGGAGGTTAATATCAAGTGAATAGTGACTACGAACTGTCGTTTCGTAGTTTTTAAACAAACTCACTTTCAAAAGTTAAAGCGCTATAGTTATATTAAAAGATAAAGTTAACTGAAATCTAAACTGTGTTTCAGTTGTGAAACGATTTATTAGTAGGAAGTTAAACCTTATGTTCTTTATTAAGAAGAGACTGGTAGAATGTTCTACAGTGTTTTAAACGTTAAGTGTATGAAAATTAAGTTAGTTTAAGATACTGACTTTTTCGGTTGTTGAGACCTTTATTAAGACGAGGCTAGTAATATTATACCATATCATCTCTCAAATCAATCATATATATGTTACAGTTCACTGATTTACCAAAAACAGATGACCATTGTTCAATTTTAACATGTCGTACTGATAAACAACGGAGGAGTAATGTTATTATTATTTTTTAGAAATAATACTGCTGTAAATAATACGATTCATAGATGTCTCGATGCCCGTATGTAAGTATTGAACATGCAAAGTGTTCTGCGTTTAGACCTGTTATTAATAACCAAGTGATTACTGCAAGAACCTGCCTCTTGTCGCTGAAAAGTAATTCCATTGTAAAGCCATTTTTTTAGGACGTTAATATTGGAAACTTATGCTACGTTATCAGAGAATTTTAGTAAATGATAAATCGAAAGAAAATAGTTTCTGGTAAGGCTAATTAAACAACGTTTCTGGACGGTTCATCGTTCATTTGATGAGCTTATCTTAAGCAATTTGAAATATGGATGTCATGTTTTACTTATTATTTTGAATTAATCGCCTGTAAGCAAAACAACCAGCTTATAATGATGGGATGAAATCTTAATGTGTTTTGTTTACGTTTAATTTCCTTGGATGTTCATTTTCGATGTTATATTTCTTTAGTCGGTATACTCTATAGAATTGTTTGTTTGTTTGTTTTGGAGTTTCGCACAAAGCTACTCGAGAGCTATGTGTGCTAGGCGTCCCTAATTTGGCAGTGTAAGACTAGAGGGAAGGCAGCTAGTCATTACCACTCACCGCCAACTCTTGGGCTACTCTTTTACCAACGAATAGTGCGATTGACTGTCACATTATAACGCCACCACGGCTGGGAGGGCGAGCACGTTTGGCGCAACTCGGGCGCGAACCCGCGACCATCAGATTACGAAGCGCACGCCTTAACGCGCTAGGCCATTCCAGGCCATACTACACAGAAGTAGCACCATTAACTTATCAGCAGTATTTCTTCTGACCTATATTTAACCTGATTTTGATCACTCCTGTTTGATTGGGAAATGAAATAATATTTTCTGACCTTAGTCTAACCAGAGGTTGATAATATATACAGACCATTAAATATATTCCTGATACGTTTTAGGCTGTCAAGTGAAGCAAAACAAACTTCTGCTGCCAATAATATATTCTCGAAAGTATTTCTTATATATAAGCATAAGTTTTTGACTCTTTATTTTCCAAATAAAAGCTTGTAGACATAAGTTGTATTGGAAATACAAGTTCTGAGTTGGTAAAAGTTACTTGTATTATCCCGCGATTCACTGAACACGCACGCAAAACCAGCTTCACCTTCCTTTAAACTCTGCATTTTCTGTTGGTTTTTTTTTTCTTTTCGTGCTTAAAAATATTGGGATTAGTTTATCTATTTTATTGTATTTCTTAAACGCACAAAAGACTGTCTGTTCTGTGCTCTTTGTGGAAATCCAATTACAAATTCCAGTTTTATAAGATTTTCGATCAGCTGCCGGTAGGACTTACAAATGTTGATAAAAATCCAATATTTTACTTAAAATAGTATTACAATAAATTTAAATTATATGTTGAAAGTTCGAAGTTCGTAAAGGATTTTGAACTTTGACATATCGTTCTTTTCTACCTATTTCTCAGGTTTTTCTCTGAACAATGAATATTTCAGATTTCTTACCGATATAAGTAACCACCATCGGATGAATTTATCCTTCAATCACAATATGTTGTCTAACCAATGACTTCACGTAGAGGCCCATAGTGACAATCTGCAGTTAGGTTTAACTGACAAGCTATACCACGTAGAGGCCCATAGTGACAATCTGCAGTTAGGTTTAACTGACAAGCTATACCAAGGAGAGGCCCATAGTGACAATCTGCAGTTAGGTTTAACTGACAAGCTATACCACGTAGAGACCCACAGTGACAATCTGCAGTTAGGTTTAACTGACAAGCTATACCAAGGAGAGGCCCATAGTGACAATCTGCAGTTAGGTTTAACTGACAAGCTATACCAAGGAGAGGCCCATAGTGACAATCTGCAGTTAGGTTTAACTGACAAGCTATACCAAGGAGAGGCCCATAGTGACAATCTGCAGTTAGGTTTAACTGACAAGCTATACCACGTAGAGACCCACAGTGACAATCTGCAGTTAGGTTTAACTGACAAGCTATACCACGTAAAGGCCCATAGTGACAATCTGCAGTTAGGTTTAACTGACAAGCTATACCAAGGAGAGGCCCATAGTGACAATCTGCAGTTAGGTTTAACTGACAAGCTATACCACGTAGAGACCCACAGTGACAATCTGCAGTTAGGTTTAACTGACAAGCTATACCACGTAAAGGCCCATAGTGACAATCTGCAGTTAGGTTTAACTGACAAGCTATACCAAGGAGAGGCCCATAGTGACAATCTGCAGTTAGGTTTAACTGACAAGCTATACCACGTAGAGACCCACAGTGACAATCTGCAGTTAGGTTTAACTGACAAGCTATACCACATAAAGGCCCATAGTGACAATCTGCAGTTAGGTTTAACTGACAAGCTATACCACGTAAAGGCCCATAGTGACAATTTGAAGTTAGGTTTAACTGACAAGCTATACCACGTAAAGGCCCATAGTGACAATCTGCAGTTAGGTTTAACTGACAAGCTATACCAAGGAGAGGCCCATAGTGACAGTCTGCAGTTAGGTTTAACTGACAAGCTATACCACGTAAAGGCCCATAGTGACAATCTGCAGTTAGGTTTAACTGACAAGCTATACCAAGGAGAGGCCCATAGTGACAATCTGCAGTTAGGTTTAACTGACAAGCTATACCACGTAGAGACCCACAGTGACAATCTGCAGTTAGGTTTAACTGACAAGCTATACCACATAAAGGCCCATAGTGACAATCTGCAGTTAGGTTTAACTGACAAGCTATACCACGTAAAGGCCCATAGTGACAATTTGAAGTTAGGTTTAACTGACAAGCTATACCACGTAAAGGCCCATAGTGACAATCTGCAGTTAGGTTTAACTGACAAGCTATACCAAGGAGAGGCCCATAGTGACAGTCTGCAGTTAGGTTTAACTGACAAGCTATACCACGTAAAGGCCCATAGTGACAATCTGCAGTTAGGTTTAACTGACAAACTATACCACGTGGAGGCCCATAGTGACAATCTGCAGTTAGGTTTAACTGACAAGCTATACCAAGGAGAGGCCCATAGTGACAATCTGCAGTTAGGTTTAACTGACAAGCTATACCACGAAGAGGCCCACAGTGACAATCTGCAGTTAGGTTTAACTGACAAGCTATACCACGTGGAGGCCCATAGTGACAATCTGCAGTTAGGTTTAACTGACAAGCTGGACAGAGAAGAAAAAATAGAAATGGAAAACATGGTATGTCCTCTGTTCTATGATTTGCTGATTGTTTGGAACTAAGCAATGGGCTATCTGTGCTCATGAGTATCGAAACCCGGTTTCCAGCAGTATGAGTGCCGATATTCTGCTATGCCACTGGGGGTGGGGGCCCTTCTGTTCAAAAAACATCAGTGATGCATTTATACAAGTTTTATCATACTAAACATACATATATATATATATATACGTATGTATATAAATGTTTATGTGTGCCATAGAGTTGTGAAACTAAGAACACGTTAACAATTAACATTAAATTAGTAAGTACTGCTTACCAACAACCTTAATGTAGCCCACTTGGTTCTTCATAGGAGACGTGTTGATTTGGCACATGTATTGTCCTTTGTCTCTCATCTGTACATTTTTTATGCGTAGCCACCACGTGCGGTGGCTATTGTGAGACACCTGGTAACGAGAGTTCCTGGTTATTACACGATTCGCCAGGGTTAGAAGGGTAGATCTGTCTGTATGAATCCACGCCACCTGTTGGTTAACAGAGAACAAAATAATCAGCGCCAATAAAGAAATATGAAAAATATCATATTCTAGACAAAAATAACTAATTATTTTAGTTTATAGAGAGTAACCCCCATTATTTATGGATGTATCTTTTAACCGGTTAAACAATTAAAGATTTTCTTCAAACCCTGTTGGACCATTCAGTATAAAGGGTCTGGCATGGCAAAGTGGTTGAGGCATTGGACTCGTAATCTGAGGGTCGTGGATTCGAATCCACGTCACACCAAATATGCTCATCCTTTCAGCCGTGGAGGCGTTATAATGTGACGGTTAATCTCACTACTCATTGATGGGTGCTGATGACTAGATGTTTTCCCTCTAGTGTTACACTGTTAAAATTAGAGACAGTTAGCACAGATGGCCCTCGAGTAGCCTTTGCGCGAAATTCAAACCGAATAAGCAAATCAATATAAAGTTGCTATCACAGCCCTTAAAACTGCTGTAACTATCTTGAAAGAAACAAAAACCCGTTAACTGTACTTCGTATCTCTTGCTGCAGACTTACGATGTAAACCCTGTCTTATTTCAAAATTCACATCTGAAATATTACAGCTATTTAGTATGAAGATAACATCGCAAATATTACGTTGTTGTCTGTTGCGTACACGTTTTATAGGCTCACAAAAGCATGTTGGTGTGCATGTTGGTGTACGGTTTGATATTAAAACGTTAGAAATGAAGTGATTTCAGCATTACATATTCAGAATTATGTCATACATTAACTAATTGTCTTTAAGACTGCTTGTTGTTGTCTTAGAGCAAAGACATGCTGGACTATCTGCTGAGTCCACCGCGAGAACTCGAACATAGGATTTCAGCGTAGTAAATCCGTTTATAAATGTGACATCAATAAGGTTGTATTCCTTTAACTAACAAACTACCTGGTTGATGACAAAAAGCCTTACGTTCTTCTAATACCAACAAACTTGGATCACGGGCTATTATTAACAATCACATATTTTCAATACCTCAGTTAACAATGTCTAGAAAAGTTGTATTAACGAAAGAACATTTGAGGTTGAAATGTTAAGGAATGAATGTTGTTAATCGATAAGATTTGACTGTCAATTGATGTGTGTGTGTGTTGTCTTTTTATATAGCAAAGCCCCATCGGGCTATTTGCCGTGTCCACTGAGGGTAATCGAACTCCTGATTTTAGCGTTGTATATTCGTAGACTTATCGCTGTTCCAGCCGATGACGTGTTAATTCATATGAGAACATTATATTGAAGTAAACAAAACCTGTAAACAGCGATTAGTTCAAAATTATTTCACTTTTGTCAATTACACAAAATTTTGGATCAGGGTTTCGATTGACTCAGCACATAGCTCCATGTAACTTTGCTGTAAAAAAACATACACATACACAAGATGTTCGAACGACGACTAAAAAGTAAATCCATTCCGAACCACGCAGAAGGTTGAAATTTGCGACTAGAAAATATACTGAGAGAAACAGAAAAATAAAATAAAACATTAAGATAACATTTGTTTTAAGAATCGTTTTAAACTTTCTACGAATATTTTAATCTATCTTTCAGAAGACGAAGATATGTTTAAAATTATGCTTGCTCTTTACTACGCATGCGTTATTGAAATATTTCCACCACATTGTTCTGTCGGTAATAACTGCAGTAATTTTAATAATAATAAAAACGTACTCTCTTAAAAAGTTACAAGTGTTATCTGATACGACCTCTGTTATACATACTGAAATACCAGGCACACTTTATTAACACACACCGAAATAACAAAATCATTGCATTTCTCTAAAATATAAGGTCATTCCGATTGTATTTGAATTCAAATACGTATAATGGACTGCAGTGTAGGCCTCATGAAGGTCAGAAGCTGGAACAAACAACTAAATATGAATTATTACTGGACTCAGCGTCAGCAGTACAAGTGTTCTAGTCACTCAGTTTAGCTTTCTACTCATATACAAACCACTGGCGTTACCTATTAAAAATGAAAAAAAAATACTGGAAATGTTCAACTAGACTGTTTAAAATTAATCACTTCTCAATCTCTTTCAAATTTATCTAAAGATACGTCATATATCAGGCATCATCTCCATTACGTCCGATTTTAACACAGGCAGATTCACTGCTGAGGTTTTATCGGACGGATAAAATGATACTCATAGCTGTGATGTGTGGCTTTTGAGCTTCGAAATTTTTGTGTAGGACCATCATCTTTAGCGACGAATCTCATTGTTAGTTATCTGTTTCTAACGGAGAGCAACTAATAGAATATTCAATCCAACAATAACTTGAAAATATATAATGTAGTGACTGACAAAGCCCATAGCTTTATATGAATAATTTGAACGCTACATGAGAAACAAGATAGAGCATAGATAATGTTGTTGTGGTTTCAGACAAAGATGATGACCTGTTATCTACAAGGAAATTTGATGGTACGTGCTAATAAGCAGTCCAAATTACAAAAAAATGAATCCATTATAAAGAGTAATCATAGACAAAATAAGACATTCTCTCCCCATGATATCTTTCGAAGGAGAACAATTATTAAACATGGGTCATTTCGCATAAGTTTGGCCGGGCATGGCCTAGCGCGTAAAGCGCGCGACTCGTAATCCGAGGGTCGCGGGTTCGCGCTAAACATGCTCACTCTCCTAGCCGTGGGGGCGTTATATGTGACGGTCAATTCCACTATTCATTGGTAAAAGAGTAGCCCAAAAGTTGGCGGTGGGTGGTGATGACTAGCTGCCTTCCCTCTCGTGCAAAACAAAAATCGCTTAAGTTTATTGTGCTACGACAACCTCATATGAAGTTCTAATAACTTTAGAAGAACAGTGCTAGATGGACATAGTGTTGTTTCCAAGAACATAGAGAGTGATAGTAAAGACGAGAAATATACATACAAAATTAGGTAAAGTCGAGGTGACTATACTTTAAGTATCAATTAAATTCCTTTCCTAACAATAATAAATCGAGATATACCGTGGAAAATATAATTTGATAAAGTCTCGTGGGAAAGGAAGAGGATGCTACAGGTTTAATGACCACAGCGTCTTTTGTATTTGTCATAAAAAGCTCCTAGCGTATGTAACACAAATTGTGTTCCTTGATAGTATGTGTTATTTTTTAACTACTTACGTTGTAAAAGCACAGAAAATGACTATTATTCCCTTCAAACTTTGCTTTGTGACCTGGATAATGAAATTTAGAAATTAACCTATTTTCTCTGTAAAAACGGGCAAATTTGCTCATTTTTATTTACATAAGGTCTGAATAAAACAACATATGAATCAAGACTTACATGTATTTGTACTTAAGTTACACAAAAATGTTTAGAAGTGAGTAGTTTTTCGAGATTTGCGACTGTGATGTAAATTACTTTCACGTATTATCCCCCAGATATAGTCTCCCATAATGGTTTCGTTATACGCTCCTTCGTAGCGGCGTTCAAAGTCCAGTATATCTTAGTGGAAGCCCTCTTCTTGCTCCTCTGAGTATGCTCCCATATTCTCCTTGAATTTATCAAGGTAAGCGTCAAGGATATGGACTTTCAGGGACATCCTGCAGCCCACTTTGCCATAGTTCTTCACCAGAGCCTCAACCAGTTCTACATAATTTGTCGCCTTGTGATTGCCCAAGAAGCCTCGAACCACTGCGACACAGCTGCCCCAAGCTTTTTCTTTCCCTTCCTACGGAGCTTCTTGGGGAATTCTGTGCCCTCCAGGATCTTCTTTGTTTGTTGTTCAACGAAGACACCAGCTTTGATCTTTGTCTCAGACAGCTTAGGGAAGAAGGTACTTGAAGGCTTCCAACTCCTTATCAAGAGCTGTGACAAATTGTTTCATAAGACCCAATTTTATCGCCATGGTAGGAAAAACACCCTCTAGAGGTCCATTCGTGGCTCACACTTAACATTGTACCTCCCCACAGAGAACTCGGTCTGTTGGGGCCAGTGCTTCTTGTTGTAGTGCACTGCATTGTCCCTGCTGTCCCAAAGCTAAAGATAACAGGGAAACTTGGTAAAGCTTCCTTTGAGAACCATCAGGAATGCCACCATTTTGATGTCTTGGATAACCTTCCAGCCATATTCATCATACTTCAAGGCTTCTAGCAAGGTCTTAATGTTGTTGTATTCCTCATGGCTCTCTTTTTTCCCTTTGTAGTACCATCCTGCAAAAGAGCAAAATAAAATTGTTATTATGAAGAATAAATATATTTCATCCACAATTAATGTGTGAAAAATTCATGCAAAATATTTTATATGTGATATTTTTCTACAATCTTAAAAATTAAAAAAATAAATTGAAATATATTTACATTTTAAAAGATTTAAAATTTGTATAATATAAAATCTTACTAATGAAGCAAGGAAAATTGTCCGTCTTACCTTCTAGAGTTTTTGTGCAGTGTTCGCAGGTAAAATAAGGTTCACGAGGTTTTACTTGATCCCCGGCAGACATGTCGAAATATTCCTTGTAGGCTTCACACATTTTAACAGATACCGTCACAGAGTACTTTTTCGCTCTTGTCTTGATAAATTGGCCACACATATGGCAGAATGTGTCTGGAGAATGCTTGCAGCTTCTTTATGACATTTCTGATAAAACCAGATAGGTCTGTGTGTTTACTTAGGTAGCTGGAACTAATCGCAAGTGGTGAGTGGTGAGCCCATTTATGTATATTACTATGGAAAGTTCTAGAAAATTCTTGTAAGTTCAAGAAACTTCTTTATCAGCTACTCAGCATTGAATCTACCTGGAATGTTCTGAAAAATTTAAAAATTTCATCATCCAGGTAACAAAAGCAAAGTTTGAAGAGAAAAATAGGTATTTTTCCATTTACTTTGACATAAGTGATAGGGAAATAACACTTTCTGCCCAGGAACAAGAAAAAGTAAAAATTTCGTTACATAGTGTAATCAGTTAGTTAAGGATATTAAAACTCTGGTATAGAACGAGTTCACGTGCTCTTCAGGTGCAGCATATTGTAGAAAATGAAACAATGCTCTGAGTTTTCATTCAATTTTTTACATGGTCGCTAACATAAACAGAACTAAACACGTAAAGCCTTTATTTTCAAGAAATTGTCGTTTATACTTTTAAACTCTTTCAAAGTATGTTTGTTTTTTGTGTATTTTTATAACAAAGCCACATCAGGCTATCTGCTGAGTCCTCCAAGGAAGATCGAACCCCCTTCCGAATTGACGTCCTCTACGAGTACCGAGAAAAACTCGTTCAATAAGACAATCACCATAGTTAAAAAACACTAAAAGTGCCTTTTACGGATTTTAGAACTTGTTTCTTATCGTCCTGTGGTCCACGTTTGACGAACAACATGAAGTCATGACACTGACACTTCATGTCAAAGGGAAAAATTGTTATTGTTGTGCTTGAGAACCTGCCTCTCACGTATTTAATCAGTTTATAACATTGTTATGTATGACAACTTGTTATTCACGTATTAAGTGAGTTGAGAACTGTGAATTTGCTCCCTGACTCTCGCATATTTAGTTAGTTACAACATTGTTCCACGTTGCAATCCGATATCAATAGTCTGATCATTCATAGAAACTTTTCAATGTGTAATAAAATCCATTGTTTTCAACTTCAGGTATTTGGTAACTCCTAGATTCCGACAGAATTGTCCTTAATGAAAGTGATAGCTCTAGAGAGATAACCAGATTGCAACGTCTTTTATTATTGACATGCAGATATTTTTAACAGAATTGCGGATGCGACTGTCACACTTGTAACACACTCACAGCTTGATGTTAAGATCATATTTATTGTACTTTTGTACTCAGTACAGCTGATACTTGAGTTAAATACATCTAGACAGTGCCATTATGACGCAATATACTTTCTTTAAACAAATATACATGAAGTTGTTTCGATGTATTTTCTTGAAAATTTTAAAAATGCCTTACAATACAAATATATTTGCAGGTAGATAGCTTTCCGTGAAAATATTATAAGATCTTATTGGGTTGTTGTTTTTTTCCTCTTAATGTTATCTTTGAATGAAATGTTAACTTCCAAAGTGCTTCATGTCTACTTGAAGTGCCTTACCACGAAGTGTTGATTTTCGTTAAATCTGTTTTACGCTCTACTCACGGGGCAATGTTGATTTTACAAGTGTGTTTATGTTTATTTAGTACATTTTACAACTGAGTGTGTGTGCAAAGCCGCATCGAGCTTTCTGCTGAGTTCACCGAGGGGAATCGAATCCCTGATTTGGAGTTGTAAATCCGAAAATTTACCGCTGTACCATTTTACCACTGATAATACCTTACCATTGGAGAGTGAATTTCACTCTATTTGATTTTTGTATTGCATTATATATTTAAAAGTAGAAAATATTTTACTATTTTTTCCCCCAAAACCGACCCTGCATGGCTAGGTGGTTAAGGCACTCAACTCGTAATATGAGGGTTGCGGGTTCGAATCCCCGTCACACCAAACATGTTCGCCCTTACATCCGTGGGCTTGTTATAATTTTGTTGGTAAAAGATTAGCCCAAGAGTTGATGGTGAGTGGTGATGACTAGTGGCCTTCCCTCTAGCTTACTATTTTAAATTAGGGACGGCTAGCGCAGATAGCCCTTATGTAGTTCTGCATGAATTTCCAAAACAAACAATCTACAATATTATAAACCTTTTTTCTCCGACTAAAACTCTAACCGTTAGAAGAACAAACTGAATGGAAGAGCTATATAACAGAAGTAAAATTTTAATTAAGAAATATTTGTATAGAATGAAGTTGTTGTTGTTTTTTTTCATTTATCCTAAGCAATAAAAGTAAAGTCTCTCAATTTTGTCTTGACAAGTTCAATTAAGATAATAATAAATTTGTCTGTTTTGTATAAATTGCAGCATCGTAGCAGTGTCTTCAATGTATCTTAAAGATAACGAATATTTTGTGTGCACATACATACTGTTTAATTTCTTTGAAAAATGTCATAATAACAGCGAGTTGAATAACACTAAAACGGTTTATTTCTGTCTTGTTTTTTTGTTGATACTGAACGCCGTTTACTGCTCATTAGTTTCGTGAAAACTATTTAACCGTCTAATAGTTTCCGAAGTGCAACATGACTGAAAAGAAGAAAGGTTGATTCTGCATTTAATATGAGATCGGATTAAAAATAAATAAATGAGAATTATTTTGTTTAGGAAACAGGAACTCTGATGCGAGTCTAATTAAAAAAATTACGGCTTTAGAAATAAATGTTTCCTCGCAGTAATTGGTGGTCTTTTGTATTTCATTAGAGACTTAGCTTATTCTTATTATTTTATTTTACGTTGCTGTATGAAACACTTTCATATATCTAACAATTTCTTGCATAGGTTTTGTTAGAGTTTATAGTTAACTGTTCAAAGTCTATTTCTGGTAACATTTGTGTATTTTTAATAGCATTCGAGCAGTTGCATCGGACATTCTGCTGTATTCACCGACGGGAAACAAACCCCTGATTGTAACATTGTAAATTCATATAATTACTACTGTCTCAGTGGGGTAAACTGATAGCTATCGAAAACTATTTAATCCTATCGGAGCAATAATTCACTTAGAAACTGTAAACAAACGAACAAGTGCTATATAAATTAACATTTTAGTGCATTCTTCACAGACTAAGTCATGATATTGGAATGTTTCAAAACGTATAGATAATTTGGGCTGATTTCGGAATGTTTTAAAGATAACTTGGATTGATTTTGGTTGTTGTTGACAACGTCAACAAAATTTCATGAAAAATACGTTCAGAAAAGTGTAATACACTTGTTTTAGAAGTAGATCTCGATATAAAATGTGTTGATCACCATCTTTGAAGATATATAACGATTCAGTTCTTCTTTTAGCCTATCAGGGGCTCGATTCCTCTTGGTGGACGCAGAAGATAGCCCGATGTCGCTCTGCTGTGAGAAAACACACACACATATCTTTAGTTTATACATCTTTATTGAATAGATGTGATATCTATTGCTTTAGATTCATAATCCCCGTCTCTGGTCAAGGATCCTATCACACTCGATCTATGACAAACATGAGAGTTCTACTCATAAACCCATTAGTGAATCATTTATGTGGGTATTACTGGAACTTGTACAACTGTGAACAGTAGTTTTACATTTTGCCGTGAGAAATCTGGAGAAATAAAAATATGCTTAATAAAACACGACTCAAGGGGTGAAATGAGGCTCCTGCATGGCCAGGTGGTTAAGGCACTCGACTCGTAATCCAAAAGTTGTGGGTTCGAATCACCGTCACACCAAACAGGCTCGTACTTTCAGCCGTAAGGGCGTTATAATGTGACGGTCCATCCCACTATTCGTTAGTAAAAGAGTAATCCAAGAGTTGGTGGTGGGTGGTGATGGCTAGATGCCTTCCCTCTGGTTTCACGCTGTACATTTGGGACGGCTAGCGCATATAGCCCTCGAGTAGCTCTGCACGAAATTCAAAACAAACCAAGTGATAAGATTTTTTTTTTCCAAACATGTGGTTCCACTCAATAAACTTGCTCTGGGCTCAATACGTGGGGTTCGTTCCTCACCTGTTTTTGTGTTTTATGTATTTGTTTCATTCACATCCTTCCTATGTGATCGGTATATAAACTTTACTCGTGAATTTATTAAAGGGTTAACTGGTACTTACATTTCTGCTGGTTGAACCTAAATGGAAACATAGTCTTGTAATTAAAAAAAACATGGAAACATAGTCTTGTAATTAAGAAACATGGAAGCATAGTCTTGTAATTAAGAAACATGGAAACATAGTCTTGTAATTAAAAAACATGGAAACATAGTCTTGTAATTAAAAAACATGGAAACATAGTCTTGTAATTAAGAAACATGGAAACATAGTCTTGTAATTAAGAAACATGGAAACATAGTCTTGTAATTAAAAAACATGGAAACATAGTCTTGTAATTAAAAAACATGGAAACATAATCTTGTAATTAAGAAACATGGAAACATAGTCTTGTAATTAAAAAACATGGAAACATAGTCTTGTAATTAAAAAACATGGAAACATAGTCTTGTAATTAAGAAACATGGAAACATAGTCTTGTAATTAAGAAACATGGAAACATAGTCTTGTAATTAAAAAACATGGAAACATAGTCTTGTAATTAAAAAACATGGAAACATAGTCTTGTAATTAAAAAACATGGAAACATAGTCTTGTAATTAAGAAACATGGAAACATAGTCTTGTAATTAAAAAACATGGAAACATAGTCTTGTAATTAAGAAACATGGAAGCATAGTTCTTGGATTAAGAAACATGGAAACATAGTCTTGTAATTAAAAAACATGGAAACATAGTCTTGTAATTAAAAAACATGGAAACATAGTCTTGTAATTAAGAAACATGGAAACATAGTCTTGTAATTAAGAAACATGGAAACATAGTCTTGTAATTAAAAACATGGAAACATAGTCTTGTAATTAAAAACATGGAAACATAGTCTTGTAATTAAAAAACATGGAAACATAGTCTTGTAATTAAGAAACATGGAAACATAGTCTTGTAATTAAAAACATGGAAACATAGTCTTGTAATTAAGAAACATGGAAACATAGTCTTGTAATTAAAAAACATGGAAACATAGTCTTGTAATTAAAAACATGGAAACATAGTCTTGTAATTAAAAACATGGAAACATAGTCTTGTAATTAAAAAACATGGAAACATAGTCTTGTAATTAAAAACATGGAAACATAGTCTTGTAATTAAGAAACATGGAAACATAGTCTTGTAATTAAGAAACATGGAAACATAGTCTTGTAATTAAGAAACATGGAAACATAGTCTTGTAATTAAGAAACATGGAAACATAGTCTTGTAATTAAGAAACATGGAAACATAGTCTTGTAATTAAAAAACATGGAAACATAGTCTTGTAATTAAGAAACATGGAAACATAGTCTTGTAATTAAGAAACATGGAAACATAGTCTTGTAATTAAAAACATGGAAACATAGTCTTGTAATTAAAAAACATGGAAACATAGTCTTGTAATTAAAAAACATGGAAACATAGTCTTGTAATTAAGAAACATGGAAACATAGTCTTGTAATTAAAAAACATGGAAACATAGTCTTGTAATTAAGAAACATGGAAACATAGTATTGTAATTAAAAAACATGGAAACATAGTCTTGTAATTAAAAACATGGAAACATAGTCTTGTAATTAAAAAACATGGAAACATAGTCTTGTAATTAAAAAACATGGAAACATAGTCTTGTAATTAAGAAACATGGAAACATAGTCTTGTAATTAAGAAACATGGAAACATAGTCTTGTAATTAAAAACATGGAAACATAGTCTTGTAATTAAAAAACATGGAAACATAGTCTTGTAATTAAAAAACATGGAAACATAGTCTTGTAATTAAGAAACATGGAAACATAGTCTTGTAATTAAAAAACATGGAAACATAGTCTTGTAATTAAAAAACATGGAAACATAGTCTTGTAATTAAAAAACATGGAAACATAGTCTTGTAATTAAAAAACATGGAAACATAGTCTTGTAATTAAGAAACATGGAAACATAGTCTTGTAATTAAGAAACATGGAAACATAGTCTTGTAATTAAGAAACATGGAAACATAGTCTTGTAATTAAGAAACATGGAAACATAGTCTTGTAATTAAGAAACATGGAAACATAGTCTTGTAATTAAAAACATGGAAACATAGTCTTGTAATTAAAAAACATGGAAACATAGTCTTGTAATTAAAAAACATGGAAACATAGTCTTGTAATTAAGAAACATGGAAACATAGTCTTGTAATTAAAAAAACATGGAAACATAGTCTTGTAATTAAAAAACATGGAAACATAGTCTTGTAATTAAAAAACATGGAAACATAGTCTTGTAATTAAAAAACATGGAAACATAGTCTTGTAATTAAGAAACATGGAAACATAGTCTTGTAATTAAGAAACATGGAAACATAGTCTTGTAATTAAGAAACATGGAAACATAGTCTTGTAATTAAGAAACATGAAAACATTGATGTTTTAAGATACTAAGGACACCTATTCTCTAGCTATCTCAGTTACCTATGAAAACAAATCGATATACTAAATTATCTTACATATCAATTTATTACCAAATATACAGAATATACAAGTTTTCCATTGATAGATTTATTAACCTCCTTTTGTTAGAATTACTGAATTCGATTACTTAAGATGAAATATAAACTTTTCGAGTTATAAACATATATAAACGACCTTCCCTATGTCTAAGTTTTAATTATATTAAATTAAACAGGGTTTGATTATCAGAACCGTTTCTAACAAATCAGTGTTATATTTTCCAAACATTTGGTTTTATTACATACTCTGACATCTAATTGAAAAGCGAATATAATACCAACCACAAATTATATCAATTAACTGGGTTTATTAACCAACATATAGTGTAGCCCGAAGTAAAATAATTACCCAATATGAGCTATAGTCTTCAGTTGAATTAAGACATGAATTGGCATAGTCTAGAGTAAAATCAATATCAAACATAAGATATAACCTGGAGTGAAATTGATACCTAACCTATGAAACTGATCCCACAGGCAGATTTTGTTTTCACGTGCTGTAAAGTGCTCTCACTTCTTTCCATTCCTACATTTTCACTAAACAGGAACCATCGTGTTACACGGTTATTTTTATTCAATGTTTCTATAATTCAGCCACGAAACTACGACAGCTTAATTACACTTTACCATAGTGGTTACCACTAATTGCTATGTTCATTACTCGTAGCTTGTTTATCTGCGACTAGCAATTCTGATAATAACGTTAGCTTACAAACCATGTGAGCAAAGGAGTTCATTTTTTGCAAAACTACTAATAAATTTATCAGTTTTTACCTCTCGGACTCCTGTAACACGTGCAGTGCTAGCAGAGGGTGAATTCTCTTTCTAAATGTATTCTTTAGTATCTTACCACAATTCAGGTAAGTCTGTCTCGGTTATTATAACTGATAAACTGTGCACCTTCGACATTTCATTTGTCAGAAATAAAGTTAATTAGTTCTCACAACTGATTGACGGTACAGATGTCGTACTTCAAGTTACGTTTCTCGTCTTACAATTATTTGAGCGGATCGGTTTTGATGCGTAAAGACTGTTTGTTTGTTTTGGAATTTCGCACAAAGCTACTCGAGGGTTATCTGTGCTATCCGTCCCTAATTTAGTAGTGTAAGACAAGAGGGAAGGCAGCTAGTCATCACCACCCACCGCCAACTCTTGGGCTACTCTTTTACCAACGAATAATGGGATTGACTGTCACATTATAACGCCCCCACGGCTGGGAGGGCGAGCATGTTTGGCGCGAACCCGCGACCCTCAGATAACGAAGCGCACTCCTTAATGCGTTAGGCCATGCCGGGCGATACGTAAAGTAAGTTTTTAAAAACGTCACTACTACACCACTTCAGCGATGGTTGAAGAGTATTTTTGACTTACTCTGAAGAAAATTTACGCATCCAAACAATTATGTTCTAACGCTTTCCTTCAGTTTTTAAAAATCCACTCGGTTGGAAAGCTTACTCATCATATATTGCCTGATATAACTACATAAAACTGGTACCAACAGGTACGAACAAGATCTGTTTCAGTACAACAAACCACATTTTCAGTTCCAGGTTATGTGCTGTAAGAGCTTCTAATGATTTAAGTTATTAAAAGTGTCCCTTTAACGCTGTGCATAAAATATAGATAGATAAACATAATTAAGATTACTCCAAAGTAGTTGTAATACGTATTATGTATGCAGATTACTCCAAAGTAGTTGTAATACGTATTATGTATGCAGATTACTCCAAAGTAGTTGTAATACGTATTATGTATGCAGATTACTCCAAAGTAGTTGTAATACGTATTATGTATGCAGCCTGAAGTTGTTCATGAAAAAACAGTTAAAACTTTTCTGGAGTTTTGGAAAGTTCTGTCAGTTTACTGTTACTTTATAATCATTGGACTAACGTTTCGGTGTATCGTTAAACACGCCCTATTTTTACATAGACAAATACTTTATAAATTTTTTTACAGCAAAAACTCGATTGAAACTATATCTGTCTCTAACAATTGTCTTTAACACTAGCACGAGTTTTACAAAAAACATTAAATCACTGAAATGTATAGTTTAACATTAATTTAACATCATACGGTGTTAAAAAGACAACAAAGGAAAAGTCCCTCTTTGGCATCAGCAGTCCATATTGATACCAGTACAAAGGAAGAGATGAACCTTGGTTTAATTCTGGTTTTCAGTCACCTGCTTAGTAAAGACTTCTTAACACAACGAATTATCTGAATTAAGAATGCTGGCGACTTCATTAGCTGTTCCGTAACTAACGTTGTCGTAATCTAAGTAACTGATTTCCTTTGTTCGGTCTTATAAGCTCTTTTATTTCTCGTGAACTATTAAACGGCGCAGGTCACCATAGCTTTGACATAGTGTCTTTTACCTTGGTTTCGGGATACGTTACCTAGCGGCTTAAAATAAATACAATCTTAAACCAAATGAAGGAAATTAGTCCATCATTTACATACGCTTACTGCTCAGACAGTTGACACAAATATATCACAAAACGTTGTTGTTGAATTCACCTGTTTGCAACACTTACAATCTAGCGACTAAGAATTACGTTAAGAAACGTCACACGAGTGAACTCAACTATTTTATTGGCCCAGCATGGCCAAGCGTGTTAAGGCGTGCGACTCGTAATCTGAGGGTCGCGGATTTGCATCCCGTTCGTGCCAAACATGCTCGCCCTCCCAGCCGTGGGGGCGTTATAAAGTTACAGTCAATCCCACTCTTCGTTGGTAAAAGAGTAGCCCAAAAGTTGGCGATGGGTGGTGATGACTAGCTGCTTTCCCTCTGGTCTTGCACTTCTAAATTAGGGACGGCTAGCACAGATAGCCCTCGAGTAGATTTGTGCGAAATTCCATAACAACCAACTATTTTAAAAGATTTGTAAATTAAAAACAATGTTCTAGGAATTAATGTTCCACGAAGGTTAGAATATTAAAAAAAAAAATTTCTTAAATGTGAATTATCTTAAAGTTAATTTGAAATCCAATTTAATCTTTAAAACGACTCTCCGAGATTTACGATCCGACATTAGCACTTCATTGATTCAACGTTGGTCTTTGAGCTCATATACTGTTATTTTATTCCATAATCCGAGGGTCGCGGGTTCGAATCCCCGTCACACCAAACATACTTGCCTCTTCAGCACTGAGAGCATTATAATGTGATGTTGAATCCCACAGTTCGTTAGCAAAAAAGTAATTCAAAAGTTGGCTGTGGGTGGTGATGACTATCTGCCTTCCCCCTCGTCTTACATTGCTAAATTAGGAACGGCTAGCACAGATAGCTCTCGTGCAGCTTTGCGCGAAATTCAAAACAAACCAGTTTTATTCTGAATATTAAAACTAATATGAACCTAAGTAAACTCTCACCGAAACAAAGTACTTAACGTCTGAAAAACTTGAAGTAAACTTTTTGAAAATTAAATTAATTTTCGAATTTCTACGAAAACCTAAATGTTTTGTAAAATTCATGTCTTCGTTAACATAAAAAAATTAAAATGTTAAGTAACGAATATCAATAAAAATATTTTAAAATTCACAATTATTTTAAAACAACGATTATTTAATACATAACTCCAAAAATAAAACACTATCCACTCTCAAATTTACAATAAAATACAAGTAACTTACTCTACAAGAATAAAATCAGTAAGAAAAAAGAAAAACCGATAAGCCTGGAAAACAATGTCACACACTTAACAAGTTTCGACATTTCTAATGCGTTATCTTCAGGAGCGTAATTTGGTTTGTTTTGAATTTCGTGCAAAGCTACACGAGGGCTATCTATATTAGCCGTTCCTAATGTAACAGTATAAAGCTAGAGGAAAGGTAGCTAGTCACCCACCGCCAACTCTTAGGCTACTCTTTTACCAACGAATAGTGAAATTGATCGGCCCATTATAACGCGATCAAGGCTAAAAAAGCGAGAATGTTAGGTATGATAATGGTTCGAACTCGCGACTCCCAGATTACGAGTCGAGTGTCTTAACCACCTGGACATGCGGGGCGCACCAGTGTAACGTTTTGCAACAAATAACTATTATTTATACAATTACTAGAGAATAAATTTGCAAATTAAAGGATTTCACGCCATCTAGTGACAAAATTTCCGTCAGGCTCATCATCCTTGTCCAATAATTTCAGTTTACTTTTTTATATTTAATTATCTCAGTAGAGTCATGAATATTCATACTAATGATGTTACCACGTTATGATAAAATAACAGTTTATCAAATGAATTACGTGTTTACTTTCACTGATGTGTTTTGCTAAAGATGAAATGATAACATTATTGTTTTAAACATTTCCTTTATGTTCAGAAATTCAAAATGTTAACTTTATTGTTCGTCTCATGTAAGCTACATTTTTCTTTTTTTCAGCAAGTGGTTTTAACTTAATATATAATCCCCGTTTCTTAGTTTCGTAACAGATCTGTCAACAACATAAGGTTTCAAACGTCTTTCTACAGCTATCTGTATAATTAATAATAACTCATCGGCTATATCATTCTGTTTATAATATAATTTAAGTATCCTAGTGTAAAAAAAATTATCTTTTCTTTCAGATTTAGTGCGACACGTATGTTTCTTTTGGGTTTTTACTGATTTTCATCCTGTATAGTAAGTTATTAGTACTTTTATTGTACTTTTGAGTGTGTCTCATCTGGGTTTTTACTAATTTTAATCCTGCATAGTAAGTTATTAGTACTTTTATTGTACTTTTGAGTGTGTCTCATCTGGGTTTTTACTAATTTTAATCCTGCATAGTAAGTTATTAGTACTTTTATTGTACTTTTGAGTGTGTCTCATCTGGTTTTTACTGATTTCAATCCTGCATAATAAGTTATCAGTACTTTTATTGTACTTTTGAGTGTGTCTCATCTGGGTTTTTACTGATTTTAATCCTGCATCGTAAGTTATCAGTACTTTATTTGTACTTTTGAGGCTTGAAAGTGTCTTATTTTTAGAACTCTGTATTATATGGTCGTTCTTTTAAAATAATCGTGATTTTTTTTAGACATTGAATATTACACACGTGCCAAAAAATTTTAAAAAGCAGTAAAAAATTTCCATAATAAATAAAACAGTAAATTCAAACCTAAACCTGACACGAAGGTTAAAATCTCAGCAACGTGATTGTATCGGTGGACTCTGAACTGTTCTTTTGATTATTAGTCTGTTCTATAAAACAATTTTAATTAATTAAAATGCTGAGAGTCTATGCTATCAACTACGTCCAGTTAAGTACTATTTGTATAACTAATACTATCGTGCAAGTTTAACTAATTACGATCCAGATAAAAACACCATAGATGTGAAAACAGAAACAGGTGCGGCCAAAGAATTGTTTCCGAACTGGTGGCCAAGCTGGAACCAATGATCAGGACTTGACAACAGATGTCATTCACTAGCTAAGTAGATCACATTTTTTTCTTCAACTTGGAGCATGATTGTTGGTAAAACTGCAACAAAAACAATGCTGTTTGGATAAGTAATTAAAGACTTCTCAAACTCTTATGAATAATATGAGTGGGGCTACCAGTTTCGATATAATTTTTTTACGTCGTACACTCAGTCATTTTTGTCCACATTTTTTATCACACCTAAGGTGTTTTTGATTAGATATCATGACATTTTATAATTGTTTGTTTGTTTTGAATTTCGAGCAAAGCTACACGACGACTATTTGAACTTGCCGTCCGAAATTTTGTGGTTTATGACTAGAGGGAAGGCAGCTAGTCATCACCACATACCGCCAACTCTGGGGTTACTCTTTTACCAACGAATAGTGGGATTGGCCGTCACATTTTAATCTTTTTACGGTTGAAAGGGTGAACATGTTTGGGTCGAAGGGGATTCGAACTCGCGACCCTCGGATTATAAGTCGAGTGCCTTAGCCACGTGGCCTAACTAAGATTTTATAATTACACACAGACAAACCGTAAACCAATCAGATTCTTTGAAGTTTATGGCAGCAGTTCTTCCCTTCTCAGACAGCGTTAATAACTTCCTTAATAGAAACGCCATAAAAACTAAATTAACAATTTATTGTAATCACCCCATTTCTCAGTACAGCCGTATCAAGCGTCATTATTTACGCTAATTGTCTAAGCTAATATCACGTGACGCTAAATGCTCTTTAATTAGGAGAATTTTATAACAGTAAGCAAATTTATGCTTACAATGAATAATCGGTAATCCATTTATCGGCAAGATTATTTTAAAGGTGGGTTCACCATGGCCAGATGGGTAAGGCACTCGACTTGCAATTCAAGGGTCGCGAACTCGAATCCCTGTCATACCAAACATGCTTACCCTTTCGACCGTGGAGCCATTATAAGGTTACAATCAATCCCACTATTCATCGGTAAAAGAGTAGCCCAAGAGTTGGCGGTAGGTGGTGATGACTAGCTGTCTTCCCTCTAGTCTTTCACTGCTAAATTAGGGACGGCTAGCGCAGATAGCCCTGGAGTAGCTTTGCGCGAAATTAAAAAGACAAAGAAACTTTTTGAGGCATGAGCTAGAAACTATTAATCTAGTTTTCCTGGCCTAACCAGTTCTTATGTATCTGATTTCATCCCATCGTTTGTTGCTCCAAATTAGCCGTCCTTAACTAGAATGACAATAAACTAGAAACAGCCTAGTTTTATTTTTAGTTAAGCTGTAATAAAAGTGTTGGACAAATAGCTCACGCGATATTTTGTTGCGTAACTTTTATAGAATTTTGGCCAAAATGTGAACGATTTTTTATTGAATAAGGTTGGAAATAAGATTGTTTTGTCCACGGGACACATTACTGTATGTATTTATTTTTGTTTGTTTCTCTTTAGTTTTGCACAAAGCTACACGAGGGCTATCTGCGCTAGACGTCCCTAATTTAGCAGTGTAGGACAAGAAGAATGACAGCTAGTCATCACCATCCACCGCCAACTCTTGGGCTACTCTTTTTACCAACGAATAGTTGGACTGACCGCTACATTAAAACGCTAACGCGGCAAAAAAGGCGAGCATGTTTGGTGCGACGGGGATTCGAATCCGCAACCCTTAGATTACGAGTCGCACGCCTTAATCTACCTGGCCATGCCAAGCCCTGTCTTTATTTCTATAGCTTATAGTATCATTTCAGTTTTATTTAATTACAACTTTTAGTATTGATATTAGAAATGAAACCTCTCTTGGTTGTTAAAAGGTCTTCTTGTTTACTCAGCAGGGCTTTTAGTCCTATCAGATATGATAGCTAAGCATATGCCTAAAGTAAGGGATATCCAGTTTGATGGTTTGTATGTAAGGTCGGTTGAGTGTTTTATGAGTTTCTAGGTTTGATTGTTTGTATGCTAGGTTGGTTAAACATATTATGGGTTTTCAGGTTTGGTTGTTTGTATGCTAGGTTGGTTAAACATATTATGGGTTTTCAGGTTTGGTTGTTTTCAGTCTATTAATGATCTTGGTTATTTTTATCTCTCCAGTATATATGATGTCACTTTTTACAAATAACGAGTTATTAGTTCCCTGGATGTTCAGGTAATTGGCTATTCAATGTTACGATTGTATTGTGTTGTGGCTTCTTCATACAAGGCCTAACGGAATGAGAGTCGAAGCGAGTTGATAGCACACCTGATTTTATAAGAACAGAACATAAGACGGAATTTTGGGTCCTGCCACTTCCCATAGTCCAGAGAATTTGTTTTTGGAAACGACAGTGGATTGGTAGCCGAAACGTGTAATATTAATAAGGTTAAATCATAACTTTGAATAAATCTGTACATACTGACTTTCTAACGAGATAAACATTTGAATCCACGAAAGACTTCAATGTTGTTTAGACTTTACTTTCTAATATGGTTAAAACGTTATAGAGTGCATTATATAAATTTAATTGTCTATCATAATTCACAGACACAAACTTTAGTATAGTTGTCGCCTATTCGCAGAGGATGTCTCATCACGCTGATTGGCTGCCTCAAGCAATAGCAAGGCTAGAAGATGACAACATAATGCCACTAAGTGACATCAAAGGGTACAGTGTTTGGGAGAGACGAAATTATAATGTCACTCACCAGAGTGCCAATTTCTAGTGGCGGATGGCGTTTCTATATGCGAATGTTTTTGCCAGGCTCATGATCTTACTGACGTCATTGTTGCTAGGGTACATAACGTACTAAAGTACTGTGGACAAACAAAGAACCATGAAGTAAAACCAGAAGAAGACAAAGTTATAGTTTCACAAACTGGTACCTGAGGGCGCGCTGCTCGAGGGAGTGACCCAACGGCATAGTTCGACACCAGAGGGTGTGTTAGCTGAGGGATAAAAGTAGTTAATAAAAAACTTATGCGTTCGGGCGTTCTCACAACTTTTAGTAAGTGACGGTATTTTTCGTTTGGTAAGGACTGTTCATATATTTTTAGCGTAAGGAAGAATTATGTGATAATATGTTGCAATATTAACGCATTCCTGTTATCACAATGAGCTTTTCTGATTATATGTGAGTCTTATATGAGTTTCGATGATGTTTAAGTTCTAAAAACTCAGACCTATTATAATAACCATGGTCTAGACAACTCAAACATCTCTCGAGATAATTTACTGACATAGATCTAACCACAGACAGTAAACATCTCAGTGTATATATCAGTCGTTAACATTAGATCTTTTTAAAATATGTTTAACTTTAGGACTTGGATTACCAGCTCAACCAACGAGCTTTGGTATCGAGCGAAAGGCCTCTTCGCAGAAGCATGCGTCACAAAATGTACATCGTGCGTACACTTCTCATTGGAAACCTACAGAAAAGAGACAGTAATTTTATTTTTAAATTGTAAATATATATGTATAGACATAAATATACATTATCCATCTTACTGGTGTGTGTTCAGACAGTCACGTAACTTAACAGCATGATATCTCGAGGCTGCCTTCGAAACCGAGTTCCAGAAAATATTTGCTTACGGATATAGACACTGCAGCGGTAGCACATATTAGTGAAAAGAATTGTCAGTTTAACGCAGGCTGTGTGCACAAGTGAGCAATTCACCAGAAAACAGATATTTCATTTTTTTTCTTTCATAAATTACCCTACAAATTTCTTGTGAATGTTTAGCTGTAAACTTAATATTTTAAGTTTCCTTAATAGATGTTATAAATATCCAGTTCACGTTTCTAATTGAATATAAAGTATATTATACCCTGACTGAAATGTACTAGAATTGTATAGAGTTTAATTTAATATTAACAGTACAGTATTCTATAATTCTCACACGTTTCGTATAGTTATCCAGTTGTCAGCAGAATTAAACCTCTTAGATAAATTTAAAGAATGCATCCTACATTCGAAGATGGACGACGCTGTTTTGAATGTTTATTCTTCATTATTTGTTAAACACCTTGGCCTTTTTTTCCTTGTATGTTTTTCTGTACAATTTATCAGTATACTACAAGTTTTATTTCCAGAATATTTTCGTGGGTTCGAATCCCAGTCACACAAAACATGCTCGTCCCTTTCAGCCTTGGGGTACGTTTTAATGTGACCGTCGATTGAACTGCTCTTTGATAAACGAGCTGCCCAAGAGTTAGCGGTGGATGGTGATGACTAGTTGGCTTCTCTCTCGTCTTACAATGCTAAAATAACGACAGCTAGCGCAGATAGCCCTCGTGTAGCTTTGTGCGAAATTCAAAACAAATCAAAACAGAATATTCGTAGAGTAGCCCTGTCTAAAAATTTGTCCAGTTACTACATTTCGGACACCTTTTTAATATTTCTGAACATATTGGTTTTGTAAATATTAGGCGTGACGGGGATTCGAACCTATGACCCTCAGACCACGAGTCAAATTCCTTAATCACCTGCCAAACAGGACCTGTTTTTGGTTGTAAACTATATTAAACATCTTACATGCTGAAATAAAGAGATAGTAACAGAGGTGTAACGTAGAAAAGTACAAAAGTTGTTTGAATTTCTTTTGGTTTTCCCCCAAGCTACGCCAGGGTCCCCTACAAAAGCCGTTTCAAATTTAGCAGTAAAAGGTTACAATGAGGGCAACTAGTTATCGCCGCTACTATTTTTACCAACGAAAAGGTGGATTGCCCAACACATTACACTGATCTCACGGATGAAAGAACGAACATGTTTGGTTGAACAGGGATTCGAACCCGGGACCCTCAGATTGCACCTTAAACACCTGACCCTTCTAGACCAATTGAAATGAATTAATAATATTAGTGTTTTCCAGATACTTTTAATATTATTAAATATACAAATGAAAATCATAAATACAAGTTGAGGATAATACGATGAATTTGTAAAAACTATTGTAACTCTGCTCTCAGTAGTACTAGCCGCCTCACCCTGTCCTTTTTATGATTATGTAAAATAGATGGGTATGGATGTAACAGTAAAACGTACAGAATACAAATTAGATAAGTAATTAAATTTTAGACTTTGAATGTTGCTGTTAATTATTTGTTGATCTACATCACCTCCTGGTGGTTCGTTTGCGAACTATCTATGCAATCACCATAAATGACTTCATCATCTTAGTCACTTTTCTGGCAACGCGCGTTGATGTCACTTGGTGTAGCTATAGCTCCTAGTACCACATTCACTTGTACCGAACTATAATATCACGTGATATTCCTATCAATACGCCCTCTGGTGCCATTTCGTGGTCCTCATCGTCTCTACCCTTCTTTTCTCAGATAAATAAATATTTTTGTAATTCACTCACTGCTATACCATTGCTAGAATACTTTGCTTGGTCTGTTATTCTTATCACTTCTTCTAATAGTATTGTTCATTTCTATATGTATTTATAAAAACTTTTTACTCTTCTTCATAAGTTTTAACTGTTCAATTAAGAATACTTCCATAACAAATTCCATAATGTGGCAGTGACAACTCTTGGGACTCAATACGCTAAAAACATGTGTTTAATTTCCCCAGGGAATGCAGCAGGAAGCATGATGTGGCTTTTCTAAACACAAAAATACACTTTAAAAATATAGATGCAAAAGGACAACCAGTTTTGCTTAATAAGCAATCGGTTTTTTTTTTAAATTTCGCGCAAAGCTACTCGAGGGCTATCTGTGCTAACCATCCCTAATTTTGCAGTGTGAGACTAGAGGGAGGACAGCTCGTCATTATCACCCACTGCCAACTTTTATGCTACTCTTTTACCAACGAATAGTGGAATTCACCGTCACATTATGACGCCCCCACGGCTGAAAGGTGCGAGCATGTTTGGTGCGATCCTCAGATTACGAATCGAACACCTTAACCTACCTGGCCATGCCGGGCAAGCAATCGGTAATGCGACTTTCTTCGTAAATTGAAATTTATAAAAATAATTCGATAGACAAACTGAAGCCAAAATCAATGTTGTTGAACACTTCCAGGTTTTTGTTTTTTTCTCACAAAAGTGATGTTCCATAAATGAAATTAATTTGAAAACATTAATAGTTTAAATTAACAACAGTGTAATTATTTGTCTGTCTATTTCTCATGTAAAATGACTTTATTTAAACATTAAGAAATCATATCAGCATAAAGTTCTTTATTTTAATTGTTTAGGACATAATATTGTTAATTTCATTTTATTTCTTGGATACAGACAATTGTGAAGAAACTCGAAACGTGATTGGTCAATTTGACCGAATCGTAATTACCACAAAATTGAAATAAATTTAAATTACTCCTTTTTAGTCTCTAGAATGACTTCATATTGTTATATGAAACTACATTCTTTTATCTTAAGTTGACCAAAGTCTGTAAGAGTATGCATCTATTTATAATTACCTTTCACTGCCCTTTGAACCGTGACTGACTACCGTCCGCGCCACTGAAAGTTGAAAATCTCTCTGGACGCATGCAGTTCATGTCACGCTGTCGAATTACATTACGCCACGCGCCACAACAATTTGTACAAGCAGATCGCGTGTGTGTTTCGTGAACTATTTTTATTATATTATTAATATTATTTATTTTACTTAATAAAATATAAATTAATTTAAATATATCCTTATATTTACATTTTAAATTACTGTTATAATTATGTATAGGTAATAAATGTGAAAAAAGAAATCTATATTTATCTACTTTTTCCTAGCTTTCGCTTCTTGAAGAGAGTTAACCCTAACTTTTATACTACTCACAGTATTGCAGTTAATAAATTTTATGTAATTAAGTAATGTTCTCAAAACATTTCTGGCTTTCAAACTCTGCCACAAAAACCGACACAAATGCATCCACTCTGGTTGTTAACTTTCTCAAGAGAACAACACTCTCAGCGAAATTGGCATTTAACCAATCAGAACACAAAGTTATGAACCGCACAATTTGATATATGAAAACTCTGAGTTTATGTTGGTTAAACGTAATATACAAATAAACGTAGAAGAGAAGTATTAACAGATTATAAGCTACAAAGTAACAAATATGGTTCATCTGACTAATGACGTTCTCATAGAGGGTAATTTATGTTTAATTTTGTAGTTTTTGGAGGGGCGGTGGATAAAAATAGAGGTGGTGACACACTAAGAGAAAATGTGTCGTGTGTGTCAGACTAGCCAAAATTCAGGATTATTCTTTCTAAATATTGCTTTGTAGAATTAAAACTTACATACTTTTAAAATACGGATTATGATCTAATATTTTATGCTGTTCTAATTGGTGTAACATAAATAAAGAGTACTTTAATGAATTTGTGATTGTGAGGCACTAAAACGTTCTGTCATGCGCAGTAAAGGACACTCGTGACGAAATGGATAGTGTATCCAACTCTACATTTGGTCACAAAGTGATTCGAGCAAGAATACTATTTTTTTCATAAAGATGTACTCAGATAAGGATCTAAGTTTGATCTAAGTCCTCAGGAGGTTGAGTTTTAGTAATGAAACATTTAAATAAAATTTTCAATAAGCTTTACACAAGGCATCATGAATAAAAATAAAAAAGGAACAAACTCAAGAAACGTTGGAGATTATATGTCTAAAGCATTTATTAATATTTTGCCCTTAAATGTGATATGTTAAGTAAGGGTCCAGAACAAGACATCCACCGACAAATATGTGACTGCTTGAACTACCACAGTTGAAGATACTAAAGATACTGTCAATAATACACAGTGTGTCTGGCAGATTGTTTCCTTGCGGAGCGCACTCTCGCGTGTCTTGATATAAATATTTTAATTGGTAATAGTTTCTTGGAGCTGATGGATTAGATGGAAAACAGAATGCTCTAACATCACCAATCACCAAGATGTTACGTTACAGTACTTAATTAGTGGATTTGAATGGTTATGTGACAATTATGCAACAATAAATTGCTCATATTGACCGACAATTTTGCTCACTCTACGCTGAAAGTCACGTGAGCTGCAGTTAACTCTTTTTGTTAACAAGGATGACATAGAGGGACATAAGCAAACTAGATTAACAGTTCCTATCTCAGGTTAAAAACGGTTAATATTGATTGGTAAATTTTATGCATAAATTTATTATATTTTACGAAATTATCCTAATTAAAGAATGTTAAGTGTCACGTGATATTTAAGCTACCTGCATAAATACTGACACGTTTATACTGATTGTAAGGGCCGATGACAATCAACTGTTAATCTATTTAAATAGCGTTATCATTATGGACCTTATTAACATTGTTTGAGAGAGGAAAAATCATCAAGGTATATTTTAAAGTATCTGATTGGTTCTATAAAGTATAGCTCTATTCCGCATACTGTGGTTCTAATCCTTCACCTAATGTTGCTACTGTCGAGTGTCAATTTCGTCCTGGCCGTGGTTTATTGGTGTATGTTGACAAAAAGCGACAGTATCTAATGACAAATACGTTAGGTGTGATAAAAGAGGTGTGACCAAAAAAGAGGAATGATCTTGCTACATATATGCCTCCCCCTAGTACAGCGGTATATCTTTGGATTTACAACGCTAAAATCAGGGGTTCGATTCCCCTCGGTATGCTTAGCAGATAGCCCAATGTGGCTTTGCTATAAGAAAAACACACAAACTCATACCTGGTTGCTACACTTTGATCTTTGATAATCATCAGTAAGTACTGATTCATTAGTTAACTAGCCATGTTTTACCCACAATGATGTCCCAAGTTAAACATGAAATACAGCATCTGTTATTTCATTAAAAAATACTATATATAAAAAATATTGAGACAGCACACATTGATGAATATAGTGTTGGTTGCTCTGGTGTATACTTGGGGTTTGATGGTGGGTTTGCGTTCGCTCCTTGTCGGTTTTTGGTCTTGAAGACCATATACGATGAAAAAGATAAGACTAAATACTTTTCCTTGAGGAACACTGACCTCTGGTGTTAATGGCGTTTTTGTTCTTTTTTCTTTTTGCTTATCTTTTATTTTGCTAAGCTACACGAGGGCTTTCTGCGCTAACCATCCCTAATTTAGCAATGTAAGATTAGAGGAAAGGCAGCTAGTCATCACCGCCCACCGCCAACTCTTGGGTTATTCTTTTACTACTGAATAGTTGGATTACCGTCACATTATAACATCCCACGGCTGAAAGGGGCGGGTACGTGTGGTGCGACAGGGATTCAAACCCTCGATTCTCAGACTACGTGTCGAACGACAACCTCCCAGGCATACCGAACCTTTGAAGTGGGTGAAGGTAAACGCTAGGACTAAATTATTAATTAATGAATAATTTATTTGAACTTCTTGTCTATAAGTCAAGCAACCAGTTTGTTAAACACGTTTGATTTCATTCTTTTCAGTAGAACACTAATTGTTTTTTCCTTTTGGCCACATTTTCTTCAACCTAAGGTTTGTTTTACTTCGTTTAGTTTCAGCATGTTAACTAAATATTTAATAATTCAAATATTCCCCTGTGGCTCAGCGGAATGTTTGCAGACTTACAACGCTCAAAACCAGGTTTCAATACCCGTAGTGGGCAGAGCACAGATAGCCCATTGTGTAGCTTTGTGCTTAATTTAAAACAACAGCAATAATTCAAATATATTAAGTTCTTACGTATGACTTAGACTAGAATATGAAAAAAAAACCGACTTGTATCTAAACCTACATAAGCTGCTGACCAAACAATGTAATATCAAACTATATCTGTATAAGTAAAATACTTTATGTTTTCAAAGTTCAACTTGATGTCAATTGTTTTATATCACTAATTTTTCAGACATTATTTAGCAATAATGTTTTGGTCTCAGTAAGAGAGTCATACGTCGTCTTCTTCAACGACCCAGAAAGATACATCTAGTAGAAACTACATCGTCAGTGCGCCATGGTTTCACTTGTCCGTTAAATAAAAATATATGTACCAGTGCAGAGATACTCTTATTAAATTTGTATTTATTTAACGAATAACGTTACCTTGATAAATGATAAACACATCTTTGTTTTTTTAATACCGCGCAAATCTACACAAGGCCTATCTGAGCTAGTTGTGTTTAATTTATCAGTGTAAGACTAGAGGAAAGGCAGTTAGTCATCACCACCCACCCCCAACTCTTGGACTACTCTTTTACCAACGAATAGTGGGACCGACCTACTATTGTAACTCCCCCACACGTGGAAGTGCAAGCATGTTTGGGGTGCTAAAGATTCGAACCTCGGATCCTCAGATTACGAGCGGATCACCTTATCCATCTGGCCACGCCGGGTTCCCAGAGCAACTCTATAGTTTATATTACCTTTGCACATATGTTCTATGTTAATTGTTATACAGCGTCCTTTAATTTGAGTAATTAGAATGACGTTCTCAAGGCCGTTCCTTGCATCCATATGAGTAAGACATCGTGAGTTAATTATAATTATCAAAATCAGATCAGAGATGTCAGAGTAAATTGTACAGATGTAATAACTTACATAAACGTATAAAACATAAATCCGTACAACAGAATACGCTGCTACCCCCATAATTTAACCTTTATTTTACAGAATAAAGTTTGTACAAAGATAATAGTTTACTGTTACCGCAACGAGTGATTCAAGAGAAAGAACAGAACGTGCGGCGCTACATTCAACTGTAATCCCGAAGTGCTACATTCAACTGTAATAACCCGAAGCGCTACATTCAACTGTAATAACCCGAAATGTTTTACGTGTTTGTGTAGCATCTAATATACTGTCACAACTAGTTCATTATACATTATTATTCGTCAGCCTAACTGGTTTATCATTTATTTATAAATTTGATTGGCTAGAGATGAAGTAATGACCTAATCTATTCTTTGATTCGCTACTTCCTCTTCAACATATCAGTTTCAGAGCTAATTGGTAATGTTTGGATGAGTTAGTAACCAAAGTGAGCTTAACGTTGTACTGGGAGAAAAGTAGTTCCGCCCAGCATGGCCAAATGTGTTAAGGAGTTCGACTCGTAATCCGAGGGTCGCGGGTTCGAATCCCGGTTGTACCAAACATGCTCGCCCTCCCAGCCGTGGGGGCATTATCACGTGACGGTCAATCCCATTATTCGTTGGTAAAAGAATAGCCCAAGAGTTGGTGGTGAGTGGTGAAGACTAGCTGCCTTCCCTCTAGTCTTAGACTGCAGATAGCCTTCGAGTAGCTTTGCGCGAAATTAAAAAATTCAAACAAACAAAGTAGTTTATTTGGTCTTGACATATAGTCATTTACTTACTGTTATGGACCACTTCTGACACTACTTTATGTAAACCACTTTTACAATACTATCATGGACAGCTTATGGTAACACTTTGTAATTATAGTGCTATTCTCACCGTTTTCTCTTTCCTCAACTTTATTAATATTTTCATTATTTCAAACTATTTTAGTGCAAGCTCAGGTATCCATCCTTTGTCTGGTTAAGAGGTTTAATAATGCGTGGGCGGATGGTATGATAAATAACACGACAATCCTAACTTCCAGACAATTTATAGCAAGGCATATTATAACAGTATTCATTATTATTACCTAACCCAAAGATTTGTATAAGCTTTAATAACTCACTCTGTGTATACTTAAAACTAGGTGTACACTGTTTGATGTAAAGGGTAAATATGGAGGAAGAGGTAGCGAAAAAGTAGTGGCAGTAGGGGTGCATTCTGTTATCCAGGTTTTAATGTCCTTATACAGTGTTTCATGTGAAAAAAATTACTGACGGTTATTGACCACAGTAGGAAGTGGGTATAACTCAACCTTACAGTATAAACCTCAGCTCTTGTGATCTTGCAATAGTGGCGGTCATTTGTTTCATTGTTTTTTAGTAATGTCAGTGCTAGTTCTGTATTTGAACTATATAGGTAATTTGTCTACCCTTCCTCACGTTGTGCGTACGTTGTGTTATATAAAGGGTAATAAAGTTTCTTTTGTGTAATGACGTTGGGCCATCTATAAATGTGCTTTTTTGTCAAAGATAAAAAAGCAACATAGCAGCAAAAACGGCAGAGTTTAGGAGCTGTGTACCTTTTACTGACACGCCCCTCATTCTAAAGTGTCCTTCCACAAAGTTTGGTTCAGCTTAACCCAGAGGCCTAGAAGTAGTCAGGTAACGAACAGACAAACAGAGAGACAAACATATCTTATTGGAATTATTTTTTGTTGTTGCGTTGCATGTCTATTATTGTCTAATATATTTTTTATTTATTTGTTTGCTAAAAACATGGGTTTAATTTCCCCAGGGAATGAAGCAAGAAGCATGATGTGACTTTAAAAAAAGACACTGTAAAAATAAACATGCAAAAGAACAACCAGTTTCAATAAACAAGCAATTGGTTTGTTGTTGTTTGTTTAATTTCACGCAAAGCTACTCGAGAGCTGTCTGGGCTAGCAGTCCCTAATTTAGCAGTGTAGGACTAGAGGGAAGGCAGCTAGCCATCATCACCCATCGCCAACTCTTGGGCTACTCTTTTACCAATGAATAGTGGGATTGAATCACATTGTAACGTTTTATACTTTGTGGTCGGAAGGTATAATTATTAATTAATTAATTGATAAATGAGTTTTCACTGTATATTCTATGATTAGCTAATTAATTTGAGTCAATCATCTTTTTCTAAAGTAACTTAATTATGAATGATATAATGAATTCATCTGAAGCATCCTTTTAGGGATGAATTAATTTATTAATTAATGACACATAATTGGAATCTTGAGAGGTGTATTGTATGAATCATGGTCACTTATCATAGCGCTCTAGAAATATGTTCTTTACTTTGTGACGCCCCCAGTGGTTCAGCGGTATGTCTGCGGACTTACAACGTTAAAAACCGGGTTTCGATACCCGTAGTGGGCAGAGCACAGATAGCCAATTGTGTACCTTTGTGCTTAATTCAAAACAACAGCTACTTTATGGTGTGACTATCCATCATGGCCGCCTGTCTGATATCAAACTGTAGTTTCAGCCCTCCATGAATTAGTTTCGCCCTCTGGCTACTTTTTGTTGAACTACGACGTCATTGCCACATACGAGTATAACCTAGCAACTGGCGTCTGAAGATGCGTCACCTGGTGGTAAATTTTGAAACTATGACTAGTCATACTCAATGACATCAACCGGTTCCTCTGAGGCAATCAAGCAGTGTGAAGCAGTATCCTCTTGCCGATATAATGGGGCCCTAAATAGAAGCAGGTCTCCTTTTTTATAATCTTGAATGTTTTTAATTCATAATTAGATTATAATCTCATTATTTCACGGAGGTTAAACAACAACTTAAAGCTGTAATCTTCATTTTCCTCAGTGTGTGACTAAGATCAACTGCTTTTTCTCTTCCCTAAAGCCTCAACCAATGTTCCTTACACCTAACTTCATAACACCTCTTCCCGGATACAGTGCTGATTGTAATCCATCTCAGCTGTGTTTCTATCTAATCTCAATGTCGCATCATTAAACTGAGTTATGTGTGATAATTTCTCTCCATTACTATATCACGGCACAGTTTAGAGTCTTCACCCCGATATTTTATAAACGTCACAATCTTATCTACGTCAGTGCATCATCGAGAAATTCACAGAGTTTTCCACATATTTATCAACAACAATAGTATACAGACAAACAAATTTAATTCGGGAACACCCATCATCTCTTTCATTTTATCGGTGCTATTCAGGGTTCGAACCAGTAAGTTCATAGTTTTTTTCTCTTCCATGTATTTGTATAACCAAATACTCACACACACAAAACCAGTTTTAACTTTATATGGTTAGATCTTAACTACCCTTTCTACATGCAAGGTACATTAGTTTAAATACGAGTGAGGTTAAGCGTGAGTGGATACATGAATTTTGATGGCTCTTTGGTCCTTATAAGATGTTCGTTTATAGTGTCCTTAACTCATCTCAATGGCTCTATTCTGTTTCCACCATTTTCTCAAGGTACAGAAAACCACAATTACACAGACTCTTGGAAGCTACTCATTTGTGTGTCATGATGTCATCAGAATCCAAAACTTTTAGCATGATTTAAAATTCGCTCTACTCATTCCAATATTTTAACTTTAGCTCCAAAGTTTGTTTGTTTTTCGGGGAACTCATAATTTCAAGTGTTTATTCTCAACATTAGGGTCTAACTGTATCTTGGTAAGTTTTATATTGTCACCCTGAAAACCTTCACGAACACCAGTCACAGTTCTCGTAATAAAATCAACGTTATAAAGCATTACCAGTTGCGCCCCTTTTATCACTTAATATTTCGCATATCTCACTTTCTGTTTCCCTCTTGCTTCTATTTATTACACCCAATTCTCTACATTCGTTTACCAACTGACTTTTGTCAGAGATTTCCATTTCTCATCAGTATTAGTGTTAGTTATTTGAGCAACGAAACACACAAGCTTCACTTGTGTATAAATTAACCGAGTCGTCCTCAAACACGAAACAATAACACAGAGGAATCACATTTCCCGACTTCATGAGATTATTTTCGGATTTTCCTGATGACTTTGAACTTCAAACACATTTTTCAGTGTTAGGCTTCGATTCTTCACGAACTGATGGTCGAAATTTGATGTTTTGGGTTTTCGATTATGAACAGGTTGATGAACCTAACTCCTGACTTCAAAGTCGTTTCTTCAGTCGTCATTCGTTTTCCTTTCAACTGTATAACGGCTTAACAAATTACTATTCGTTACAACAATCAACAACACACGGAGATAATATTAGGTTTTGGTCTATACTGGCAGCTTAGCATTTCTTTCTTCACTACTCTTTCGATGTATTTAATATTTGCTAAGCCTTTTTTTCTCTATTCAACTCCTGTCTTTTATGTATATATATATATATTCTAAACCACGTACCTTTATCTATGGCCTTGTATGTCTGCTTTTCACAAATATGGTTATAATGCTTATAAACTGCTCGAAAATTTAAAGGAACAAGTGTGTTTTCTTATATAATTTCTCTCAGTGTTCCAAATGTGATATTTTTATTTTTTAGCTAAATTGCCTCATTTCAGTTCCATCTGTATCACTTTTTTAATGTGTGATGAACGGTTAAACATGGAGAAATAATTTTTTTTTGAATGGCTAATATCACTAAAACTGACATCCCATGTGAAAAAATACTTTAAACAGTTTACATACGTTTGTTCAAGAAATATTTGAAACAATCAATATCTAGTGTAACCTCCACGGGTTGTGACACACTCCTGACACCGATTTGGCACACTTCGATTCAGTCTATCGATGTTATCTTGGGGTATGACAGCTCACCAGGGCTTGTCGGAGTTTCTGTACATTCTGAGCGCTGACGTTCACTAACACGTCTCGACAACATATCCCAACAATGTTCAACCGGATTTAAATCTGGAAATCTGGCGAACCACTCAAAAGTCTGTATTCCTTCCTTGTCAAGAAAGTCTATACACAGTCTGCCGATGTTGGCTCGCGCGTTATCCTGCGTGAGGATGAACTCATAGCCAACAGCACCAGCAAAAAGGCCTTACAATGGGTTCCAGAATTTCGTCTCTATATCGTCGTGCATTCAGAGCACCCCTGTCGAGTATGAGTAAGTCCGTGAGGCCACCCAAGCATATGCCTGTCCAGACCACTGCAGAACCCCTTCCATAAGCGTCGGTTTGCACAATGTTACAGACGGGAAATTAATCTCTTCGGCGTCTTCACACTTTCGCACGTCCATCATCACCTGACACAGTAAACGTGCTCTCGTCTGTCTACAGCAGGTAGCCCATTGACGAAGTTCCCAGACCAGATGCTGACGAGCAAACTCCAACCCGGCTGCACGGTGTCGCGCTGTCAGAATAACGCCTCTTGCAGGCAGTCTGGCCCTTAGGCGTCCTTCACGCAAACGATAGGGAACTCTTTGGGTCGACACAAGTGTTACAGTGGAATGCTTAAGGTCATTTCGCATTGACCGAGCTGTAGCTAACCTGTCCCGCAGAGCGGTAGTCGCGATGTGTCGGTCCTCTCTGGCTGTTGTGCGGCGATGACAGCATTGACCTGGTCTTCTGCCATAAGAGTTCGTCTCACAGTAGCGTCATCAAAGCCGATTGATGACGCTTGGTGACACAACGACGCGCTGTACTACCCTTCAGCATCTGGACCGCCCTGGCCACCTCATCCTCTGTTAGATGGCTCCTGACTGCTTAGCTACACAAGATAAAGAAAGGTATACACTGACAAAACGAGCCGCAAAAGATCCATGTTGGTGTTTGTTTCGAGACTTTATAGGGAATACATAGTTTCTCGTAACAGCCTTATATAAGGTACCTTGAATAAGGTGCGTTTTGTTTGAGTTGCTTCAAACTTCACTCGCAAGTTTGTAGACGAACAATTTATTTTTCATACACAAATTTAGTTATGACAAAAATATACTGAAATATGTACTTGTTTCTTTAATTTTTTGACCAGTATAGTTAGAGAGAGTTCCATAAAGTCATTAAACAAGGAAAATAACCGATTCCTATGATAACTCTCTAATCGTTTAATGTTTTAATTCAATAATCCCTTAAGAATTGGCTAAAAGCCCACCTCTTTCTTTCCTCTTACAGCTGACTTCCTAATACACACCGTTAGTAACTAAATGTGCTAGGATTTGAGACATCATGTGATATACCGTCATAATTAATTATCTATTGATATTATTTAACAAAGAATAAATTCTTTATCATCTTTTTTTCACTGAATAATATTTCACGTTTTCGCGAGGAAAAGAAATTCACATGTACATAAATACCCAATTAACGAACTGAAAAATATGAGACGTGTGTTTCCTTATAGCAAAGTCGCATCGAGCTATCTGCTGAGCCCACCGAGGGGAATCGAGTCTCTAATTTTAGAGTTTTAAATCTGTAGACTTACTGCTGTAATGGCGAGGGGTAAATATGAGATAACTGTTACGATGTTTAACATGTTATCCAAATTCCTGCAGTATCTCAGGCTATTACTGATGGGTAATGAACTATATTATTAAACAAAATTATTAAATTCCAGCACCATATGAGGCTTCTTCCTTTATGTATTTATTCGTTTTGCTTCTCTAAACAGTTCTGATCAATTGCGAATTTACCGAAACTATTATACGGAAGCAAAATATCAAATAAACAAAATACATTCAACCTCTGCGTCATCTTTGCCTGGCATAACCAAGTGGTTAAGGCACTCAACTCGTAATATGAGGGTACCGGGTTCGAACCTCCTTTACACCAAACATGCTCGCCATTTCAGCCGTGGGGTTGTTATCATGTAACGGTCAATTTCACTATTCGTTGGTAAAACAGTAGCTCAAGAGGTAGCGGTGGGTTGTGGTGACTAGCTACTTTCCCTCTAGTCCTACACTGCTAAAGTAGGGACGCCTAGCGCAGATAGCTCTTGAGTAGCTTTGCGCAAAATTCCAAACAAACCAAACCTATACGTCATCTTTTCTTCACTGAAATTCGCGTTTTGGTGGAAAAAAAGGAAATTACTAAATGAATAGATGAACATAACTTGTAACTAAAACAGTTTCTTAAAATGTATAAACATAGACTTTTATCAATAACATGAAGTTTCTATAGTAATGAATGTTTAAGAATAATAAATCTTATCGATACGATGAAACAATGACGGCTTGTAATTGGTAAGAAATATTGGCGCGAAAAAGATAATTTATTATGATTAAACCAATAAAAAACAAGTAATGCTAAAGTATTTGTTAATTAACGCTTCCAGTAAATTTTTTAATGTTGAACATTTGAAAACTACTTAAGTTGAGTAATTAAAACATTATTGTCAAAATAAATAATAAAATGCCAATAGATAACATGCACTTATCCCACTCCGTGACGTCAGTTGGCTGTTTAATTATATACTTTCTACGAATGTAGCATGTGCTAACCAGGAATGTATAACAGTCTCTTAAATCAAAGCTATAAATAAGCTTGTGTTAAATTGTATTTGAAATGAGAAAATAATAAAATAATTTAAAATGTTCATTCCTTTGAACAATTGTTCATGAATGAACATTGAAACTATGTAACAAATAAGCATTTCAAAGATAAAAAAAATGTTTCGAACAAATTGAAGTACTTAGACTATTAATTAATCTCAGAACACGTGCGCTACTTACACTACTGTTGATCCCTCTCATAACAAAAATTAGGAAAATATTACTGTCTATTCTCGTGTAATATGTTCAGTTTTATAGCGATCTATCTAAAGGGAAGGTACGTGTGATGCTTAAAGTAAATGACCCCAAACAATGAGTAACTGGGGAAAAAGGAATTTGTCTGCTTCCTTAGTAAACGTTATATTTGAAACCACATATACCTGCATTAATAAAACTTTTGAAATGTATTAAATATGCATGTATTAAATACAAAAAATGCTTGTGTATTAAACAATTAGAAGCCACATTTTCTTCGAACAAGTACTATATTCCTTCGTATGTGATTATTGCATTTTTTAAAAATTTAATACCAAATTAGGGAGCTATTTTCAATCTACTTTACATTATAAATATTGTAATTACACTTACCCTGTACTTTCCAAGATGATCCACTACGCAAGGAATACTGACATCTCTCCCTGCTGACACTGTAATATTTGGAATGGGTTCAGCAAACTCCGGCTTGAAAGACGTTTCTGTGTGACTTCCGAGTGCTGAAATACCACACAAAGTTGGAAGGTTACTTATTTTGAACTCACCGTTGCAATCCTTTTTGGTAGAGTTTCTAATCAACAAAGCTATGGAAAGACTGGGAAAAGTAATCACTGTTGTGATTATTTTCAGTGTTGGAGTCTATATTTTTAACGAATAAGATTGAATCAAATATTGCCTAATCATTCCCTCATCAGTGGCACAGATAAAAGCCAGATTTCGATACCCGTGATGGGCAGACCACAGATAATCCACTGTGTAACTGTGTACATAATTTACCCAGAACCGGGCAGCTCAGTTCACATAATCAAAAAAATTATTAGCCCTATTTTATGAACTCTCGGGTTTCGTGTTAGCTCCTCTTTGTTTTCCTAATTCTTGGCGAATTTTAATTCAAAAGCATTTACAACCAGATAAGTCTTCTAAAAAGTAATTTTTACTTTGCTTCTCAATATCACAAAACGTTTAATTTAAAACAACTAAACCAACTCTCTCTATGGTTTTATGAAGTTGTAATAGAAATTGTAGAGCATGAAGTACAATAAACCTGTCGGTTCTACTTGTTTTGTAATAGAAATTGTAGAGCATGAAGTACAATAAACCTGTCAGTTCTGCTTGTTTTGTAATAGAAATTGTAGAGCATGAAGTACAACAAACCTGTCAGTTCTGCTTGTTTTGTAATAGAAATTGTAGAGCATGAAGTACAACAAACCTGTCAGTTCTGCTTGTTTTGTAATAGAAATTGTAGAGCATGAAGTACAACAAACCTGTCAGTTCTGCTTGTTTTGTAATAGAAATTGTAGAGCATGAAGTACAACAAACCTGTCAGTTCTGCTTGTTTTGTAATAGAAATTGTAGAGCATGAAGTACAACAAACCTGTCAGTTCTGCTTGTTTTGTAATAGAAATTGTAGAGCATGAAGTACAATAAACCTGTCAGTTCTGCTTGTTTTGTACTCATATAATTTGAAAGATGAAACATAATTATTCATCTTGATAAAGAATTTCTCTGTCGTTTCAAGTTTAATTGATTCTTATCAGCTCCGATAAGTCAACCGCATAACATGTTGTCCAAGTCTTTGAGGTGTAAGAACCAATTGCGTAAGTGATTCAGGTATAAGAACCAATTACATAAGGCTTTTAGGTGTAAGATCCAATTGCGTAAGTGATTCAGGTATAAGAACCAATTGCATAAGGCTTTTAGGTGTAAGATCCGATTGCGTAAGTGATTCAGGTATAAGAACCAATTACATAAGGCTTTTAGGTGTAAGATCCAATTGCGTAAGTGATTCAGGTATAAGAACCAATTACATAAGGCTTTTAGGTGTAAGATCCAATTGCGTAAGTGATTCAGGTATAAGAACCAATTACATAAGGCTTTTAGGTGTAAGATCCAATTGCGTAAGTGATTCAGGTATAAGAACCAATTGCATAAGGCTTTTAGGTGTAAGATCCGATTGCGTAAGTGATTCAGGTATAAGAACCAATTACATAAGGCTTTTAGGTGTAAGATCCGATTGCGTAAGTGATTTAGGTATAAGAACCAATTGCATAAGGCTTTTAGGTGTAAGATCCGATTGCGTAAGTGATTTAGGTATAAGAACCAATTACATAAGGCTGTTTATTCTTTTACTCACATATTTGTTTTCCTTCAAAGAGAACAGTTTTTTACAGTCACGTTTAGTGCTGGTCTATTGTTCAATGAGTACTGAATCATTGTCCATTGTTGGTATTCTTTTATTTCCTTACATTTCAAACTCTGTAAGAAGATTTTCTTGCACGTTTACTAAATGAGTTTGCAAGGACTCAAAACGTTCGAATCCGTTTCACATATTGTGACGTCATACGTATTTCTCCCGTTACTGTGAATTAAAACATGAGATTTTTACTCACAAAGAATTTCTAACCCTAACTTTAGATTAAGATATTGCACAGGTATTCACAGTTCGCATGTTAAATATACATGGAAAGATATTTTAACATCTCAAGTCTAGCTTGACGAGACATTATAGAACTATAATATGTGAAATAATATCTGTATTGTAAGCGTTTAGAATTAGTTTATTTAGGTATAATTATAGGTGGTTATATTATGTTTATTTGTAAACGATGCTCTTGCCAAACAAGGCAATTTCTTTTAGTCTATTGGTTCATATAGCAATAACTCATTCTCTTGATTCTGATTTCATTTTATTCTTGAATGTCGTTTGTTTTTCAAAAACGACATAATTGTGTCTTTTTTGTTTTTGTATTTCGCGCAAAGCTACTCGAGGGCTATCTGCGCTAGCCGTCCCTAATTTAGCAGTGTAAGACTAGAGGGAAGGCAGCTAGTCATCACCACCCACCGCCAACTCTTGGGCTACTCTTTTACTAACGAATAGTGGAATTGACCGTCACATATATCCTTCCACGGATGAAAGGATGAACATGTTTGGTGTTATGGGGATTCTAAACCGCGACCCTCAGATTACGAATCAAGTGCCTTAACCCACCTGGCTATGCTGGGCCAATATTTAGAAATCAAACAAACAAAAGAACGAACAGTAAAAATTATCCAATGAAATCAGCTGAACGTTTCGTCTAAATGATAAAAATTCTGCGAAAGTGTTTCTAATTTCTTGATAAGTGCAAAGTTGCACAATGGGCTATCTCCGCTTTGCCTTCCGGGGGTATCGAAACCCAATTTGGAGCCAGCTTTCGCTCTATTTGAAATGATATCTATTGTGATACTATTACTTGAGAATGACAATTAACAATAATTTTGAGAAAGTGTCAGACTCATTGTGATGAGGTCTTATTTTGCAACCGTTTCAAGAAGCAATGTTAAGAAAGAATACAATTAAGATAATATACGTTAATGTAACAATTACCAAGTAAAACATCACGAACCAGAAATATTCAGATTGTTTCAATATTCCATACGTTTTCTTTCTCCTTGGAGCTTACAAATGTATGAATTTTGCATGTGTTTATGTTAATAGCTCCCATGGACACTTACCAATTGAAGCACTGTTCTAAATATTTGTAATATAGATCTATATAAAGTGCAGGTATCTCTGTTATGAAGGAACGCAAGACAAAATGGCCGCCATTGATGTAGCTCTACATAAACTCAACTGAAGTTTCTATTACTACAGCCATTATAAGGCTGGTGTGAGGAGCCGTTTCGTAAAATAAACTTATTTTCCACTCTGACACGTGACCCTTCAGTTTCAGCCCAAAACATACATCTGCGACCAATGACCGTTAATCATGTGATACATGTGAGTGGTCATCAACAACTAGGTGATGACACCGAGAAGACTTTAAGAGCTGGCTGATGGAACCGGGAAACAGAATGCAACCACACCAACACGCTTTTACACGACTTCTTCCTACGGAGATTCCTGAGCACTACAAAGTGTTTACTATGTTTTAAGAGTATACGTATTGGATTCTTAAATAACATACAAAACATTTGGCAAGGTAGCAATGGATGCTGTAATAATATGTTATGCTATCAATAAGTTCAGTGAAAGCTGGGATTTTTGAGTTTATTATTACATTATTTACCCTGACAAAGGGTGGGTACCTCAGCTTGCGGAAAATTCAACTTTTCATACTTCGAAGCCTTATCTAAATCGCTCCGTCATTACGTTACACCTCAACCTCAGTAAGTCGTGCGCTACATTAAATGTTCCAACACGAGTGCGGGATGCTAGTTGATAAACGACGTTTATACAGTGACAACAGCGCATGTCGCGTTATACTGTGTAAAAATCGTTATGCGTCTCCTGAAGAGACATATTGATTGTTAATCGAGGTGATGGCTCTATAAATTTGAAAACAAAACAAAAAACAACAACTTATAACTAGAGTTAGCAATCAAGCTACTTGACATATAACCTACTGGCAACTTCATGTTAAACACCTCACCCCTGGTATCAACTGATCCAATTACAAAAGAAATTTGCTGTTCAGTACACGTCAACCCAAGACCTCACTTATGATGGATTGGATTTCCACAGAAGTTTAACTGAAGGATTTTCTTTTTAAGTTATAGATTTTTTTTATATATATCTTGCGTTGTCGTTTCCCGAATAACGAAATATCTTTGTTCTTGAGCGTACATTTTACAAGACAACGTAGTTGGCGATATTTATCTTATTTCTGTGTATTAATTCTCGAACAATATCACCAAAAAGAAACGTCTTTTATCGATTGTTTTTCAATGTGACAATAAGACATAGAGGAATAGGAAACCTTATCAAAACAATATCTGCTGCTCCATTATACAGTGTATCAACTAAATTGGGAATAAAATATAAATGAAAACAATGTCTGTTACTTCATTATACAGTGAATCAACTAAAGTAGGGGATAACATCTAAATGAAAACAATATGTAATACTTCAATATGCAGTGTATCAAGTAAAGTAGGACGTAACATTTAAATGAAAGAAATGTATGTTACTTCATTGTATAATGTATGAAATAAAGCAGGGGACAACATATAGATGAAAATATTGTACGTTACTTCATTACACAGTGAATCAACTAAAGTAGGGGATAACATCTAAATGAAAACAATATGTAATACTTCAATATGCAGTGTATCAAGTAAAGTAGGACGTAACATTTAAATGAAAGAAATGTATGTTACTTCATTGTATAATGTATGAAATAAAGCAGAGGACAACATATTGATAAAAATATTGTACGTTACTTCATTACACAGTGAATCAACTAAAGTAGGGGATAACATCTAAATGAAAACAATATCCGTTACTTCATTATCAACTAAAGTAGGACATAACATCAAAATGAAAACAATGTATGTTACTTCATTATACAGTGTGTGAACTAAAGTAGGGGATAATATCCAAATGAAAAGAATATCTGTTACTTCATTATAGAGTGTATAAACTAAAGTATGGGGTAACATCTAAATGAAAACATTATCTCTTTTTGCATTATTTAGTGTATCAACTAAAGTAGGGGATGACATCTAAATGAAAACAATATCTGTTACTTCATTATACAATACACGAACAAACATTGTACCAGCAAAACCCTGGTGAAAACGAGGTATGTTACGCTACATGAATATTTTAATGAAAACAGTGCATATTGCTCACGTGTATAATGTGACATCAAAAGAAAATATGCCTGTTAATCTGATATATCTTATGACAATAATGTTTAAAGGGTAAACACGAATGAAACCAATGTATTTTCCTTACATATACAGTACACAATCATAAGTGTTGGAATAGAATTCATTAATGAAATGTTTGACTGTTTATGTTATATAAATCCATGGTAAAACGTTGTCGGAGTACACTGCTTAATGGGAGTGATATATCTCACTTCAAAGTATGTTATATAATCGAAAGCAACAACATTAAAGTTTTTGGTTGATACACTTGTATCTAAAAGATATTGTAGAACTCTATCTCTGAATGCCATGTTCTCTGATATTTATACAACACCAAAATTAAAGTTTTGCTGAGCCAGACCTTAATGAAAACGACGTCTATCACTCAGATGTGTTTTGTATCAATGTAACTATAAGAACAGCCCAAAATTTCTCTAATTTACACCACGTGGTTACAAAACAACAGCGACACCTTATATATATCAACAAAATATTTATTAACTAAACTAAAAGTATCGGAGTAGCAGCCATTTATATGGTAAATGACTTATTTCGACACATACTGAATAAAATAGATAGTAAAATTGGAAATCACAATTAAACATAGCGAGACAGAACCCGTTAAATAAAATGCGTGTTAATCCAATAAGCACTTTATTGACAGAAGTGACATCACATCTTCATGAAGAAACTGACTGTTATTTACATATATATTATAATAACAAAGTTTTGAGATAGAAACTTAAACGGAAATAATATCTTTTATTATGATTTACAAATTTTATAAGTACTGTGACAGCATACTTATTTAAAGTTTTGTCTGTTAATCCAGTATACTTTATATCAACTATATCATAGAGCCAGCTACCTTGGTACAAACAATATGTTAATCCAGTATACGTTATATCAACTATATCATAGAGCCAGCTACCTTAGTACAAACAATGTGTTAATCCAGTATACGTTATATCAACTATATCATAGAGCCAACTACCTTGGTACAAACAATGTGTTAATCCAGTACACGTTATATCAACTATTTCATAGAGCCAGCTACCTTGGTACAAACAATGTGTTAATCCAGTACACGTTATATCAATTATATCATAGAGCCAGCTACCTCGGTACAAACAATGTGTTAATCCAGTACACGTTATATCAACTATATCATAGAGCCAGCTACCTTGGTACAAACAATGTGTTAATCCAGTACACGTTATATCAACTATATCATAGAGCCAACTACCTTGGTACAAACAATGTGTTAATCCAGTACACGTTATATCAACTATATCATAGAGCCAGCTACCTCGGTACAAACAATGTGTTAATCCAGTATACGTTATATCAACTATATCATAGAGCCAGCTACCTTAGTACAAACAATGTGTTAATCCAGTATACGTTATATCAACTATATCATAGAGCCAACTACCTCGGTACAAACAATGTGTTAATCCAGTACACGTTATATCAACTATTTCATAGAGCCAGCTACCTTGGTACAAACAATGTGTTAATCCAGTATACTTTATATCAACTATATCATAGAGCCAGCTACCTCGGTACAAACAATGTGTTAATCCAGTACACGTTATATCAATTATATCATAGAGCCAGCTACCTCGGTACAAACAATGTGTTAATCCAGTACACGTTATATCAACTATATCATAGAGCCAGCTACCTCGGTACAAACAATGTGTTAATCCAGTACACGTTATACCAACTATATCATAGAGCCAGCTACCTCGGTACAAACAATGTGTTAATCCAGTACACGTTATACCAACTATATCATAGAGCCAGCTACCTCGGTACAAACAATGTGTTAATCCAGTATACTTTATATCAACTATATCATAGAGCCAACTACCTCGGTACAAACAATGTGTTAATCCAGTACACGTTATACCAACTATATCATAGAGCCAGCTACCTTGGTACAAACAATGTGTTAATCCAGTATACTTTATATCAGCTATATATATGGAACATCACTCGTAGTTGATAGAAGTGAGACAGAGGATGGCTTTAGGTGAGTCGTTACTGAGAATTGAGACAGAGGATGGGTTCAGGGGAGTTGTTACTGAGAAGTGATACAGAGGATAGCTTCAGGTGAGTTGTTACTGAGAAGTGATACAGAGGATGGCTTTAGGTGAGTCGTTACTGAGAATTGAGACAGAGGATGGGTTCAGGGGAGTCGTTACTGAGAAGTGAGACAGAGGATGGTTTTAGGTGAGTCGTTACTGAGAAGTGAGACAGAGGATAGCTTCAGGTGAGTCGTTACTGAGAAGTGAGACAAAGGATGGCTTTAGGTGAATCGTTACTGAGAAGTGAGACAGAGGATGACTTCAGGTGAGTCGTTACTGCTGCACTCAAAGTCAATAACTATCGTGATAACAAATATTTGTAAAGAAGAAGAAATGGTTTACTTTTGTGAGAACAAACTACGTTTTAACAGACCAGTTTTCCATCGAAACGTGTTAAACGTTCCTTCTAAATATATCACTTCATTATGCTTACAATCCCGTATTCCAACTCATTATTATATGACAATAATGTTCGTCCACACTCGAGTACACTAAGTTATATAAAGTAGTTGATTTTAGTGGTCATTTATTTTGTTGTTGTTCAGCCAATATGGAGATTAGGAGATCCCGTTTGACTATTTGACATTGAAACTCAATGTCCAAGGTAAACAGACGCATTGTAAAATTATGGGTTCGAAATAAGAAATGTAAAAAGACAGGAGTCCGACAACTGATAAAGATATTGAGCGATAGATGTGAAAGAGAAGGAGTGAATTTAGAAAGGCAAAGAAAGACAGTAATATGCTACTAGTAAACAACAAAACCTAATTTCGTATTCAAGCCTTTTTTATTGCAGTAATAATCAGCGGATTGTTTGGGTTACATTAATATAAGTCAATACCTGAAAGAAAAAAAATTACAGCTAAAAGAAATTCAAAGAAAATACAAAGAAACTCAAAATGCGAGTTCTCCACTGTCGTTAAAACGAACCGAAGAGGGATTGAGCAAATCTTTAGGTATCGAATCCTGAGAACGAAAATAAGATTGGAAGTCATCAGCAAAATCCGAGGAGGAAAGTCAATTGAATGAAGAAGAGAAATCTGGAAAGAAAATTGGTTTCCATTGTGGTCTTAACTTCCTTTAGTTACAGATAATGGTTCACTTAAATCTTTCCAGTTAATTGTGTGGTTTACTGGTTAATTGTAGAGTGTTAATGATATCATAGATGACAATGGGAAGTCACAAAACAATTTAGTAAGTAAATATAAGTATAAGATATAACACACAATAATAAGTTAGTAGGTAAATATAAGTATAAAATATAACATACAATTGTAAGTTAGTAGGTAAATATAATAATAAGATATAACACACAGTTGTAAGTTAGTAGGTAATTACAAAAATAAGATATAACACAGTTGTAAGTTAGTAGATAAATATAAGTATAAGATATGACATACAATTGTAAGTTACTAGGTAAATATAAGATTTTATAAACAGTTGTAAGCTAGTAGATAAATATGATATAACAAACAACTGTAAGTTATTAGGTAAGTATGAGATACAATAAACAATTGTAAGTTAGTAAATAAATATGAGATACAACAAACAATTGTAAAAGAAAATCAAATAGAGAGAGATATATGAAATCTTAATTCAGGTTCAAGTCCCCTTAAATTAAATTTCTAAAATTTATTTTATTGAAAATATAGAAACTGGGAGATGAGTCGGCAAGTGTTGTCATGGTAACGATTTATAAACTGATAAGATGTAGTTAGAAATTGACTAGAAATCGAAGTTGAGTAAATGATTTGGAATTAGCAGTAGTAAACATGAATGAGTAAAAAGAAATTGAGTAGGTGATCAAGATAACTCTTTTAATGTGAGATTTATTGAGGTGCAGTTTTCTAAATTTTATGACAAAAATTACGATGTATATTTTTATATGTCCTTAAGGAAACAGTGATTACAGTGAAAAGCGGAACTCACGAGGTGAAGAGGAAATTACATGAAATTTCGTTAGTAACTTATAATAAGTGAACCTGTAACCAATGAAGTTATCTCATAACAAATGAACCTGTAACCAATGAAGTTAGCTTATATCAAGTGAACCTGTAACCAATGAAGTTAGCTTATATCAAGTGAACCGGCAACCAATGAAGTTAGCTTATAACAAGTGAGTCTGTAACCAATGAAGTTAGCTTATAACAAGTGAACCTGTAACCAATGAAGTTAGCTTATAACAAGTGAACCTATAACCAATGAAGTTAGCTTATATCAAGTGAACCAGCACCCAATGAAGTTATCTTAACTACTTTCTATAAACAAGTAAAACTATTCTCAATGAAGCTAGTAGAACTGCAATGGAGTTTGATAAATATAGTATCGGTTTCTTCAGTACATAGTATTATTTGCATTCTGATATGTATAATATTCTACTGAAGTCTTATAGTGTTATATATAAGAATGTTATGTTTTTAATGTCATAATGATATATATATCCATACATAAAGGAAATGTTGTAGTGATATACGACTTTTAAAGTTTTAATGCCTTAGTCATAGATACATTTAAAGACTTTTACAGTTTTGAAATGTTACAGGAATATATATATATAAGTTATGGGACAACACAAATTGGCGAATTTTGTGTCGGTTACTCCAGTAAATACAATATCAATAAAAGTACTTAGATAACACACGTTGATTTATATTGTGTCGGTTATTCCAATATATACAATATCAATAAAAGTACTTAGATAACACACGTTGATTTATATTGTGTTCGTTTCGGTTATTCCAATATATACAATATCAATAAAAGTACTTAGATAACACACGTTGATTTATATTGTGTCGGTTATTCCAATATATACAATATCAATAAAAGTACTTAGATAACACACGTTGATTTATATTGTGTCGGTTATTCCAATATATACAATATCAATAAAAGTACTTAGATAACACACGTTGATTTATATTGTGTCGGTTATTCCAATATATACAATATCAATAAAAGTACTTAGATAACACACGTTGATTTATATTGTGTCGGTTATTCCAATATATACTACATCAGCTAAATTTGTGCGACAACAAAAACTTACAAATAAAGTATTAGTTTATTTAGAATATACTACATAAATAAACTTTGTGGAACAACACAAACTGATTAATATAGTTTTGGTCACTCCATTTTCCACTGTATTAAAAGGTGTAGTGGAATTAAACATATATTTAGTGTTAGTGTTTAAAATATTTTGCATCGACAAATGTACGGGAACAACACAAATTTATGAAAACATTATCGGTTGTTCAGGTACATACAATATTAAATACAATACATACAATATTAAAAGAACTTGTGGGACAATTTACCTTTATCAATATAATGTTGTTTGCTCTAATATATACTTTTTCAAAAAAAAACTTGTGGGGCAACACACGTTCATGACTATAGTGTCGCTTATTTCAATATAATTTATATAAACAAAAGTTGTGGGACAACACAAATTGATAAATATAGTGTGGAATACTCCAGTATATACTATGTAAAGAAATACTGAGGGGTAACACTTGTTGTTGAATATAGTATCGGCTACCCCTGTATACACTATAGCAAAACAAATTGTGGGACAAGAACATAGTGTTCGCTTCTTCAGTATATACTGTATCAACAAATATTTCTGGGACAACACACTTTGATGAATATGGTATCTATTACCCTTGAAAATATTATACAAACAAAAGTTTTGGGCAAAACACATTCTTGAATCTAATGTTGGTTACTTAAGTATATACTATCTCAAGACACGTTGTGAAACAAAAAAAATTGATACACATTATGTCATTTACTCCAATATATAACACATCAACAAAGGTTGAGGAACAACACACATTGATATACATAATGTCGGTTACATATTCTATATCAACACAGGTTCATGAATATAGTTTTGGTTCAGCATGTGTTATATCAATAAACGTTATAAGACAACACGTGTTGATGAATATTGTTTTGGTTCAGCATGTGTTATATCAACAAACCTTATAAGATAACACGTGTTGATGAACATTGTTTTGGTTCAGCATGTGTTATATCAACAAACGTTATAAGACAACACGTGTTGATGAATATTGTGTTCGTCACTTCATCATATTCTATATCAACAAAAGTATTTGGATAACATACATTGAAGAATATAGTATCGGTTACTCCAAAATCTCCGAAATATACTATATCGAGAAAAGTTGTGAGAAAACATTCATGAATATAGTGTTGGTTACTCCAGTATATATTAAATCAAGAATCGTTGTGGCACAACGCACGTTTATGAATTTATAGAGTATTATTCTAATGTATACTGTATTCATAATATTCTATATCAACAAAAGTATTATGATATCATACAACGAAGAACATAGTGTCGGTATATTCTCTGTTGTGGAACACCACTCATTGATGGCTATACTGTTGGTTACTCTAGTATACACTATATCAACAAACGTTGTGGGACAACGTACAGTTGATGAATAAAGTATCGGTTACTCCAGTTGTTATTATATCAACAAACGTTGTGGGACAACGTACAGTTGATGAATAAAGTATCGGTTACTCCAGTTTTTATCATATCAACAAACGTTGTGGGACAACGTACAGTTGATGAATATGGTATCGGTTACTCCAGTTTTTATCATATCAACAAACGTTGTGGGACAACGTACAGTTGATGAATAAAGTATCGGTTACTCCAGTTGTTATTATATCAACAAACGTTGTGGGACAACGTACAGTTGATGAATAAAGTATCGGTTACTCCAGTTGTTATTATATCAACAAACGTTGTGGGACAACGTACAGTTGATGAATAAAGTATCGGTTACTCCAGTTTTTATCATATCAACAAACGTTGTGGGACAACGTACAGTTGATGAATATGGTATCGGTTACTCCAGTTTTTATCATATCAACAAACGTTGTGGGACAACGTACAGTTGATGAATAAAGTATCGGTTACTCTAGTTGTTATTATATCAACAAACGTTGTGGGACAACGTACAGTTGATGAATAAAGTATCGGTTACTCCAGTTTTTATCATATCAACAAACGTTGTGGGACAACGTACAGTTGATGAATATGGTATCGGTTACTCCAGTATGTTCTATACCAAGGGTGGCCAAACTTAATTAACGTAAAAATCACACACGATAAACTTCAGGTTTTTGAGAGCCACAAGACATGAACAAATATCACACACACGTTTTTATTGTTACATGTACATTTGGTTACATAAATTATATTTAAATGTTAATAAATACATGTACGTAATAATAATAATTAATTTATGTAGTTGTTAAACTGTTAATCTGTATTAGTTTCAATAACCACAAAGTACACACACACATATATATATATACCAAATGTTTTAAAAATTCTGGCTGATTACTGTTTTAACTATATTGAGCGTATTTAAGAGGGTAATAAACTACATAAACATCTCAGAAAAAATATGCAAATTTGCATTTCATTAACATTAAATGATACTGCCAAAAATAAAAATGAAATGGATAAAAAAACAGATAATTTTAACGATATTTATTTGTCTTAGTAAATATCTGGTCTTATGAGTTTTCTCCTTGGTTGTAAGTCTTTGAAATTCCGGCTGATAGGCTGTTGTCTAGGCTGTACGAATTTGCTCCGTCAGGTATTGATTTGTAAGGATTGCACGATGCTTCAACTTCACAGACTTTATTTCAGAGTAGAGGTGATTCACAGCAGTATGTTGTGCTGAAAATTGAGATGAGTCGCACACTAGTTCTCTTTAATTCAGGATATTTTATTTCTGGAACTCGCTTCCAGAATTCAGTTGTATATACGAATCATCTTTAGACCCAGGTCCTCCAGTAGTTCTATTAGTTCCATTCTGTAACCAGAGGTTTAAAAATGGGGCAACCATTATTAATTACATGAACCATAAATGAATTTACAAGAAAGACGAAGCATGGCTTCAGCTTCTGCAAGTCCTCAAACCTGTCCAAGAACTTATCAAGCAATCCTTGTATTTTATCTTGGTGTTCTTCCAGTTTGTGGTATTTTTGCAATATCAGGGAATTTATTTACTTTCCTTTTGAGATTAGGAAGTTAACTGAAGTTTCTTGACAGTTTGTTTCTTTGGAAAGTCTTTTTTTTTATTCTGAAAGCTGAAAATTGTCTGAGCAAGATCAGAAACAATCTTATCCTTCCTTTGGAAAGCCAAGTTGAGAGTTTGTAGATGATTCATCATATCAGTAAGGAACATCTTTTATCCATTAATCATTTCCCATTTGAGGGTAGACTATTTTCTTTAAGAAAAGTAATAATAGACTCAAACAGATCCATAGACCTATTTAAGACATTACTGGTTGACAGCCACTTCACAATGCAGTAGAAAGAGACATCACTGAGTTTATCTTCAAGTTCCAGTTCTTCAATAAAATTTTTGAACTCTCGGTTGATCTTGCCATTTAAGTGTACGGAAATGACAATTTTACAAACAAGTTTTATAACATCTTCATACTTGAAGTATCTGGCTGCCAGGTGTTCACGATGTATAATGCAATGAATAGGGAGAAACTCTGGAAAGCTGGAATTATTTTTCCGTAAGTCCAATTAATCCTGCATTTTTTCCCACCATTGCAGATGCTTCATCTGTTGCAACACTATCCAGTGGAATATCAACGTGTTTTAAGGTTCTGTCAGACGCATTTTCAATGTCAACATCATGAGTTGTTTCTTGTAGTGCCACTAAGTTCCACATCTTTTTTTCACAGTTACATCAGAGCAAATATAATGAACAAATACCGTCAGTTGTGGGTTGTCTTGTATGTCTGTAGATTCGTTAAGGGCTCAGCTGAATGTAAGGGAATTCTTTAAACCATTTTGCATTTTGCCTGGAACATCGGCACTGCTCTGGGAGATACGTCTCTCTATAGTGTGGCTTGCATCTACTGGTTCTGCTGTTAGTCGCTGAAGTTTTGTGATGTTTGGATCTAACACTGCAACAGCTTAAGCTATATTCTTCTAAACAAATTCGTTCTCAGAATGTAGGCGTTTAGCACGAGCAATATTCCGGGATATAACGAAACTAGTTTCAGTCGTTGTATCAACTTCCTTACTGAACGTTGTCAACAGTGTCTGCTGGCTAGTTAGTGATGACTTTAATACAATTAACTTGTTTTTCCGTAATTCTGATTTAGGTAGATAATCAGACGAAAGGTTTTGTGATTTGTTTCATAGTGGCGTTTCAAGTAACTGGTTTTGTAATGACTGAGTAACACATTGCAGAAAATACACAAAGGTTTACCTCCTTTAACGATGAACGCATCTTCCTCCCACTCTGGCTTAAAATTTCTGTTTTCATCTTCATACTTTCGCTTCTCACAATTTGATGACGCCATCTTCCTTCACAAAATTTTCACAGACACTTCTAAAAATTAAAGTGAAAAGAAACAATAAGCTCCAAAACGCACAACGCAACCAAACTATACAGCACCCAGTATCACACTAACACTCTGATAATTTCACTGCCCGCAACACAGCCACACATGCCACATTTACGCAATCGCAAGCCACGCCCACTAAAACTAACATTGTCAGCACTGGCTTGTACGATTACTGATTCTCCAGCACAATTCCTCTGTAATCCTTGCTGATCCGAAATTTCTTTAATCCCTAAGTCAAATTTAACATTAAAATTAGGATTTAAATTCTTAAATATATTTACTCACCATGAGCATTAAACTTATGTTTTAATCCAGTGGACTCTCAGTTTATACCCGGTAAATTATTATAAAGCTTGAAAATTTTTCACTTATCTTTTATATTAATTGTGATGCAAAAAGGAGCTGAGCCAACATGTTTCCGCGAGCTACACATTGTATGTCAAAAAGCCGCGGTTTGGCTACCCTTGTACAATATCAACAAAAGTATTGTGAGAACGTACTTTAATGAGTATAGTGTCGCTTACTCCATTATATACTATGTCAACAAAAGTTGTGGAATAACACAAATTGATAAATATAGTATCGCTTACTCCATTATATACTATATCAACAAAAGTTGTGGAATAACACAAATTGATAAATATAGTATCGCTTACTCCATTATATACTATGTCAACAAAAGTTGTGGAATAACACAAATTGATAAGTATAGTATCGCTTACTCCATTATATACTATATCAACAAAAGTTGTGGAATAACACAAATTGATAAATATAGTATCGCTTACTCCATTATATACTATATCAACAAAAGTTGTGGAATAACACAAATTGATAAATATAGTATCGCTTACTCCATTATATACTATATCAACAAAAGTTGTGGAATAACACAAATTGATAAATATAGTATCGCTTACTCCATTATATACTATGTCAACAAAAGTTGTGGAATAACATAAATTGATAAATATAGTATCGCTTACTCCATTATATACTATGTCAACAAAAGTTGTGGAATAACATAAATTGATAAATATAGTATCGCTTACTCCATTATATACTATGTCAACAAAAGTTGTGGAATAACATAAATTGATAAATATAGTATCGCTTACTCCATTATATACTATGTCAACAAAAGTTGTGGAATAACATAAATTAATAAATATACTGTCACTTACTCTAATATATATTATATCAACAAAAATTGTGGGATAACGCACAAAAGTATTGGAAAAACATATCGTCTGGAAAGCAGTGATTCATATTCAAAGATATAGCATCTATACAAAAGTATATGAAAAGCAAAATAACTGGGATAAAACACTTTTCTGAAAATAATATGTGTTACTTCGATCACAATATCAGATTCAAAGCATTGGAACGTAAGCAGTTGCTTGTGTAAAGCATGTCTGTTTCTCTGAAGTTTCTGTTTTGACAGGCCCCGCCTGGCCAGATGATTAATACACTGGACTTGTAATTTCATGGTCGTGGATTCGAACCACCGTCACGCTGAATATGCTAGCCCTTTCAAATGTGGAGGCGTTATAATGTGACGGCCAACCCCAATATTCGTTAGTAAAAGAGTAGCCCAAGAGTTGGTGGTGGATGGTGATGACTAGCTGCCTTTCCTCTGGTCTTACACTGCTAAATTAGGGACGGTTAGTGCAGATAGCCTTCGAGTAGCTTTGCGCGAAATTTAAAACACACAAAATACTGTTTTAATATATATGTGTGTGTGTAGCAGAAACAAGTAAGAAAATAATATGACGCTGAAACATGAAAAACGAAAATATTAAAACTAAATAAAAAACAACATGAAGTAAACTTTTAAAATATTCAAATAGTGAGCACAAAAAGCGAAATAAAAATGACAAAAATCACCAAAGTTCAAGGAATTAACTTCTAATTATTAACGAAACATCATTAAGGTTAATTATACAAATTTCAAAAACCGAATTGTTCGGTCGGATGTATTTTCGCTTTTAATACACTTGAGCCTTAAATGTTTCCACGTGATAGTGTCTCACTGCGCATGAACAAACATGGCACCCAAATATATAAATAAACGACAGTCAATACAAGCCTCTGTAATTACTGCAGCATTTAAAGCACCCCGTAGCACATCATGAAAGTGTTTGCTTAATTACACAAATATAATCTCATACGTTATCTATGTTCCTTTCAGAAAAACTGCTGAAAAAACGATCTCCTATACGAACTGATACACACACATGATGGAAGTAGGCCTAAGTGCCTCTCTTCTCTTCACGTACATATATTTTAAAAATACCCATATAATTAGGCGGCCTTTTACTAAACAATAAAATGCACACAAGTTCTAGACTAATATAATAACATTTAAAAACAGCTTAAAACTTGTAAAATGTGTTGTTTATACATATATATACCGACAATTAACAGATTTTACAATATTGAACTTTCGAGATGTTTCACGCAACGCAAGAAATGTTAATACAGATACCTGTTTTGACGTTACCCTGAAAGGGGTCTGAGCAAGTGCAGGTTACTCGGACCCTCATCCTGCATCATCACAAACATTCACCTGTTAAAGGAGGAAGACGCCTTATTGAACCTGTCCGTGGTGCCTGTTATTCCAATATATACCAGACGGTTATAGGATTTCTCGATAAAATCTATAGCTACGAAAGTTCTGAAATAACACATGTCGATTGAAACAGTCTCAGTTGACCTAATATGCAGTATGTAAAATAAGTTATTAAGGCAACAAATCTTGCTGAAAAGCAAATAACTGGAAAATATTCTATCCAAAGAAAAACGCATGTTGCTCATCAAAGTGTCTATTTCTATGATACAAACCAATCAAAGTGTCTATTTCTATGATACCAACCAATCAAAGTGTCTATTTCTATGATGCCAACAATCAAAGTGTCTATTACTATGATACCAACAATCAGTGTCTATTTCTATGATACTAACCAATCAAAGTGTCTATTTCTATGATACCAACCAATCAAAGTGTTTATTTCTATGATGTCAACCAATCAAAGTGTCTATTTCTATGATGCCAACAATCAAAGTGTCTATTTCTATGATACCAACCAATCAAAGTGTTTATTTCTATGATGCCAACCAATCAAAGTGTCTATTTCTATGATACCAACCAATCAAAGTGTCTATTTCTATGTTAACAAAGTATCGATACAACACACTTTCGAAACAAACTACGTCGAAACAAGTTCTGAAACAGTAATTTGATGAGAGCAATCATTCTATTATCGATTTAAAGCAATACAACAATATATGAAACAACTTGAAAGAGACAAGGAATATAACGAATATAACGCATGTTTCTAAATAAAATTGTATATGTTTCTCCAATGTACACCATATCAACAAATATAATGAAAACAGTGAATTTCAATCAGGAGTACAGAAAATAAACAAAATTATTGGGCCAACACAAATTTACTAAATTAATGTCTGATACTTCGACATACAATATACATAAACAAAAGTGCTGGGACGTCACATCTTAGTGAAAGTGATTACTGTTACTCTGATACACACTCAACACGAGAAGTACTGGACACCACATCGTCATAAACACATATTGAAACTTAGCGAAATTTAGTGAATTTGTCCTTACGTAACCTACACTTTCCCTAGAAGCACCTAAGTGTATCTGAGGATAAACATCGCTAGAAACCGGGTTTCTATACCCGTGATGGGCCGAGCATAGAATGTTTGTGTGTTTTGTTTTTGGAATTTCGCACAAAGCTACTCGAGGGCTATCTGTGCTAGCCGTCCCTAATTTAGCAGTGTAAGACTAGAAGGAAGGCAACTAGTCATCACCACCCACCGCCAACTCTTGGGCTACTCTTTTACCAACGAATAGTGGGATTGACCGTAACATTATAACGCCCCCACGGCTGGGAGGGCGAGCATGTTTAGCGCGACGCGGGCGCGAACCGCGACCCTTGGATTACGAGTCGCACGCCTTACGCGCTTGGCCATGCCGGGCCAGCATAGAGAGTCTATTGTGTAGCTTCATGTTTAACTTTAATCACACATACAACCCTTAAGTACCCTAAAATTCTTCACGCGTATATCACATATTTTACTTTTTATAGACTACCCCGCAGTACGTCTGCGGGTTTACAAAGCTCAAATCATGAGTTCGATTCTCTTGGCGAAAACAGCATACAGCCCGATATGGCTTTGGTATGAGAAAAACACAATACTTGCAACACTAAACACGCATAACACCCGTCAATACACAGTCCGTTCTGTATTTTCGCTGTATAAAGCGAGAAAATGTTACCTAAAAACGATTAAAAGGTATGTGATTTTTTTGCTGTTTTTTTCTGACGATGACCGAAGAAGGTTGAAACGTTGTTCGCTCTTCTATTTAAAATATTTTCTCAACCCAAACGAGCCGTTTTTGCATATAAAAATTGTTTTTTTGTTTGTTTTGGAATTTCGCGCTAAGTTACGATGGCTATCTTCGCTAGCCGTTCCTAATTTAGCAGTTTAACACAGGAAAAGGCAGCTAATCATCACCACCCCTCGCCAATTCTTGGGCTGCTCTTTTACCAACGAATAGTGGGATTCACCGTAATTTTATAACACCCCCACGACTGAAAGAACGAACTGAAGGAGATTCGAATCTGTGAACTTTAGATTACGAGTCGAACGCCTTAACACACCTGGCCATGCCGTGCAAATATATTTGAAGCATAACACCAAAATCAATATAAAAATTTTGTTTTTTTTACCAACGAGAATATCGTGAATTTTAGTGAAATAATAATTTAACTAATGAAGGAACAGTTTTAATTAATTACATTAATTAATCTTCTTTATTCATGTGGTGTTAAAAATGGGTGTTAAACTTTAAATCGTAAATTGTATATTCCGCCGTTTGAGAATAATAAGTTTATTTACTTAGTAATTTAAAACACCTTCTTAAATTACTGTTATAAATCAGAGGATTTGTTTTGTTTTGTTTTGAATTTCGCGAAAAGCTACACGAGGGCTTTCTTCGCTAGCCTCTTTAATTTAGCAGTGTAAAACTAAATGGAAAGCAGTTAGTCAGCAAAACCCACCGCTACTCTTTTACCAACGAATAGTGGGATTGACCGTCACATTATAAAGACCCAACGGCTAGAAGTGCGAGTATATCTGGTGCGACAGGATTAGAACTCGCGACCCCCAGATTACGAGTTTAGTGCCTTAACACACCTGGTCATGCCGGACCTAAATCAGGGCTGAAAGATGTATGATTTGAAGTTATATGAGAATGTACTGAACAAGTCGGCAAATCTGTTAAGAAATCAGAATTTAAATATCTTTGACGTACCCATTTAACCAGCCTTTAGTTGTCTGCCGTAATCCGAGGGTCGCGGCCTTGAAACCCCGTCACATCAAAACCTTCAGCCCTTTCAGCCAAATACGAATTCGGGAAACAAATGTAAAATCAAAGAATCTCGACTTACAGAACAATCAAAATGACAATTAAACCAGTATAAATGATATTACCTTTATACCTATACAAATTAATAACTTTTGATAGCCGCGGTTTCGAATCCCCGTCGCACCAGATATGTTCGCTCTTTCAGTCGTGGAACCATTATGATGTGACGGCAAGTCCCACTATTCTTTGGTAAAACATTAGCCCAAGAGTTGGCGTTGGGTGGTGATGACTAGCTGCCTTCGCTCTAATCTTACACTGCTAAATTTGGGACGCCTAATGCACATGGTTCTCGTGTAGCTTTGCGCCTAATTAAAAAAAAAATCATATCCTAACATCTAACTACAGCGACCCTACAATCCAGGACTCGTTCATACTCTCGTCCTCAAGATATGTGCCAGGCAACAGTCAGTTGCAAACTCTCTTTGTTAACCTGAACATGACCTGAGCAGATCTGTACTTTATTTTAAATAAAATCTTAATATCCATACCAGTCAACTTTATAATACATTAAACTATCGTATAATTATACTCAAGAAAAACATGTTTAATTCATAATCAACCCGTATAATTTCACCATCACAGCTGGATCACGTTTCTTTATAATAAATTATTAATATAGAAAAGTGAAATAATTTGTTTAATAGGCTCTGAAAATGAGTATGGTGACCTCGCGAATTACCCTGGGGTTACATTTGACTTACGAAAATAAACTTATCAGTATCGTAGTTCTAAAAAATAAACAATCAGCGCACAAGATAATGTAATTAGAAATGTATGTAAAGTTAGGAGAGGCATTGTTAAAGTCAATTGGTTTAAAACGTTTCACGTGACTACTACCCCTGGTGTTTAATTCTAGTCGTAATGCGTTACATTTTGATTGTTTGAAACATATGTTCCAGAAAATTATAACTCACCGATAACAAGAAAAAAAATCTCTTGGCCAAATGTCAAGATAGCTTTAAACATGTTTATAAAATAGTTATTGATTTATACAAAAATGTAAATATTACAAACTACAAGATGATATACTGAAATGATTTTATAATAAATAATAATTGAATTATTAAGTCTTAAAACCACTTCAAACGTGAATAATATAAAGAATAAAAACGCAAAAAAACTTTATTTTGAATTGATTCAACCTTACTTTCTCTTTGTGAAAACAGGAGTCTTTATGATTGTTTCTTTCTTCGAATTGTTAGGTTTAATCAAAACTGTTCATATTTACTGATTCTGGATCGATTAACGTTGATTGGTTTTATTTTTAATTTTGTGTAAAGCTGCACGATACCTATCTACGCTTGCTATCCCTAATTTAGCAGTGTAAGACTATAGGGAAGGCAGCTAGTCATCACCACCCACAGCCAACCCTTGAGCTGCTCTTTTACCAACGAAAAGTGGGATTGACCGTGCTTTATAACGCCCCTACGGCTGAAAGGACGAGCATGTTTGGAGGAACGGGGATTCAAACCTGCGATCCTCGTATTACTAGTCGAATCCCTTAACCACTTGGCTGTGATGAGCCTTATTTTTTTTCTCTTTGAATTTAAAGGCACAACTACTTAACCACTTAAGTAAGTCAATTATCACCTTCCATATAGCAGGCAATTAGTCCCTAATGAGGTCATTAACGATTTAATAACAAAGGTAAAAAAGAAGGGAAAACATGAACTTTGCACAATATTTGCTTCCCTAACGCTTACCCTCAAATAGTATGTATTATATACATTCGTTATGTTCAGTTTAGTTGTTAGGTTTTCGTTCTTAATGTAATTCTATTATCTTGCATAGAATGACTTTGCTCGGTGAGGAGCAAATGCAATGAAATCTCACTATTATACTGGTACAGTTAAAGCAATCTCCTAAAGCTGCACGTGTTCATTTGTTTTGAATTTCGCGCAAACCAACAAGAGAGCTATCTGTGCTAGCCGTCCTAGTTTAGCAGTGTATGACTAGAGGGAAGGCAGCTAGTCATCACCACCCACCGTCAACTCTTGGGCTACTCTTTTACCAAAGAATAGTGGGATTGACCGTCACATTATAACGCCCCCACGACTTCAAGGGTGAGCATGTTTGATGCGAAGGGGATTTGATACCCAGCACCCTCAGATTAGGAGTCGCACGCCTTAACCCACCTGGCCATGCCGAACCAGCAGCACGTGACGCTCATATACGATAATATTCTCTTAATCTAATATCCTACGAAAGTTTGCATATCCTGATCTGATATAAGTGCTCTTCAATGTAGGATATTTTATTGTCAATGAAATAATTTCATCAGAATAGTATCTTTCCTGGAAGGTGAGGATGAGCTTTATAATCGAAAGGTAAATCATCTCAGTTTTAACGAGCTATTTGTTGAGGATTTCTTATAGTAAGAAAAGGCGTGTTATGTTACTTATGATGACCAAAGGATATCCAGAATATTTAGTGTTTGTTATCAACACCAATTCTTTTATTCGCTGTTAAGTTAAAACAAAAAATTATTATTATTTGCTGAAAAATCCCTTAAGATACCTAGAGTAACTAAATCAATTTTATGAACGTTTAAGTACAGATAAAAAGAGTTAATCTTGAGACAAAGGTGTTCTAAAGAGAAAGTGTTGATACTTTCCATTCTGAAGTTTGGGAAAAGAGAACACCAGATTTAATCAATGCATCACCCAACAAATAAAAAAAATCTAATAGTTCACGAAAGAAGGTTTCATTCGCGTGTTGTAAGTAGTTATAGTGAAGTTTCATTAAGAGAGAAAATTCTTAATTTTTCTACGTTTGAAAAGAAAATTCAAAGACGTTTCTGGATTCCAGGATAAATATCTGTTTCAGAACGCAAATTACTTTATCCGATAAAACACAGTCGTAACGACGTGTTTCTTAACGTTTTCTTTCCTGAAAGATTTAAGACATAACTAGGATTCCAATCGTTAAAGTGATAACAGTTTTAACATCTCTACATCTGAGATATTTGTCAAAGTATAAAAATTACAATAGCTTCACTCACCAGTCTTACTACCAACGTTGATGTAAGTACCTCTTTAGATACTACGGACTTCACACGTTTAAATTGTCTTTGGAAGTTTGATATATTTCATGTCCATCGAACGTTCCCGAAATGAATAAAAATATCTCAAAACGAAACAGCAACGTTAGAGTTGTTAGCAATTTTTCTTTGCTTGTAACTACATGTGTATCCCGTACAGTCGACAGCTCTATATCCTATTGTTAATCTTTGATAGAATGTTCATATTGTATTTGAAACTGTCATGTCACGTAAAGAAACTTTCGACTAAAACATGAACATTCTTCAACTGCATCTAAATGTCTCATATTTCCACACGAAATTATGGATATATTTAGACGTTTCCAAAGATGTTCACCCTGGGACAGCGGTAGGTCTTCACACTTACAATACTAAAATTATGGGTTCGATTCCCCATGATGTACAGAACAACTATTTCAATATCACTTTATTATGCTGGAAAAACAGAAGTATAGAAATTTGAACAAGTCGATGAAAGCTTGGAGTGTGTGTATTTTTCTTATAACAAAGCCAACTCAAGTGTGCCCATCGAGGGGAATCGAACCCCTGGTTTTAGTGTTCTAATCCGAAGACTTACTGCTGTCTCAGCTGGAGACGAGAGCGTGGACATTTTATATTTACAGATGGAAATGTCAGTATTCTACGCTTGTTAATAAAAACCCGAATATTTCACATGTGTAAGTGAAACGTAGGTATTGAATCTCTGCACTTACAACACTAATATTCTTAATTTATCTTTTACCATGTGAATATTTCACGTTTGTACGATGAATATCTCCCATATGCACCTAACACATGAATATTCAATACTTACTTTAATATTTTAATTGTATACATTTCCAATATCAAAACCATGTGTTTAGTGAAACAGTCATCGCTTGATGTTTAAATACATGATTGTATGACTTTTTATAAACCTTTAACACTTAAGTTTTAACAATTGGTGTCAAAGTTAGCTAAGTACATTTAATTCGGTATATCCAATTTATAGTGAAGTATAAAATATATATTCTGATCCGGGTAAGATGAGCGACGTTGTTCTTCAATGATAGATTGCAATATATGAGTTTTAAAACTGGTTCGAAAAACAAATTATTAAACCTGACCTTTCCAAGTTTGTTTTCTTTCAAGGTGGACTTTTATTGTCAATCTGTGCAACATATAGAACATAATATTTGTTTCTTGTGTAAAGTTATGCGAGGGCTATCTGCGCTAGCGGTCCCTGATTTAGTCGTGTAAGACTAGAGGAAAAGTAGCTATTAATCACCGCCAACTCTTGAGCTACTCTTTTACCAACGAATAGTGGGACTGACCATCACATTATAACGTCCCTACGGCTACAAGAGCGAGAATGTTTGGTGTGACGAGGATTCGAACCCACGACCCTCACATTACTGGTCGAACATCTTAACCACGTGGCCATGCCGGGCTACAAATTTGTTGTTTTAATATGAGTATATAATTAACATTTTTAATCTATCGGTGTTTAAATGTTACTATTAAAACAAAACGTAAAACATTTTCACCCGAGCGTTATCAGAAACTTTATCTAGTACAAACATTTTTTACACTTGTTTATTTCCTAAACATTCTAAACTCGCCATTAAATAAGAAAGGTCTACCTCCCAAACATACTTACTTTTTTAGTTTTACGCTGTTGTGATTTATTATTTCCTTATTTAGTTTTTTTACTTATCATGAATGTGTTATCACAAAAGTGAAATATGATAGAAGCAGCTACCATGAAAAATATACGATATTAAGTTAAATTTGATTTCACTCAGATTATATAGCTTTAAGTATAAGAAAACTGTTTTAGTCGACGTAAAGACTACTGGCTCAAAAAAATTACAGGAACTGGAAAAAAAAATTTCTGTGATAACTCCCACAGAAATTAAACACAATCCCACCGATTAAACAGAGATTACTATTGGACAACTCCACCGATTTGAAAGATTAAAAACAGAGATTGCTATTGGACAATCCCACCGATCTGAAAGGTTAAACAGAGATTGCTATTGGACAATCCCACCGATCTGAAAGGTTAAACAGAGACTGCTAAATATATCAATAATAACAAAGATAACATAAGATGATATGTGAGGCGTTACTTTTTGTATCACTACAGTTTCGTATGTGATAAGTGATTCACATTAAAGTTTGTAGTCCCACTAGTATTACACTCGTTTATCTCAGCTCATCCCGTAGCAACACCCCAAGTTCATCACTTACGAAGCTTATTCGTATATCCAAATTACTTTTAAATTAGTTTTATGTACAAACGCTTTATTCAAAGTGCTCTATAGAAATGCACTTACTACCTTAACGTCAACTGTCTCCATTAATTCTCATATAACAGCAATGGGAACTAACTAGTGTGCTGTTAGAAATGATGTTAACTTTTGAATGACTGTATTACATTCGCAGTGACTTTGATGTGGTTTGGTTTGTTTGGAATTTGGCGCAAAGCTACACAAGGGTTATTTGCACTAGCCATCCCTAATTTAGCAGTGTAAGACGAGAGGGAAGGCAGCTAGTCATCACCACCCACCGCCAACTCTTGAACTACTCTTTAACAACGAATAGTGGGATTGACCGTCACATTGCTATGCCTCCACGGCTTAAAGGGCGAGCATGTTTGGCGCGACCGGGATGAAAACCCGCGACCCTCAGATTACGAATCGCACGCTTTAACACGTTTGGCCATGCCAAGCCCAAGCAAAATCAACCAATATTATTGTATATAGGCAAATAAATGTTACAGATTTATTTTTGCTTTTAAAAGAGACTAATTTTTAAAAAAAAATCTGTGACGTAGAGGGTTAATAAATTATTTAATTAGTTGTACACTTTGCAGTGGACCATAATTTCGTATATTCAGGACTTACCAGCACAGTTTCGGTCAACAAACTGTAACAACAGTTGATTCAGTGCATATAATATCTATAAATTTCTCAGTCACAATATAGTAATCTAACACGGTGAAGTCAAACGAACTGCAAACCGTAAACAAGATTACAACTGTTAATTTACTTTGTTTTTTACCAAGTTGAGAGTTACTCGGAAATTTTGTTGTTTTTTTGTGTAAAATTTACATGTTACTATTTTAAAAAGTAAATCTATGTGACATTTACTGAAGAGTGGCGAAAACAAAGAGAAATTCCAAACTTTTATGAAAAACTAAATTTCTTGATGTTTTCCAAAATATTTCCTTCGATCTAAAGCATTTTCACAGTTTAAATATCATATTATAGTCGTTTTTGCTTTAGCTGATATCTGTTATCTGGCCCGGCATGGCCAGATGGGTTGAGGCGTTCGACTCGTAATCCGAGGATCGCAAGTTCGAATCCCCGTCGCATCAAAAATGTTCCCCCTTACAGCCGTGTGGGCGTTATAAAGTGACGGTCAATCCCACTATTCGTTGGTAACAGAGTAGCCCAAGAGTTGGCGGTGAGTAGTGATGACTAGCTGCCTTTTCTCTTGTCTTACACTGCTAAATTTAGAACGGCTGGCGCAGATAGCCCTCGTGTAGCTTTGCGCCAAATTCAAAATAAGCCAATCCTTTACTATCCATTCAAAACGTCCTTAAACTTTAGTTTATAAACATTGGACGTCCTTTGTTATCAAATTTATATCATATTTGTAATGTTATACCAACTTATTTTGTTCACAGAGCTCTTTTTAATTGTTCTAAATATTTTCTTGAAGTTTTCAAACATGTGTGTTTGACATGGGAAATTCTGATAGTTAAAAAAATACTTTTGATTAGCATCTTAACAACGTAACTGAAAGCTACAGAAGTTGAGAATTCAGCTGATAAACATTAATTTTAAAACAAAAAATAGTAAGTTAAGTTTTATGATTGCTTGCTTTTCGCTGTTCACGTTTGGGTTTAAAGTGCCTTTAACGACGTTTGATCAATATATTTTCCTTAAACACTAACGTTTCGGACGAATACGAAACTTCAAGTGGATCTTAATTAACATTATCGATCAACTCTTTCGCTGCCTGAAGCGTACCTGGGATCTAGAAAGTTACGCGGGAGAATACTGCAATATTAGGACCTCAAGTGAAAGTTCATGTGTCAAAAATATACCTAAATTTCTTTAGGCCCGGACATGGCCAATGTGGGATAAGGCGTTCGACTCGTAATCTGAAGATCACGGGTTCGAATCTCCGTCCACCAAACATGCTCATCCTTCAACCGTAGGTGCGTTATAATGTGACGGTCAATCGAACTATTCGTTGGTAAAAGAGTAGCCCAAGATTTGGTGGTGAATGGTGATGACTAGCTGCCCTCCCTCTAGTCTTACATTGCTAAATTAAGGACGGTTAGCGCAGATAGCCCTCGAGTAGCTTTGCACAAAATTCCAAACTAACAAACATGAATTATTGTAATAGTCTTGACACCCAGCGCCGTCTGTAGCAGATAAATATAAAAATATGACACGACAGAACCAATTGCATCCTTCGTCCCTCCATAAACAAATAATAGTGACAAACAACTGATGCCAAATAAAACCATTGCGACAGGTGTAGCATTTGTTAGGTTAATCTAATTGAAGCTAGTATTCTACGACTTTTGTCTCTTTAATTCTCAAAACTCTTATCATGTAAATTTTCAAGGTTTCAACATTCACTGACTTGTATATCTAATTTAAAATAATTGCATTACATTACGTTTAATGAGTGTACTGCTCATTGGCTTGTATGTCTAATGAAAGGAAATTGTACGATGTAAATTTTAGAAGGCCCTGTATTCAAAGATTGGTAATTTTAAGTTAGTAACTCTGTGCTATGTTGCATTTTAAATATTTATTGTTCGCTGACCCGGAGGCATATGTTTGTGAACCTATACTACGGGTAGGTTTAAATGAGCAAAACTGTGCCTTATGAGTTTTAATGGATACACAAATAACAGATCTTTACGTTTCATTTTCAGAATCTTTTATTACGTTAATTTTGAATGGTTCAATACTCACTGTTTTCTGGTCTGACTTAGAGAAACTATATTACATTAATTTACTTTCAATTTACCCTAGTGTGTAAGGTAATTTACATACAGATTACACAAAACTTTTTGTATAATATATTCTAGTTCGTGTTCGATACCACAATAGTTAATTATTATCCACTTATGTTACCGCTAACGGAACATAACTTTTAATATAGTATCTTCAACCTCGTGTTCTAAACCACAAACGTTAACGTGTTTATCCACTTGTTTTATTGCTAACGTAACGAAACTTCTAATACAGTGTCTTCTACCTTACCCTGGATACCATAATAAAGCATTCAAATGACTTCAGAAGCAAATATAATTTGGTACACACCGGGCTGAGGTCTGAGATGAGCCCATTCATTACCAGGTAATTGCCCACAGTCACGTTACACAACTACTCTCGCCAGCTTTAAGGAAAAGTCTTGATCACATTAGAACAGTAAGAATGAAACAATGTATAGCGATTTCTGCCGATAAATTCCTCTTTGTGTAAAGACGCCAAATATATGAGCATCTAAAAGGTTTTAAGCTCTTGATGAGGTAAGATAGTTGATTTCCTTCAGGGTTTGGAGTTGTATACTCGAATGCATTAGTATTCCTCAGATTGGTAATGGAAGAATCAGCAACAGAGTACAGGAGTTAAATAATACCGGATACTGGTATGCCAGGAAGTATTTGATGCTCGTATTGAAATAACTATTCGACGGATGTATTTATATATATCAGTGTAATTAGTGTATAACTTCAGTTCGTAAAAAATCTGCAGAACAGCGTTTAAAATCAAATAGTAGTCAAATACATATTCAGGCCCTGACATGGCCACGTGGTTAGGAAACTCGACTCTGAGCGCTGCAAGATCGAATCCCAGTCATACCAAACATGAACGGCTTCTCAGCTCTGTGATGATCAATCTTATTATTCCTTCCTTGAAAGAGCTATCTTGAGATGGCGGTGGGTGATCGTGAAAAGCTGCCTTCCTTATAGACTTACACCGCTAAATTAAGAACGGATAGCCCTTGCGTAGTTATGGGTTAAATTTAAAAAAAAATGCTAGTTTATCACTTTATTTACAAATAGGCCCGGCAAGGCCAAGCGTGTTAAGGCGTGCGACAAGTAATCTAAGGGTTGCGGCTTCGCATCCCCTTCGCGCCAAACATGCTTGTCCTTTCAGCCGTGGGATCGTTATAATGTATTAGTCAATCCAACTATTTTTTGGTAAAAGAGTAGCAAAAGAGTTGGCGGTTGGTGGTGCTGACTAGCTGCCTTCCCTCTTGTCTTACATTGCTAAATTAGGGACGGCTAGCACAGATAGCGCTCGAGTAGCTTTGTGCGAAATTCAAAACAAACAAACAAACAAAAATCATTTACAAATAACTACATAACAATATTTACTTTAACGACGTTAGAGAAACACGTAGGTTTAAGATATGTTGATGGAAACGAATGAAATCCCTATAATCATAAGATGTGTGTTTCTTATTCAAGGAGCAAATCATTATAAACAAATTGATTCATCAGCTCAGAATAGAATTCGTAATGACAAGAAACCCACTTGAAGTAAAAATGTATTTTCAAGCCTGCTGATACGGGTATTAAACCTTTAATTAACATTAAGTACAGAACACCCATACTGCCATCTTCAGAATACGTTTAGAATACAGTTGTTTGAGAACAATAGTGATAAGAAATATACGTTTAGTTTTTGAAAGAAAAGTTATGTATGTTTTTCTCATAGCAAAGCCACAGAGGGCTATCTGCTCAGCCCACCGAGGGGAATCGAACCCCTGATTTTAGGGTTTTAAATCCGAAGACATACCGCTGTACTAGCGGGGAAGGTTGGTAGAAAATATAAGGTTATCTCGTACAAAGACGAAGAAATATTTGTATTATTCGGCCTGATTATATTTTATGAATTTGATAAACGCTCAGTTTAAGAAAAACATTTTAACTTTAATATCAATAAACAGTATAAATATCAACAACTGTAATATAATATAATATAATTTTCTCATACGTACTACCTCTGTCCTCCTACGTTTATTCAGGTTAAGCAATCCAGTTTTCGGCCTCGTTTCCAAATTTTACAGCTTTTCACGTGATCCTTTTCTTGACTATTATTTCTAACCTACTACCTAGTTATGACTGTTTCTATTTTTAAAATTTTATTTCTAACAATCTACAATTCATATCTGTTTCTTTCACAAAAACATAAATTTAACAATCCATAGTTGCATTATTTTCAGTTCATCTAATGTGCAACATATTTTCTAACAGACGCTAGAAATAGGGTTTTAATACCCGTGATGAGCAGAGCACAAGACCCGGCATGGCCAAGCGTGTTAAAGCGTTCGACTCGTAATCCCTGGGTCGCGGGTTCTAATCCCGGTCGCACCAAACGTGCTCGCCCTCCTAGCCTTGGTGGCGTTATAATGTTATGGTCAATCCCACTATTCGTTGGTAAAAGAGTAGCCCAAGAGTTGGCGGTGGGTGGTGATGACTAGCTGTCTTCTCTCTAGTCTTACACTGCTAAATTAGGGACGGCTAGCGCAGATAGCCCTCGCTTGGCTTTGCGCAAAATTCGAAAACAAAAAGCAAGCAAGCAGAGCACAAATAATCCATTGTGTAACTTTGTAGTTGATTACAAAGAAAGAAACGTATTAATAAAAGTTATGTTGAACAATAAATAGTATATTTCAAGGCATGTAAAAATATCTGATAAAAATAGATTTGACGCGATAAATTGATTTCAAAACGTAATTATGAGAATGTACATAAAAATATCTTTAGTCTAATATAATTCCTGTCTGTGACATTAGGTCCATTGGTTTAATATACCTGACTTCGCTGATTAAACATTGAAAAACATCGGGAAATTGTTTTAGCTATTCTGCCCAGATTCTGCCCTTTACTGACGTAATAGGCTCGTGCATACTGTTTAAACCTCATTTAGTAAGTAACCAGTTATATAGTTGCGTTGCTTATCTACAGATAGGAGAAGTTTTGGTTGTTTTAATTCTGGGTGTTCAACTAGGTTTCCTGAGTGACACGTGTAAGTGTTTTACTGCTGTTTTTGTTTATTCTTTACCCGGGAAAAAAAACCTATTAAGAAGGAATGAACGTTCTGAAATATGTGCATATTATTAAAGGTACTCTGTGTCTTTTGTGACATAAATGCAATGAATAGAAATTTATTCATCACCTTTTCTGAGAAAGAAAACTGAGAAACATGGTTCATAATCACGTGTATCATTGCTCCTTATCTCATCAAGCGCACGTGTTTGTTACACTGTTTGATGAGCTATAGTCTTGATATATTGTAAGATGCACTTTCGTACGGCTCTTTTTTATCTTTAAATACTGCATTAATTTAAATGTATGCGCACGTAAAGTTGAGTTGCTTTAAAATTCGGATCTGCTTATTTCTTATTTTTAAAAAAATGTTCTTCAAACAACCAGTTCATCAGTTTCTTAAACACATAATTTAACATTTCACGTGTTTCGTAAACATTTTGAAAAATATATTAGATTTATGTTGAGTCTTAGTTTGAACAAACGTTGCGCTTATGTTTAGGGTTATTCCGGTTTCTTACTTTAGGAGGATAGTTCAGTATCAGTTCGCTGTACATTGCAATAATTTAGTTTAATCTTAGTTTGAACAACCGTTTCGCTTATACGTATATTTCGGACGGTACAGTTCCCTTATTTCAGATTAAGTAACTGTTTCGCTACAGATGAATTCATGATGCTTTCAGTCTCTTGGAGGCCCCGGCATGGCCAGATGGTTAGGGAGTTTGACTCGCAAGTTGAAGGTCGCGAGCTCATTTTCCCACTTTCCTTTGCACAGAACTACACGGTCGGATTCAGTCGTGAGAGCTTAATAATGTACCGGTAAATCCCAGTATTCGTTGATAAAATAGTAGTCCAACTGCTGATGGTGGATTGTGATGACTAGTTGCCATCCCTCTAGTCTTCTTCAGCAAAATTAGGGTCGGCTGGCACAGATAGTCCTCGTGGATCTTTGCACGAAATGCAAAATAAAAATCAGTATTTTGTTAGCATTTAAACGCTCTCTAGTCACATCATACAAAATGACTGTAACTCATTCATAACTAATAAACACGTCAAAGTTCTGTAAGTCAAATTACACTCTTAAAGAGTAGCAACAATCTATTTACGTATAGACAAGGTTTGCTTCCGAAAAGCGCAAGAGACGTGTGTTTTAACTTTGAAAATTAGTATTAGCTTAACGAAAATCTTATGGACTATATTTGCAGTCTTCGCAGAACTGCGGTTTCCAAGATATGCCTGAAACAGCGATTGGTCATTGTTATGTAAATGCCGTGTAAATGTTTTGTAAACGACAACTTGTCGTGTTGTGTTTAAATTTTCATTTCTATTATTTATATTTCCATATTTATAGTACTGTTTCAAAGTTTAAACAATAAAATACGTTGTTATTCATTTAAAATAACATTTAGAATTTTCTAGAATTAAGTAGACCAATCATATGTATGTAAATGAAATGTTGGCGGCCTCGTGTCTAGACGTTGAGTCTCGTGCAAGAACGGACATGCGTGGATTGCCCCGGAGTTCTGTGGAGGTTGCGCGATTGTTCGAGAAGTAGGCCTACTGGTATAAGAAGACGGTGACGCGAGAAAAAGAAGGAGTCGGACATTAGTTTTATTCAAAAGAAGAGAGTCAGTCATTCGTTTGAGAAAGTTTAAGTGTTTGCTCTGATTTGTGACTGAAGTTAGATCTACAGAAGCTGTGATTTTATTTCGTCAATCTCTACGATTCTTTCTTTGGTTATACTGAAAGTCAACACGTGTGGAACTATTTACGGGAAATCGGAAAAATTGAAGGCGACAAGTTTGTGACGTTCATCGGAGGCATCGTGAAAAGAACTTCGTCGAATTTATTGAACTGTGAATTGTTTCTGAACCTCTTCATTTAAACTTCGGAATTTCTTCGTGGGACCAAATTCACACCCTAGACTGGAATTTGAGACTTTCATTTTAGATCATTATATTAAATACAGGCCAGTACCATTTTGTATTGTGATTAATTTTGAAGATTGAAACTAATACCATTTTGTTTTGTAATTAATTTTGAAGGTTTAAACTTAATATCTGTCATTGTTATTATATAATTTATGTTATATCTGTTACATATATAATAGTTTAGTGTAATAAATTATACAAGCTGTTATCTGTGTCTTTCTGTTGCGTTTGGTCTACGAAAAACATAAAGCATAAAAAAAACGAAACAGTCATTCTGAAATAACGTGAGTGAATCATTAATTCTAGCAATGAGATTAAAAGAGTAATTCTAACTCATTGAACCATTGGTCATTCTGAAATAATTCCTTCTGCATTATCTAACCTGGTCTCTAGATGTATGTTTTTGTCTCTAGGCGACAATAGAGTATGCTACTAATCAAACATTTGTTTCTTGGAACAGTTCTCGATAGTTTTAATATCTGAAAAGACAAACAGAACATAACGGACGCCCTCTGCGTGTGACACCTCGCCGTGTTAGCTAATAGCACGTAACGGTTTTCCTTGATTACTTTGGTGTTTATGTTTCCGAAGAAACTCATTAACCTCACTGGTCCCCCCCCCCTTCACGAGAGAATAAAGCGAAGGTCGATGTTAAGCTGAAACGAGGAACAATGACTGTAGTGATTCTACACGTTTACTTCTGACCTATTCTCTTCTTTCCTGTTCTTTCTCTTCAAGGAGTCAACCAGTGGATGAAAGCTTCGGTCAATGCGTCACACTATATTTATTTTTTTTCTTTTAGTTCTTTCAATTCAGGGCTAAACTTTACATTTCCTTGGAACAGGTTTTTCATTCATCAAGAAACCACAGACACGGATCCTAGTTTGTATATTCTCAATGATTTTATTGTGGGCTCTGTACGAAGCCCTTAAATGAATATTTCAAGTGTTTTACATGTGATGTTGATAATATTAATTGATGTTTAATTAATTTCAGCGAAAACTTATCTACGATCTAGGATTCGAACCATTAATTTTATTGTAGCAAATCACTTAGATTACGACTGACACACTGGAGGTCCAGACAAATAAATATTCGTTTTACTAACACCAAAAATAAATATTTATCCCTTAGTGGTACAGCGGTATGTCTGCGGATTCACATTACTAGATATTGAGTTTCGATACCCGAGATAGGGAGAACATAGTTCGCCCATCGTGTTGTTTTGTGTTTAGTTCCAAACAATTAAATAAATAAATATTTAACGAAATAAATGGTTCTTTTTAAAAGTTATAATTATAAAGTGTAAATAATATGTATTGAATTAATAAAAACTCAGAAAAGCTTCCAGTAAAAACGAGATAAGTAAGTGAATTCAACAGTTTGTCTGTCCTTTTCTTTCACATTGTCTATAAAGAAAATAAATACGAAACATGGAATTTAAAAACTGCAAATAAGGAGAGTAAAATATATATAAATCAGGACATTATTTATTCAAATTGCAAATCCATATTTTAGCTCAATACTGTTTGTAAAAAATTACCTTTGGTGGAATCAAAGTCGGGACTATTAGTTTGAGGTAGTTATGTCTGTATTCTTGGTTTCTTACATTTTATGATCTTTATTTCCAGGTTTTTAAATTTCTGTTTTTGTATTTATCATGTTTTCTTTTTGTGCTCAACTATAGGTAAAGTATTATTTGATAGACAAGCTAACTTTATACCTAGTAGCTAGCTGATACGATTCATGATGATTTACTGTAGCTATTAACTACTTGATCACATTAATTCGAGATGTAAAATATTAAGTTGTGGTTGGAAATTGTCATACGTATTTGTCTGAGTATGTTGTGAGCATTTATAGTTTATGTGTTACTAAATTCTCTTTATATATGTAATGCATAGCCATGGTCAAATGTGTACAAACACTGAGACACAGCTCCAACTAAGCTCTTATAAAAAGTCTTCTCAAATCAAACACAAATGTTTAATAAAATAGTTACTTAAAGTGAATCTTCGTGTCTTTCAAAGTAATTGTTTTACGAATGTAATAAAATTCAATATTACATGCACTGATTTTTTGTAGAAGTGCTGCATCTACAGAAGCCAATCAAAATCGTACAGTCGTTGTTTTGTTAAAAAGTAACATAAAACATATGTAAAAGTTATTGTGTATTGGCAATTTCCTTTGATCTGTGCCGCTTAGCAATAAAACTATATATATTAGATACGAGCTTAAAAACTCTAAATAACTATCTTTCCTGCATAAGTCACTTCACCATAAAAGGATAAAATTATCTTTATTGAGTGGGTCACTTCAGCTTACATAAATAGAACCAATTCATGAAACGTATAAATATTATATACTTAAAAAATTTTCTGCCGGGACCTTTTACAACAATGTTCGGATGATAACGTTATATTAAGCATCAGATTAATTTGTTACTGCTCCAAATAAGTGATCTGATGCGTATAAACGCCATTTATCAATGTGTGTGTGTGTGTGTAACACTCATATTATGACTCATTTTTAATTTAACTTGCACAATACTAATTGATTTTTGGGCCGGCGATTATGGCACTCGACTCACAGTCTGAGAGTCGCGGGTTTGAATCCCCGTCACAACGAACATGCTCGCCCTCTTAGCCGTAGGGGCGTTATAAAGTTACGGTCAATCCCACTACTCGTTTATAAAAGAGTAGCCCAAGAGTTGGCCGTGGGTGGTGATGACTAGCTGCCCTCCCTCCAGTCTCACACTGCTAAATTACGGACGGCTAGCACAGATAGCCCTTGTGCAGCTTTGCGCGAAATTCAAAACAAACCTAACCAATCTATACGTATTATTTTGTACGGAGCATTTCGGGTCATTAACTTGTTCGATGACATATGAAACTTCAGAAAAAATATTACAATGTTTTCAAATCCAAATTGGGTTTCTTATTTGGAATTCGTTATTGTGAACCATGTATAAATCATCAAAAATAGTAATATAAGTCTTAACGAAACACACTTGAATTTTTGCTCGATTTGCATGGATAGAAGTATTTAATTACAGGAAATGTAAACACAGTTTCAATAATTAAACGTTTAATGAACGAAGACAGGCTGGAGCTCATTTGCAGTCTGTGTCATTACCGCACTGACAGTTCTATTTTTCATAACTGTGATTCACAGCAAAGGGCGTTTTACAATGATGTCATTTTTTTTCTTCAAAAATGTTCGAGAATGTTTTTCTTTGAGCTTCTTTCAATGGTAAACATTTGAAACCGTTTCATGGCGATGTTAAGTAAGTTAATTTTTTGGAACTTTAATTTTAGGCTTACATTTTAATATCTGTTAACTATAAGGTATGTTTCATTTTTTGTAAGATGAACTCTATTGTTTAGACACGTAAAATGTTTAATGAGGTATATGTTAAGTGCATGAATAGTTCTTGTGTATGTGTGATGAACTTTTACAGCATGATGTAATATATTTAGTTCTGAAGCCCCACAACTTCAGTTGTTTAGGGGCGCCGTTAAACCTTCACTCACCAATACGAGTCTCGAGGATTTAGCCAAATGACCTTTACAAAACTAACTGAACCAACCCAACGATTTACAGATAAATCTTAATGAAACTAAAGGTAAAAAATATCATGGAAGAGAGATCGAGTTAAAGAAATAACAAAGAGTATAAAATGAAACACAATTAGAAGATGGTAACAGAAGAATAGTAAAAATAATAACGAATTGAAGTTTAGCTTAACTGAAACGACAACTAATAATAGCAGATCAACTAAAGCTATGAACCTCACAGGGATCCCAGGACGTAATACTCCACGATATTTAGTTATAGTATGAGTTTCTGTTAAACCTGATTTAAAAAAATGAGTCACCTCTGTTAGTTAATTCAGTCCCAACCAACCAAATGGAATTTTCGTCTCATGTATCTTTCAGGCCAATGATTTCTATAGGTCAGTTCAGAAGTTAATGGGCCAATGCAAAGGCTAGGAAAAACCAGGTTAACAAATGATACAGAAGCGACAAAACCTGGAAAAAAGTGTAGGAATAATTATTGAAGGACTAGTAAGTTGAAATTAGAACCATACGTAAAGTTACGTGTTTTTAAAATTTTCATAAACATATAACTGTAATAAAGTATATTCTACGAAATGAACGTGCAAAATTAAATTATACTCCTCAAGTATCTGTTTCATAAGATTTACATTTTAATAACGATTACCACTCAGTTGTGATGGTTCACATTGACTCTACTGTTACCACACAGCTCGGTATGGCCAGGTGGTTAAAGAGCACTCAACTCGTAATCTGAGGGTCGCGAGTTCGAATCCCCGTCACACCAAACATGCTTTCAGCCGTAAGATCGTTGTAATGTGACAGTCAGTTCCTTGTTGGTGAAAGAGTAGCCCAAGAATTAGCGGTGGATGACGGTGACTAGCTGCCTTACCTCTAATCTTACAATGCTAAATTAGAGAGAGCTAGTGCAGATAGCCATCGTGTAGTTTTGCCCAAGATTCCAAACAAAACTGTTACCATACCAAAAGGTGTTACACTGCTAGTTTCATCTCAGGTCCTCCTACTAAAAATAAATTATCCACATCAAATCGTTTTCTAGACATAATTTTCATTGAAAGATAAACCTAACGTAAACGTTATTACTGTGACATATTTGCATAAAAATAAGCACTTTTCGAAAAATGTGTTAGACACGCTAAACGTATTTTTCTGAATCGTAACATTAGCTGAGCCCACAGAGTTAAAGTTTGTAAAGACTTTGTTGGAAACCAGCAGTAAATATTGGATTTTCTACTGATCAAATAAGTTTCATCTACTTAACTAATTACCTCATAGTTTAAACAGCCTCGAGGAACGAAACATAATGAATAACTGATCAATAATTCTGTAGAACTTTGAACGATTTTGTCAACACAGAATATCTTACAAAATGCAACAACGTTTCCGAATTTTCCAGAATAGGTCATAAAAACAAAGTTGCTTTATTTACTTTCATGAACATGTGCTGAGACAGAAAGGAACAATGACTCTTTGAGATTTTTTCTTTTTAAGTGCTAAAAGTAGATGCAATCATTATTGTAATTCTTGCATATAAATGAACGTTCTCGTTTCCTGTTCATTTAGAACTAGACAATTAAAACTACAAAATTAATCTCGGAATTATTTTCATTGAGATAAGTTGCTTTGCAGTTTCGTTTAAAATTTGCATTTATAATTTCTTATAACTCGAATGGCTATTGCAAAAGTGTTCTATAAATATACCCACCGGTGACAAAAAGCACAGATCAAAGAGTCATATACGTTTAATATTTTACAATAAATAACAAAGTCAGGAAATACGCATGCTCTTTTGACGCGTTACAGATTTTTTATATTCTTTTGTATTTTTTTTTTATAATTTCGCGCAAAGCTACACCAGGGATATCTGCGCTAGCCGCCCCTAATTTAACAGTGTAAGACTAGAGGTACGACAGCTACTCATTACCACTCACTGCCAACTCTTGGGCTACTCCTTTATTAACGAATAGCAGGATTAACCATCACTTTATAACGCCCCCACGGCTGATAAAGCGAGCATGTTTCGTGTGACGGAGATTCGAATCAGCTACCTTTGGATTACTAGTCGAGTGCTTTAATGACCTGGCTTTTTGTATTTAAACTTCCTTTTTAACAATTTTAATAGATTGGTCCTTGGAGGTCTGTTACATTATATTTAACATGCACAGTTTTACCTTTAACACTATGTTAATTTTAAATACTTTAAACTGATTTAACACACCTAACGTTATTTTACAAAAACTGATACCATCAAATAAGTTAAATATTTAGTTAACTGCTTGGTTCCGTTAGAAACGAGGCCAGCATGGTTAGGTGGTTAAGGCATTCGAATCCTAATCTATAAATTGCGGGTTCGTTTCCCCATCACATCAAACATCCCCGCTCTTTCAGTCGCAGGGACATTATAATGTGACCATCAATCCAGGTCTTCGTTGATATAAAAATAGCCCAAGAGTTGACGGTGGGGAATGGTAACTACCTGCCTTCCCTGTCGTCTTAAACTTCTAAATTATGGACGGCTAGTGCACGTAGCACGCGTGTAGTTTTACGCGAAATTCAGGACAGACAAGGAAATGTGACGTTTCCTGTAACATAGAAAATCCGGTAAACAATTACTTGTGACCAGATGTCTCACATCCCATTTTACGAATTAAATCTGCTTTGAAATACATAATTCACACTACCTTAATATCCGTTAAAATTGATTTTTTAACCCTGATAAAGGATAGGATATATTTTATCAATTATTACCACGATTTTAACTTCTGCAAAGATTTTTTTAATCGAGAAAACTTAGTTTTTATCTGCAGTTGTAAACTTGACGAATTTAACGAAATCTTAAATTTCGATGCTTTATAAAGTTAACAACAACAGCAAAAAAGAAAACGTATATTTCTGAAAACTGTTTGAAATTATTCCAGAAAGAACATTTAGAGCCTCAAACGTGGTTAACGTGCCGAAATGTGGTTCTCCACTCGTTAGATTCCTGTTGCCACAAAAACGTTCTTAGTACTCTGAGGTCGTAGACACAATTAAATTGACAATAAAACTCATGGAAGTAACCGAAGAGTTCTGTTGATTAGTTTCCTTCTTCCTTTCAGTCAAACTTCTGGATGGCTTGTTAAGAAGTCAGATATAAGGAACACTGGTCCGTGGTTGATGGAGGTGAAAGAGATGCCGGATAGTGGTTTGTTCTTAATGGGCAGTAAGTCGTTAGAAAAGAACTGGAGTGACCGTCCACCAATTTTTCTTTAGCCACTATGGAGAGCACAGAATTTCCTATGATTATGAAGCGTAATAATACGACATGGAGAAGAGACCAGTTCGTAGGGGTTTATAAGTGGTGCATTTAACAGTTGTTGTTGTTGTTTTGAATTAAGCACAAAGCTACACAATGGGCTATCTGTGCTCTGCCCACCACGGGTATCGTGCAAGTCCGCAGACATACCGCTAAGCCACTGGGGCGCCCTTAACAGAAGAGGAACAATAGAGACCGGAAAATGTAGGACAGGCAGATTGAATGGAGAAAACGGCAAAGGATGAAGTAATATTTAATCCACGTGCTTTTTTATTATAACAACAAATAGCGATTACTTGTGCATACTAGTGCAATACGAATTGCTTCAAAGCAATTACCACAGCCCTAATAAAGTTAAAGAAAAAGCAAGTTTGTTTGTTTGTTTTGAAATTTCGCACAGAGCTACTCGAGGGCTATCTGTGCTAGCCGTCTCTAATTTAGCAGTGTACGACGAGAGAGAAGGCAGCTGGTCATCACCACCCACCGCCAACTCTTGGTCTACTCTTTTACAAACGAATAGCGTCACATTATAACGCCCCCACGGCTGGAAGGGCGAGCATGTTTGGCGCGACTCAGGCGCGAACCCACGACCCTCGGATTACGAGTCGCACGCCTTAACGGGCTTGGCCCTTCTGGGTCAGAAAAGAAAGACGATACTCTATTCATCTCTACGAATACGTTAGACAACATTTTAATGTATATCTGTTTAAGTAGTTTTGTAGTTGTGCATGAAGTGTTTTCCGTCGTGTATAGGGAAATGTTTGTATTTTGCGTTATATTTTTTATTTCAAAATTAATTCTATAACACTGCAGAAAGAAAGCATTCATTTCTCCAAATTCCTAACCAAAGCTCATATGATATATTACAGTATGTTTAGCGGATCACTGACATAGGAAAGAGTTTACTTTCACTCAAATCCATGTGATTTGTAAGACAAGCTTGGCACCCTTAAGAAAGCCCACTTTACTAGGGTACGCTCTTCACGGCCACAAGACGCAAGGGAACGATTGACGTAGAGCATGCGTGATTCGTTCTCTCAGTATCCATTAATTTTCCATACAAATCGAAACGAAGGCTAGTGGTCATCTGAGGGGTCTCTACATTTTTGTTTCTAAGTAAGTTCTCAGAAAAAAACTTCCTCTGGTCTTTTAGAAATTACTTTGTCTCTGATACGAACAGTCGGGTAAATAATCAGGATTTTTCAAAGCCTGCCAGCAATTAATTAAATTATTAATTTTCTAGCACTAAACAGAATGGAAAAAAGGAAAAAAATGTTAATGAAAATTGATGTAAGTGATCTAACAGCTCAATACTCAGTAGGATTCCTGTCCTGCAGCGTCCAAAATTAGATGTATACTTTTTTATTTTCATTCTCATGAATTGGTTTTACTGGTTTTACATACACCTCAGCTCTCCAAACCAAATTCTCAACTGCATCAAAAATATGTTATTGTAACATGAGATTCTCAGAGATTGTGGAGCAACTGAAATTAAATCCGACTTCTTAGCCTTTTTTTATTATTATTATTTATAATAAAGATAGAAAATACTCAATAGCACCAAAATGTCTTTGTCAAAACGATTTTGTCATTTCCTACTAGTTCAAAAGGATACCTCAGATGTATGATACACAAAACGTGTCACAATTTACAGTTACTAACTTGTTTTAACATGTTCTCTCGAGTTCCACATGTGAGTCATCGAAACTAGTTTCCATTTAAATTTGGAATAACTCCGTTAGCATGACTTTAAACTTGATTGTTAATTACTGAACGTATTATTGTGTTTTTGCTGATATTTTATACCAGAAAATGTTCGACGATACAAAATGTGACGATGCAAATGTTAAAACACATTATGCACTCGATTAACTGTTTAAAGGTAATACACTCAGCCAATGTTAACCGAAACTCAATCAGTAGCAGTGCGCCAGCTGAATTATCCAGATTTAAGGTTAATAAGGTTCTTAACTGAAATGTGGAGAAACTTTGTAGCGAGACGATAAAATTCACTGTTACTTTAAACAAAAATTTCGGCGACACAAACATTTGACCCAGTTGTTTTCATTTACTTAATTATTAGTGAACTGGACTTTTACTTAAAGAAAACAACATTTTGTGATCATTAACATCTAATTCATTAAAGTTCTTTTGTTTTAGGAAAACCACGCGAAACTCTACAAGGAATGTTTGTTATAGCTGCCCTAATATTTAACTGATTGGTTTAGTTTAGTTCGAATTTCGCGCAAAGCTATACAAGAGCTATCTGCTCTAGCAGTGTAAAACTAGAGGAAAGGCAGCTAGTTATCATCACCCATCGTTAACTCTTTGGCTACTCTTTTACCAACGAATAGTGGGATTCATTGTGACATTAGAACGTCCCCACGGTTGAAATGGCGAGCATGCTTGATGTTACGGGGATTCGAACACATGACCCTCAGATATCGAGTCAAATGCCTCAAACACATGGCCACACTGTGCTTTTGAACTGATACTGATGGACTATAGAAAAGGCAATTGTATAATTAATATATCTAATGGACAACTTATTAGCTGCTGTAATAACTAAATAGCGGAATTAAACTTTCAATGAAATAGCGTACCGCAGCACCAGAGGGCGTAACATGTTAGTTTTTGTGTATTTTTTTGCATGTCAATACGCGAATCATGAAACCTCAAATTTATACTTTGATTTACTGATTAATAGGGCACACACACGCCACTCTTTGTGAAAATAAAACACGTTTAGTATGCTAGCGCCTTTATTTTTACGTCTTCTTAAAAACAATCACAAAAAGTTCTTCAGCCTTTCAGAAAAAAATTTTCAAATTACAATACTTGTTATTTCACATGTTATGTAGAAATAATTTTGATTGTCGTTAAGCACATAGCTAGACAATGGGTTATCTGTGTTCTCCCCATTAAGGGGTCCCCCACAAGTACAGCGTTAAGTCTATGGATTTACAACGCTGAAATAAGAGATTCAATCGCGCTCGGTGACCTCAGCAAATAGCCCCCCGCTAGTACAGCGGTATGTCTCCGGATTTACAACGCTAAAATCAGGGGTTTGATTCCCCTTGGTGGGCTGAGCAGATAGCCCGATGTGGCTTTGCTATAAGAAAACACATGCACACACCCATTATTTGATATCGAAACCTGGATTTTAACGTTGTAAGCCTACAGACTTACCATTGAACTATTGTTAGGCATGTGGATATTAAAAAAAAGACGTTAATTTCAGAAAAGTATATATTCCACTAATGTTTTGAGTCCGGCATGGCCAAATGGTTAAGACACTCGACTCGTGATCTGAGGGTCACGGGTTCGAATTCCTATCACAGCAAACATGCTCTCCCTTTCCGCTGCAGAGGCGCAATAATGTGGCAGTGAATTCCACTATTCGTTGTAGTAACCCAAGAATTGGCAGTGACTAGTCTTACACTGGTAAAGTAGGTATGGCTAACGCAGATAACCCTCAAGTACAACCCATATTGCACGAAATTCAAACCAAGCTAATGTTTTGTTTATTCTTATAAGTCTTCTGAAAATAGAACATCGAAATTTTATCATATGAGCAATGGTATTTCAGTCTGGAGAGAAATATTAAAATTACTTTTCATCTGTTATCACAAGAGGAAAACTAAACAGGATGCGATATTACTTCCAGGAGATGAGAACTGTAAATCAGACATTGCGTCTGAAAAAAAGAGTGCTAGAGTAAGTAAAATAAAAAAACAACTCATGAAGCTCAAAATAAATACGATTTTTTTATATATATAACAGTAGTGGGGAAGATGAAAGAGCGTATTTACGAACAAAGAATCCTCGAGTGTTCAGCCAATCATTAGCGATGAGGTTGGCACGAGGAAGAAACGCGACGAAATGCGTCATACTGTTGAGCTACTAATGGATCCCTGGAGGAGATAATGGAAGAAAAGAGTGAATAACACAATGAAACCAGGAATACAATAATAAGACCTAAGACGACCTATTCCTGGGTATCAAAGAGGCTCATAAGTACAAGGCACATCAAGTCTCAGATGGTTATTGAAGAGTTACTGAGAAAACGTGTCATTGATAAAGCGTAGAAGATGTAGAAGATAAAAAGAAACTCACTTCTTCGTTATATAGTGCACATTAAACATGTGCAACGGCTAAATAATACACACGTAATACAATGTAAAAACGCCTTAGGTCAGTAACGTAATAAACATTTTATTACGTAAACAAACGTAAATATTACATACATTTAATCAGAGAACAGCATGCGAAATAAGCTGGAATAATTATTGGTTCATGCTTTAGTTCTGAACTGTATGTGTGACTTGTTACGATCAGAAGTTAGTTATAAAGTGAATCATAAAGTGTACAACAAAGACACAGAGCACAATATAATCTTCAAGCAACGACATACATCAAACAGGTGGCAACACTGTCTAGGTAACGATAATTCGGATTGTTTATCAAAATGATATTTTACATATCTGCTCTACAGGCCATCATAATTTTACAATACTATACATTGTTTCCCTTTAAAAACAATATTTGTGTATTGATTGAGTAACAATTTTTGGGAATGTCTGTAAGTATTATATAGCAAATTTTTTTTATCCAGAGTCATCAGTCAGGAAAATTTACATGCATTATTTTACATTCTTGAATTTTCTGTAAAATTTTGCTTAGTTTTTACTACATCACACTAAAGACGTGTCTTTTGCATAAGCGTTGGTAAATTCAAGTATTTATTAGAAGTTTCAACATTAAGAATACGTATATGTGAGTGAAAACACACACCGTTGAAGGGATTATATTATGTAAATAAAAATTCATGTATTTTATTAGAATTTATTCAATTCGTATTCATGTATCGCGAATCGTAAGACATAAATATACAAGAAATCGATGAAAATTAAGAGAAGAAAAAGGTAAAAATAGATAATAAATAATTGCTTTGAGACGAGATTTTAAAACTAATATTTCTCTCAGGATTACAAAATATTTTAAAAAGTTCTTTCAACAGAAATAACAGCACATTTTCAAAATTGTTTTCTTGTAATTAGCTATTGGAGCCTCTGGTCTTATTATTCTATAGTCATTCAGTTCAGAAGTGCGTGAAGAATGAATTGTACTCTTAACCCTACGTGTATAATTAAATTAGCTACTGGAACCTCTGGTCTTATTATTATATAGACCTTCAGATTAGAAGAGCGTAAAGAATGAATTGTATTCTTAACCCTACATTTTCCTCTAAAATACCTAAAGAACATCTCGTACCATCCTGAAAAATACAGATGTTCTAAAGTGCACTTTGAGGTTGGGGCAACAGAAAGGGCCTAATATTGGTACTTTCTTTTAAAAATTTCAATATTAATGTGCTCCAGCAGTAGGCTTAGCGCTTATCTTTATTTAGTGATATTTCTTTATCAAAACTTTGAAGAAAATTCTGTATGTCAAAATGTGAATATCAGTTGTTTCTTCATTAAATCCTGATTTATGTTTTCTGATATATAGAATTATTTATTTACTCATTTATGTTTGTCTCATATTTTATACTGTCGCCACCAAAACATTCCTCTCACTCGACTTTCTTTATATTCATATAAGTGATTAACTTATAAATAAATGGGACCGTATAAATAATTTACAGACAATGAACTCGAGCTGTAAACGTTGTGTTTACAATAAGCAAAAATTCACAATTACAAGATGAACATGAATCTGACGTGATCAGTTTAAGGCCCGGCACGGCCAGGATGTTAGGGCGCTTGATTCGTAATATGAGGGTCGCAGATTTGAATTCCTATTACACTAAACATACTCAATTATGTATGGACGTTACAATGTGACTGTCAGTCCTGCTATTCATTGGTAAAAGAGTATCCCACGAGTTGGTGGTGAGTGGTGATGACTAGCTGCCTTCCCTCTAGTCATACACTGCTAAATTATGGATGGCTAGCGCAGATAGCCCTCGTTAAGCTTTGCGCGAAATTTAAAACAAATCAAACCAATCAGCTTTCTTTTGGGGAATGTTGGTGAGGGTACTACATATATGTGTGTGTGTGTTTGTGTGCAGTACTGTTAATGACAGTACAGCAGGAACTCCGAATCGTCAAATTGAAAATCAGACACATGAGGGGGAGAATTAATTGGAAACTAAATAATAAGCTGGTTTACTGTTGCTACAATTCATTTATGAGGATTTTTATCCTTTCCTTGCGTTTGTTAACCTAAATATATATGCATATATAAAACAAAATAATTAAACAATACACGCAAAATAAAGTTGACTCTTTTAAGATCTAAAAAACACATGTAGTTTGCGTGAGTCCCTACTAATTGAGTTTATCTCTAATGATGGTGAACGTGATCTTAAAACGTTCAGGCTCGATACCTAATACTATTAAGTATGGTCTTCATTTTCAGTTATGGCCTCAGCATAAAAGTAAAAGTCGATTTCATTATTCGATTCAAAGAGCTTGACAAAACTCTTGTAGTTTCGTGTGACTTCCTTCTGGTCAGTATTTTAAAATTTGATATTGCTATACATAAAGTTTAGGAGTACGTGAAACATCCATTTAGTAAAAATAAGCATATTATGTTTTTAGATTACAGAATCCTTTTGGGAAAACACATCTTTTTTATTACTATTCACAAAGGACACCACTGAATTCGTTAAAAAGTAACTTCTCGTGTAATTATAGGTGCTATTCTCTTCCTCGAGAACAACAATACATTTGGTACACAGTTACCTGTCATATAGGAGATGATAGTTCTCCAATATAGAGTACCAATACATTTGGTACACAGCTACTTGTCATATAGGAGGTGCTAGTCCTCCAATATAGAATACCAATACATTTGGTACACAGTTACGAGTCATATAGGAGATGCTAGTCCTCCAATACAGAATGCCAATACATTTGGTACACAGTTACATGTCATATAGGAGATACTAGTCCACCAATATAGAATACAAGTACATTTGGTACACAATTACTGGTCATATAGGAGATCCTAGTTCTTCAATATAGAATACCAATACATTTGGTACACAGTTACTGGTCATATAGGAGATGATAGTCCTCAATATAGAATACCAATACATTTGTACACAGTTACTGGTCATATAGGAGATGCTAGTCCTCCAATATAGAATACCAATACTTTTGGTGCACAGTTACTTGTCATATAGGAAATGGTTGTCCTCCAATATAGAATACCAATACATTTGGTACACAGTTACTTGTCATATAGGAGATGATAGTTCTCCAATATAGAATACCAATACATTTGGTACACAGTTACTGGTCATATAGGAGATGCTAGTTTTCCAATATAGAATACCAATACATTTGGTACACAGTTACTGGTGATATAGGAGATGCTAGTCCTCCAATATAGAATACCAATACATTTGGTACACAGTTACTGGTCATGTAGGAGATGTTAGTCCTCTTATATAGAATACCAATACATTTGGTACACAGTTACTGGTCATATAGGAGATGCTAGTCCTCCTATATAGAGTACCAAATACATTTCGTACACAGTTACTTGTGATGTATGAGATGCTAGTTCTCCAATATAGAATACCAAAACATTTGGACTAACACTGCTAGAAACTGAGTTTTTATACCTTTGGTGAGCAAAGCACCGATGACCCAATGTTTACCTTCGTGTGAAGCAATAAAACAATTATTGAGTTTTACGTAATAACTCGTCATAAAGCCGCAGATGGTAAGCTCTGTTCTTTTGTTATTATTGCTGGTTTATGAATGGCCATAAGAAAGATATTAGACCTCAATTTCACGTATGGACCAATAAGAGACTATAAAACAGAGTGAAACAGTATAAAGGACAGCATAAATGTGAGTTATATCTCAAGCCACGATACTAAAAGTGGTGCTTAGCTCGTAACTCGAATTATCACTCATTACTAATGACGTATTTCTTCCTTTACAAAGGAAACCATGAGCTTCGTTTCTGATACCTTCCAACACATCAGTTTTCCATTTGCCACTTTTTTGTATCCTAACAAGTATTTATGGCCCTTGAATTATATGCTTGTTTGTTGATTTTGAACTTTGAACAAAGCAAGTAATGCTTTATTCTATTTTCTTTATTTATATTCCACTTGATATATTACCGCGAGCTACAAACGCCCTCAATCAACAGTATTGAAACTTAAATAAACACTTCACAACAGGCGATTGCCGTCCAATCTACGAAGTGTCATCACGAATACTTTGCCTAACAATCTCTCAAAGAACGATTCTGATACTGCATTAAAATCAAAAACAAAATCAACATTTTTCTTGTTTCTACTTTTAAAATCATTACGCCAGTTAATGTGTTATATCTTCAATACGCCATACTAACAAAAACATTCTTGAAGAGGTGAAAGCTGACACCTAACACTGTGCTATACTCAAAACTTCCAATACTGAAACTACTCCACTAGTAAGAAGTATTCGGTAGGCGACAGCACTGTCTATGTAAGGATCGCTCAGATTGTTTGTCGAAATGATATTTTTTAAATATCTCTGCAATAGATCATTACACCTTAACAATACTGTTTTTTTTCCTTCTATAACAATAGTCTAAATAATGACTGAGTCACAAGTTGCAGTAATGTCTGTTATCACATAATAATTTAAAAACCAAAACAATGGTGTCAACCAGTTTCACTGAGATGACGTAGTTTGAAGCGAAGTGTCAGCTTTTATAAGTGTTATTAACAACTAATTTAGTGATTAAAAAAATAACAGTTATTATTCTAGTATAATTCGTGATGACGAGAAAATCACTTGAAGCAAAATTGTACTCTAAAAATATTCTTAAAAACAAAAACATTTTAGTATAAATAACAGAAATACCTCGTTCTATTTAGAGGTTGGTCATAAAATCAACTTTTTTATGTCCGTTGAAACACACCTGCCCCCTAGTGGCACAGCTTAATTCTAAACAAATAAAAAACCGTTGAAACACGGCGTTAATAAAAGCAAGCAAACAAGTGGAGAAAAATGTTCTTAAAGGAAACAAATGTACGGATGGCTAAAACCAATTCTTCAAAAAGAATACAAACTGGATAGTCCGGATGGCATTGAAATCATACGTACATAACAACAAAAACCTTTATTAACATATGGTAGCAGAGAGTCATGTGAACATTTAGGACACCCTATGAAAGTCTGTGTATATTTGTGTAACATTTTTGGATATATAGATATGTAATCTCAATATTTAAAATACTGAGAGATTAAAGTAATAAAACTAAATAATTAAAACTGAAGAAAAGACTTTTCAAGATCTTCTGTAAATGTAATTCTACAAAAATGCATATCCTAACTGAAGGAAAAAATTAGGACACCCTCACATTTATTCCCATTTAAAATGGCTCAACGCACACATAGGTGTATCACACCAGGTGCACATGATTATAAGATCGTTACTCAGCATTTTGAATGAAGCTTGCCCTATTTAAACATCAGACATTTAGTTTGGTGTGCTCCCGACTGTTGAAGTGAGAGTGAGCACCATGGTGAGAGCAAAAAAGCTGTCTGAGGCCTTCAGAAAGAAAATTGTAGCAGCTTATGAGTCTGGTAAGGGATTTAAAATGATCCCAAAAGATTTTGAAATCAGCTATTCCACTGTTCGGAAAACAGTCAACAAGTAGAGGGCTTTCAAAATACTGCCAACATGCCCCCAAAAGCAAACCACAAGATGTTAAAACAGGTCTCAAAAAACCCTAACATGTCATTAGGGGACCTACAGCAGGCACTGGCTACTATTGATGTGGAAGTGCATGTCTCTACAATCAGAAAGAGACTGCACAAGTGTAACTTGCATGGGAGGTGTGCAAGAAGGAAACTGATGCTTTCTAAGAAAAACATCAAGGCCAGACTGAAGTTTGCTAGAGAAAATGTAGACAAAGACAGGGACCTCTGAAATAACGTTCTTTGGGCAGACGAGTCCAGAATTAAATTATTTGGACACCAGAACAAAGGACATGTTTGGCGTAAACCAAATACAGCATTCCAGGAAAAGAACCTCATACCAACTGTGAAGCATGGAGGTGGAAGTGTCTTGGTTTGGGGCTGCTTTGCTGCAGCAGGACCTGGACAGCTCACAATCATAGAATCCACCATGAATTCTACTGTGTATCAGAGGATGTTTGAGGATCATGTGAGACCATCTTTACGAAAATTATAGCTAAAGCGAAACTGGACCCTGCAACACGACAATGACCCAAGACATACCAGTAAATCCACCAAAGACTGGCTGAAAACTAATAAATGGAGAGTCCTGGAATGGCCGAGTCAAAGCCTATATCATAATCCCATTGAGATGCTGTGGGGTGAGTTAAAACGGGCTGTACATGCAAGAAACCCTTTAAACATGTCATTGCTAACAGAATTTTGCATTGAAGAGTGGGGCAAACTTTCTTCGGACCGATGTCAGAGACTTGTAGATGGCTACAAGAAGGGTCTCATTGCAGTTATTTCAGCCAAAGGGGGAAACACTAGCTATTAGGGGTAGGGTGTCCTAACTTTTTCCTCAGTTAGAATATGCACTTTTGTAGAATTACATTTACAGAAGATCTTGAAAAGTCTTTTTTCAGTTTTAATTGTTTATTTATACTCTTATAATCCCTCAGCATTTTAAATATTGAGATTAAATATTTATATATCCAAATATTTTACGAAAACACACAGGTTTTCATAGGGTGTCCTAACTTTTTCATGTGACTGTATATAACTAGCCAATCACAACTGAGTTTAATTTATTCTGGTTTTATCTTTCAGCACTGTACCACACTAGCGTGTGGAGTTGATTAAAAATCATTTTTTATGTTGTTTTAAATATTAATATTAACTAATTTTACTCCTTTTCTTGAAAAGTGTTTTTCTCCACTTGTATAATTAGAACAGCGTTATTAGTCAGAGCTCTAGGGTTAAGCGACACCATTCACGTATTATGGAAGAAAGAAAAAAATTAATAACTGAACAGAGTTACTGAGATACACAAATAAATAAAAGATATATATATAGCTGTAAATCATAGTAAATTACTTTGTATAGCTTTCTATATAATTTGTTTATATATATATCTAAGTTCATTTTTTTATTTTTCTCTGTAAGTCTACAAACAAATAAAGACGAAAAATAAAACGTTTTTCTACATTAATAAAATTGTAAACTAGTCACTCATCAATATGTGTATTTTTTAAATTTCATAAGGCGTTAAGTTCACCTTATTATACAGCATCAGAAATTATAGACGAACGTTTATTACTAATAATAAACAATATAAAACAATATGTTACATTTTATAATGTGTGAAGACACTTGACATGTTTCAAAGTATCTTCGCTGTGCTTTTTTAACTAATACGTGTTACATATTCACTGTATTTTAGTTGTTTTTTAATTGCTTTATAAGTTACAAACACTTCACGTTTTGTTAAATATTAAATAACTCAGAAACAAACAAGCATAATACGTTTCACGTCTATTAAAATTATCATAACGAAAGGATGTCAGGTGCGTATCGTACTCTGAATAAAGTACTCTTTATTTATCACAGTAAAATGTCAAATCAGGTCTTAAATCCATTTGGAAAATACGTGAAAATCGTAGAATATTTGATAAACAGTTCAACCTGTTTAATGTTATTCTATCTTTTCTAAACTTTAAAATTTTCTAAAACTAGATAAATTGTTTGTTTGTTTTGGAATTTCGCACAAAGCTACTCCAGGGTTATCTGTGCTAGCCGTCCCTAATTTTGCAGTATAAGACTAGAGAGAAAACAGCTAGTCATCATTACCCACCGCCAACTCTTGGGCTACTCTTTTACCAACGAATAGTGGGATTGACCGTCACATTATAACGCCCCCACGGCTGAAAGGGCGAGCATGTTTGGCGCGACGCGGATGCGCACCCACGACCCTCAAATTACGAGTTGCACGCCTTAACGCGCTAGGCCACGCCGGGCCAACTGGATAAATGTATGTTGAAAATACATGATTTAAGTTTCACTAGATTAATTCCATGAAAACCAGTTTTGTTTTTTAAGTAAGGTGAGCACAAAATGCAGAACTTATGTAGTACATTTACAAACGGAACATTGTTAACAAACCGTGTGTTGTATTCATACGAAGACAACATAAGATATCAAATATTAATACCCATTGCTTCTCTTTTCACCAAAATAATCCAACGAATCGATTTTGTTGTCTTTGTTAAATAATATTCTCCTACTTTTCGAAAAGCTCATATCTGCAGGTTTTACTATTAATCGGAATTGCTAACACCATATTTACGGGTTTCGCTATTTTTAAGAATTGCCAGTGCCATTTTTTCTATAGATTTCGCTATTTTTAAGAATTCCTAGTGCCATATTTGTTTACATATTTCGCTTTTATTAAGAATCGTTAGCAAATACCTGTTTAAAGAGTTATCTGTATTAAGCATTGCTGGCGCTGTACTTCTTTGTGCCAAGTTTTTGTCTTTTTCTTTTGAGACCTTTCCGACAGTTGCAATTTCTCAAATAAAACTTTTCAGTTCGAATTTTATTATGTTCCCCATCAAGTATTCTTTGTGCTTAACACAGACTGTGATTAGAATAGTTAGTGTCTGGGAAAGTTGACATTGTTCCAGTGAGAATCTATTCTGGGCATGAACTTGCATTACAAACGTAGGCACTCTTTTTATCATCGGAATATTTTATACGAACCCAGGCAATTTTCTTCAAGTAGTCCAAAGGAGTAATATCATATCAGCTTCTTTGTTACTAAAACAGAAGTTAAGTTGCAAATGGTTTTGCACAACCTTACGAAACGGTTATAACCTGGACAACGGAAAAAAAATATTTGAGTTGAAACACAAAATATATTCATAAAATTTAACAACAACATGTCTGCTATTCAAACTCTGATAATACATGGAAACATCCAGAAATTATGAATTCACAGAAGAAAAAGATAAAAAACGTTTTTGCCAACAACACACTATTCTTCCAGTTGATAAGATCTTTTTATCAGTAAATTCAAAAGTCTTAACAATTTTTTACAATTAATGTTCTGCATTATTAGAAACGTGTTTCTATGGTAATGATCCTCGTAAGAATCGCCACTGTTTCTCATTAAACGAGTTATGGTGAGCTATGTATTATTTTGCTTCACAACAAAGGTAATTGGGACAATATGTTTTCCAACAAGTACGAGAAATTCGATTGGAGGTAATTTCAGCCACATGTTAAAGATTTATATTTATTTGAGCTCGAATTTTCATGCGTAGGAAATTTAATAAGGAAGACTACAATGAACTTTTACACATCAGTCGAGCTTATGAATGGATTGATAACGTTTTTATACCTAATTACCAGTGAGACAACCAAACTAGTTCATTCACCAAACTCACTCAAAAGAAAAGCCTCTTGCTACAAATAGATTATCGAATTTTAGTTTCCTCATTAAAATGGACGCATTTCATTTTAAAGGTAAACGTTCCAGTTTCACGTAACAATATACCAATGTTTAATACTCACAGTGAAGTGAAAACAATAGGCTTTGCTTAATATGTTGAAACTTCGCGGAAAACTCGGTTGTACTGGTTGTTCTATTTTTGGAAAATCGTTTCACTCATCGTAATTTGAATGTAAGTACATTAAATTATGCGGAAAAATTTGACAATCTTTTTTCTAACAATTGTGAGTTTAAGAGATTCGTAGATTATTAAAACTCTTCACGTCTGAAATTTTTAACGATTTATAGTGAAATATTTTCACTTTTATTGTATTTAACGTCTTTATATTTTATCAACACTGTGAGTATTCCAGGTAGATAATGAACGATTGAATTGTTAATTTAGCGACATTGTAATCATTCTAGATTGTTATTGAATGTTTTAATTGTTCATTTATTTCGTTATTATTATTTATTTTGTTTATTTCTGGACTACCAGCTCCATCCTGATGCTCGACATTGTAGTTTCTTTGCGTTATATTATGGTGATGTTTCATGAAAAAAACTTTTGAAATGTTAAATTGAAACGGATATTAAATGATTATATAAACTATAACTGATTATAACTGTTACGTATTTATTTAAATGAGTATATTTTAGTTTAACTTAAATTTCTCACATTAACCCGAGTGTTTGTGCTTCCCTTACAACAACGACACATCGGGTTATCACCCGAGTGTTTGTGTTTTCCTTATAGCAAAGCCACATTGGGCTATCTCCCGAGTTTTTGTGTTTCCCTTATAGCAACGATACATCGGGTTTTCTCTTGAGTCCACCGAGCGGAATCGAACCCCCTGATTTTAGCGTTTTAAATCCGTAAACTTACCATTGTACCAATGGCTGAAAGGGCGAGCATGTTTAGTGCGATCGGGATTCGAACTCGTGGCCCTCATATTACCAGTTCAACGCCTTAACCCACCTAGCCATGCCGGGGTTAGTTAAATAAAACGTGAAAACACATTTTTTACGCAAGGTTATAACAGCCGACAATACTAATCCTTAACTTGTAATCGTTTAAGATTATAAAAATTTACCAAAATGAGCAACTTAAATAAAACTTTGATAATACCTCTCCTTATACACTAAACAAACAGTTGCTGCATGACTGTGGCATTTGTAGCCGGCGCAGCATGGCCAGATTGGTTAAGGCAGTCGACCCGTAATCTGAGAGTCGCAGGTTCGAATTCACGACCTATCAGCCGTTGGGGGTTATAATGTGACGGTCAATTCCACTATTCGTTGGTAAAAGAGTAGCCCAAGAGTTGGCGATGAATGGTGATGACTAGCTGCCTTCCCTCTAGTCTTCCACTGCTAAATTATGGACGGCTGTCGCGAAATTTAAACAAAATCGTTTGTAGTGAGAATGTTTTAACTTAATTTTGAGGAAACAGCGTGTGCACCTGACCCTTCTGAGTATTTGAAACTTCAACAAAGAAGAAGTGAGCGATGAGAATGCCTGGATGTGCTTTAATATTTTTCTTTGTACAGTTTAATCAGTTAGTGTGAAAATAATTTTGTTTCCTTTGTTCAGTTTATTCAGTTAGTGTGAAAAAATGTGTTTCCTTTGTTCAGTTTATTCAGTTAGTGTGAAAATAATTTTGTTTCCTTTGTTCAGTTTATTCAGTTAGCGTGAAAATAATTTTGTTTCCTTTACTCAGTTTATTCAATTAACATGAAAATAATTTTGTTTCATAATTTGGCGTCTTCTCTTTTCACAGAAATATTATAGTAATAAATACTGGTTGGTTTCTGTGTTCAAACAAAATTTATCATTGCGATTTTATTTTGAAATATTAAATTTGTTAGGTTGGTTTCATGGAAATGTAGAAACTGAAAAAGTTGTTTGGATCATTTTCTACTGTCAGGTCCACAAATTACTGCTACTCAGCAAAATGTCTGCGGACTTACAACAATGAAAACTAGGTTTCGATATCCGTGGTGAGCAGATCAGAGGTAACCCGTTGTGTGTGTAGCTTTGTGCTTAATTGAAAACAGCAACACGGTCCACAAGTAGTGTATCATGAGAAAATATGACACTCTCAAACTTTGAATATAAGAAAATAATGTACAAACCCAAATTAGAAGAAAAAGAAACTATCTGAGATAGAAAAACATAGAAAATAAAAAATAAATACAGTGTAACATTGTTGTGCTAATATAAATCAATGAGGTGCAACATAGGCAGGAGTGCATTCAATTTTTACAGTGGAGAAAAACATATGGTTCTATTGTTATAAATTATGGTTCTTCGTTACGTAGGAATCCAATGTTTTGTAGTTTCGACAACACATTCTTAAGAAACGAGACTCTTTCAACCATCTTGGAGTAACTTTCTTTTATCTTCTATTCGACAATTTTTCCTTGACCCACGCTAGTACAGCGGTAAGTCTACGGATTTAAACTCTATAATTAGGAGTTCGATTCCTTTCCGTGGGCTCAGCAGATAAACGAAGGTAGCTTTACACACAAACTTTACTTTATGTGTGATGGAACGTGAGCCACGCAAGGTACAAACTTTACTTTATGTGATGGAACGTGAGCCACGCAAGGTACAAACTTTACTTTATGTGTGATGGAACGTGAGCCACGCAAGGTACAAACTTTACTTTATGTGTGATGGAACGTGAGCCACGCAAGGTACAAACTTTACTTTATGTGTGATGGAACGTGAGCCACGCAAGGTACAAACTTTACTTTATGTGTGATGGAACGTGAGCCACGCAAGGTACAAACTTTACTTTATGTGTGATGGAACGTGAGCCACGCAAGGTACAAACTTTACTTTATGTGTGATGGAACGTGAGCCACGCAAGGTACAAACTTAACTTTGTGTGTGATGGAACGTGAGCGACGCAAGGTGAAAAACAAATAATTAAAATTACTTTTTTTTTAAACCTTTCCTTCAATCATTAGTTTTTTTCAAAGAAATTACATTCTAGCAAGCGTAACATCTTAAATAAATATTTAGGTACATAACATCGTGGAGTACTTTCTATGAGGACGTGTAATTATCCAACTAATATTACGGCCTGGCATGGCCAAGCGCGTAAGGCGTGCGACTCGTAAACCGAGGGTCGCGGGGTCGCGCCCACGTCGCGCTAACCATACTCGCCCTCCCAGCCTTGGGGTGTATAATGTGACGGTCAATCCCACTATTCGTTGGTAAAAGAGTAGCCCAAGAGTTGGCGGTGGGTGGTGATGACTAGCTGCCTTCCCTCTAGTCTTACACTGCTAAATTAGGGACGGCTAGCACAGATAGCCCTCGAGTAGCTTTGTGCGAAATTCCAAAACAAACCAACTAATATTTCAGGAGCCTCTAAAGTTAATGTTATAACAATTAAGAATTGGTATTAGAATATTTGTAAGGTAGAGAGAACGAATAAAACCTCGTAACATCAACCACCAAAACACTCCTATACATGGAAGACAATGAATGGTTGGCGTTCTTACTTTGTGTCATCCTATCCTTTTGCCCCCGCATGACAAGGTGGTTAGGGCGCTCAACTTGCAATCTGAGGATGGCGGAATCAAATTCTCGTTATTCCAGATATGCTCGACTTTCTATCCGTGGAGACATTATAATGTGATTTCCAGAGCTCCTATTCTCTTGTAAAAGAGTAGCTTAAGAATTGGCTGTAGGTTGTGATGACTAGCTGCCTTCCTTCTAGACTTATACTACCAAATTAAGGACAGATAGCCCTCATGTAGTTTTGCGCGAAATTCAAAAACAAACCTATCCTACAGTTCAATAAAGAGTAGGCAATAAACGGTTGGTGTTATATTGTTGTAATCTCCTATCCTACAGTTCAATAAACAGTAGGCAATAAACGGTTGGTGTTATATTGTTGTAATCTCCTATTCTACAGTTCAATAAACAGCAGATAATGGGAGACTAATACCATATTGTTGTAATCTCCTATTCTACAGTTCAATAAACAGCAGATAATGGAAGGTTAATACCATATTGTTGTAATCTCCTATTCTTCAGTTCAATAAACAGCGGATAATGGATGGTTAGCGTTACTACATTGCTATAAACTACTCAACAGTTGAATAGCAAAGCAAAATAAAGTTAGTGAAAAGATATCATTATCAGCAAATTTTTTGATGTTTAATAAAAAAAAGGCTGACAAGTAATTAACCATTCCGTGACCTGTTATATGGAACACAATAACAGGATTTAATTAACCATTCCGTGACCTGTTATATGGAACACAATAACAGGATTTAATTAACCATTCCGTAACCTGTTACATGGAACACAATAACAGGATTTAATTAACCATTCCGTGACCTGTTACATGGAACACAATAACAGGATTTAATTAACCATTCCGTGACCTGTTACATGGAACACAATAACAGGATTTAATTAACCATTCCGTGACCTGTTATATGGAACACAATAACAGGATTTAATTAACCATTCCGTGACCTGTTATATGGAACACAATAACAGGATTTAATTAACCATTCCGTAACCTGTTACATGGAACACAGTAACAGGATTTAATTAACCATTCCGTAACCTGTTATATGGAACACAATAACAGGATTTAATTAACCATTCCGTGACCTGTTACATGGAACACAGTAACAGGATTTAATTAACCATTCCGTAACCTGTTATATGGAACACAATAACAGGATTTTCCTTATTTTGACAAGTCCTCATATAGTCTAATAAAATGAAAGAAAGGATAAAACGAGCTGCACGTGCTCTGCCCACCATGGGCATCGAAACCTGGTTTCTAGGAGCATGAGTTCGCAAACCTAGCAATGTGCCACTAGGGAACAGCACAAATAAATTAAGTAACCCATAGTCTGTGGAGTTGGACCTTTTATCCCTCTAACGACCATTTTCGATATCACGTGTTTTTTTCAATCAGCTAGAAAGCTTTCTCAACCACTTTGCAGAATATCAATACTCATTAGTTCCCCTAAAATGACGAACACGAGTACTGCTTCTGTGGTTTCAGTTTCATTTATTTGGAGTCAGTTCTATTGGCAACGTTTACAGAGTGTAAATATAAGAAAGAAACCCTAAATAGTGAAGTTTCTATTCTCTGCTTTCAAAGTAAAGTAACTGGATATCTTACATACGAGTTCTTGCTTCATAACCAGAACGTATTTTTGTTAAAGACGTTTTTTTTTAAAAAAAAAATATCAAAAACGTCTATCCATTCAGTTGGATGAGAATTTCTGTCTCTAGTCATATAAAAAAAAACAGTATTATAACCCATGTTTCACAAAGAGGACAAAATGTGCTTCAGGATGTTGTCTTTTGTCACCAGGAATCCTTTCAACTGGACAACATCACATAATGTTGATAATTACATATACACAACTATAGACATTACATGGTAGTTTTCATTTAATGTTAGTATTTAAATATGTGTACAGTAAAAAGATTTCTGAGCGTATTATCATCATATAACAGTTAAACAACAAAACAGATTACACTATGTAACAAAAATTTTGTTCCTGGATAGTATGTGTTATTTCTTAATTCCTAATGTTGTAAAAGTATACAAAATGGCCATTATTCCCTTCAAACTTTGCTTTTGTAACATGGATAATGAAATTTAGAAATTAACATATTTTCTATGTAAAAACGGGCAAATTTTCACATTTTCATTTACATAAGGTCTGAATAAAGCAACATATGAATCAAGATTTACATGTATTTATACTAAAGTTACACAAAAATGTTTAGAAGCGAGTAGCTTTCCGAGATTTCCCGACTGTAATGTAAATCAATTTCACGTGTCAGACCTCAAATATAGTCTTCCATCATGTTTTCGTTATACATTCCAGTTCACAAAAGCAAAGTTTGAAGAGAAAAATATGTCTTTCACATTTACTTGAGGCATAAGCAATTTGAAAATAACAATCAACTAATTATTAATTACTGACTTTTCTACATAACTAGCTATTAACTGTCCCACTTTTCGTTTATTATGCTGATGCTGTTTTTACGAACTTCAAGAAAAAAATATTTTTATTCAATGTTTTGGACAAGATTTTTATCCTAACTTTCGGTTATTAGCTTGTTGCTATCTGTAGGAGAGTCATGAAAAGAATAGATAAAGTGACATTATTCAAAATAGCTGAATGTCAGTTTGAAAGACGAATAATGTAAAGAAAGAATGACTAAATTTAACAATGGTCAAAACTCAAAATGGGAAAGTATCTAATGAAAAAGAAGATAATGTCATTGAGGGAAGGAAAATGTGAAAACCAGCATGCCTTGCGAGAAAAACAAAACATTTACATATATATATAAACACGAACCTCTTTTAACAGTCTGTTTTTCGTGGATTTTGAATGTGTGATATTACGTATCACTGGTGAAGCGGGAGACATTATGGGTCTGATAGATTCCATCTTAAAACTGCCTAGTACCATCATACTTTATATAAATTTGTATCAAGCTTATAGATGTTTTTGTCACGCAGAAGCATTATTTTTAGGTGAATGTTCTCGCCGGTTAGATAACTTCTACAGTTTATAAATTCCATCAAAGGATAAAGATACCAGTAAAGTAGTAGTAACAGATGATGGTCTCTTCTTAGATTCTTGTTGGCATTGGTGTTTGTTTAGTAAGGCTAAAGTTCCCAGATATGTAGGAACAACAAATGATGGCCTCTTCCCAGATTCTTGTTGGCATTAGTGTTTGTTTAGTAAAGCTAAAGTTCCCAGATATGTAAAAATAGCAAATGATGGCCTCTTCCTAGATTCTTGTTGGCATTAGTGTTTGTTTAGTTAGGCTAAAGTTCCTAGATCTGTAGGAATAACAAATGATGGCCTCTTCCTAGATTCTTGTTGGCATTAGTATTTGTTTAGTTAGGCTAAAGTTCCTAGATATGTAGGAATAACAAATGATGGTCTCTTCCTAGATTCTTGTTGGCATTAGTATTTGTTTAGTAAGGCTGAAGTTCCCAGATATGTACAAGTAACTGTTGGTGGTCTCTTTCTCCGGACACTTGGTAGTAATAGTGTTTGTTTAGTAGGAGTATCTGTTGGTGGTCTCTCTTCTGGCTTACTGTTGGTAATAGTGTTTGCTAATTAAGATTACAAATATTAGCTGCATAGGAAAAATTGTTGGTGGGCTCTTTCATTATTCAGTTAGAATTAAAATTCATATGAAATAAGTACCTCAGAGTTTAAACAAAATCACTGAATGTATACAACAGTAAATACTTTTAAGGATATTGTTAGGATCAGAAATTTATATCACAACAAATTGTGTTCTAATAATTTTGTAATTTATAAAATAGACTGTATTGCAGTAATCTCGCGAGATTTACACAATGGTAGTAAACATTTTTTGTGCTAGGAAAACTGCGAAGCGTAGCTTAATACTATAACTTCATGAGAGTACATGAATTTCGAGTTCGGCCCGGCATGGCCAGGTGAGAGTCGCGGATTCGAATCCCTGTCACACCAATCATGTTTGCCCTTCCAGCCGTGAGGGCGTTATAATGTAACGGTAAGTCCCACCATTCGTTGGTAAAATTTAGCCCAAATATTTACAATGGGTGGTGATAACTAACTGTCTTTTCTCTCGTCTTACACTACCAAATTAGAAACGGCTAACGTAAATTGTCTTCGTGTAGCTTTGCGCGAAAATTCAAAACAAAAGAAATTAAATTGAGAGACATATAGATTAAAACATTATATAAAGCTATATGGTTCATAAAAATTATCAATAAGCAAAGATCTCCAGTAGCTCTAAATAGCTAAAAAAGGTTCGCTAAATACAAACGATAGAAAAACAATTTTTTATGTGTAGCTTTTCTTTCTCTCGTGATTTGGACGATCTTATGTACCCTGGAGGGTCAGGTACGCTTTGACCTCTTCCTCCCTTCTTCAGTTTCATGGTCATTCAGTAGGAGTAGGTCTAGTTATTACCTTAGGGTTAAAATAGTCTGAGTTCTTGTAACTTTTAACTGCTTGATGTTCGAACCGCATTGTAAAATTAATGAAGCGACTCGAAACAGATGCAACTAGGCTATCAGTTTGATCAAGAAACGTAAACAAGGAAATATCAAACCAACGACTTTCTAACCGTTTCGATGACAACTTGTAAATAACATCTCGTGTTAGTAACTGTTATTAAATCATAACCTAAGTTGTTAGTCAGATTGCTGCTTTAAACAGTCTAATTATGTGAGTTGTTCGTCACTTTAACTTCCTCGTACAGCTGCTGTTGACACTAAAACAGCTGTTTAGCTACATCTTTAATTTAGTTAGAAGTAGAAAATCATGTTTAAAATTAAATCTCTAATTGTTACTGTTTTTCAGAGTTTGGTTAAATATATTAAGTTGTTTTTTTGTTATTTCACGCAAAGCTATACGAGGGCTATCTGCGCTAGCCGTCCCTAATTTAGTCGTGCAAGACTAGAGGGAAAGGAGCTAGTCATCACCACCCACCAACTCTTGGGCTACTCTTTTAATGAAATAGTGGGATTGACCACATTATAACGTTCCCACGGGTGAAAGGGCGAGAATATTTGGTGTGACGGGGAATCGAACTTGGGATCCTCGGATTACGAGTCGAGTGCTTTAACCACCTGGCCATGCTGGGCCTAAATATATTAAACTTAAGTAGTTCGTTGTGTGGATCTTAACCATAACCACAACCAATCCGCTGTAAAATTTATTTGTGACTTAAGTTCCAAACGTGTAACTCGTAACATTTTGTTATACGTCGACTAGCCTTGCGAGGAACAATGACATCATCGTAACACTGTCGTCTTGATTGTAACTCTACACGATGTAAAACATTCAATAATACCACCTCTTCTAACGCTACTGTCAACGTAATTCTCATTAGCTAACCTAAAGCTTCACTTGAGTGGCAGGATTTTTAATTATTTAATCTTTTAATAATTCTTCAATTTTTTCAACCTGTATGTTTAAATCAATACAATCTGAATTATTTTTATTCCTGGTGTCTTGATACGAGGTCTCTTAAAGCATTTTTTGGCCAATCGTTTTAAAGCCACTGTTAGTTTTGGGTTATTTCATTGTAATAAAGATTATTTCTTTGTAGAAATTCTTAAAGTATCATATTTGTACAAAAGATTATCAGAAGTTAATATCTTTCTCCATTACTTCTTGGAGATATATCGAAAACCTCTTAAACTGTATACAACATTAAACACTAATCCTGGGTAAGGATACTGTAGTTATACACAATATCAAATAAAGCTCGTAGACTTGAAGTAGCCACCATAGAGAACAAAATGAAACACAGATTAGCGTCAGTCACGATCATCTTATAGATTTTCTGATACATTATCCATCTATTTACTTACTCGTGTCAACTGCTATTCGTTAGGAATATTAATATTAGGATTATTCTTAAAATTTTTAAACCGTAACAGCATTTCTTCAGAAATTTCAACATCCCACATCTTGATATTCGAGAAACGCGAAATAGGTAAACACACATAATCTGAGCCATACAGATCGAAGTTGCATATAACTTAACATCGGGACGACTAGGAGTAATTGCATTGAAGCATATTCCAAGCAATAATTTGGTATAACTTAAAACAGCATCGTCTAGAACCATCGAAACTAGTTCTATTTAGTGGCCTACGTTCGGGTGTCTTTTGGGAATTTGGAGGACCAATGATGTAACTATAAAATGGTCTTACTGATAAAACAAACTAACACTTAGCTTTGGTAGAAATTAATTAATAAATATGATATTCCCTGGCTATCCATTACAAAGTTTCAATATTTCACTCCAGCAGAAATCTACTTAGAGAAACCCAATAAAATCAAATGGAGTTTTTGTACAAAATGACTCGTATGGACATGTCTACCGTAGAGAAGGCGATAACAGTTAGGTGTCTCGATATACTATGTGTAGTAAAAATTTATAGTTTACCGTAAAGGTAAGAAAGAAATTGAAATTAAAGAATAAGTTAAATATTCGCAATATTTTTTTAAATTTATTTTAATAGATGGCGTTCTTTCCAAGATTTGGGTCGTTACAAAAGTAAGTAATGAAAATACAGAGTAAATCCGAGACTGCCTTTGTCATAAACATTAAATGTACCTTCAAAAAGTGGCATATAATAACTAAAGAGAAGCGTTATACATTACGTATCACACGATTGGGTTAAGTTCTTACACTGATTCCAATTTTGGGTTAAGTGTATAGTGTTATCAAAGAGAAGGTAACATATTAAACCAAGCCATTCATTGTTCCAGACACCTTTAAGGTTCTCTCCAGAGACGTGATACACATTTTCCAGTTTTCCTCGCTTTAGTCATTCTTTTAGTTAATGTTTTACATTCATGTTGCAAGGTAGCGAATTCTACTTTTATTTCATGTTGGTTTTGTTTACAGTTCATTTATTATTTCTTCTACGTTTAGTTAAATCGTGATTTTTTAAATTTTTTTTTACATTTAAACACTAAGTCACGTTCTAGTTCATCACGTTGGTTTTAAATTCGTTTGAATTATGAGACTGACACCAGTTTCCCCAAGAGATGAGATACACATTTTATTAATGTATGTAAATTTATGGTAATGTAAATGTAATCTCGTGATCTAACGACTCAATAAATACCTGTCATGAGCTACGATAACTCATTTCACTAGATTTAGCTGACATGCATTATTGCTGATTATCACTTGCGGTTTTTATGATTTTGTATTTGTATAAATACGGAAATTGTTATTTTTTAATTAGATGTTTTTTTCTTTTGCAATACCTTTATTTGTTTAAATATATTCTTAAAAAAACGCAAAAGGGATATTTTTGTTATTTTAAAGAGAAATATGTGTAATAACGTTACATGTTCAGAGTATGTGATGTTACACGTCTTAAGGCACTGATTGTCAGACCAAAATGACAATAAAAGTTGTACACTTTGAAAACGGAGAGAAAACATCGGATTCTTCGCCAAAACGCATTCGTGTCCAATAAATTTGTTTGAGAGATCTGCATATTCTACAAGTGCAACACGTGCAAAAACCCTATAAAAGGGACGGGTTATCGGTTTTCATAGCTCAGTGTTAAGCCACCGACACGCAATACAGTTATGCGAAGACTGACTGAAGCACAATGCAACAACACCATTGGTCACTTGGAAGCAGGCTAGTCTCGATCAAATGTTGCCAGAGCTGTGAATGTCCACCCAAGCACCATCACAAGGCTATGGAATCGTCACCAACAACATGAATTAACTCGTGACCATCCACGATCTGGCAGACCTCGTGTGGCCACGCCCACACAAGAACGCTACATCCGGTTACGTCACCTTCGGGATAGGACCACTACTGCGACGTCTACTGCCTCAACTATACCTGGGCTGCGTAGGATATCCGATTAGACCGTACGCAACCGTCGACGAGATTCTTAGGCCCCATGTGCAACCCATCATGGTTATCGTCATCGACGTTTTTCAACATGACAACGCCCGTCCTCAAACAGCCCGACTAACCACTGTCTTCTTGAAACACCACAACATCAACGTTCTTCCCTGGCCCTCCAGATCACCAGATTTAAACCTCATCGAACATCTTTGAGACGAGTTGGACCGACGTCTGCGAAGGAGACAACCTCAACCGCAGACTCTACCTCAGCTTGCAGCAGCTTTACAGGCTGAGTGGACAGCCATTCATCAGGATGTGATTCGTCATCTCATCGCTTCCATGGGCAGGAGATGTCAAGCAGTTATTGATGCTCACGGGGGGCATACTCGTTACTGACGTTGAGTGACGTTAAACGTCAACTAGTGAACGTGGACTTCGTCTTTGCAGACTTTGCAGTGAATGTGCAAAGTTTCACACATGTCATACAGAACTACCCAAAATGCGATACGTGCTACTAAGTTCAGGAGCTTCTTTTTTGTTTTCCAGATGTCTTAAACTCTTTTCTTTTCAAACTTCTATTATTTCAGTTCATCTATTTGTGAATCTAATGATCTACACATACATATCATATTTCAATCTTTCCTTGTCTCACTCTTCTTGTCTCTAGTCAGTGCTATACAGTTGAAAATTTGTATCAAAAATCTCTTGTTTAAGAAACACTTTTGGTTTGTGTTCGTAATTAAGCCTCTAAAGCTACGAGATACTTATTTCTAGTTTCAATTTCTATATTCATCTTTTTTGCAAATTTTGTTAATTTTCTACAAATTTGGGTCATTATATGTGGCTCATCTTCTTACAATCACTTGTTGTGTAATTAATTCTTCACATGTGGTACTGATTTAAAGAACATCGTGCTTCAGTCACATTATTTGTGCTGTGTTTGTTCTGCACACAGGCGATGTCAATGATATCATGTTTCTATCACATTTTGTCTTGTGTGTAGTAAGCACACCCAAACCTCTTACTAATGTTAGTTTGTTATAAACAAATATCATTCGAAATATTCCCGCTAACTTCAGAATATAAGTTTATTTAACATACTTACCCCAAACCTTATTCTTATATTTATATATTTTTCATTATTTTTGTATCTTTCCTTCATCTTTACTTTGGAGAGCAAACTATCTATAAAAGGTGATTATAGATGGGAAACGTTGTGGGCTCCAGCACCCACATCTCGCTCTCCTAATTTCCATTTCTGTACCTATTACTACTCTTTTATTTCTTATATGAGACTGGTGAACGGAGGTTAAGACTGATAGACGGTGTATCCCCACCGAAACGTGGGTCCTACTTTCACTTCCACCTACAAAACCTAGAGTACATTTTGTTACAGTCCGTAACCTGGGATTTTTTTTTCAATTAGTACAACATTTATTTTTAAAAATATTTTTGTTTCAGCTTGTTTACACACACACACACACACACACACACACACACACACACACACACACATATTTGCATTTAACTATGTGTTTGTTGAACACAATCTTTGTTTACAGAATTGTATGCCACACACGACTTTAATTTTGCATAATAAGAAGAATATACATTGTATGATGAAACTGACAACGAAATTATGTTGAAATGTGAACAACCAGTAAATGCTATCACACATAAAGTAAAACCAGACCTGAAGACGGAAGACTTTCGAAACGTTGTTCTGTACACTTGGGTCTCCACAACAGGTAGTTGCCGTCCATTCTACAAAGTTTCACCAGATCAATTATTTTCAGCCAGTGGGCCGTGAGATACACAATTATGGGCCACCGAGGACCGTCACAACTGTGTTGTTATAAAATAGCGAATCGTTAAATACGTGTTTTGGCCTCTTCTGTAATGTCAAGTCGCTAAGTGAGCTTTCAGCTGTACAAAGTTGAAAATGCTTGAAGTATACAACGGATTTTCGTAATGGATTCTTGAACTAGATACATTTTTTTCATAGAAATGCTGGCTTTTAAAATTGATGTGTAAACCGATAACATTTTGATAGAAGGATGTTTGGAATTTCGTGATGTATTTGCAAGTATATTTCATTTTACAGAAGAATACTTATTGTAGCTTCCGAAGAAATAATATTAAAATAATCCTCAAAATCAGAGAAGTTTTTAATACATTTAAGGAAGCCATCTGAGTACCTCTCCAGCACTGTTGTTAATAAAGCAGAGCAAAATGAGCAGTTACAAACTCACAAAATTTCTTGTTAGATTCCTGCTGCAATACACTCCTAGCCAAAACATTTTATATTCGCCGTCATATAAAATAGGCCCCGGCATGGCCAGGTGGTTAAGGCACTCGACTCGTAATCTGAGGGTCGCGGGTTGGAATTATCGTCACTCAAAGCATACTCGCCCTTTCAGCCGTGTTGGCTTTATAATGTGACGGTCAATCTCACTATTTGTTGATAAAATAGTAGCCCAAACAAACAAACATATAAAATTAACACTTTTTTACAGATCAGCCCTCTTCAGACGGTCCAGCGGAAAGTTTACACAGTTACAACGCTAAAATTTGAGGTTCGATTTCCTGCGGTGAAGAGAACACATGAGCCTATTACCCTAAAATAAACAATAAAACAATTTGCATCTCAAATTGGAACTTGCATCTTTATTATATTTTCCTGAGACGTTTAAATGCAATCGCTTTTCACGTGCTTACAAAGGAACTTAACACTTGTAGTACGTCCACATGAAAGAGATATAATACCAAATATAATGTACATCGGATACGTATCTCTTTTGAAAATGATGTAGAATTTTGTATCAATAATGTGACTTGAAATTAACCCTGAAATCTAACATAAAAAAACGTTTTGAAAGTAACTTAGATTTGTCAGATACGTTTTAGGACTGATACGCAAATGCTGGGAAGAAAAGAATTTGAGTTAATGTAAGACGACTGGCTTATTGCGAGATTCATACACTTTTATCCAGCTATCCAATAAATTTCGTTTAGCTTTAAAAATGCTAACGTAGACACTATATGCATGTGTGGGTTTACTGGTTGTTGTTTTTGTTTCATATTTATATTTCTTTCTGTAAAAAGCCTCCGAGGTAGACAACTTCGATATCCAACTGAGAGACGGGTGAATCCCATACACAAGAGAATAGCTTTCAGACTTCACTAGTTTGCAGATGAGGCTGTTATGGCTTGAGTTATGATGTGTTGTGAGTTGTGCCACAGACGTCTAGCTCCAACTTTAATCAAGTTGGTATGGTTCTCATATCGTAAAGTGGATGAAAAAACTACAAGTGTTTGTAGTAAACTGATCTGGATTTGAGAATCCTCGTCTTTTATTGGCTGAGATTTTATTGCTTACCTGCTTAAAATTCCACGGAATATTTTCAATGCGGTAGGAAAAACGTTTGAAAGTGCTGTGCCAATTCATCATTCTTTATTTCAGAGGTAAATATTGATATAATGATTTCTATAGTTGTGTGATTTGGACTGAAAAGCTAAAGGATTCGGGATTGTGTTAGAAAAGTGAAATTAGTCATTCTCAGAATTATGTAAAAATCAGTGCGTTTCAGACTGACAGGCAACATTCATTCTGTGGAATCATGTACACAACAACGTGTTTCAGACTGACAGGCAACATTCATTCTGTGGAATCATGTACACAACAACGTGTTTCAAACTGACAGGCAACATTCATTCTACGGAATCATGTACACAACAACGTGTTTCAAACTGACAGGCAACATTCATTCTATGGAATCATGTACACAGCAAAGTGTTTCAAACTGACAGGCAACATTCTATGGAATCATGTACACAACAACGTGTTTCAAACTGACAGGCAATTGTACACAACAATTCGGGAATCATGTACACAACAACGGTTCAAACGACAGGCAACATTTATTCTACGGAATCATGTACACAACAACGTGTTTTCAAACTGACAGGCAACATTCTATGGAATCATGTACACAACAACGTGTTTCAACAACTGACAGGCAACATTCATTCTATGGAATCATTGTACACAAGCAACGTGTTTCAAACTGACAGGCAACATTCATTCTACTGAATCATGTACACAGCAACGTGTTTCAAACTGACAGACAACATTCATTCTTCGGAATCATGTACACAACAACGTGTTTCAAACTCTTCCAAATAATTAAATATAGTGGTAATGATTCATGTTTCTTTCACCAGGATATTTTTTAAAGAACCATCTTTATTTCCCAAGTGATTGAAGTGTAAAAATGTAAAATATTGAACTAGCGGAGGAGAGAAGAGAATATACTTAAACAATTTTCTACTATAAAACTGTATAAGTAGAAAATCTAATACAGTTGGTGTTCCACACACAAAATGACCATTTTCTGGTCACTATTGAAGAGTTATTGTGTTGGCTGGACACGGTAATAAGACATCGAAGCCTTATACTAAAATATATATACTTAATATTACACGGCCACCATTCTGTACTGCTGACCAGTTACACTAAACAAGAAAAGAAGAGTGTCATCTTGCAAAGCGCCCCCTAACGGAGACTCAGTCTATTAAGAGCGATGATTTTCCTTTCCCACCGACGTACTTGAATGAATTTCGAACTTTAAGAACCAACAGTAACATTACTGAATTTTTTGAAGCCTTGCTCCGTCTCTGATACGTTTGCAAATATCAACTAGCGCATTAAAATTACTGTAAGGTTCCTACCTGTTTCTCTATTACCCTCAGGAAACGTTTCGTTGTTTTTCCTTAAAACTAGTAAACCACTGGTTCTTTTTGCTTATCGTAATGTAATAAAGTGTCATATCTGTTTTCTATAAAAATGTTGTAATTTTTTTTTTTATTGAATGCATTATATCGCTAAACAGAACACGTAGGCTAACCACCCAAGTCCTTTTAACTTTACCATGGTCCCTTATTATTTCACATTTGCTTAATCAACAGTTGTTTCGAGGAAAAATAGCGAAAATACCTGATTGACAGAACTAAAATAGACATCACGTGCTACCATTTTCTAATTATTCATTCGCTGCTTAGAGAAGGTGCCGCAGGTAAAAAAACAAATTGATATAACCGGCTGGTGGTCTGGTTACAGGGCTTGTTACAAAATGGCGAACGTAAAGCGAAACACGTTACTATCCATTCAGAATTTGACAGAATGACATATTCTTAACATAAGCTTAAAGGCCCTATATCGTTCCGTATTTCCTGGAATAAGTACAGATAAATCGTGTGTGTAAATCATATTACGTGAAAGTGCGTGATACTCTCGTATCAAATGATTATTTTGAAGATTTGGAACGACATCGACAAGTGTATATGCAAAAACGGCTCATTTGGGTTGAGAATATATTTTACGAAGAAGAGCGAACAACGTTTCGACCTTCTTCGGTCACCGTTAGGTAAACCACAACTCTCTGACAAATTTTATCTATTTAATTCACGTGTATTAAAACGATAACATTATATGTTACACGTCATATCTAGCTTCTCCAAGTCACGTAATATTTTATTCCTTTATTTACGTGGCACTGAAGTTAATATTACATCAAAGTACAGACGTAACCAGTCCCAACAGATAGGTTGATGAATTTTTATCGCCTGAATTAGAAAGTATTATACTTACTTATACCCATTACCGGGTTGATTCTTGTAATCTAGGAAATTATATTTAGAACTGCTGACAGTAAAGTGCGTATTATGAACCGAACAGAGAAAATGACCTCCCTATATATGGTCAGTCGAATACATCTTCTTAGGAAATTAGTTGCAACACATAAATATTGTACTTACGTGAGCTTTGTCGTATAAAATGTTTGAATTCGCGCGTGTGTGATTTTTTTTACAGCAAAGCCACATCGGGCTATCTACTGAGTCCACCGATGGGAATCGAGCCCCTGATTTTAACGTTCTAATTCAGTAGACTTACCGTTGTACCAGCAGGTGACTTGAATTCACGTAAAGAAAATCCCAGAATACTTTGTGCTCTTAGGTTTATTATAAGTAAGAGAGTAATATGCTAACACGGATTATGAAATTGAAAACAATATCTCTTTAAAACTAAGCTTATTCCAAATTATCAAAAACGATTGAAACCTGCAGGTGAATCGCTAAATGTCATTTACATAATAATTATGCGACGTAAAATTCATATATTTTTCGCGTCTCATAATGATATGTTATTGAATATTTTCACACGTGACATATATCTACCAATAATAGTCATTTACTATTCTGTTTGTTTTTTTTACTTGGTTTCCAAGATACTTACCGATAATGTTTACTGGTATTCCAGTGTTGAATTGAACAGGCTTTACGAACCATTTTCTCATCAGATACCATATACTTAAAACTGTTAATTTACCAGACGTTTCACGTATTTTTGTTAATATTGTACTTTATATTATAAATTGTAAAGAATGTTAATAGTTTTTCACTGTTATAATGCTATATTCAACATGTTAATTTTACCACACTTGCAACGTTCAACGTTGCTGCGATCAGACTATAGTTTGCTGTTCGTTTAAGGCTAACAGAGACATTCTAGGCATCTATTGATATACACATATATCGCAGGTAAGAAACTATAGTAAATGGCTGGTGGTCGAATAGAGCGCTTATTACAAAATGGTGAATAGAAAGAGTTACTTCAAAGTTCTTTTTTTCTTTTTAAGTAATTGTCAAGTCCCGTTATTTGATTAGAGTATTCCAAAAGCTTGTGGAAGGTGCTTTTAAGTAGACCCCCGATGGCTAAGCGGTATGTCTGCGGACTTAAAACGCAGAAAAATGGGTTTCGATACCCGTAGTGGGCAGAGCACAGATACCCCATTGTGTAGCTTTGTGTTTAATTCAAAACAACAACATCTTTTATGTAGGTATCATTCAGAACATAGGTAACCTTCATGTAGCTTTGCATAACTATCCAAAATAAACAAAACGATTTATCGCACTACTAAATTTAGTGGAATCTCTAGCTTTTTAATTACATAACACCATTTGCTTCAGTGTTGAATTTAATAGACTCTAGATTTTTAATGATGTAACACTATTTTAGTGTCAAATTAAGTTGAATCTCTTGGTTCGTAATGATACAACACAATTTACTTCAGTGTCAAATTTAGTACACTCCAGGTTTTTACTTATATAATACCATTTACTTCTGTGTCAAATTTAGTAGAATCTCTAGGTTTTTAATGACATAACACAATTTACTTTAGTATCAAATTTAGTAGACTCTAGGTTTTTATTGATATAACACAATTTACTTCAGTGTCAAATTTAGTAAAATCTCTAGATTTTTCAATGATATCACACTATTTCCTTCAGTGTCAAATTTTGTCATTTTTTTGAAAGGTTATAGTTTACTGCGCTGTTAAGTTTAATCGACTTTAGATGTTCACAGTTGTTATATTGTTTTTATACTCTACTATAACTAAGTTGCAATTATAGCTTTAGTGTAAATATTCGATGTTTTTTTTATTTGGTTTAATGGAATTTAGTCTTAATATTAATTTTACTCTTTCTGTTGGTAAGTTCGTACATTTGTTCTAGGTGGCGTTTGTTCTTTTTCGAATTTCACACTTCTTTAGTTTCAAGAAAACACAAAGTGCACAATGAACACCTGTAAACTAAGAAACTCAAATTCTGGACACAACGATTCCATTTAAATGATTACTTATACCTGTAGTTCACAAATATTGCACTCTTGGAAGCAGTTTGGTTGAAATGAATGTTGAAACACGAGTAATAACACTTCTGTTAAGCTTTTTATTAACATTATTTTAACACTCGTAATCTTACTTCGTAGTGTAACTAATCGTTTAACGAACCGGGAAGACATGGGGTTTCCAGACGTGACACACAGGTCACGTCTTAACGCCCACCACATATGTCACTCCACAAGAGACAAGGTCCTTAAGAGTAATGGACAAGTGTGTTTGAAATCAATAGAACGAAGATAGCGCATAAGAGCACAAGTTTAGCAACACCAGGGATTGGATTGTAATATCCCATTGTTCCATTTCGCTAATTATAAACATAAACAAAATAACTTAAATAAAGGTTATATATATTTATACATCTGTGTGTTGGAGGTATTAAGGATAAATTTCTAAAAATCATAAAGGGGAAACATGCTATTTTAACTACACCAATTCTTCTCTGAATACACATTGGAATACTGCTAATATATAAATCACCATTTACTTCAAAGTAAAGAAATCTTATGAACGAAATGAAATTAATGTAGTATGTATATATAGAGTAGTCATTGTTATGTGTTTATGTTCTATGTATTATATAGGTGTTTTACTGTATCATTGCTTTATATTTTATGTATTAGATAAATGTTTTGTTGTATCCTTACTTTACATTCTATGTATTAGATAGGTGTTTTACTGTATCCTTACTTTACAGTTTATGTATCAGATAGGTGTTTTGTTGTATTCTTACTTAACATTCTATGTATTAGATAGGTGTTTTATTGTATCCTTACTTAACATTCTATGTATTAGATAGGTGTTTTATTGTATCCTTACTTTACATTCTATGTATTAGATAGGTGTTTTACTTGTATCCTTACTTTACATTCTATGTATTAGATAGATGTTTTGTTGTATCCTTACTTTACAGTCTATGTATTCAATAGATGTTTTGTTGTATCCTTACTTTACATTCTATGTATTAGATAGATGTTTTACTGTATCCTCACTTTACATTCTATGTATTAGATAGTTGTTTTGTTGTATCCTTACTTTACATTCTATGTATTAGATAGGTTTTTTGTTGTATCTTTACTTTACAGTCTATGTATTCAATAGATGTTTTGTTGTATCCTTACTTTACATTCTAAGTATTAGATAGATGTTTTGTTGTATCCTTACTTTACAGTCTATGTATTAAATAGATGTTTTACTGTATCCTCACTTTACATTCTATGTATTAGATAGTTGTTTTGTTGTATCCTTACTTTACAGTTTATGTATCAGATAGGTGTTTTGTTGTATTCTTACTTAACATTCTATGTATTAGATAGGTGTTTTATTGTATCCTTACTTTACATTCTATGTATTAGATAGGTGTTTTATTGTATCCTTACTTTACAGTCTATGTATTAAATAGATGTTTTACTGTATCCTTACTTTACATTCTATGTATTAGATAGATGTTTTGTTGTATCCTTACTTTAAATTCTATGTATTAGATAGGTGTTTTGTTGTATCTTTACTTTACATTCTATGTATTAGATAGGTGTTTTGTTGTATCTTTACTTTACATTCTATGTATTAAATAGATGTTTTGTTGTATCCTTACTTTACATTCTATGTATTAGATAGGTGTTTTATTGTATTTTTACTTTACATTCTATGTATTAGATAGGTGTTTTGTTGTATCTTTACTTTACATTCTATGTATTAGATAGGTGTTTTGTTGTATCTTTACTTTACATTCTATGTATTAGATAGATGTTTTGTTGTATCCTTACTTTACAGTCTATGTATTAGATAGGTGTTTTATTGTATTTTTACTTTACATTCTATGTATTAGATAGATGTTTTGTTGTATTCCTACTTAACATTCTATTGTATTAGCAGATGTTCGTTGTCTCCACTTACTTTCCTTCTATGTCTTAGGATATGTGTTATACTGGTTCCGTACTTACCATTCTATGTATTAGATAGGTGTTTTACTATACCATTTTTGTGCATTTTTAATTATCTTATCAGATTCGAGTATTAATGTAACGTCGATAATAGTAGTACGTGTAAAACTTAAACCCTAACCCACCACCATGTAAGTAAATCTAATGCAGACTAATAAATAAATTACATTAAGTATATTGTGGGACGCGAATGAGAAACACCTTTTCCGATGCAAAACTTTATACACTGATATCATGATGATATATTCAGACCGAAAATTTAGAATTTCTGAGATGAAGATATCTGTTGTGCCTAATCATATCTTAAAATCAACGATAATCGCAAAACCGACCCAGAACGAATTCTGCAATAAATTGTATAATGTAGGCATCTTGTAACAGAATCCGAGAACACAAGCAAAATCAATCACTGGCAGAAGCTATTCACGTATCTCAGGCAACAATCTCTCTCTTCCTATGTACCACAACCACTGTTGACACATTCATTCATTTGGAGAGATTCGTGACATAAGTCAACCTTTGTCTTCCACGGTCTTTTCTTCATTCAGTCATCCTAGTTTCAATCAGACTTTCAATTTCTTCGTTTTCTCACAATATGCCCAAGAAAATCAAACCGTCTCTTTGTTATGTTGGTCGACATTTTCTTCTGTAAGCTGATATTGGTAAGACATCTTCATTTGAGGCGTGACTTGTCCAACTTAAGAACTATAATGCTACTGCTCTGGTTCTTGTTTATTATACTTGATGGTATTGTCCAGCATTCTGATGACACGTGAGTATTAGTATACCATAACAATTAACTTTGTCCACAATTTTATTATTTGTCAGTAAATCTGTTTCGATGACATTCTTTAAACATTGTCATCACGTCAATATTCCTTGTTTTAAGAGCTTCGCATTTGTTGATTTCTATTTGTAATCAATAAAAGCGCCAAAATTAGATTGTATATTGTATGGGTGAGGTTTACAAACTATTCACGTCCATTCTTGTTTTCTTCAACCTCATTCTACGAAGTGCACTGTTCGTCATTTACACCCACGTTCTGTAGGTGTAAGAATGTTTATTGTCTGAATCTACTGCGGCTCAGAAAGTGACGAACAATGGACATCACATTAAAAAGCTAAGTTGCCAACACCGTGAAAAACGTAACAAGCGAAAATTCTGGATCATGTGTCATGAGCGAACATAAAGCTTTGATAAATGATAGTGTGAGGGCGTTGAGAAGATAATAATAATATATATATATATAAGTAATCACTATAAGCTCAGGAAATGGAAGACAGAAAGTTCATATCGATCTGTGTATCGGACACTTCGATTTGTTTGGAACTAACTTTAGTTTCGAAACTGCCTTGGACACCCACGTTTAGATAGGTTGAAGTAGTGATTGATTACAGCTACGTATACACCATTTTTTGTATTTTTTGGTATATAGTCTCAACAATGGAGACATAACAATATTGGAAAGGTTATATATTTTTGCTGTATGCTTGGGTGTGTGTGTGTGTAGTAAAATTAAGCCCTGAAACCAATTTTATGGAGCGTGCAAGTGTAAGAGAAATACAAACAAGACAAGGTTATTTCAGATTTACTTCGACCATGGTGTCGTCAACGTTAAAAATGTAGTAAGAAAATAAATATATGTATATATTCAAATTTGGCATATAGTCTATATACTGTGCACTCAGTGTTAACTTCTGTTCAAAGAAACCTAAGGATGTAAGCCACAATTAAATATCAGAACGTTAGAAGAATAGCTAATTAAATCTGTTACTTTTTATTATAAAGATTAGAATGCATTTTTTCTTCAGCTGTGAACCCTAGCTTTTAACGATATTTTCGTCCGTAATCCCAACAGCATTTTACGAGGTTCTATCACTTCACAAGCCATAAATTCGTATACTAGATTAACAATGCAAAATAATCTATGTGACAAATGTATATGTTTACAAACATGCTTACAAATATATAACTTCTAACTAGTACTGTTAATGTAACATTAAGGAAAAAATAGATATACATTACTTATGTAACACAGAACATACAATCTGTTTTTCTTTATATATTTCTAATGAAAGCGTTAAAAGCAATTTTTTCTATGTTTAAGCTTTTATCAAATTGCATCATAAAACACATGTCGATGTACAATACAAGATTTGTTTCAGAGTCCTCCTGTAAGTTGTCTTACAAAATAAGTATCGAACCGACGTTGAAAAGTGAGTTAACAATTTTGAACGAACACAAACGTTTTAAAGGTCAACACTTCTGTTTCCTTTTGTAAACGTAAACTGCTAAAGGGGCTATTTGTTTTTAGGTCACCATAAAGATTCAATCCCAATTTTAGCATTACAAGTCCAATAGCATACAGGTGCTCTAAGAAAGCATCTTGCCCTGTCACTCGTATATTACTGGCTCACCTAAAGTTTCAATCTTAGATTTTAATAATAAAGAAAAAAAAAACATTTTCTCTAAAGAATTATGTTAAATAGATGAAAATAAAGTTCTTAATCTCAAACCCAGAGCAGAAAATTTCTATAAAACAAACTTATGGCTATAAATTTGTCTTATGAAATAAGTTATCTGTACGTGGCAACATTAAGCATCTTAGCCCAGTAGCAGGAAAGCTTTATACGAGTACAAAGTATCCGTTATAATAATAGAGAACAAGTGTTTATTATCACCAATAGGTAACACACTATCTAAGCAAAAATGACAGCGAATTTTGCTATCTAAATGTACATTTCAATATTATTTGATAATGAAACAAATCCAAAAACTGTGTGTGTTTTCTTATAGCAAAGCCACGTCGGGCTATTTGCTGAGCTTACAGAGGGGAATCAAACCCCTAATTATAGCGTTGTAAATCTGTAGACATACCGCTGTACTAACAGCGGGCGTCCAAAAACTAAGACAAAAAGTGGTGTAATGTGTGGACAATAGCTAAAACATAAATCCCTTTGTAAGGAAATAAACTGCTAAAATAAACTGTTTTCAGATATCAAACCATGTGGGACTTCAACAGCTAAACAGTAAATTACTTTGTAAGAAAACAAAACGACAGTAATAAATTATTCTCAGATAACAAACCATGTAAGGTTTTAATAGCTAAAAACTGAATCCCTCTATATAACACCTAAACTAACACACTAAACTATTTTTACAAACAAATCATATTGTATCATAAAAGCAACTTACATTCTGAACTTTTTATGGTTTGTTTCCCACCAATAAAGCTTGTTGTATAATATTCAACCAAAGCTGTCATAAGTACTTATATATGCGTTATTGCTTTAAGTACAGAGTCATGTCTTGTGTTACATTATATGGATCGAGAGAAATGTTGTTAAAACATGGACACGTTCTGCGAAGCAGTCATCACAGTGACATCTCTGCTGTCAAACATTAAAGAAACTATTAGCAAAAGGAACTACCGGAAGCAACTTGAAAGATGCGATGCTGAAATGTTACTGACGTCACACTCCATTTTACTGGTGCCGCAGCTATAGCAACGTATCATAACTCTAAGTTATTTAAAAGTTCTATTCAGGTGAGAAAGATGCGGGTTAAGTGACACGAAGAAGCCAGTCATTTGAAAATAACACAGTTAACCGAGGAAGATACATCGGTCGTAAATAACACTAATATGTAACTGAGGAAGCCACTTCAATTCTACATAACACACTTATGTATCTGAGAAAGCCACTTCAATTCTAAATAACACATTTATGTATCTGAGGAAGCCACTTCAATTATAAGTAACACAGTTATGTATCTGAGGAAGCTGCATCAATTCTACATAACACAGTTATGTATCTGAGGAAGCTGCATCAATTCTAAATAACACAGTTATGTATCTGAGGAAGCTGCATCAATTCTAAATAACACAGTTATGTATCTGAGGAAGGTACGTCAATTGTAAATAACACACTTATGTATCTTATAACACTACATCAATTATAAATAACACAGTTATGTATTTGAGGAACGTACGTCAATTGTAAATGACACTCTTATGTGTCAGAAGAACCCACTTTAATTGTAAATAATACTTTTACATATCAGAAGAACCCACTTTAATTGTAAATAACACACTAATTTATCTGAGGAAGCAAAATCAATTGTAAATAACAGTTATGTATTTGAGGAAGCCACGTCACATGTGAACAGCACTGATACGTATCTGAGGAAGCCACGTCACATGTGAACAACACTGATACGTATCTGAGGAAGCCACGTCACATGTGAACAACACTGATACGTATCTTAGGAAGCCACGTCTTTTGTAAAAGACTGGTTTGTATCTTCTATGTCAAGTCAGGATTGAACTCGTGTCTTTATTTATCAACACGAGCTTAAATTACGTTGTGGTCAATAGATCAAATCAGACAGTATCTCATCAATCGTATTTTAAATAGCTGTTTTCATTCAACTTCGATAAATCTTCTTTAGAAGTTTATTTTATCGCAGTTAACGAAACATTTGGAACATAGTAAGTGTTACTAATATCTTAATGCTTGTATTTATATCATGTGTGTATATACTTGTGCATAATAAACTAAGAAATGTGCAGGAATAATACATATTTGTAATGTGAATAGTGTGCTTCAACACAGTTAAGTGACATGTACGAAAAGTGAAATAATCTTTCAAATGATGTAAATCATTAAAATGTAATAATATCATGGCTATCACTGAGAAACGTCAAATGCCATAACCTTTTTATTTGCTGGAATCCTAAAATGTTAAACATTTTAACTGTGGCACTTAACAGCAAGTTAATAAAGTAGCTTCTAACAACCAGGAAGACAGATTTCCACAAATATTTCATTGATTATGTAAACAAAATATTGTTGGTAAATACGTATTTATACACATGGCTTCGCATGACATAAGAAATAACTTAGAAACACTAAAATATGCGCACACGTGTGCACATTTCGTTTTAGAAAAAACAAATAAACCGCCCATGTACAAAGGTGTTAAACTCAACACGTTACTCGACTGATGAAACTAGTTAATTACAATTATTTTTAGTAAGATCCAAGCTGCTGCTTACCGACAACAGACGAATAGACCCACCATAACACCAAGTACGCAGGACACTTCACCAATACAGGCATCTCAGGTATTTGTGTGCTTATTGTTTCATCAGCTAGAAGAATCTAAAACAACACAAGAACTAGTCTTCAATCAACTGATGATTTCCCAAAAACACCGTGAAAACATCACGTCTTACAGCGTCCTCAGAGGCTGACGCACAGAGCGCAGAGAGAAAATACATTCTACTGGTCTTAAACAGCTCTTTTATAGAGGTGGAAGGATCGAATTGTTCCAGAGCATGCGCTGTTTGCGATTCTACGTAGTATTCAAGGGCTTCGTGAAGAAAGTATGATGTCTCACACCATTTTATACACACGTATGTACTTCCACAGATACAAGTGTAGTAACAGAAATCCAGTTTGACAAGAACCGTAAAGTTCTTATAATGTGGCAGTTTATCCTTCTCATAACTGACATTTTTCATCAGTTATTAACCTTTCAAACCCAACTGAAAGACAGTATGAAACTCTAACCATTATCTCTAACTGTACTTGAAGTCCTCAGTGGACTTTAGATGGAAACTTTAAACAATATCAGTGATCACAATGAGTTGTAGGATGAGCGTTTTCACTAATTTTTAGTTTGGTTGAAACATACTGGATTTTTATAGTGTCAAGAACTGCTGTTGCTTTTTAACTTGGCAAAGGGCAATACTGAAATACAGTGTGAAACATCTTCATGAGTTTATATGTTTAATGAAACGACACCAAGTTGCGATGAGAAACATCTCCATCAGATTCCAACTTAAAAGAGGCGACACTAAGAAATATCTCTATCAGTTTATAGCTTTTACGAAACGACACCAAGTTGTGATGAGAACTTTCTTCTTTCATCAGTTTATAAATGTTACGTTGAGTTGTAGTGTGAAACATCTCCGTCAGTTTATAATTTTAATGAGATTATATTGAGTTGTTGTACGAAACATTTTTATAAGATTATATACCTTTAAGGAAACGATACGTACTTGGAATAAAAAAATTTAAAAATATGTTTCTAAAGTTTAATCAAGGCAATGAGAAGATTAAATATTACACTTTTATATTTTTATCATATTCGTTTGAGATAACTATTCCTAGAAAGTCAGTTAGAAATTCCAATTACAGATTATACATCTTACATTCTATTAATTTAAAGTTAGGTAAGACAAAAAATATTTCTGACCTATGTTTAAAAATTAGATGAAACGATGTAATGAAGTTTTTTTTAAACATTAAACATTCATTTATTTTTGTAGTAGTTGCTCTAAATTACACGCCGACTGTCTAGTTAGTAATGATTTTCACTTCTTCTTAAGAAGTACCTTTGGAAAGGGTTGTACAATATATGGTTTTTACCTTTTAAACACTATCTATTTGGGTTTTGTAACTACAACAAGATTGCTGAGGCTATAACCACTGTCCAAAAGTTTGAGCTACTGATTAAAAAGAATGAAACCAATCTGAATAATATTGCCTTACACTATACATCATAATGATTGACTGTCACACTTCTAACGCATCTTTAAAATATGAGGAATATTTCATGAAGATTCGATGTCGATTCTTCATCTGCAGTATCCTAAGTTCTACATCAGAACCAGCCAGTTTTCTCAAACTTTGTAAAAGTTTAATTATAGAGGCATATGTGTAACCCTTATCTATATTCGTTCTCTTAAAGTTTCTCTTAGAAACTCGGTGAATGTTCTCTTAGTTAAATTATAATTTCTGGTTTATTTTTTTTACTTGACAATTTCACTTAAACATCACTGTTAGAAATTCTGACGAAACTTACAACATGATCAGATGGGTTTTTAGACCCATAGTGATTTTCTGTATGTTTGATTGTGGAATTCGCGAAAAGCTACACGAGGGCTATCTGCGCTAGTCGTCCTTAATTTAAGAGAGCAAGCCTAGAAGGAGGACAGCTAGTCATCACCACCCACCGCCAACTCTTAGGATATTCTTTTACAAGACGAATAGTGAGATTAATCGTCACGTTATAACGCCCCTAGGGTTGAACATGTTTGATGCGACATGGATTCAAACCCGTGACCCTCAGATTACGAGTCAAACGTCTTAACCCACCACGCCATGACGGGCTCAAGTAATTTTCTCTCAAAAGTTTAACTTTTGTCATAATTAAGCCTAACGAGTGAGCGACTTCAAATCACATTTTACGAAAATATTTCCTAGAATAACCAAAATTATTGTGATTTCCAGAAACTTTGTGATTATAAGAACTCACGATTTAAAATATGTCGATTTGATTTTTTGGCAATGTAGCTCTAGAATATTCACATGGAATCACAAGACAATACATCATCAGAAAAGTCCCCCGCTAGTACAGCAGTCAATCTACGGATTTACAACGCGAAATTAAGAGGTTCGATTTCCCTCAGTGGACTCACTATATAGCCCCATGCGGCTTTGCTATAAGAAAACACGCGCACTACCATCAGAAAAACAAACCGAAAACTTAAGCGAGGGGCCCGGCATGGCCAAGCGTGTTAAAGAGTTCGACTCGTAATCCGAGGGCCGCAAATTCGAATCCCTGTTGCACCAAAAACATGCTCGCCCTTTCAGCCGCGGGGGCGTTATAACGTGACGGTTAATCCCACTATTTGTTAGCAAAAGAGTAGCCCAAAAGTTGGCGGTGGGTGGTGATGACTAGATGCCTTCCCTCTAGTCTTATAATGGTAAATTAAGGACGGCTAGCGCAGATAGCCCTCGAGTAGCTTTGCGCGAAATTCAAAACAAATAAACAAAGGTAAATTATTTCTGATCAGGCCCTCACTTGTAAAAATAATCTTTGATATCCTTGTAGAGCCTGAAAATTTCGTTAATTATATTTATATCCAGTTTTTGTAGTTTCTTTCCCCGACAAAACCAAAAGTCATGAACACTGAAAATCAACTAGTTCTAACGAGTGTAAAATACACAGATGCGACCTGCTTATTAAGACATTACAAGACATGTGGTCCTGATAATACCCTAGACTTAGAACAAGAGACTTTATGTTCGTGGATAAGTAGGATCTGAAACTGATTAACTGAGGTAATCTGAAGACTATAAGAACAAAACAGACATCCAGTTTCTTCCCAAAGATTGTCAGTTGGATTTAGATCCGGTGAATATGCTTTTAAAGATGAGTAAGTGAGATCGTTCTTGTATTTTGAGAATTTCGGAGAATAAAGGGGGCGTATCAGTGTTGCATGTTTACACTTTTTATTCCAAGTAGAAGTCTAATGTGTTGTGAGATTTGTAATGCACATGGAACACACGTGATGCTCATACTACACATTAAAGCTTGTTCGATAGTATTTTCGATCATTTCAGATACTTACTGTTAGCCTATTAATTTCCTTAATTACCCACGTGCACCAGTTTGATAAGTTAGTCAACGTGAACAGACAAAACATTAACACCTTGGTAACTATAACTACTCTCACAGGATGTTATAAAAATTAACACTTGGTAACTATAACTACTCTCATAGTATGTTATAAAAATTAACACTTGGTAACTATAACTACTCTCATAGGATGTTATAAAAATTAACACTTGGTAACTATAACTACTCTCATAGGATGTTATAAAAATTAACACTTGGTAACTATAACTACTCTCACAGGATGTTGTAAAAATTAAAACTTGGTAACTGTAACTACTCTCATAGGATGTTATAAAAATTAACACTTGGTAACTATAACTACTCTTACAGGATGTTATAAAAATTAACACTTGGTAACTATAACTACTCTCATAGGATGTTATAAAAATTAACACTTGGTAACTATAACTACTCTCACAGGATGTTGTAAAAATTAACACTTGGTAACTGTAACTACTCTCATAGGATGTTATAAAAATTAACACTTGGTAACTATAACTACTCTCATAGGATGTTGTAAAAATTAAAACTTGGTAACTATAACTACTCTCACAGGATGTTATAAAAATTAAAACTTGGTAACTGTAACTACTCTCACAGGATGTTATAAAAATCAACACTTGGTAACTATAACTACTCTCATAGGATGTTATAAAAATTAACACTTGGTAACTATAACTACTCTCACAGGATGTTGTAAAAATTAAAACTTGGTAACTATAACTACTCTCAAAGGATGTTGTAAAAATTAGCACTTGGTAACTATAACTACTCTCATAGGATGTTGTAAAAATTAACACTTGGTAACTGTAACTACTCTCACAGGATGTTATAAAAATCAACACTTGGTAACTATAACTACTCTCATAGGATGTTATAAAAATTAACACTTGGTAACTATAACTACTCTCACAGGATGTTATAAAAATTAACACTTGGTAACTATAACTACTCTCAAAGGATGTTGTAAAAATTAAAACTTGGTAACTATAACTACTCTCACAGGATGTTATAAAAATTAAAACTTGGTAACTGTAACTACTCTCACAGGATGTTATAAAAATCAACACTTGGTAACTATAACTACTCTCATAGGATGTTATAAAAATTAACACTTGGTAACTATAACTACTCTCACAGGATGTTATAAAAATTAACACTTGGTAACTATAACTACTCTCACAGGATGTTATAAAAATCAACACTTGGTAACTGTAACTACTCTCATAGGATGTTATAAAAATTAACACTTGGTAACTATAACTACTCTCATAGGATGTTGTAAAAATTAACACTTGGTAACTATAACTACTCTCATAGGATGTTGTAAAAATTAAAACTTGGTAACTGTAACTACTCTCACAGGATGTTATAAAAATCAACACTTGGTAACTATAACTACTCTCATAGGATGTTATAAAAATTAACACTTGGTAACTATAACTACTCTTACAGGATGTTATAAAAATTAACACTTGGTAACTATAACTACTCTCATAGGATGTTATAAAAATTAACACTTGGTAACTATAACTACTCTCACAGGATGTTATAAAAATTAACACTTGGTAACTATAACTACTCTCACAGGATGTTGTAAAAATTAAAACTTGGTAACTATAACTACTCTCATAGGATGTTGTAAAAATTAGCACTTGGTAACTATAACTACTCTCATAGGATGTTGTAAAAAATTAACACTTGGTAACTGTAACTACTCTCACAGATGTTATAAAAATCAACACTTGTAACTATAACTCTCTCATAGGATGTTAAAAAATTACACTGTAATATAACTACTCCTCACAGGTGTTGTATTAAACTTGGTAACTATAAATATCCATAGACATGTGTAAAAATTAAAACTTGGTAACCTGTAACTATCTCACAGGATGTTTAAAATCACATTTGGTAACTAAAAAATACTCTCATTGATGTTATAAAAATTAACACTTGGTACCTATATAAAACTACTCGCACAGAATTTATAAAAATAAAACTTGGACTGTAACTACGCTCCAGGATGTTATAAAAATCAACACTGGTAACTATAACTACTCTCATAGGATGGTCTAAAAATTAACACTTGGTAACTATAACTACTCTCTACGATGTGTAAAGCACTTGGTAACTATAACTACTCTCATAGGATGTTGTAAAAATTACACTTGGTAACTATAACTACTCTCATAGGATGTAAAAATAACACTTGGTAACTGTAATACTCTCACAGGATGTTATAAAAATTAACACTTGGTAACTATAACTACTCTCATAGGATGTTATAAAAATTAACACTTGGTAACTATAACTACTCTCACAGGATGTTATAAAAATCAACTTTTTGTAACTATAACTACTCTCATAGGATGTTGTAAAAATTAAAACTTGGTAACTATAACTACTCTCATAGGATGTTATAAAAATTAACACTTGGTAACTATAACTACTCTCATAGGATGTTATAAAAATTAACACTTGGTAACTATAACTACTCTCATAGGATGTTATAAAAATTAACACTTGGTAACTATAACTACTCTCACAGGATGTTATAAAAATCAACTTTTTGTAACTATAACTACTCTCACAGGATGTTGTAAAAATTAAAACTTGGTAACTATAACTACTCTCACAGGATGTTATAAAAATCAACTTTTTGTAACTATAACTACTCTCATAGGATGTTATAAAAATTAACACTTGGTAACTATAACTACTCTCACAGGATGTTGTAAAAATTAAAACTTGGTAACTGTAACTACTCTCATAGGATGTTATAAAAATTAACACTTGGTAACTATAACTACTTTCATAGGATGTTATAAAAATTAACACTTGGTAACTATAACTACTCTCACAGGATGTAAAAATTAAAACTTGGTAACTATAACTACTCTTACAGGATGTTATAAAAATTAACACTTGGTAACTATAACTACTCTCATAGGATGTTATAAAAATTAACACTTGGTAACTATAACTACTCTCACAGGATGTTGTAAAAATTAGAACTTGGTAACTGTAACTACTCTCATAGGATGTTATAAAAATTAACACTTGGTAACTATAACTACTCTCACAGGATGTTATAAAAATCAACACTTGGTAACTATAACTACTCTCATAGGATGTTATTTAAAAATTTAATACTTCATAGGTATATAACTCCTCATAGGATGTTATTCAGTATGGTAACTATAACTACTCTCATAGGATGATAAAAATTTAATACTTGGTAACTGTAACTACTCTCATAGGATGTTATCACATACTTATAAACGTTTCCGAGAGTTTTATATTGTTTAATATTCATGTACCAGACCTCTCTATTACTGATTAAAATGTTGAATACAGATTGAGGTAGACCTAACATAATAAACTTTAGGCCCCAGCATGGCCAGGTGGTTAAAACACTCATCCATTGTGTAACTTTGTGCTTAAATAAGAAAACAAAATATTTAGAATTTTTCAGTTTTTTTAGCGCATAAAAAATAAAAAATAGAAGAAATTCACTACAGAATAATATGTTTGTATAAGACGATTGTTTTGTTTGTTTTTATGAGATGTTTGTTTCGTTTGTTTGTATGAGATGTTTGTTTTGGTTATTTGTATGAGATGTTTGGTGTGTTTGTTTGTATGAGGTTTTTGGTTTGTTTGTTTGAAATTCGTACAAAGCTACTCGAGGGCTATCTATGCTAGCCGTCCCTAATTTAGCAGTGTAAGACTAGAGGGAAAGCAGCTAGTCATCATCACCCACCGCCAACTCTTAGGCTACTCTTTTACCAACGAATAGGAGGATTGATCGTAACATTATAACGCCCCTACGGCTCAAAGGACGAGCATGTTTGGCGGGACGGGGATGCAAACCCGCGACCCTCAAATTACGAGTCGCACACCTTAACAAGCTTTAACATGCGGGCCCAATAATATAAGAACGTATAACTTGTTCGCTCGTGTTAAAATTTCTGTTTGTTTTTAAAAACAAACAAACCATAAGTTTAATCTAGATGTCATTATGATTTTATTTGTTTTAAATTGCTATATAGATTGTATTGTTGTATATTTCTTTTTTTCTCATTTCGATGTTTTTGCACCGTAACTTACATGATTTACTACGAGTAAAAAACGTAATTTATGTTTTTCTAGTACAAATGAAATTATCTGAGTTTCCAACAGAGAAAAAAATAAGAATTTTAAAATTCGGAAGCAAATAGAAGTTGCTAGATTTAATAAATTCAGACACATATATCTTTATACATTTGTGTATGCGAGAGAGAAAACGAACTGTAATGTTATTGTAATGTTCGTTGTTGTTTCTTAAAATGAAAAAAATATATAAAAAAATTCCTTGAACATGCATCGATAAATGAACATGCTGGAACAAATTCAACTTTCGATTTACCAAACTCAGACTTTTATACGATGTGGCGAATGAAGGGCTGAAAACCAATATTCTGTTATTATTTGTTTCTAATCTTTAATAATCAATGCTTAGATAGTAAGCAGCCACCAGAGTGTTCTGAACAACAAGAGAAATGAGTGATTTTTGTTCGGTTTACGTTTGTTTTTAGTTTCTAGTAGTGACGACCTACATTTTTAAATATTATACTCCAAGAAGAGGAATAATACACCGTGTTTCATCACACACGTATGATGCTTCGAGAATAAATTGTATTACAAAAAATGGGTGGTTTTATGGAATGAGTCAAAAGTCCTGACTTAACCAATTAGAACCGAGCGTCTTGTACAACTTATCAGCTTCGGTTTTATAACATAGTAAAACTTTAATTTATTGAATATATATACAGTCCACGTAAAGGAAATGTTATTAGAATAATGTTTTTTATAACTACGTGCATGTATTTATTACCGTAGTGTACTTTGGGTAAAGTTATTTCAGTTTGATCGAACTAAGAACTATTTTACTTTTTGTCCAGAAAATTAGGACAATATTTAGACATTTCTAAAGGATGGTCTTCCGGCGAGACAGCGATAGATTTGCGTAATTAAAACGCTAAAATACGGGGCTCGATTCTCCTCTGCAAATACAGCAGATAGCCTAATGTGGTTTTGTTGTAAAAAAAAAAACGTACAAACATTGTCAGGTTTTATGTGTAGGCCGAATGCTTCACAGTTGGTGTCTGTGCTTTGTTGAATATAAATTTCAACAATAAATAATCAGCACACAGTCCACTTGTTTTGAAACAACATATTAAAACAATCCACGCGTATATACACTGTTAGTTATTACAGTTGTATCCAAAGCTTTAAACAATTGTTTACACAGGTTGGTTTATTCACTTGAAAACACAACTGACAAGATGAATTATTATTTTCTGCTCTGTTATAACGAAACACTCTGTGATATAATCGCCATTATACGTTCTTTACTGTTAAATTTATAGTCACGTAATTTAGATCAATCGAACTTTCGAACTAAATTTTCGATGCGTATTGATAACCCGACAGAGGTCTCAAACGTTCCACACAGAGACACTATTAGGTATTACAACGCAATAATATTCAGTTAAAATAATGAGAAAAAGTAGGAACGTTCCAGTAACATGACAATATAATATAACAGCCGGCAACTGAAAGCGACTGAACTACACCTTGTTACGTAAACAAACCGGTGATAAACTATCTTTTCTAAAAAGTAAGTAAGTTTAACGCTCGTGCTTTATGAACTGTCTGTCATGATTTAGACAATTAACTCGCAATTAACTAAATAGAAACAGGATAATCTAACACACGCACAGTATAGAAGAACAAATGATGTCACTATAGAAAGCTCACAAAATAACAAAGGTGAGTGTTTTGGTTGTCATAGCAACCTGTATTTCTTAAAAGTGGGAGAATGTTCTTACCTGGTTTCTCAAATAAATACCAAGCTTAATAAAATACGCGAATCTATGTTATTGAACATAGCTTTATGCACTAAAAAACATACTGTAGCTAAACCTAACATGCTTAGTTACAAGCTGGATGTTCATATATGTACATCACTTCGAAGCCATGACTCTACACAGATATTTGTTTGTTTGTTTAAATTTTGCACAAAACTACACGAGGTCTGTTTGCGCTAGTCGTCCCTAATTTAACAGTGTAAGACTTTAGGGAAGGCAGCTAGTCATCACCACCCACCGCCAACTGTTGAGCTACTACTTTACCAACGAATAGTAGGATTGACCATAATGTTATAACGTCTCCACGACTGAAAGGACAAGCATGTTTGGTGCGAAGGAGATCCGAACTCACAATCTTCGAATTACGAGATCAGCCTGTTAATCACCTTGGCCCTACATAGGCGTATTAGAAGAAAACCAAAACAAACGCTGGTCCATTTGAAACTAGATATTTTAAATTCTCTTTTGAAAGGAATAACCTCTGAGCCTAGTTATTCATAATGTTTTTGAACGTTAAAAAGTTAGCCAAGATATATTTGCTTTAAGGTATGTTAAACTTCACTTTGTTTTCTAAGTTGTGTTTCATGTAAATATTTATATACATATGTAAGCAGAGATATATTTTTTAAAAAACCTAATTTAATATCAATATGTGAATATTTAAATGCAATGTTTTTAGTAAAATAAAGACATTCCTTTGTTGGAAAAATTTCAAACAGCTATTCTAAAAACTTCATATAAAATAGTGTAACTTTATTAACAGTTAAAACTATAGTGAAGTATAGCATATTTCTAGTGCTTGAGTTAAAACGTACGTTATCATTCAATATCAGCTTGGACAAACAAAGTATTTGTTATAAGATCGCGATGTCGTAATATTGTAATCAAAATGCACGTAGTCTGATAGTCATGGAAGGTGAGAGCTTTTTCGCAAATATATGCGTGTTAGAATCTACTCCGAAAACACTTGCACATTCTCATCCCTAAATTGTTAATGATATATCCTTCAGAAATTTCGTTCACTCGTAGCATTATTGTTTCATTAATTCTATGCTACAGCGTGAAATAAAAGTGAGCTCTTTTGTAGACAATTAATTATTTTCCTTTCACAAATATTTCGAAGCAAAGGAAGAAAAAAAATTTCCCCACGTACAGTGACAAAGTTGTAAAATAGCTTATCTGGGTTTATTATTAATATTTGTTATTAGGTTTTTTTTCATATCAAAGCATTAGCCATTGTCTCCAGAGACTGGGCAACTATTGGGAGCGAGAATAGGAAATTTAATTCGAGATGCGTAGCTAACTAGCTTGGGGACTAACAAGGTGAGAGATAAGCCCAATGGACAAATGTTTGTTCTATTATAATTCTGTGACTATCAAATGACTACTTGGGATCAGCAATTTCATCTCCGCTATTTTCTGCTCTGAAAATTGCGAAAAGGTGTATGTTTCGCGAGAGAAAGTATTTGAACGAAATATAAGTGTCTTCATTTTACACAGTGTAATAAGAAACGGTGACTAGTAGCTACTTTTGTTTCGAACGTTCAACTTCTATTCGTATCTCCCGAGACATACGGTAAGAATGCATAAAATGAGCGTCTGGTTTTATCTTTTATGCATTGGATAGTAACTTTGAGAGCTGTAAGCTAAACGTAGTGACCTGTGGGATTAAATATATAAAAGAAACCTAAACCTGAAGCTACAACTCTAAATATTTGTTATACACAGCTTATCCTTTATATACGTTGGTGGTATTAAATAACTTGTTTGTTTTATCTAGTTAAACTGATTAAATTAAAATCAATGTAAAGTTTGTATTTACCGTGAATTCTTGTGATCGTATTTAACTCTGAAAAGAAACATTAAAGCTAAATAAGATTTTTCTTTTGTCTTTTTGTTGTTGTCTGTTTTATACGCAAAAATGCACAACGGGTTACGTGAGTTGTACCTTTAAAACCAAACAAAAGCTGTCTGGAACACTCAGCGAGATCTTTAGAGATTTTCATCCCGCTAGTAAAGCGGTAAGTCTACGGATTTACAACGCTAAAATCAGGTGTTCGATTCCTCACGGTGGGATCAACAGTTACCCCGATGTGGCTTTGCTTTAAGAAAACACACACTTTTGAGATTTTAGAGATCACACAAGGAATATCAGAGATCTGACAATTTTGTGTTAAAAAGTAACTAAACTCATATAACGGTTTTATTTTATGTATAAAGTGATTTTCACAATATTTGGAGAGTGTTCAACGAATGCGTACAACCAAACAAATCATTGTTTCTGATTACAACCAGTTCCTTCTTGTCAGAAACTCGCAGAATTTTTTTTCATACATAATACACGTGAGTATTGTTTGTTATTTTCTGATTTATCACACCTTATCCTGAGTTGGCAGAAAAGTGTTGAACCCAGGAAAGTTAAGAAAACGAGTTTTACAAGGATGTCCTCCCACGAGAAGCTTTGACATCAAAAATTGTCGCTACGGACAGGTTAAGGTGGAAACCATCTCGTGGTTTCAGTTGTGACAAGTGGAACTAGAAAGCCCTGTAAAAACGTCTATTTTGAAGTTTAAACCAAATTGTTTTGGTTTTGTTTGGCATGTGGTAGGAAGAAACAAAATGAGTCATAGACTTAATACCACCGGCAATGAAACATAAGTAAAAATCTGACTTTAAAGACAACATCTATTAGAGATTCCATCCATAATTGCTCAATACTGTTAAGCGTTAGATGGAAAAAATTGTGAAAAAAACTATTGTGATTAAATCTTTATAAAACAATTGAGGCCCAGCTTATTAAGAAAGCTATTTACAGCTATTTCAAATAGCGCATTAATAGTACAAAATAGCACTGAAAAATTCATAATAAGTTAAGTCGGTGAGACCTAAAAAAACCACAATAGATGAACCAATAGGTTTTGACAAGTCATTAGGTTGAAGAGAAATATGCATAATTCTATTTATGAGACCTTAAAATAGCAAGTTAGGCTTAATTGTGGAGTAATAAAATAAGTGTATGACACTCAAGCGGTAAAATCTCATGAGACGAAACATGACAACAATGAACCTGAGTTAACTGAGGCTAAAAAGAGGACATGAGGCTGTATCTTTTAAGTTAATGAGAATTATGAAGAGCATTCAGCTCAACAGGTGGAATCCGACAGGTAAAATTAGTTGAATAATTTTGAGCAAATTAAAATTAGAAACGTCATTGTATTTGTTTCCCACATTCGACTAGTCATCAGATGGTCTCGGATTCGAATCATCATCACACCAAACGTGTTTGTCCTTTCAGCCGGGGGAGCGTTATCATGTCACAGTCAATCCTACCATTCGTTGATAAAAGAGTTGGTGGTGGGTGGTGATGACTAGCTGCCTTCTCTCTAGTCTTACACTGCGAAATTATGGACGGCTAGCGCAGAGAGATCTCGTGTAGCTTTGCGTGAAATTTAGAAACAAACAAACAATTTCCTTTATAGTTTCCTTGAACACATGAAAACTTAACGAATTCATTTAGTTTTCTTTGAATTGCGGGTCTTTAAAATGCAAAAAATATATATTTATATATATGGTATGAACGTGGAAATATTGTGCAGGTATTTAAATTTCAACATTAAACGAATAAACGTCAGAGTTTATTTTGTTTTTTTGAAAAACAATTTGTTTTTCTATCTTCTAAAAATACATGTGAAAACCCCAAATCCTGTACTTTATTTGAGTTATTTTCAATTTTCTGTTCGGTGCCGTAGACGAGATAGCTCGTCTAAGTCGATCGGTAACACAGTGCCACGGACGAGTTAATTCGTTCTCAATAATTCTTACCTTCAACGCTAGATGTCAGCACCATACATCCATTTGACCTACTTGCAAATTGTTTCACTTTCGATCCAAAATGACGTCACGAAAATAGTTACAAAATGAAGAAGCATTAGAGTTGTATTGTAGCAGCTGAAATATTTGGCAGTCAACAGGTTAAAGAAAGAAATTATAATTATGATATTTATCCTTAATTTTTACAGAAAATACTGAGTCTAGTTATATATACAACTCACATTAAGAATTCTGATCACTTTAGTATTCTAGAATCGTAATATGGCTACTACACAGACCATGAAATCTAATGTTTCAATCATTAAAAATATGTTGTTGTAAGAAGAAACACTGTATATTACTGTACGGTTATGGTTATTGAAAAAAAAATTCAAATAACATGAAAAATACGAGCCATCCTAAAAGGGCAGTGCTGCCACCTGCCTGATGTTCACCACCCACAATCAATAGTTAAATAATGGAAAGCTAGAAGCATATATTTTGGAGTTTTCAACAATATCAGTGATTAGCTACGATACAAAAGAGGAAAGTAACTGATAATAATAGAAGTGGTCGCCATCACTACTTACATACCAAAAGATTTGTTCTTTTAGAATCTCAGCATGAAATAAATTCTGAAAACAAAAGTAGTTTATATCCCAAAGACCGGTTTCTGTCTACATCCCATGCTTTGTGCGGTCTGTATAGAAGTTGAAATGTGTGCTATACATGACTCAAATTGTGAATGTGTGGAGGATAACGTGTGCACACACATTAAAGAAATGACTTTAGAAAAAAAAATTAAAGTTGTATGCGTCATATCAACATTAGAAGATTATAGATAATAGATTATAAATAATAATAGATTATAAATAATAATAGATTATACTTAATGGATTATAGGTAATAACAGGATATATGTTTTCTTATAGCAAAGCCACTTCGGGCTATCTGTTGCGTCCAGCGGGGGATATAATAGGATATAAATAGTAAATTATAAAGAATAATAATAGATTACAGACAATAACATATTATAAATAATGAAATATAGACAAAAACAGATTAGGAATAATGGATTATAGATAATAACGGATTAGCAATAATAGATTATACACAGTAACAGATTGTAAACATTGAACTAGAGACAATAACATAATATAAATAATGGGTTTTTCGTTATAACAGCATAAATCGAAGCATAAGTCATTTTATAAAGTCAGCCCTGCTCAGCTGTTGCAGTCAAAGTCTCCACACCGAATTAGTCAGAGGTAAATATGCAGGCTCGTAACTCTAAAATCGGCGTTTCAATACCCGTTGTGAGGTTTTACGAAAACCAATCAAACATAACGTTTCTGTCATAAGAAACATTTTAAGACTTTCAGAAAAATACATTATGAAATTACAATAAGCTCTGTAGCTGTCAGTATACTCATCAGAATTGTATGAGTGAAATTACAATCAGCTCTGTAGCTGTCAGTATACTCATCAGAATTGTATGAGTGAAATTACAATTAGCTCTGTAGCTGTCAGTATACTCATCAAAATTGTATGAGTGAAATTACAATAAGCTCTGTAGCTGTCAGTATACTCATCAGAATTGTATGAGTAAAATTACAATAAGCTCTGTAGCTGTCAGTATACTCATCAGAATTGTATGAGTGAAATTACAATTAGCTCTGTAGCTGTCAGTATACTCATCAAAATTGTATGAGTGAAATTACAATAAGCTCTGTAGCTGTCAGTATACTCATCAGAATTGTATGAGTAAAATTACAATAAGCTCTGTAGCTGTCAGTATACTCATCAGAATTGTATGAGTAAAATTACAATAAGCTCTGTAGCTGTCAGTATACTCATCAAAATTGTATGAGTGAAATTACAATAAGCTCTGTAGCTGTCAGTATACTCATCAGAATTGTATGAGTGAAATTACAATAAGCTCTGTAGCTGTCAGTATACTCATCAGAATTGTATGAGTGAAATTACAATCAGCTCTGCAGCTGTCAGTGTACTCATTAGAATTGTATGACTCATTGTGACTGCTTTGAATCAGTAGATGGATCACTAAAAAACACTATGGAGAAGGTGGTACACATTACTTACTATTTTTAGATAATAGATGTTCTTACGTAGGGTGATAGGGAAAACAATAACTTTGTATCAAACAATATTAACTCATCTGAATGTTATCCCATTTTAACTGTTTGTTTGTTTATAATTTAGCGCAAAGCTACACGAGGGCTATCTGGGCAGTGTAAGACCAGATGGAAGGCAATTAGTCATCACCACTCACCGCCGACTCTTGGACTACTCTTTTACCAACGAATAGTAGGACTGACCGTAACATTATAACTCCTCACGGCTAAAAGGGCGAGCATGTTTGGTGCGACGGGAATTCTAACTCGGATACTCTAAATGACAGACAACTCTCTAATCATCGAAGACGTAAATAAAATAAGAACCACAGTAAGAATTCAGAGCATTATTGGTAAACAAAGGAGTTGCAGTAAAACAATAAAACGTCCTCTCACTTTTTCAAATGCCGTTAAAACTATTACTATGGCGTATCTAATAAGATTTTTATTTATTACTTCATTAGCAATGTCAATGTTTCCGGAACGTATTTGGAGCCTACTTTGGAATACAATGGAAGTGTTACGAAACCCATCTTTAAACCACGTATTCCGAAATACAAATTAATAAACATAAGGGACAACGTATATTAAAGTGTAGTTCCATATCTGCTACAGAACTTCATTACTTGAGACTAGTCTGTATATTACTCTTACTAAGGACGTCTTGGGGAGAAAGAACCTTGTAATCAAGTTTTGTTGCAATATCACTCTGCTGGGGGTAATTATTATACACGTGGAGGACATTTTACACGCAGATTCATTAACCGGATCAATGTCACGATGAGATCGTGGAGAAACCAAATTTAAAACAATCTCTGGTCACTTTGACACATATTGGGAAGAACCAATAAAACAAACCCATTGTTTTCTCATATTGAATCATCTAAACAGAGAACATCCTGATGTGTAGAGTGTAATTAATTATCGTAATTCATGTTTTGAGCCTCGATAGTAAAGAACGAATCAATAATCATAGTATTAGCGTAGTGAGTAAAATACTGGACAATGAGTGAAACGATCAAAACATAAACATCAAAGTTCGAGTGACTTGAATAATTACTGTAAATCTCATAAGTAATGTGCCCTGCAAACTGGAGTTACTAGAATAATTACTGCAAACCGAATAAGTAATGTGCCCTACAAACTGGAGTTACTAGAATAATTACTGCAAACCGAATAAGTAATGTGCTCTACAAACTGGAGTTACTAGAGTAATTACTGCAAACTGAATAAGTAATGTGCCCTTCAAACTGGAGTTACTAGAATAATTACTGCAAACCGAATAAGTAATGTGCCCTACAAACTGGAGTTACTAGAATAATTACTGCAAACCGAATAAGTAATGTGCTCTACAAACTGGAGTTACTAGAATAATTACTGCAAACCGAATAAGTAATGTACCATTCATACTGATATCACAAGAATAATTACTACAAACCTATAAAGTAATGTATCATTCTTACTTATGTCACTAGAATAATAGAATAATTACTACAAACTTAATAAGTAATGTACCATTCATACTGATGTCACAAAAATAATTACGACAGACTTAGTAAGAAATGTACCATTCATTCTGATGTCACTAGAATAATTACTATAAACCTAATAAGTAATGTACCATTCATAGTGATGTCACTAGAATAATTACTACAAACGTAACACGTAATGTACCATTCATTCTGATGTCATTAGACTAATTACTATAAATCTAATAAGTACTGTCCCCTTTAAAGTGATGTGACTAGAATAATTACTACCTCAATAACACTTTTTTGTTACGACTAGAATGTGACTTGAACTGACTCTAACAACTTATGTATATATATATTTATGTACACACTACCTTAATAACACTTGTTTTATAGGAATATAGTTGACTTGAGCTAACTCTTACAACTTATATGTTACCTTAATAAGCTTTGCTTGATATTGCTAGAATCTGACTTGAAATGGCTCAAACAATTTATATTTATATGTAGATATACCCTACTCAAATAACACTTGATATGACTAGAATCGTGATTGAAACATGACTGGAGTCACAACTGTGAGAATATTGACAGTAATCATTTTTTCACTCGAGTCATGTGTGTAAAAATACAGACATTGTAAAATCACCAAATTTGCTGAGACCAGATTCACGCATGTAGCCAATGCAATAGTGACGTAACCATCACGACTAGAGCAAAGTGAATACAACTAAAAACATGGAATGATAATGTTACTAGAGCAGCTGATTTTAATTAAATGATGAAAACAAACCTCATTTAGTAATATAACTTATAAAATTAGTGTGATTAGAGACAGTCATATCTGTAAACACACTGATAACAATTTAATCACCAAAGTGGTTATGAGTTTTACATTGGTATACAAACCAATGTTAATATGATTTTAGTCATGGCTCTGAAATCTTCAACAATAATGTAATAATTAGAGGTAAGTCAGAAATATAACATTAAAGTAGACATGAACATAGATGTTATTAAAATAGTGTTAACGAAAGTGTAGACTCTCATTCCCTAAATACACAAAACACAAGAACTTTCAGCATGTGTACTATTTTTATAGTTTCAAGTCATAAATACAGTCATGATTGTAAGAGATTTTCTTTCAAGCTGTCTGACATTGCCTTGTTCTAGTATCTTCAACCCTATAGTTCACGATGTCTTGCATATCAGTGTTTTTTTTTATTTCAATCCTACAGTTCAAAATGTCTGACAGTTCCTTATTTTATTATCTTCAACCGTGTGGTTCATGGTGTCTGACAGTTCCTTTACCTAGTCATTTCAACCAACCCTACGGTTCAAAATGTCTGACAGTTCCTTTACCTAGTCATTTCAACCACCCTTACGGTTCAAAATGTCTGACAGTTCCTTTACCTAGTCATTTCATCCATCCCTACGGTTCAAAATGTCTGACAGTTCCTTTACCTAGTCATTTCAACCCTTTATTCTTTTATAAGCTAATATTTCATGCCTGAGAGAATACTTCAGTGCTATATCTTGACCCTGTGTTAAAACTGAAATATCATTTGCTGGCTAAACTATCGCATCGACTAAGCCTGACCAATGGTGTTATAGAACAACACTCACAAGGTGACGCTGTACACTGAACAAAGGAAAAAGGATAAAGTTCAGAATCCAGAAACAGACATTCTTTGGTTATTTCAAATTGGCTGAGACAGTGAAGTATTGTGTAAAGTTGAGATGTCTAAAGATATTTAAGTAGAATATGAGTGAATTATTCATTAATGAGTGTTTGTATGTGCGTGTTCAAATTCTCCCAGTGACACAGAGGTACGTCTGTGGACTTACAAAGCTAGAAACTGGGTGTCGGTACCTCTAGTGGACATATCACAGATTGCTCATTGTGCAGTACCTCTGGTGGACATATCACAGATTGCTCATTGTGCAGTACCTCTGGTGGACATATTACAGATTGCTCATTGGGCAGTACCTATGGTGGACATATCACAGATTGATCATTGTGCAGCACCTCTGGTGGACATTTCACAGATTGCTCATTGTGCAGTTTTGCGCTAAACTACAAACAAACTATGATCATCTAGGTTAAAAACTGACGTAGTAACGTTGTCGTGGGATTTCTTCTAAGGAGATTCAACAGATCAAGAGCTTAAACATAAATTTGATTATCACAGTTGGCTTAGACAAATGTTAAATCATCGAAGTTAACGCGACTAGAATTATACACATTAGATAACTGTATGACCCCCAATGTGTGAGGCGGCGTGGATCGTGTGAACAAAACGTAAAGTCACAACTGTTTGACCAGCGTCACGTGCATAACTGTGATGCAATACTGTAACGTCAAAGTGAAAGAAAAGCTAACGATGTTTTTGTAAACATCGAAACAGTGATTTAACCAATTATATCGATGTGACATAAGTCGCTGGAGTAAAAACTGTTACAGTGAAGTAACAATGAAGGTCATGGTACTAGAGTCTTCTAAGTAGGAATTGAAGACATGATATACTGATTACACGCTTGGTTTGTTTGGTTTTTAATTTTGCACAAAACTAAACGAGGGCTATCTGCGCTAGCCGTCCCTAATTTAGCAGTGTAAGGCAGTTGGTCATCAACACCCACCTCCATTTCTTGGGCTACTCTTTTACCAACGAATAGTGGGATTGACCGTCACATTATAGCGCCTCCACTGCTGGAATAAAAAGCAAGTTTGGTACGAGAGGGATTCGAACCCACGCACCTCACATTGCGAGTCGAACGCCTTAACCCACCTAGCCACGGCGGGCCTATAGCTTAACCAACTAAATATACGATTATAGTAAAACAAGAGTAATATATCCATAACGTTTGAACTTTTTTGTCATGCCAGTGACATCGTCGTCGATTGCAGTATTTCAGCTACTTATCATCAGAGATGATTCTCGTGCAAAGTTTTATCTGGTGGCGACCATATCCTTTCCACGCGTTTCATCCCGAACTTAACAGTGTAAGACTCGCCAACTATTGGGGTACTCTTTTACTACCGAATATCTGGAGTGATTGTTACATAATAACGCCCCCACCCCTGGCTGAAAGAGAGAGAACATAATATTAATGAGAGAAGTAACTTACTGTGAGAACAGCTATACTGAAAAAAAAATTGATATGTTTATTTTGAATTTCGCACAAAGCCACACGAGGGCTTTCTGTGCTAGCCGTCTCTAATTTAGCAGTGTGAGACAAGAGGGAAAAGCAGCTAGTCATCACCACCCACCTCCAATTCTTTTGCTACTCTTTTACCAAAAAATAGTTGGATTGACCAATACATTATAACGATCCCACGACTGAAAAGGTGAGTGTGTTTGGTGGAACGGGAATTTGAACCTGTGCCCCTCAGATTACGAGTTGAGCGCCCTAAGCACCTGGCAATGCTGGGCCAGTTGAGATGTTAAAAACTATCTGACTATAGTAATGTCATGGAAACCGAGATAGGAAAATTATATTTATAGTTAATAACGGTGGTGTGTGTGAAATCAAGTAATCGACCAGTAAGACAATAACGTAACATTACAATTCATGTAACTAGAGCCATGTGAATAAGACCAGTAAGACAATAACGTAACATTATAGTTCATGTAACTAGAGCCATGTGAATAAGACCAGTAAGACAATAACGTAACATTATAGTTCATGTAACTAGAGCCATGTGAATAAAACCAGTAAGACAATAACGTAACATTATAGTTCATGTAACTAGAGCCATGTGAATAAGACCAGTAAGACAATAACGTAACATTACAGTTCATGTAACTTGAGTCATGTGAATACGACCAGTAAGACAATAACGTAACATTACAGTTCATATAAATAGAGTCATGTGAATGAAACTAAGGCAGTAGTAACATTGACTTAGTTTACGTAATGACCATAAGAATTTGGACAGACTGTAGTGTAAATCCATATAATTGGTGTGGCTAGTAATACGACTCAAACTAGAGTCAAGATTTAATTACCAAAGTTGAAGTCATACCGATCAAAACTGCTAAAGTAAAATGACTAGAAAGAAACGGAAGTTAAACTGCTGTAGAAAACTGACACATTAGAAATGCTGTTGATTTCAAATGTTCTGTCGTTTCTGGAAACTTTACTGGAATATCAAAATGGAGAGACGAAACCTGTTACGGGTTTTTAGTATACGTTTCTGCTGATTTGTTATAACATAAGTTACTTCTAAATGTGCTTAATATATATGTATTATTAACACATTCTGTTTAAATATAAAAAAATAGGCATCTCACTCACCATTTCTCTCACTATTACGAGGAACTTACTGTAATAGAATTCACGCCCGCCATGCTCTTTCTTCAAAGTGTTATGTGGCGTCGTGATAAACATGAAATGTAACCTTATATATTTCTCGCTTTTGTCAATTGGTCTTTATATGCATTGTTCCATACTTATAGTCGAGTGTAATCCACACTTATAGTCGTGTGTAATCCATACTTATAGCGTGTGTAATCCACACTTATAGTCGTGTGTAATCCACATTTATAGCGTGTGTAATCCACACTTATAGTCGAGTGTAATCCACACTTATAGTCGTGTGTAATCCATACTTATAGCGTGTGTAATCCACACTTATAGTCGTGTGTAATCCATACTTATAGCGTGTGTAATCCACACTTATAGTCGTGTGTAATCCATACTTATAGTCGTGTGTAATCCAAACTTATAGTCGTGTGTAATCCATTCCCTATGAAAATTGTCTGTTTTCTTCATCCACATTTCTCTTTTAAAACAAAAAATCGTTGGTCACGAGCCCGTACGGTGCTCAGAACGCCTATTTATCTGTACGTATTATTTTTATCATGTCATTTGAGCGGAAAAACAATTTTGCCCATTTCTTCCAAAAGATAAAAAAGTTGACTCGAAAATGTACAACGTTTCGTCCCAGATACTTTAACGAAACGCGAAATAAAAGTAAACGTTTTGGTTGGAACAGAATGGGAACGTGGCTTTTCATGAATGCTGTATTGATTCTACATCGCGTTTAAACCGAACTACAAGATTTGTGAGTTGTGATATTAAATTCCTACCTCGTGTCTTTTTGCAATATACAAGAGTTGAACACCTAGTGAATACAATGTCTTCCTGTGAGCTCTTGTTTAAAACTTGTCATCAAAGAACAAAAACATAAATAAATTTAAGCGTTCTCTTTAAAAGTTACAAAGTGCAATCGAATTCTTTTTTTTTTAAGATTATAGCAAGTTTCCTGTCATAAGGAAATGTTTTCTTAGTATTCTATGGTTCGGTGCCTTTCTACTAAATAAATGGTTTAATAGCATCATTGGGGATATAGAGAAAACGTATTTAGCTTTTGCAATGGTTATTGCTCCTGAAACTTACGAGCTCCTCCGTCGTTTACGGCACTACAAAATTACAGCGTTAAATTAACTGTCAATTTAAAGAGAATTACTGATTCATGATATATAATCACATTACCTGAAACTTCCCAATTTCGGCTATGCGTTATTTTATTATCTAGATTCTTAATAAAATTAAGATGATGTTCTAGCTATGAAAATGTTTGTAGAACAACTTATAATCTAAAAACATTATACACTATAAAAATTCAATTAGTAATTCATTATTAGATTCCGTACATTCTGATAAGTCAGCAGCGAGTAATATTAAAAGTCCAAATTTCTGTATTGTTAGCTCATTACTTATTATTTTATTTCTTCAAGTGCGCCGACTTGTTAAGATATTAAGCTCGAAATGAGCGAAACGGAAGAGACCCCTATAGCCCGTACAAAGCATCTCCAGTTCTCAGCTGTAGGAAAATTAAAAAAAAAATTACTTGGCAGCATCTATAGATTGATTCGGATATTTTTAAGTACAACAACCAATAACTCACGTTTAGACCCTTTAAGTGTTATTATTCTACCTGCATATTACAGTATCGTAATAAAATGGAACTCTTGCTTGAATGATACAGGAAAAAACTTTTTATTACGCGATGTTCAACCCCCAGCTTCAAGGCATTTTCTTTCTGTGTGCATGTAAATTTGCAATAGAGATCGCAAATTTCCTGTTTTGCCTCCATTTCTTGACCATGAGAATTTTATTTTTCTTCATTCTCAGGGTGTAGACATGACGACATGAACATGTCACGCGCAAATCTAATGCATAGGCGCCGCAGATAATCAGATAGTTATAGTTAACTATAAGGTGGTTTATTACAATAGTATATTAAACTTATGGTTTGATGATACAGTCCTTGTTATATATTACAAAACTACAATAAACTTTTCATATATTATTATAACTCTCGCTTTATAGTTATTACAGAATTATTTTAAATCTAATGCAGTTTATTACACCCTTGGTATATATTACAATAGTATACTAAACTTCCCGTGTGATGTTTTATTCCTTGTTGGGCCGTCATGGCCAGGTGGACATGACACTCGACTCGTAATCTGAGGGTCGAGGGTTGGAACACTTCTCACACCAAATATGCTCGTCCTTTCATCCATGTGACGGTCAGTCCTTCTGTTTGTTAGTAAACGAGTAGCCCAAGAGTTGACAGTAGGTGATAATGACTAGCTGCCTTCCTTGTAGTCTTGCACTGTTAAATTAGGGACGGCCAGTGTAGATAGCCCTTGTGTAGCTTTGTGCGAAATTCATAAAAAACAACGACTTGTTATGTATTATAGAACTACAATAAACTTATGATATTATAACTCTCGTTCTAAATGGAATAAAAAAGTAATATTGATTATCGTTCTCGGAATTAGAATCATAAGATTTATGGTTTGATGTCCGTTTCTACGTTAATAAGTTCCACATCTTGGAAACATGGGTAAGTTCTCTATAAAACCGTTGATGAATTTTAACTATTAAATCAGTTATCGATGGGTTCTACTGACTAGTTTCTTTACAAACCGTCTTCTAGATGTGAACAGATAGTGTTTTCAATGCTTTTCGTGGGTAGCGGTGTTAAAACTGTAAAGTAGTTAACATGCAAGGAGTAGTTATTGAGTAAATGTTCGAGTACCGACTGAGAAAGTAGCGCACGATTCCATAGATTTGTTTATTTGTTTTGAATTTTGCGCAAAACTACATGATGGTCATAACCCCCTCACGGCTGAAAAGGTGAGCATGTTTGGTGCGACAGAGGTTTTATCGTTAGATTGCGAGGAGAGCACCCTGGTCATATGGCCATCCTGGACAAATACGTACCAGCTGTTATTCTGGACAGTATAGATGTTGGAGCATTTGTTCGTCAGAATACAAATACACATCTGTATTGTGTAAAAGAGTGTAAATTGGTGTAATTTTTTTTTCCAAATACAGGGTGGTCGCTAGAAAAGCCGAAAATTTGAGGGTCAGATGAGATCATGAATAAAATGCGTGCTTACTCATTTCTATTTTGATTTCTTTACATCATGAATAAAATGCATGATTTTAATATCATTTTGAGCATCTATGAATGTAATATAACATATGCCTTTAAAAAGCTTTGTAAAAGTAATTCTTTGTAAAAATAAATAGCTGTTTGACAAATTTTCCGCTTTTCTAGCGACCACCCTGTAAATCAACACTTTGTTCAAACAGTTTATTTCCGCTTTATGTGAACTGTAGTGTCACGTTCCTCATCACGGGTCAGAAGTTATCGGGCGTTAAGTTGTTCGACTGTCTAAAAATTATATGAAGCAAAAAATATTGTAAGGTATCCCAAGTGTAATGTATCCAGAATCCTGGACTAAAGGAAAGTTGTTGTTTTTTGGGAAAGTGCTCCAGACGACCATGTTTTGATGAGATTGACATGTAAAGGTCTAAAGAAGTCTTTCAACACCTTAAGATAGGAATAGCGAAAACTCAACCATTCCAAGGTATCCAGTAGAATAGTGAATTGGAGAATTATCAAGCAGTTTGACAACACGACATGTATTTACATTTCATCTTTACAATAATTATCTTATAAGGCCCGGCATGGCTAAACGTGTTAAGGCGTGCGACTCGTAATCTGAAAGTCACGGGTTCGCACCCGGTCGCGTCAAACATGCTCCCATTTTAGCCGTTTCAGGTTCATAATGTGACGGTCAATCTCAGTATTCGTTGGTAAAAGAGTAGCCCAAGAGTTGGCGGTGGGTGGTGATGAGTAGCTGCCTTCCCTCTAGTCTTACCCTACTAAATTAGGGACGGCTAGCACAGATAGCCCTCGAGTAGCTTTGTGCGAAATTCAAAAACGAAAAACAATTATCTTGTGCATTACAAAATACAAAAACGTTTTGAGCAGTATTGTATTTCAGAACTAAATATAAGTAATACAATAATCACAGATATCAGGTTTACCAAAGCTCCATCAATATTGAAAACACTACTACGATATATACTTCACAATAAATAGCCTACACAATCATTAACCAATCAATAGTCCTGTTTGTAATACACTGAGCAGCAAGTGGTATTGTCAAGGACTTTGTCAACAGTGTAAAAACCGACACTAGATTAGGTAGCTGCAGATGACGTGTACCTTGTATCTGACAAGTACAAAAGTTTTAGTACAAAGAGATCTGACACAAAAACAAATAGAATGCATCGTGTTTATGAAGCTTCGCATCAGAAGTTTCTCTGACGGTTACTGAAACTGATGACTGTTAGAATTTGTGATGAAAATCAGTGCCTTGGTAATAATAGTTGAAATCCGTGTTTAAAAAGGGCCCATCTTAAAACGTTTGCTGTTGATTCATTCTCACCACCAGTTGATCCTGAAGGGTATGTATATGAGGGTTTGAAACGATAATTTTAAGTCTCTGTTGCTTACAAATGTGCCATTGAATGTTGTATTTTAAAATTAATGAATTGTACTTTGTAAGAACAATACATTTTCTGAATTTAAGAAATGCTTTGGCAAAAACTCTATACTGCCATTTACTGTTACATAAGTGTTCTTTTCATGTATAGGAGTGTTATTGTCATGTACAGGAATGTTGTTTTTTGTATAAAAGTGTTATTTTTATGTTTAGAAGTATTGTTTTCATGTATAGAAGTGTTGTTTTCTTGTATAGAAGTGTCGTTTTCATGTATAGAAGTGTTGTTTTCATGTATAGAAGTATCGTTTTCATGTATAGAAGTGTTGTTTTATGTATAGAAGTGTTGTTTTCTTGTATAGAAGTGTTGTTTTCATGTATAGAAGTGTAGTTTTCATGTATAGAAGTATCGTTTTCATGTATAGAAGTGTTGTTTTATGTATAAAAGTGTAGTTTTCATGTATAGAAGTATCGTTTTCATGTATAGAAGTGTTGTTTTATGTATAGAAGTGTAGTTTTCATGTATAGAAGTATCGTTTTCATGTATAGAAGTGTTGTTTTATGTATAAAAGTGTAGTTTTCATGTATAGAAGTGTAGTTTTCATGTATAGAAGTGTTGTTTTTCATGTACAGCAGTGTGAATTGTTGCAGCCACCTAATGAAATCAGCTCATGATTTACTTCAAGAAGACACAGGCGATATAATGATTCATTTTTTCAGGTAATTGTCAGGTTATTCTTATCAGATTAAAACATCAAGATGACCAAGAAAACATCAGTTTATCCAAATTTCAACTGTGAGAAGCTCCTCATGAAGCTTCATAAAATAAATGGTCTTGAGGTATAGAGTCCGAAGGAAACAAATCATCGTACGGAAACTAAAACCAGACACGGCTGAATTCTTCATGGTACTATTGGATTGAAAGTGTCGTGAATTCGCCACAAATGTAATATGTTAGTGTTAACGTGAGCCATGAGTGACTTACAGATTGATGTGCTCCGACTTCAAGCCATCGGGTTTGGAGTTCATGAACTGTTGGTACGAGAGCGCATTTCGCACTTTGGGATCAACCGTGATTGTTAAATCCCAATATTCGGTCAGAAAAGAGTAGTCTGAGAGTTCACGGTAGGTGTTGTTTGCTAGCTGCCTTCTCTATACCAATCAAAATTAAGAATGTTGTTTTTTCTTGCTATTCGAGACTTTTCTGAAATAAACAAACAAAATCCACCATGGTTCCCATGCCATCACACTTTGCATCGGTGGCGACCCCTAACTAGCGATCGTAAAGGGACGCGAACACGCTGTCTAATAATTCATCTGGTAAATAAATATTATTTTGTTTGCTATTTGTTCAACTCATTTTTCAACTGCAATTCGTTCCGTTTCTACAAGACTATAGTATGAAAAATCACAAAAGAAACTTTTTTTTCGTTTTCTATTTGTTCTGATTGGAATAACTAAGTCTGATACATGTGTACATCAAGATGGTGTGATGTAAGTTGATCAGCTACTAACTGATTGCTGAATAAATTGTGTCACAACATACGAATGACACTTGGTATGTTATTAAAAATAAATAAATTTTTGACGTAGCAACAAATATTCACAATTATCAAATAACTGTGACACTCTATTTCTTGATATTCCAAAATTCACAATGCATATTGGTTTGATATGGAGACCCCAATTACATTTCCTTTCAGTGAGGATTCCTGTACTTGATGAGGGGACCTTTCCAGACAAAGTTCCGTCCTTAGTGAGTATTCCTGTACGTGATGGGGAGACCTTTCCAGACAAAGTTCCGTCCTTAGTGAGTATTCCTGTAAGTGGTGACGGGACCTTTTCAGACAAAGTTCCTTCCTTAGTGAGTATTCCTGTACTTGATGAGGGGACCTTTCCAGACAAAGTTCCGTCCTTAGTGAGGATTCCTGTACGTGGTGAGGGGACCTTTACAGACAAAGTTCCGTCCTTAGTGATTATTCCTGTACGTGATGAGGGGACCTTTACAGACAAAATTCCGTCCATAGTGAGGATTCCTGTACGTGATGGGGGGACCTTTCCAGAAAAAGTACCATCCTTAGTGAGGATTCCTGTACGTGATGAAGGGACCTTTCCAGACAAAGTTCCGTTCTTTCAGTTTACATCCTATGGGATCTTAACATCTACCCTCGTGTTTGAAGTGCGTGGCAACCCGTGAAGGAGACGAGAGGATTCTGGTGGTTGAGGGGTCCAACCCTAACACACCATTTTGACCTTGAATTACGGTAGACGGGAGGTCTTGGGATGGCCCCTAGGGTCAACTAGCTGGTCCAGTTGGGCTAAGGTCAACCGAGTACCAGTGTTGGACATTCTCATCTGGTGTTTTGAACATTGTGTCTGATGCTGGTGTTTGGTATAGTGCTCACAAAACATTAGCGTTGCTCCAGTTGATGCTGGTACTTTGGTATACTACTCAAAAAACATTAGCGTTGCTCCAGTTTATGGTGGTGCTTTGGTATAGTGCTCAAAAAACATTAGCGTTGCTCCAGTTGATGCTGGTACTTTGGTATAGTACTCACAAAACACTAGCGTTGCTCCAGTTGATGCTGGTACTTTGGTATAGTACTCACAAAACACTAGCGTTGCTCCAGTTGATGCTGGTACTTTGGTATAGTACTCACAAAACACTAGCGTTTTTCCTGTGTCCTTGCTTGCCATTGTAGCAAGTACCCTCGTAGAGCTCCATGGTGAGTGGGGTCAGTGGATACCGAAACACTCTTTCTTTGTTATGGATAGCCCAACCCAAAGTAAAAATAAAATAATAAAAAACAGACCATCAGTAAACAATCACATTTTGAAGATTCTGAACAGCAATTTCCGACCTCCTCAACATCTGTACCTCATTTCCTGATATTACATCCTTTATCAGACAAAACAGAAGGACCCTCAGCTCAATACTCCTTCACATCTCGTGTTAAACATGTGATTCACTGAGTAGCAGCTACTGGCTGCCCTCAATCATTTACTGAATTGGATCACAGCAAACAGTTTTATTTTTTCTGTCTCCAAATCCACTAACATGCACTTCTGCAGCCAACGGGGTATTCACTCCGATCCCGAGTTTTGTTTCGGAGAATTTGTGCTTTCTGTGGTCTCTGAGGCAAAGTTCTTGGGGCTTATATTTGACTGTAAGCTAGCTTTCCATCCACATCAAGCAGCTATGCGTCGAGTCTAAGAGGGCACTAAATATTTTCCGAATTCTTTCTTTCAGGTCTTGAGCAGTGAATCGATGCTCCTTGCTAAAGATCTATAGTGTCTTCATTCGATCAAAACAAGAGTATGAGTCTGGGATCTATGGCTCTGTCAGGACCTCGACCTACAAAACGTTGGGCCCTCTTCACCATCAGGGAATTTGGCCATAAGAAAGAAGTAACAATCAATATACGCCACAATAAAAACTAGCAATCAACATACATCATAAGAAAAAAAGAACTGGTAATCAACATATACCATAATTAGAAAATAGTGATCAACATACGTCGTAAGATAAAAGAACTAGCAATAAACACAAGAAAATAAAAAGTAGCAGTTAACATTCACCACAATAAAAAACTAGCAATCAACATACGAAGGCCTGGCATGGCAAAACGCGTAAGGCGTGCGACACGTAATCCGAGAGTCACGGGTTCGCGCCCGCGTCGTGCTAAACATGCTAGCCCTCCCAGCCGTGGGGGCGTATAATGTGACGGTCAATTCCATTATTCGTTGGTAAAAGAGTAGCCCAAGAGTTGGCGGTGGGTGGTGATGACTAGCTGCCTTCCTTCTAGTCTTACACTGATAAATTAGGCACGGCTAGCACAGATAGCCCTCGAGTAGCTTTGTGCGAAATTCCAAAACAAACAATCAACATACGTCAAAAGAAAGAGGAACTGGCAATCAACATAAGAAAATAAAAATTAACCATGAGCACACACACCACAAAAAACTAGCAATCAACCGACGTCATAATAAATACTGTCCATCAACAGACGCCATAATAAACAACTAGCAATCACCACACGTCAAAATATAAAACTAGCATTCAACATAATAAAAAAAACTAACAATCAACACACACAACAAGAAAAATCTACCAATCAACACACACAACAAGAAAAATCTACCAATCAACATACGCCATAATAAAATAACAGCAATCAAAATATGTCATTAGAAAATAATAGCAATCAACATAAGAAAAAAACTAGCAATGAACACATACCACAACAAAAGATTAGCAATCAACACGCGCCATACGAAAACAATAACAATCGCCACACGCCATAATAAAAACTAGCAATCAACATAAGAAAACTAACACTCTACACACACCAAAACAAAAAATTAGCAATAAACATACGCCATAATAAAAAACTAACATTCAACATACGTCATAAGAAAAAAGAACTAGTAATCAACATAAGAAAAAACTAACAATGAACATTTGCCATAATAGAAAACTTGCTATCAACATACGTCATAATAAAAAAATTAGCAATCAGCATATGCCATAATAAAAAATAGCAATCAACATTCGTGAAAAAGAACTAGTAATCAACAAAAGAAAATAAAAACTAACAATTAACCCAAACAACAATAAAAAACTAACAATGAACATTTGCCATAATAGAAAACTAGCTATCAACATACGTCATAACAAAAGATTAGCAATCAACATACGTCATAATAAAAACTATCAATCAACATACGTCATAATAAAAGATTAGCAATCATAACAATCAACACGTGATATAATAAAAAACGTGTTTTTGTTTTGTTTTTTGAATTTCTTGAAATGTTCCCAAGAACAATCTGTGCTAACCGTCCCTAATTGTGCGGGAAGGTAGCTTGTCATCACCACCCATCGCCAAGTCTTGGCCTAGTTTTTTACCAACAAATAGTGAGATTGGCCGTTTTATTATAACGCTCATACGTTTGAAGGGGGAGCATGTTTAATGTGACGAGTTTTCGAACTCGCAACCCTCAGATTACCAGTCGAGTGCCATAATAAAGAACTGACAATCAACACAGTCCATAATAATGAAATTAACAAACACATTTCATGATAAGAACTAATAATCAACACATGCCATGATAAAAACTAACAATCAACACATGTCATAATAAAAACTGACAATTAACACATGCCATGATAAAAACTAACAATCAACACGTCATAATAAAAACTGACAATTAACACATGCCATGATAAAAACTAACAATCAACACACGCCATGATAAAAACTAACAATCAACACATGCCATGATAAAAAAAAACAGTAATCAGGTTAATGCATAATAGAAAGCAGCATTCAACGTACACCGTAATAAAAAACTAACCATTAACACATACCAAAAATATAACAATAGCAACAATTAACTGAAAGGGCGCACACATTCGTTAACAAATATTAGAACGGGGGCGTCGCGAATATTGCGAGTCGAACATATTAACTCCTAAGATTTCATCTGAAAAAACCGGTGTGAAATTGTGACAAAACAGACAGCAAATTAAGTACCTAATTATTTTAAGTGTCATTTCACCACGTTTTAATTTAAATACTGTATGAATAACAAACAGTTCCTTTGTCATGTATAATATTTATTGTGTTGTTATAATTGGTTTGCTCATATTGGTGTTTAGTGCAAATTCTTCGCACTGAAATGTCAAAGTTTGTATATACGTAAAGCAAGAATGTTAACCAATAGAAGCAATAAATAGATGCTAATATGTAGATACAATGAAATAAGGCCCGACATGGCCAGATGGTTAAGACGCTCGATTCGTAATCCGACGTTCGAGAGTTCTAATTCCCGTCGCACCAAACATGCTCGTCCTTTCAGCTATGGGAGCGTAATAATGTGACGTTCAATCTCACTAATCGTTGATAAAAGAGTAACCAGAGAGTTGAGGTGGGTGGTGATGACTAGCTGCTTTTCCTCTAATCTCAGACTGCTAAATTTGGGACGGCTAGTGCAAATGTAGCTTTGCGCGAAATTCAAAATAATTAAATAACAATAGGAAAGGAGTAAATAAATTACATATCTAATTTTTACCGCGTATTATTACTTCTAAAACTGGTAGTTGTGAGACAAGAGAAATTCTATTATTAAAATGTTAGTTTTTACCATGAACATTTGATCATCGTTCCACAGTTTACCGTTTTCTTTCAGACTGTAAACGAAGAAAAAATACATTACAGAGACTTCCAACGGTTCGTTAAACTCCTGAGACCACTGGCCTGTTTCCTCGAAAGCCATTAGAGAAGCTTTTTATCGGGTTACAGATGGCGGTTCTATCAAGAACGAACCTTTAATAATCCCAAGGTTACTGTATCTAAACTGTGTCAATGCACAACGTATTTGTGTTTAACCCTCTAACAAGTATGTTCCCTACCGGGAATGTATACTTGTAAATATCTCTCCTGTCTCTCTGTCAACTTGATAAATAAAATGAAACTTCAAGAAAGAAGAGCTTCTGAAGAGATGTCCAGTTTTTTTTCTGTTATTCTGTTTTTCAAACTTTTTCCACACGTTTCCCAGTAGTAATTCTGTGGACTTACAAGGGCATAATTCTTAGTTCGATTCCCCTTGGTCGATTGAATGCAAATAGTCTATTATAAAGCTTTGCACACACAAAAAGTGTTTTCTTTATGCATTCGCGGTAACTTAGCGGATTACAGAGCTACATTTCAGGGTTCGATTCCTGCTGTAGACAGAAAACAGGTCTATCGTTATTGAGTTTGATGCTATAAAACGATTACAACAACTGTTATATATTTGTTGATGTATTAAAAATGATACGTTCTAAGAATCCTACTCACTCTCATACGATACCTTTACCATAATCATAGTAACTTGTTTTTCTCACTTTTATAGTAACTTGATTTTAACATTGATAGGACTAGTGAGGCCTAAGAGATTTTTTGTTTAATACCATCAAACCTAGAACCTAAGTGCCCGTCACAACGGCTTTATTTTCCGTGCACCTACCTTCGTAGTCTTTTGAAAATAAGATTAAAAGTGAAATTCATTGTTTATTTCAGTCTCCAGTGGAATATAACAAGCTCGTTTAAAATGCGTTTACACAGAAGAATAATACAATATACACAACTAAACAGATAAAACGTAGCTATTCTGTTTGAACACAAAGGAAAATAATGACAAGTAACTTACGTTCTATAATACATGCGTCAGACTTTTATATTAAATTTGAACATGGCCAGATCAAGAATATTTAAATACGTTTGAGAGTTCTTGTGTTTGATCTTTTTCTTTTAAATATTAGCCTTTAAAATTAATAAACTCGCCAGAAAATAATAGAATTTACTGGATTAACAGCAAAATTAAAATACACAAAAACCGTCGGGTTTTTCTCTGCCTTTTCTCTGTCTTACACTGACAAATGAGGAACGGCTACCGCAGATAGCTCTTGTGAAGCTTTGTGCGAAATTGAAAATAAAAATTCTTTTCACTACTTCTCAAGGCTTGGTTTGAAGAAAAAATGTTTTGTTTTAATTTACCACGCCCCCAGTGGCTCAGCGGTATGTTTGCGGACTTACAACGCTAAAATCCGGGTTTTGATACCCGTGGTTGGCAGAGCACAAGTAGCTTATTGTGTAGCTTAATTCAGATCAACAACGTTTTGTTTAGCAATACAGTATGGCCAAGCGTGTTAAGGCGTTCGACTCGTAATCCGAGTGTCGCGGGAACGAATCCCGGTCCCAACAAACATGCTCGCCGTTTCAGCTGCAAGGGCGTTATAATGCTACGTTCAATACCACTATTCGTTAGTAAAAGAGTAGCCCAGGAGTTGGCGGTGGGTGGTAATAACTAGCTGCCTTCCCTCTAGTCTTACACTGCTAAATTAGGGACGGGTAGCGCAGATAACCCTCGTGTAACTTTGCATTAATTTCAGAAAAACAAATATCATCGACCTGAAACACATAAATGTGTCTTTAGCAGACAAATACCCATCTAGTATATATAAATAACACTGCACAACAATTTTTTTAAATTTTTTTGCTGATTGTGACAGGTTCCTGGTGGGTATGCACAAATACAGTTTTGGTTTTGTTTCATCACGTAGAAACTCTAAGAAATAGACAGTTAACTATTTACCGGCAATAACGTATTTAATTGCGTTTATGTTTTTAATACGCTATTAAGTTCAACATAATTAAAAGTTTTTTGCTCCTGATTTTCGTTTGTATTCAATGTCCGGTGTATTACGTTGTAGTGTCCAACAGTAGCCAGCAAGCATTGACGGATTCCAGTTACCCTGATATTGTTTTTTCCATTGTAGGTAAACTGAAGATTTGGATGAAACGGTACGTGATGTGCAAATTGGATGTGATTTTCGTGATCAGCAGCCAAAAATCTATAAGGAACAGCCAACAGTGTTCAAGAAGCAAAAACTTTGTTGTGTAGTGTAATCAGTTGTTATACTGAATATTAAATCCATTCAGTGTTTTCAAAGAGTGCGAGCTTTGGTGAATACAAGTTCTCTGTTGAGAAATAAACGTTTTCTAACACAAATAAATAGAAAAAGATAATGAATAAAATTTCCTAATCACGTTGTTTCTTACTTCACACTTTCTTCTAGGTCACAGTCAGATAAAGTAGATTTATTGTGTGTAGATTTAATGATCTTAAGAGAAGTGTTCAAACATTTCTTGTTACGAATTAAAATGTTAGATTTCATTGAACTGATTTTTTTTCCTGACTTTCTTTCTCCTATGAAAAACTGGAGACGTCGTTCTGCCTTATAGTCATCCTAAACAACACCAAAAATACGAATTACAAGAATATGAGATTTACTTGTGACGGCCTGGTATCACCTGCTCCTTATGGCTTTTTGTGTTTCGTAGGATAAAAAGAAATCTCGTTTTCTACGAGATAAGCCAATGCATTTTAGTAAATGTATTTTGGAATTAAATTACCTTTCTTGTTAAAGTGAATTAGGTTTACCGGACGTAATGACCTCAGCAGATAAGAAGGTAATCGCGTGTAATTACAACAGAGCTTCCACCCCTTCAAGTTGCTCAGCAGAAAATCTTAAGTCTTATAACGATAAAAACCGAGTTCAGATACCGGTGTAAGGAACAGCACTGAGAGCCCGTTTCGTGGCTTATACCTACAAAACAAACAAAGAAAAAATGGAAGAGCAGATATTTATGACTGTATAAAAGAAAACGAAATATAAGTGTAACGTATCTCTGTATGTTGATACCACACAGTTTAAGTACTTAAAATAAGAAATTATTATGTTTCAAACGATTACTTTGCCATGTTAGAAGTCTGTAAACCCATAAGCCGGCTATATTTAAGCACTAAATAATTTATCTGGGTAAACGTAATGACGTTTCTTGAAGGTACTGGACTGTTTCGAAAATTCTTTGAATTAAAGTTAAAGTTTAAAATAACATTTCAAAATAAGCCAAAATCTGATAAGTTAATATTGTTTATTTATTTTATTAAATAAAATGTTAAATTTTTGGGATAATATAAATTAAAATCTGAACTATATGGTAATATCACGGTGTGTTTTATTTATAAATAACATTATTAAGCTGAGACACACACGAATATATTTATAGATAACATAAAACTACAAGAAAAACGTATAATTATCTACCTTTGAATAAATATACATCTAAGTAATTTATTAAATATTTAAAAGACATTCAATTACTTTTTAATAGCATCAAGATCTGACAAATAAAACTACATTTCCGACTAAAATAGATTAGCTTTGATCGAATTGGAATTACGCTGTTAAATCAGGTTTTTCTGCATAATGTACAAAAAACAAACCCTGAACTTTGAGAATTCCAGAATAAACTTAGGAAATACGATTAATGAATGTTATAAAACTTAATTATATTAGCGAGTGATGTTTGTGGAGGTAACAAACAAATTTTAGAAAATAACGTTTGTCAGTAAAACAAGTTGCGGCACTTCGTGACACACAAGGACAAGCTCGTGTACCACCCAGAAAGGTCAACTTGTTACAAAACATCTTCTTCACATCTTTCACTAGTGAACTCGCCACCTAAACATGTTCCATGAACGAGAAACTTGAATGTTTCAGACATAGAAATTATAACCAGACTTAGCAGGTCTGATAAATATTATGTCTAACAATTTTCACCAATCAGTGATATTTCTGTTAGGATACTATTTTGAGACCAAACTACTGTATTGTCAAATCTAGACATTACACTATCAGGTTTAGATATTACACTGGTATATATAGATTCTGTTATGCCTAAACACTATTTTACCATAGCTGTGTGTTGTACCTTCATGTCTTGGTAATATATGTAATTAACAGTCAAGTCTACTGCTATATTCTCAGGCCTGACTATTATACGTTTGAGACTAGAAGCCATAATGTCATATCTGACTGCTACACTTTTATCAATAAAGCAGAGAATAACGTTTCGATCTAGGAGAGTCGAAACGTTGTCCTCTTCTTATCAGTAAAACTGATAATGCCCACATCAGCCCTTTTGAGATACATTTTTATTTCGAGCGGGTTTCTTGTTATCAAGAGATGCTGCACTGTTAGGCCTAACTATTATATTTTTTAGGACTAGAAGCTATACTGTCAGGTCTAGATGCTGACCTGCAAGAACTGTCCACTGTACTGACATATATGGCCGTTCTATAGATGTACTGATGTTGTTACACTACTGACTTAACAGATGTTACGTTTATAGCTTCTGCTATTCGCGTTTAATTTCTGTAGCAACAGGTTTAACTATAATCCTAGTAGGTTTGATAAATATTTATAAAGTTTTATTTATGAAATTATAATTCTATTTATCCACTTCATACTATCACTAACCTGATAGTAAGAAGAGTGTTTGAAATATGTCAAGTACAGTTTTATTCATTGTTTGTTGCAGACGATGATGTCTTTCGACCAATACTAGAACTCATTACCCGGCTGAGTTACACGACAACATTTATTAATTAAAAGGTTTTTGTATCAGCATGTTACATCAGGAGTTTCTGGTGTACAACGTCTGAAATGGAGCTGCCTCATTTATTTACTGGTAATAACCCATCAGAGTTACTGCTTGAAACAAATGTTTTGAAAGTAGAAACACTATGGTAATAAGTGAAAGTTCTCACTGACAGATAAATAGTGAATGAGATGCTATAAAACATTATTCTTGCCGAGATCCTAAGTTGTATCATGAGGATAGTATAACTGTTACATCGTAGCAATTACAAGTTAGATGTTTTTTAGGAGAAACGCTTATAAGTTAGTGCAAAGAAACCACGGTCTCTGTAATTTGTACCTATAGTAACGTAGCATGTTTATCATACTCATGATGTGAAGCTTTATAAGTAAACACTGACAGAGTATTTTTAGATGGGTCACTGACTTTGTTAGCTCGAATCTCTATGGATTTTTTTAGTAAAAACAATCTGATATAGATCAGATCAATAGAGAAGGATTTCTTGTCAAGAGCAGGTTGCAGAAGAAAGATGCCAACTGATGCTAGAAAGAGATATTTGGAGTTTTTTTCGACAAGGTATAAGGAAAAAATAAATTAAAAGTCTTCTTGTAATTAGAAAGAATGAAGGAAGAAGAGACCGTGGAAGACAGAGGTTAACTTATGTCAAGAGTCTACGTAAATGGTTGAATGTGTCGAAATAAGAAATTTCTTGTGGCTGAAGGACTTCTAAAGAGGTCTTTTGAAGATCATGGCTACCAAAATCTTCTTTTCACAAGCACGCTGTGTAAACACATTATAGAATTGTATAGAAAAACAAGTACACTGTTTATACACATTATACAATTATATAGAAAAACAAGCACACTGTATAAATACATTGTACAATTCTATAGAAAAACAAGCACACTGTGTAAACACTTTAACAATTGTATAAAAAACAAGCACACTGTTTATACACATTATACAATTATATAGAAAAACAAGCACACTGTATAAATACATTGTACAATTCTATAGAAAAACAAGCACACTGTGTAAACACTTTAACAATTGTATAAAAAACAAGCACACTGTTTATACACATTATACAATTATATAGAAAAACAAGCACACTGTATAAATACATTGTACAATTCTATAGAAAAACAAGCACACTGTGTAAACACTTTAACAATTGTATAAAAAACAAGCACACTATTTATACACATTATACAATTGCATATTAAAACAGGCACACTGTTTAAATACATTGTACAATTATATAAAAAATCAAGCACACTGTGAAAACACTTTAAACAATTGTATAGAAAAATAGGCACACTGTTTATACAAATTACACAACTGTATAGAAAAACAAGCACACTGTTTAAACAAATTATACGATTGTATAGAAAATAAGCACACTGTTTAAATACATTGTACAATTTTTACAGAAAAACAAGCACACTATTTGTACATATTATATAATTGTTTATAAATCACAAGCACTATTTTTAACACTGTACAATCATATAGCACATTACTATCAGCACATTGCAGGTTAATTATCGGGTTTACTTTTTTTTATACACGAGTTGAACGTTTTCACTTAAGAAATAACAGAAAATTTACTTACTGTGTATTTGTCTTCTTGTCATAATCATATTAAATATGGGTATTGATGGTTCTAAAATTACCCAAATACTTTATAACAAATATATGTATATCTTTTGCTTACCTTTTAAGTGTAATGAAAAATTTGTTTTCCCTGCAGCTATACTAGCACATAACACCATTAGCTTATAGCTAAAGAAATGGACGAATCTAAACCATCTAATAAAGTTAAACAGTTTCCACCTGTTTTGACGTTTACAAACGTTCATTTCAAACATTTTAATTAAAAAAGGTATTTCTTACTCTTTAATTATGCAATCCAAGTAATCCTGCATCGTGGTATTTTTATAGTGGACACAAAAATGGTTGTTGTAAATTTCAAACTTTCCAGACGTTCTTCTAAATATATAAAGAATAGAAGAAAATCTCCATACATTACTAACGGAAAACTTTCAAATTAAGCTTTAATAAATAAAACGCTAACCGTAAGAGTAATGATTGTCTCGTACATTCTGCATGAAAGTAACTTTCTCGAATCTTCCAAACTTTTAACATTCAAACAGATTAACATTGATAACTACAGGTGTAAATTTGCATAAGCTCTATCTGTGACGTTTAAGAGAACAACTGAACTTTCATTGTATTTCTAATATGCATCATAGAGAGCAGCTTAAGAATCGTTTGTTTAAACTACTCTACTTATATTGTGTAACCTTTTCTTCAATACTACTAAAACGTGCTACTAAATAACTTAAGAATTGTTATTCCCTTCGTCCTGTCTACTTTCATCTAGATTCCGGATAAAACAAGCAGAGTTTTGTTGCGTTCGTTTTCTTTGCAAATTTATTACGACAGGAAATGGTATTTAGCGCATAAAGTTAGCCTTCGTCAGCCTACTTAGCTGAAAAAAAACCCAACGTCGTTTCTTACTTCCCGCATCTTAGATGAAATCAAATTACCAGTACATTTCGTATTTGTTCGGGAAGAAAATACACTTTTGGACGTTTCTTTAAATTTATTGAAAAGTATCTTGAATCATCTTGTGTTTCATGCGAAACTGAAATAATTGGACGTTGAAAATTTTTTGTCAATTTTAATTCTGTCAAAAGCATGTGACAGAAAGAATGATAATTGCAATGGTAATTTTTTTTTCTTCAGATACTAAAATGTAAATTACTTGGAATGCAGTTAACTGAAACGCAATGAATTATTGTGCACTTATTTCTTACTGTTATTAAATTCAGTTTTCGTAATGTGTTGAAGGCTCTAATGTTAGTAAGAGCTAGACAAAGAGTTTGTTTTGTTTGTTTCAATTTCGCGCAAAGCTACACGAGGGCTATCTGCGCTAGCCGTCCCTAATTTAGCAGTATAAGACTAGAGGGAAGGCAGCTAGTCATCACCACCTACCGCCAACTCTTGGGCTACTCTTTTACCAACGAATATAGGGATTGACCATAAAATTATAACGCCCCAACGGCTGAAAGAACGAGCATGTTTGGCGCGACGGGGATGCAAACCCGCGACCCTCAGATTACGAGTCGCACGCCCTAACCCACTTAGTTAGCTCAAACGATAACCAAATTATTTATTTAAAGGTTTAAATTTGAAACGGTTGTGTTTGCTTAAGCACAAAGTTAAACAATAAGCTATCTGTGATGTATTTACCACGAGTATCGAAACACTGTTTTTTGGTGTTTTAAGAACTAAAATGAGGTTTCCATTACATTTCTTAAAAAAATAACGTTGGCCTGGCATGTCCAAGCGCGTAAGGCGTGCGACTCGTAATCCGAGGGTCGCGTGTTCGCGCCCACGTCGCGTTAAACATGCTCGCCCTCCCAACCGTGGGGGTGTATAATGTGACGGTCAATCTCACTATTCCTTTGTAAAAGAGTAGCCCAAGAGTTGGCGGTGGGTGGTGATGACTTGCTGCCTTCCCTCTAGTCTTACACTGATAAATTAGGGACGGCTAGCACAAATAGCTCTCGAGTAGCTCTGTGCGAAATTCCAAAAAACAAACAAACAAAAAATAACGTCATAAGACGAGAGGTCATAAAACAAAATATTTTTTTTAAATAAAAGGTATGTCCGTTAGGGAGAAAGTATATTTAAGATGAAAAGATTCAAGTTTGCTAAAAGCTATATTTCTTTTTTCTCAGTGTGCTTCTCATCTTGTAGATAAGATTGTAACTGTTGTTGTAAAGAGCCTCAGGAAAGATTTAAAAAAAACATTTCTTGAAGCACTCACATCAGTTTGTTGTATGTTACATTATGCCTGCCACACGTTTGAAAACGCCAAGAAAAACGACTTCCTTGATAGTACATACACCTCAGTTTTTCTGTAACCGCTTTTGATAAAGTTTTATAAGTTTTCTTCGCTTCTCTTTAATACGTTGGATACTACCACATACATTTGAATTTGAAGTCTAAGAAATATGTGAATGCACGAGCGCACGAGCTATGGGAGTTAATGGACTGATATGGTAATGCCGGATTACAATTTGTTGTTTTTTTTCTGATTAGTAGTTAGATGCTGTAAAAGTCGTATGGATCAATATGGAAATCCTGCTTAAGCCAATCATCAGAGCTTTAACATCAAAAGTCTTCAGAGTTTCTTTGAAAGAAAACTCAACTGAATATTTTTTGATTTGAAGTACAGTTACGTTTCTTGCTATTCGGTGATGAGCGTCCCTTCTAAAGCTGATTGGTTTGGTTTCAATTTCAGCTAAATCTTAGGCTACTCTTTACCAACAAATAATGGATTGATCGAAACACTGTAAGGCCCTCACGGCTGAAAGGACAAGAATGTTCAAGGATAGTGCAGTCAACATACTGCGTTTCAAGTTTTCTAACTACCACAACACCTCAAGTCAAGCCATATTTATTATACACATAGAAAAAGATTGTGAGTTATTGTATTGGAAGTGCAGAAATAGTACAGTGGGATATATTCGAAACCTCAGGATTTGTGTTACTGCTGTGATATAAAATCTAAGATTTTCGAAATCGCCGTTAATATATAAACCTGAATAACAGTAAGTTATGTTATTGCAGTGGAGATGGCTTGGCATGGCCTAGCGCGTTAAGGCGTGCGCTTCGTAATCTGAGGTTCGCGGGTTCGTGCCTTAGTCGCGCCAAACATGCTCGCCCTCCCAGCCGTGGGGGCGTTATAATGTGACGGTCAATCTTATTATTCGTTGGTAAAAGAGCAGCTCAAGAGTTTGCAGTGGGTGGTGATGACTGGCTGCCTTCCCTCTAGTCTTACACTGCTAAATTAGGGACGGCTAGCACAGATAGCCCTCGAGTAGCTTTGTGCGAAATTCCAAAAAAACAAACAAAAACAATGCAGTGGAGATATGAAACGTACGATAAGAAAATATGCATTAATTGAGAAAACACAAAAAGATAGAATAACAGTGTTCTACGGTGTTTTCCAGCGAGATGTGAAGCGGAAAAGCGACAGTGTTTAAGTGTATAGTGTATTTAAAAAAATAGTGAATAACCAAAATGTGTAACAACAGTTCAAAGTGTTATATTAAAGCTATTATATAATATAATATAATAATATTTGTTCACGATTTTCCAGAGAGAATATAAAAAACTTACAACCATGATTTTCAGTACTTTGGAAAATATACTCAAGTTGGATAACAGAATAAGATATACCAGTGGATACATAACAGAATAAGATATACCAGTGGACACATAACAGAATAAGATATACCAGTGGACAAATAACAGAATAAGATATACCACATAACACTAAAACCAGTGGACACATAAAACTAAAACAGAAGTTTTTTATTCTGCAAAATTACAAATAATTTTTAAATAATATAATTTATATGTTTAACATAATTTATTGTGAAGAAATTAATTAAACCTGAGAACATTAATTGACTTTTTCTATTTCCTCTTCACACCCCGATAAAAACATTTCAATTAAAAGAGAAACTGGAAACAAATCAACACCGCACTCTACATTCCGACACTCAGTTACACAACCCCTTCCAAACATGTGGTCAGCTTCCGGTCAGTTACCTCTTTATTTGTGAACCTGACGATGACCAAAGAAGGTCGTTGCGTTGTTCGCTCTTCTATGTAAAATATTTTCTCAACCCAAACGAGCCGTTTTTGCAAATATAAATCTGGTTTATTCTTTGTGCAAAGAAAATTCAATGGGTTAGATAATCAAGAAGGAATAAATTTAACAATAACGTTTAGTATTGGTTACGTCCGTTCTTCTCCTTGTTTGTTATTATTTCTGAACAGGCAGCTGTACCATTTTCTCTAGAGTCCAAGAAGTGTGATCTGTGTCACAAACAGTTTCCTTTCGCATCAATATCTCTTCAATTGGCTCCGTAATGGATGTCAGAAACGATCCAGAAATTCCCCCCCTCATATAAAATTAGGAACAGGCGACATGGCGGAGGTGTGGCTGGTTGGTTCACTTGTCTGATTAAATGAATGTTTCCCTACTTCACAATGTTGGTGTTTACTTCACATCAGACATAACTCTTTAAAAAAAAGGCTTAATTAGATTCCTCAACCGATAGATCCACATGAAATAATTCAAGAGGATATTACTGAACTTCACAATGTAGGTGTTTACTTCACATCAGATATAACTCTTTAAAAAAAAGGCTTAATTGGATTCCTCAACATATAGATCCATATGAATTAATTCAAGAGAATATTACTGAATGAATGTTTCCCTACTACACAATGTAGGTGTTTACTTCACATCAGATATAACTCTTTAAAAAAAAGGCTTAATTGGATTCCTCAACATATAGATCCACATGAAATAATTCAAGAGGATATTACTGAACTTCACAATGTAGGTGTTTACTTCACATCATATATAACTCTTTAAAAAAAGGGCTTAATTGGATTCCTCAACATATAGATCCATATGAAATATTTCAAGAGAATATTACTGAGTTAAAATAGAAAGCAGAAATGCAAATAATAATTATACCTATTAACAAAATATATTATTGTAAACCTTCGAAGGATTTTTCTATAGTGTCCATAAATTTATGTAACCAAAATACATATTTCTTATCCACCAAATAACCTCACAGTTTATAAAAACACAACATGACACATCTGATGAGCTTGCTATTAAAGCCCAGAAGGGCCAGGTGGGTTAAGGAGTTCGAATCGCTTTCGCACCAAACATGCTCGCCTTTTCAGCCGTGAGAGTGTTATAATGTGACGATCAATCCTACTATTCCTTGGTAAAAAGGTAACCCTAGAGTTGGCGGTGGGTGGTGATAACTAGCTGCCTTTCCTCTACTAAATTAGGAACGGCTAGCGCAAATAACCCTCGAGTAACTTTGCGCAAAATTCAAAAACAAACAAACAAAAAATCTTGGTATCTACACACAGTCTACACACTCAACACATTACATACATTCCACACACTCTGTCCGTAAAGATTAAGATGTTGCTTCTTACTTTGTTTCTTGAATTACGCTTCAACACTCCAACACAAATATATGTTGGTTCCTTTTCTTTACTTCTTACATTACATCTCAACACTCAAACACATATTACGTCTGTTCCTTTTCTCTCCTTTCTAAATTACATTTCAACAGTACACCATTGTCTGTTTGTTTATTTTCTTTATTTCTTGAAGTACATCTCAACATTCCACCATAGTTTGTATGTTTGTTTTTTCTACTTCTTAAAGTACATCTCAACACTCCATAATAGTTTGTTTGTTACTTTTCTTTACTTCTTAAAGTACATCTAAAAATTCCACCATAGTTTGTTTGTTTCTTTTCTTTACTTTTTGAAGCACGTGTCAACATTCCACCATAGTTTATTTGTTTCTTTTCTTTTTTCCTTGAAGTACATCTCAACATTCCACCATAATTTGTTTGTTTGTTTTTTCTACTTCTTAAAGTACATCTCAACACTCCACAATAGTTTGTTTGTTACTTTTCTTTACTTCTTAAAGTACATCTAAAAATTCCACCATAGTTTGTTTGTTTCTTTTCTTTACTTCTTGAAGCACATCTCAACATTCAACCATAGTTTGTTTGTAACTTTTCTTTACTTCTTAAAGTACATCTAAAAATTCCACCATAGTTTGTTTGTTTCTTTTCTTTACTTCTTGAAGCACATCTCAACATTTCACCATAGTTTGTTTGTTTCTTTTTTTCATTTTTTGAAGTACATCTCAACATTCCACCATAGTTTGTTTGTTTGTTTTCCTTACTTCTTAAAGTACATCTCAACATTCCACCATAGTTTATTTGTTTGTTTTCCTTACTTCTTAAAGCACATCTCAACATTACACCATAGTTTTTGTTTCTTTTCCTTACTTCTTGAAGTACATCTCAACATTCAACCATAGTTTGTTTGTTTCTTTCCTTTTCTTCTTCAAGTATGTTTCAACATTACACCGTAAATTGTTTGTTTCTTTTCTTTACATCCTAAACTACATCTCTACATTCCACCATAGTTTGTTTATTTTCTTTACTTCTTGAAGCACATCTCATCATTACATCATAGTTTGTTTGTTTCTTTTCTTTACTTTTTGAAGTACATCTCAACATTCTACCATAATTTATTTGTTTCTTTTCTTTACTTCTTAAAGTACATCTCAACATTCCATCATAGTTTGTTTTTTATTTATTTCTTGAAGCACATCTCAAGATTCCACCATAGTTTGTTTGTTTCTTTTCTTTACTTCTTGAAGTACATCTTAACATTCCACCATAGATTATTTGTTTTTTTCTTTATTTTTGGATGCAAGGAGTAACCTTTAAATCTTGTATAATGATTCAAGGACAAATAATCAAAAAAAGCCTTAAATGTCTCCTATTTGTTTCAACCAAATTTGATTGGCACTGGCTCATTTCATTAAGCTAATTGGCAGATAAAGCCTTTTTGTGTGTTAGGTAATTGGATGGTGGACAACGAGAGTGTAATGAGGTTTAAAGATGTCAAGTATAAGGTATTGTGTAGCAAGAAAAAGTGAGGAAATTGTATTATTATCAAATTCGTTTCTAAAGGTGGCATGATACCAGTCAACACATATCTTTAAATAGCATGATACCAGTCAAGACATATCTTTAAATAGCATGATACCAGTCAAGACATATCTTTAAATAGCATGATACCAGTCAAGACATATCTTTAAATAGCATGATACCAGTCAAGACATATCTTTAAATAGCATGATACCAGTCAACACGTATCTTTAAATAGCACGGTACCAATAAATACATTACTTTAAATATGATAATGTAAAACTTCCTAACGTTTATATAAACAAATAAGGTCGTGATAACGTACCTTACTCCTTGTTCACCAAGATTGAAGGTAAGACTATCACACCTTATATCGTCTAAGTTAACAAATAATTGTACCACGATGTACCTCAATTAACAACAAAGATCTAACGACATTTTCCCGACTCTTACTTCCCAAAAGAATATAAAAACAATGGAGAACCTGTGATGACCCAAGAAATGTAATGGTGAAGCAAAGCAACATAAAAACAATGGAGAACAAGTGATGACCCAAGAAATGTGATGGTGAAACAAAGCAACATAAAAACAATGGAGAACCAGTGATGACCCAAGAAATGTGATGGTGAAACAAAGCAACATAAAAACAATGAAGAACCAGTGATGACCCAAGAAATGTAATGGTGAAGCAAAGCAACATAAAAACAATGAAGAACCAGTGATGACCCAAGAAATGTAATGGTGAAACAAAGCAACATAAAAACAATGGAGAACCTGTGATGACCCAAGAAATATGGTGGTGAAACAAAGCAACATAAAAACAATGAAGAACCAGTGATGACCCAAGAAATGTAATGGTGAAACAAAGCAACATAAAAACAATGAAGAACCAGTGATGACCCAAGAAATGTAATGGTGAAGCAAAGCAACATTAAAACAATGGAGAACAAGTGATGACCCAAGAAATGTGATGGTGAAGCAAAGCAACATCCTTGTTTTCGAAATATAAATAATTATGGTTTAAAAGGTGTTTCACGTTTATTAATGTACTTTAATTTTATATGAAAACAGAAAATTAAAATGACCTATGCTTCATTTTATAATTACAACAGAGATAACAGTGTTAAACCCATGTGATGAGTAAATGAATAGTAAAGATCACAATAACGTACTTGTAGTTAATGGGTAAACAAGAATCGATAGGATGACGTAATTACCACACTATATATATCAATGGTGAATGTCAAAATGATATTCTTTTCATCATGTTGCCCCACAGCTACAATGTTTGGGTTACATAACGCCTACTTCATATTTGATTAAAACTGCATGCTGTGAAACACATGCTGGAATGACATACTTCCTGAGAAGGACATTAAAATGTCAAGCACAGATTTCACGTTTGATACGAACAACGAAGATTACAATAATGTTTATCCTTCGTCATGTATGAAAAACGAAGACACGTATCTGTTTTTCTGCATCAATATAAAAAGCTGTGATGACTTATCTTTCCTTTCCCTGCTTACTGATATTTAAAAGATATTTTATCACTAGATAGAAAAAAAACTTTCAACATCCTATTTTTTATTGTTCCTTAATTGGACACTCAGCATTTTGCTTTGAAGCTTTATCGGAAACTTTTCACTCAAATATAAACCGAAACTGACAGTGCAAAGCGTCAATTAATTTAAATAATGCCCCCCGCTAGTACAGCTGTATGTCTCCCGACTTACAACGCTAAAATCAGGGGTCCGATTCCCCTTAGTGGGCTGAGCAGACAGCCCTTTGTGGCTTTGCTATACGAAAAAACACACACGCTTTAAATAATAAATTCTAATCAAATCTGTTTGTTTCTTTGCATTTTAAATTTCATTCAAAGCTATTCGATGGCTATTCTTACTTTAGCAGTGTAAGACTAGACGGAAGACAGCTAGTAATAACCACCCACCGCCAACTCTTGGTCTACTCTTTTACCAACGAATAGTGGGATTGACCGTCACATTATAACGACCCCACGGCTTAGAGAGCGAGCAAGTTTGGTGCGACCGGGATTCGAACCCGCGACCCTCGAATTACGAGTCGAACGCCTTGGCACACTTAGCCATACCGGGCCCGTTAATCAAATCTATAGCGTGCGTTTCCATAGCGAGTGTTTGACATATTGAGTTTTAAAATTTATCGTTGAAATAATAAAGAAAGGTTCTATAAAACTTACTGATTGAAATAACAAAAATAAGATAACGTAATTATATGTGCGATCCTTTGACACTTTTCATCTGTGGTCGCTACGAAAAAGTTACTTTTGAATAAGAAGCGTTTCTTTGAATTTTCTTTATTGTTTTAGTAAATATTTGTACAAAAAATGTGATTTCGTACCAACTGTTATTTATTCATGATTCAATGAACTATTTGTGTTCTGTCCACCAGGGGTATCGAAACCCGATTTCTAGCTTCGTAAATCCACAGAAATAATAATGGGGTAAAGAAAAATTACAAACGGAACGTATTAGCGGAAGTTTCCACTTGTAATTCAAATATGGTTTCTTTTTAAGGTGATTTTTACAATTCTAATAATGTCTTATGTAATTCCTTGCTATCCCTTATGAACCACGACAATAAATCATTATTGTAGGGTATTGTAAAGAGATTTTGAGAGTTGGATTTTGACGATTAGGCTTAGCATTTCTATAACTTTAAGTGGCAGTTCAGATTTTTCTGATTATAGTTTTCTGTATGAACTTCAGTCCAGAATTACACGGCTTCACAGAAGGAACATAAATCGAATGTACTGAAAGTCCGTATGGATACAATTTATGTGCCGTTACTTAATCACGTTCCAGATCACTTAAATAATAATACTCAAGACATACTATGACAAATCAAGAATGTATCTCACTTAGTGGTTTGTTTTGAATTTTGCGCAAAGCTACACGAGGGCTGTGTGCGCCAAATTTAGCTGTGTAAGACTAGAGGGAAGACAGATAATTATTACCACCCACTGCAAACTCTTGGTCTACTCTTTTGCTAACGAATAGTATGATTGACCATGACATTATAACGACCCCACGGCTAAAATGGTAAGTATTTTTGGTGTGACGAGGATTTGAACCCGCAACCCCCAGATTACAAGTCGAGTGCCTTAACCACCAGGACATGCCTGGCCATTACTTAGGGAACAAGAAAAAAACTATTTACATTAAAGATCACTGCTCTTTACCATCTTTATAGACAGAAGATGGTGTACACACAATGTATAAAGTCATATCGAATTACATAAACAATTTGAAATGTATGACCGGACAATAAAAGTTATCAAAAAATCTTACATTTCCATCTTCGTAATTTATATTTTCGTTTTCAGTAGTAAGTTGTGTCGTAATGGGTAACACAGTCACTGTTTTTTTACGCTGTAATATTCAGGTAAATCTTTGAAACAACGAAACAACACTTGACAAAATACCAAAACCGACACTGGTCGATGGGTTTCTTGGACTATGTAACCATGACGTTCTTTCTTTAAAGTAATTCTTAGACCTTCTAAATTCTATAGACATTAACTACCAGTTAACCCTAACTCATTCGAATGATGTTACTTTAAGGATCTAAGATGAACGATGATAAATAATTTACCTTTTTTGAGAAACTAATTAGGAAACATCTCTTCCTTTACTTAAGCTCTCATCACCCCAAATCTTCTAAAAAGGTTTATCTTCAATAAAATAAAAACTGTAATCAGGAAATCAGTGGCAGCGCCAAGGGGAGGCTTCAGCTCGATCCCCCAAAATGAGCCAAGCCCCCCTCAGCCCCCCAATATTGTTACCTACATATATTCATAAAATATGGAAAACACAATCATCGTTGTTGCTTAACAATTCACATCAAAGAAACACAGATCTGTAGAACTCGACGTCTTCATCAAGACGGAAGTATGTGTCATGTGTCCCATAGCAACGTACTGAATACATTGAAACTCGTGCGTTGTATTGCTGTTCCCTGTGTAATGCCATTCTGTCTTGAGTTTTGACGAAGTTTAGACAACCACGTTGATTTTAAGTTACAACAAATCACCAGGGATTTTACTTGATAAACACAAGGTTTCACATGTATTTACATATTAATTTCATTTATTTTTATTGAAAAGTAAAACAAAGCATGCGTGTGTAAGTGTATTGTGTGTAGGTCAAAATTATGAAGCATTTAGCCGGTGTTGTGTCTTTTGTGAGATCATTTTGAATTGTGTATCAGCCATCCAAATTTTATCGACAATCACCAGAAGAGGTACATTGTTTTCAAGCAATATTGATTATAAACACAATATGATAAAAGATAGTTAGCCTGATAGTGACCTTACTTTCCTCTGGGTGTATTAGCTTCACATTGGATAATTCGTTTCTCAGAGTGTATTAACTTCACATTGGATAATTCTTTTCTCAGAGTGTATTCACTTCACATTGGATAGTTCGTTTCTCAGAGTGTATTAACTTCACATTGGATAATTCTTCTCTCAGAGTGTATTAACTTCACATTGGATAATTCTTTTCTCAGAGTGTATTCACTTCACATTGGATAGTTCGTTTCTCAGAGTGTATTAACTTCACATTGGATAATTCTTCTCTCAGAGTGTATTAACTTCACATTGGATAATTCTTTTCTCAGAGTGTATTAGCTTTACATTGGATAATTCGTTTCTCAGAGTGTATTAACTTCACATTGGATAATTCGTTTCTGCTATGTAAACTAAAAAGACTGTTCAATAAACACGCGGACTGACGTCATAAAATAAAATGTACTTTATTTAGAAGTTACAAGTCTGGGATCCCTTCAAAGTACTCTCTTCCCCAACGCACACACTTATCCCAACGGTGTTTCCGCTTTTTGAAACAGTCCTGGTACGCTTCTTTTGTAATGACCTCCAGCTCCTTCGTCGCATTCGGCTTAATCTCGGGAATCGTCTCACATCTTCTTCCTTTCAAGGGTCTTTTGAGTTTGGGGAACAAAAACAATCTCAAGGAACAAGGTCAGGTGAGTAGAGGTGGGGATGGAGAAGAACAGTGATCGAGTGTTTGACCAAAAACTCACGAGTTCTGAGGCACAAATTTCGCAGCAACGCGGTGCATCTTCAATTTTTCGGTCAAAATCTCGTAACAATATCCAACTGATATCCCACACTCTTCAGCAAGCTCTAACCTAACCTTCAGCAAGCTCTCTGACAGTCAGACGTCGACTTGCCCGCACCAGGGTGTTGATTTTGTCGACGTGTGGGTCATCAGTTGACGTGGAAGGACGTCCATAACGCTCTCATCTTCAATGGACTGTCGACCATCCTTAAAATGTTCATTCCACTTGAAACGTGCCGTACGCTTCATTGCAACATCACCATAAGCCGTGTTAAGCATAGCAAAAGTTTTAGTCGCAGATTTTCCAAGTTTAACACAAAATTTCACAGCAAGTTGTTGCTCCTTTAGGTAATTCATTCTGAAATCAGTCAAACGAAAAAATTGCACTTCACTTAAAACTACGTAGCTAATACACAAATGAAGATATCTGCAATCGGGAAATGACGTCGTAATCAGCTGATCTGTGCAAACCTAGCGACACCAAGCGGATTCCCATGATTCCAACTGGAGCCGCGTAATTCAAACAGTCCGCGTATTTTTTGAACAGACCTCGTATGTCTTTATGTTATATTTCTTTTGATTTGTAGCTTTACTCTTAATAGTATATTAAATGTTCAATCTAAGCTAATCTTGATTTTCTTTATCATTATGTATTACCTTGAGTGGAATTTAGGTGAGCTTCTTCTTTTACAAATACAAATATTTTCATAAACAGATTATTTCTAATTTGTAATAAAGAATTATTAATCAGAGTATGAGTTTCCAATAAAAACTGCATTGAAAACGCAGTTCAAAATAGCAGACCTTTCTTAAATGTACCTTGGTATTTACATTATTATAATTTACCATCTGAAGTTCAAATTGATGGTATTTTGGGGAGCCCTTCCCCAACAAAAATATCCTGGCGCCACCACCATCTCCCCAACAAAAGTATCCTGGCGCCACCTCCTTAGGAGATTTGAATTATCAATTAAAGTCACAGAAAGGCGAGACCTAATCCTCAAAATTCAACTTTCAAAATCTCCCTACAATTATAACAGAAATAGAAAGGATAATAAAGGAAATACAAATTGATAATAGAAGGTTCGGAGTAAGAGGGTACTCCCTGATACAGAGATAAATCCATGGACGTGCAACGTTAAAATGAAGGGTTCGATTCCCTTTGGTAAACTCAACAAATAGCTCGATGTGGCTTTGCTATAAGAAAAACACACACTGGGGTGACGAGTTTACATAACATTTCAGGGCCTAACTTTTTTTTAACCTTCACTTGAAAATGAAACATTTGAATGCAATGATATAATCTCAAAATTATTAATGCTTTAACTTATTCTAACTTTAAATGTTTCCAATCAAAACATTTAGGACAACATTTGTGATTTTTAGTTTTGCATGTAAAACTGTAATAAAAATATCATATAATTTTGCACAATTCAGCATTGAGTTTGCTTACACTTTGAGGCTTGCTTAAGCTATCCTAGTCAAACTGTATACCTAGGGCTTTATATGAGGGGGATAAAGACTAATTGGGTGCAATTTCCCTGGATTTCGAAAGAAGAGACCCCACGACTAAGAGAAACAATATTTTAATGATTCCAGAACTTTATTTTTTTTTGAAAAACATAGATTTTAAACCATGTTTTTGGGTCAACATTGATCCTAGCGTTTCGTAAACGTTTATTAATTTCAAGGTTAGGGGGTTCAACTTGTAATCTGACGATTAAGTTCGAATCACGTCACACCAAACATGCTCGCCATTTCAGCCGTGTGATCGTTATAATATAACGATCAATCCTACTATTCACTGATAAAAGAGTGATCCAAGACATGGCAGGAGGTAATGGCAACTAGATGCCTTCCCTCTAGTCTTACACTGATAAATTAGAGACGGCTAACGCAGATAGTCCTCTTGCGCGAAATTCAAAACAAACAAATAAATATTTTTTTCATTCACTTTTCCTTAGAACTTATTTCTTTTCTAGGTAATTCATTGAGAGTTAAGAAAAATTATTTGTCATTCCTTTATCTTTGTTATACCAGCGTTATTAGGTATATAGTAAGTTTAAAGGTTCGATTCCCTGTGGTAAATACAGCAACAAGGTAACTGTTGATTTGCTCTTGAAAACATAGAGGAAGTTAGTATTTTTTCTACCCATCTATTATATTTACGTATTGCTCAAACTGTACTTAGCAAGTAGCACAAAAATGTTTTTGATTTATTTATACAGTTAAATTCTCGGTACTATTCCCCTGGCTTTCAAATTCCTGAATCCTCTGTTTCTTTTTTGTTTTATTTTGTTTGTAACACACTTTAAAATTATAATGTTCCTATGAATAAATCTATTTACTACCAATTCAATTCAAGCTAGGCCCTGCATGGCCAAGTGGCTAAGGCACTCGACTCGTAATCCGAGAGTTGCGGATTTGAATCACCATCCCACCAAACATGCTCGCCTTTTCAGCCGTGGAAACGTTATAATGTCACGATAAATCCCACTATTCGTTGGTAAAAAAGTAGTCCCTGTAATCTTACACTGCTAAATTAGGGACAGCTAGTGCAGATAGGCCTCGAGTAGCTTTGCGTGAAATTCAAAATAAACTAAACTACTTGAAGTGGAAACTATACGATAAGTGTATTTTAGGATTATTTATTTCACTATTTTTGTTGATAGATGTATAATGAAATCATTTACTGAGACAGCAAAATTTAGATTGTGAAATACTGAATTACAGTTCTGAGATCTATAGGTATTTGCTTCAGAGTTCATCATTGCTAGAAACTTCAAAAGGTTGAATACATTGTATTGTAACGACTTTGAATAATCTTTGAGTTACGTGACAATCATAACGTCGTCGTGAAAAGGTATGCGTAAGCCATGCATTGTCTGATGTTCTGCAGGTAGTGCGATGCCATCAAAACGTTATTACTTTTCGAAAGGGTATCTAAGAACCCCTTTCCTCTCAAGATATTCATACACTCTTATGGCATAAAATTTCCGTAATTAGGATACCCTTTGTTTTTAATGTGATTCAAAGAAATATGGATCAGTTTAGGAACCCAGGACCATCCAGAAAAAAATTATGCAATAAGTCGTGCAACAGCCATGGTAATAAAAATATTATATTCCTGTAGCAGATGAGCTTTCACATAGTTAAACAGAATAAATCCTCGTATTCCAGGCGACAGTATACAATACGATACGCTATTATCTCCACTATAAAAAGCGACAAAAGCCACGTGCTTCTACATTTTCTCTCAGCCACCGCGTACATCAAGCAGGTGAAAAATGAGACGCGTGTTCGTAAAATACCATTCGAAAACATACCCAAAGGTTATATCGCTGAACAGCGTCCATGAATTTCTGCGCGATCACACTGTTGAAACAGAAGAGGAGAAACCTTCGTTCTTGTACATTAATTATATGGCTAAAGGAACAGGAAAGGGATGTTTGTGTAAAAGAGGCTTACGATGGAACATTCTGCAGATAAAGCAGACTGCAGTGAACAGATAGCGAGCCTTCAGTGTCATTTTAACATAAGTAACTCAATCTCTGTACATTAAAAAGGCAAAAATATAATAAAATTGTATTGTAATGCACTTGTATACATTAATGTCATTTCTCCGTGTGATTTTTTGGAGAGTCAAACTTTTATCACGATCTTTTCTATTATACTAAATCTGTAAAAACATTCTTTAACTAGTTTGGTATTACACGTATTCAGAAAATTTAATTTGTATGACAAACAGGAGGGTTGGTTTGTTTGTTTCTAATTTCGCGAAAAGCTACTCGAGGGCTATCTACGCTCGCCGTCACTAATTTAGCAGTGTAAGACTATAGGGAAGGCAGCTAGTCATCACCACACACAGTCAACTCATGAGATACTCTTTTACCAACGAATAGTGGGATTGACCACACATTATAACGCCCCCACGCCTAAAAGGACAAGCATGTTTGGTGCGACGAGGATTCAAACCCGCGAACTGTGAGTTGAGTGCATTAACCACCTGGACATGCCGAGCCAAACGGTAAAATATTTTGTTTCGTATAAATACCATAATTTAGGAAAATTAAGTGAATTGCATGATGTATTTGTGAAATGTACAATCGTCAAGTTTTCATCAGTTCTTTAAAATATCTCACTTTCTCTACTGAGATGATTGTAAGTTACCTCATAATTTATCATACAAAACATATTTTCTAAATGTTTGTAACATGAAAAACACAGCTTGTACCAGACGTAACAGAATGTTGTAATAATTCATTTATCTTAGATTATAATATAAGTGGGGCTATTTGACAATTCAATAAACAATTATTTTGAAATCCACTGTTCCAAATGTATGATAAACTCTTCAGTTTACCAGATGTTTCTAATCCATTAACTTTGTTTCATGATAATTTATTCACAAATATTCCAATTACTTATACAATCTCGTATTCAGACACTTCGATGTTTTCACTATAATTATGCATTATATATTTTGTGAGAATATTATTAAATTTCCTAGATAAGAAAGATAATCAGAGTTTGTTTTCACGAATTTCTTTTCAAATTGTTGAAAAACATTGTTTATGTCTGTGTTTAATAGCGTTTAGTGACGTAACCAGTACCTTTCAACTCGTAACGGTGTTGTTGAAAATTTGTGACTTAACCTTAACTTGTTGTTGTATCCTAGAGCAAACAATACACCTTAACCTAACTGTTTCGATGTACTAGGCTGACTGTGGAGTACCGGGAAGATCCACACTGGTTACTAAGTGTCATGTCAGCATAGCCAGAGTTCAGCACCGGTTACTATGTGTCATGTCAGCATAGCCAGAGCTCAGCACCGGTTACGATGTGTCATGTCAGCATAGCCAGAGTTCAGCACTGGTTACTATGTGTCATGTCAGCATAGCCAGAGTTCAGCATTGGTGACTTTGTGTCATGTCAGCATAGCCACAGCTAAGCACTGGTTACTGTGTGTCATGTCAGCATAGCCAGAGCTTAGCAGCGGTTTTCTAACTGCTGTGTCAGCATAGCTGGACTAATGATAAAATTTCCTTTTAGCTATACGAGTGTATTAAACTCATTTATTTTGTGCAAATAGATTTTTGTTTCTTGTTTATTATAATTGCAAGTACATACACCCTACTTTAGTGGTTTGATCTCACAAAGTCGCAATCTGTCAAATGAGTGCTTTCTTATATTCAGTTCATTTGCATTAAACAGAGAAAAATGTAAAATAACATTATGTATCAACATTTTTACCTTTTATTGTTCACGAGAAGAAAGTGTTATTTCCCAATTGCTTATGCCTAAAGTAAATGGAAAAGACCTATTTTTCTCTTTAAACTTTGCTTTGGTGACCTGGGAACGTATAACGAAAACACGATGGTAAACTATATTTTGGGGCTGATACGTGAAATTGATTTACATTACAGTCACAAATCTCGAAAAACTACTCACTTCTAAACGTTTTTGTATAACTTTAGTATAAATATATGTAAATTTTGATTCATATGTTGTTTCATTCAGATCTTATGCAAATAAAAATGTGTAAATTTGTCCGATTTTGCATAGAAAAATATGTTAATTTCTAAATTTCATTATCCAGGTCACAAAAGCAAAGCTTGAAGGGAATAATGGTCATTTTCTTTTGTTTCACAACATAAGCAATTAAGAAATAACACATACTATCCAGGAACAAAATTTATGTTACATAGTGTAATCGTACGAAATACAGATATTTTAACCACAGTCTCTGTGGTATTCCTTTTATTTTCTAGAACTAGGGTATTTTTTGTGTCAGGGAAAATATTTGTTTTGTTTGGCTTATTTCAGTTATTTTAAAAAATAATTTAAAAAGCGATATAGAATTAGAGTACGTTTATAATGATGATTAACAAACCAATCAGAGCTGTTTCAACTGTCTTGTATTTCCAAACAATTATACATATAAATTCATATACAAAAAAAACAATTGCCATTGGCTTGATTGGAACACCAAGCTGACAGACATAATCAGTTCAATCACTAGTTGAATTTGGTTTTATAACGTAAAGTCAGTTTGTTCTCTCCTCCGAACCTTTAATTTTCAAAAGAATAATTCCTTAATGTAAAATAGTAATTTCCTTTAACTTCTTACTTCGGTCTGTTATGTAAATGTCGTGTAAATGTTTTGTGAACGACAACATGTCGTGTTGTGTTTGAATTTTCATTTCTATTACGTAAAACAATACGTAACAGAAAATTGGGGGCTCGTCCAGGGTATCGAACAAACAATTTAATTTTATTATAAAATAAGATTTATATTCTGTACAGATAGACAGCTTGTATATTCAAAATGGCATTCCAACTTGAAGATTTTATAAACGAATTTAATCAGAATCCCTCTTTCGAATTAATCAGTGAATTAAAAAAATCTGAATTGCTTGATGTTGGTAAACATTTTAATTTAGAAGTGAAGCAATCAATGAAGAAAGCAGATATTAAACAAATTATTGTTGAACCTTTGGTCAGCCAAAATGTATTACCTCAAAAAGTTGCACAACAATTGCCTGTCGATCATTTTGACCCAGATTTCGAATTTAAAAAAATGGAAATTGAAATGAAATTTCGTTTAGAAATTGAAAGCAAACGTCTTGAGGCAGAAAAAGAAACCAAACGACTTGAGGCAGAAAAAGAAACCAAACGCCTTGTTCTTGAGGCAGAACAAAAGCGTATTGAGGCAGAACAAAAACGTATTGAAGCAGAACAAGAAAACAAACGCCTTGTTCTTGATGCCGAAATACAAATAGAACGCATTAAAGCTGATAAAGAAATCAGTATGAGAAAGGCACAGACAGAAGAAAAGGTTGTCAAAATGCGGTTGGATAATTTGGATGCTTCCAAACAAATTCGTTTAGTACCTCCATTCAATAAAAAAGCTGTAGATAAATATTTTCAGCAATTTGAAAAATTGGCCCTTAGGTTAAAATGGCCGACCGAATATTGGACAGTATTACTTCAGAGTGTTCTCAAGGGTAAAGCCCAGGAAGTATTTTCCAAATTCACGGCCAAGCAAAGTTATGATTACGAGCACGTCAAAAAATGCATTTTGAATGCATATGAATTGGTGCCAGAGGCATACAGACAAAAATTTCGTGGTTACAAAAAGTTTGACAGGCAAACTTATGTCGAATTTGTTCGTGAAAAAGAAACTCTGTTCGACAGGTGGTGTAATTCCAAAGAAATTAAAGATGATTATACAAAACTCAGAGAACTCATGTTAGTTGAAGAGTTTAAAAGATATATTCCCGTAAAGCTAAAAACTTATATTGATGAACAAAAAGCTTCCAAAATTCATGATGCTGCTCTCTTGGCAGACGACTATGCTTTGACTCACAAAGATTTCCATACAAAAGCAAAACAAATCACACAGCAAAGAAATCCAATGACTCATTCAAATATTATGCAAATGTCGACAGAGACAAAAAAGAGCAAACTTCTAATTCTCAAACGAAGACTCCATCTTATTCTCAAAGCTCGTCATCTACCCAAAACGTGTCATTCTCATCCAAAACATGTGCTTATTGTAGGAAACCTGGCCATCTGATTTCTGAGTGCTAAAAGCTCAAAAACTTGTTGTTGTTTTGAATTAAGCACAAAGCTACACAATGGGCTATCTGTGCTCTGCCCACCACGGGTATCGAAACCCGGATTTTAGCGTGTAAGTCCGCAGACATACCGCTAAGCCACTGGGGGGCTAGCTCAAAAACAAGCCATCACCCAATAGTTTCATTTCGCCCTTGTTTGATACATCATTGGTTTCCAATGATTTTTACCCTGTTCAGTCCACTGCAGATTCCAAGTCCAATATTATTGATGTACCTGAAGATATTGTTGAGGACAAATTTAAGCCTTTCATGACTGAAGGTTTTGTTTCTTTTGTTGGCGATTCACGTCTACAACCAATTAAAATCCTGCGGGATACTGGAGCTTTTCAGAGTTTGATTTTGGAAAGCGTACTTCCGTTTTCTGAAAAGTCATCCGTTGGGGCCAATGTGCTCATTTCTGGTGTAGAAGGTGGCGTCGTTTCTGTCCCTCTTCATAGATTGGATTTAAATTCGGACCTAGTCTCAGGCCCAGTGACTGTGGGTATTAAAGCCTCATTGCCTGTTAAAGGTGTGTCTATGCTTTTGGGGAATGATTTGGCTGGCAGTAAGGTGGTACCAGAGGTTCGTGTTGTTGAAACACCTGTTATTAGCCCCAGTACAGAGCAACTCGTTGAAGAGTTTCCTGATGCTTTTCCCGCCTGTGCTGTTACTCGTTCTCAGACACGTTCTGAGGAATCCAAAGAGGATTTCTCTTTATCTGATACGTTCATGTCTCACATCGATGAGATTTCTGACTCAACTTTAAGTTCTACTGATGACTCTAAGACATTTTTCGACTCTCTTCATCGAAACAAACTTATTGAGGAACAGGACAATGATCCTGAAACTCGTTCTCTTCTACAATTGGCTGTTGATGAAATTGAAATAGGAACTGTCCCTATTTGTTACTACCAGAAGTCAGGTGTGTTAATGAGAAAATACAGACCTCCTGACGTTGCTGCTGATGAAGAGTGGAATGTTATTCACCAAATCGTCATTCCAAAATGCTATCGGAATGATATTCTTAGTCTTGCTCATGACCATGTATTGTCGGGACAATTAGGTGTAAGAAAGACCCTAGATCGTATCCGACGACATTTCTATTGGCCAAAGATGCGCCAAGATGTTGTTGACTTTTGTAAGACATGCCATTGTTGCCAAATGATAGAAAAACCAAACCAGGGGATTCCAAAAGCACCACTGCAGCCTATTCCTGCCTTTGAAGAATCGTCCTCAAGAGTCATTATCGACTGTGTTGGCCAGATGCCAAAAAGCAAAGCAGGAAATGAATACCTCTTGTCGATCATGTGTGCTTCTACACGTTTCCCTGAGGCAATCCCTTTCAGGAAAATCACTGCTCCAAACATTGTCAAGGCTCTTATTAAATTCTTTACCATGTTCGGGATTCCAAAAGTTGTGAAATCAGATCAAGGCTTAAATTTTATGTACAAGCTATTTCAGCAAGCCATGCATGATCTAAACCTCCATCAATTTTCATCCAGTGCATACCATCCTGAGTCACAAGGTATTTTTGATCGTTTCCACCAAACTATTTCCACAAACACTCAAAGAACTAGGATGAGGGTGTTCCCTTGTTACTGTTTGAAGTTCGTGAGGTTATTTCAGAATCCACTGGATTTAACCCTTTTAAGTTGGTTTAAAAAGACAAACAAAAAAAGTTTTCACAAGTTCAAACTTTTTTTTTTACTTTTAAGGGGTAGAGTGTTATGTAAATGTCGTGTAAATGTTTTGTGAACGACAACATGTCGTGTTGTGTTTGAATTTTCATTTCTTTTATTCATTTTTCCATATTTATATTATTGTTTCGAAGTTTAAACTAATAAAATATGTTGTTATATATTTAAGATAACATTTAGAATTTTCTTGAATTAAGTAATCCAATCATATGTTTGTAAATGAAGTGCTGGTGACTACGTGTCTAGACGTGTAGTCTCGTGCAAGAACGGACATGCGTGAAATGCTCTGGAGACCTGTAGAATTTTCGCGGTCTTTCGAGGTGTTTAGGCCTACAATATATAAACAGACGAATATGCGAGAGAGATAGAGTGAGATTCAGACATCAGTTTTATTTCAAAAGAAGAGAGTCAGTTATTTGAGAAAGATTAAGTGTTTGCTGTAATTATTTAACTTGGATTTGTGACTGAAGTTAGATCTACGGAAGCTGTGATTTTATTTCGTCAGTCTCTACGATTCATCTGAATTACTGCTTGTGCTGAGAGTTGGCGAATTTATTGAACTGTGAACTGTTTCTGAACTTCTTCATTTAAGCTTCGGAATTTCTTCGTGGGACCAAATTCACACCCTAGACTGGAATTTGAGACTTTCATTTTAGATCATTATATTAGATACAGGCCAGTACCATTTTGTATTGTGATTAATTTTGAAGTTTAAAACTGGTATTATTTTGTTTTGTAATTAATTTCGAATGTTGTAACTTAATATCTGTCACTGTTATCATATAATTTATGTTATATCTGTTATATTTGTTAATAATTTAGTGTAATAAATTATACAAGCTGTTATCTGCGTTTTTCTGTTGCGTTTAGTCTACGAAGAACATAAAACATAAAAATACGTAACAGGTCATCATTGCAGTTCATGATAACAGGCTGGGGATGTGTTGCGTTTCTGTATAGCACACCCATAACTGAGTAGTTTGGAGCATGTACCTCATACACAAGTAGGCTCTTGGAAGGCCTGTCCCATGAAGTCACCACAGTTGTGTTTGCCACCGACTACATGGTAGTGTTGCAGAGAATCCAGAGAGGCTGCACCTACATGGCAGAGAATTCAGAGAGGCTGCACCTTATCTCAATGACAAAAATCTCCCACCTTTGTGTTTGTCTAAGGCTACGCTGGCGTCAAGTACAATGAGAAGACTGACCAACTTGCAACAGCACCAGAACCAACAGACTAGATGTTGCTCTTTCCTCAAAATATAACAGAAATCAGCACGCAAGAGCATCAGAGAGTCTCTCATGCACTCAGAAGAGGGAGATAGAATTCTCTGCCTGAGGAACCCATTTAGCATCAATCGTGACAGCCCGAACAGATGTCACAAGAATCAGCTGATTGCTGGCAAAATTAGCAGAAGTACACTCGACTTCCTGTTGACAGGAAGGGTTAAGGCGGAAAGGAGATGTAATTCGCTAGAGACACTCTCCGGGATGCCCACCTGCCAACCTAAGTCTTACTTGAATTACACTGTTTTGAATTTCGCACAAAGCTTTGTTTGTTTTGGAATTTCGCACAAAGCTACTCGAGGGCTATGTGTGCTAGCCGTTCCTAATTTATCAGTGTAAGACTAGAGGGAAGGCAGCTAGTCATCACCATCCACCGCCAACTCTTGGGCAACTCTTTTACAACGAATAGTAGGATTGTCCGTCACATTATACACCCCCACGGCTGGGAGGGCGAGCATGTTTAGCGCGACGCGGGCACGAACCCGCGACCCTCGGATTACGAGTCGCACGCCTTACGCGCTTGGCCATGCCAGGTCACTCGCGCATAGCAACACGAGGGCAATCTGCGCTATCCGTCTCTAATGTAGCAATGTAAGACTAGAGGGTAGGCAGCTAGTCATCACCATCCACCGCCAACTCTAGGGCAACTCTTTTACAACGAATAGTAGGATTGTCCGTCACATTATAACGCTGCCACAGCTGAAAGGGCGAACAGGTTTGGTGTAACAGGGATTCGAACCCGCCACCCTCAGATTACAAGTGGAGTGCCTTAACCACCTGGCCAGGCCTGACCTTACTTAATTGGATTATATAATTTTTTCAGACTTTGTTTAAGCTCAAATTTTAATTAAATTACATTACAACCACTTTGTTAATCGTAGTTTTCATTGTAGAAGGCTCTGTTGTAAAGTTGACATTTACAAAGTATACTACTTGTCCCTGCTTTCTTTTCATAATCTGTCTGATGTACAATGACGATAACTTTCCAGCGCTCATTTAAACAGTGTGATTGTCTTAAAATCCATGGGATTTTGACCAGTATGTTTTCGAACGTAATAGCACAAGTATCAGTTTCATTTGGTAAACGAGGGTTGAGTTTATGTATCACGGAAGCAGCTTGTGTCGCTTTTACAGAAAAATATCCTTTTTGATTATGTTGCATACTGTTGATTAGGCCACGTATAAGTCATTCGATACTGACTTTTAACTTACCAGATTCTCAGAATTCTACACCTTGATTGCCATAGCTTGTGTATGACTTGTAAATCTTTTTCTGAATTATTCTGGTGTCCCAATTTGATCCACTTTACTTGTTTATCAATGTCATTAAGTCTAAATAATGTTTTCGTCTTGAAATTTTGCGTTGTCAATCTAAACACGTTTAAAAATCAATATATGAATATCATGAAGGAAAGCTACAGAAACTTTTCAAGGAAAACAACAAAGTTTGGATGACATCACACGCTGTCTGAGAAATGTCATATGTTATAATGGGGTTCAGATACATGCGACTAACGGAACTGCATACGAAATCAGTTTGATATAATCTGCTCAAACCTCTGTATCTGTGTGGATAATATCTTCGCAGTAAATTCTCTGTATTTATGTAATTAATATTCTCGTAGTTAAACCTCTGTACCTGTGTTGTTAATATCCTCGTAGTTAAATCTCTGTACCTGTGTTGTTAATATCCTTGTATTTAAATCTCTATATCTGTGTTGTTAATATCGTCATAGTTAAACCTCTGTACCTGTGTTGTTCATATCCTCGTAGTTAAATCTCTGTACCTGTGTGGTTAATATCCTCTTAGTTAAATCTCTATATCTATGTGGTTAATATCGTCGTAGTTAAATCTCTATATCTATGTGGTTAATATCGTCGTAGTTAACTTTCTATATCTGTGTTGTTAATATCCTCGTAGGTTTATGACTTTTTTATTGTGAATATCTTGATAAATATGTCATTGTTTATAACAACATATCTTAATCAAATCCTATTATTATATTTACATACATTTACGGTGTTCACTTGTTAATACTGGTTTGAGTGATGTGAATGCTCACACCAGCCGTTCTGATACACATTTTTATTTCATGTGGGTTTCTCATTATCAAGAATTAGGACGACGCTTAATTTTAGAACCAGAACTATGAATCTAACCTCTGGAGCCTCTTCCATAAGTGTGTTGACAGATTAAAGGACACTTGCTTTTATCAACACATTTGTTTACAAACACTTTGATAATAAATCAGTGGGACAAGTTAAGTCGTTGGCAGTTAATATTCGAAGTGGGTGAGATAGAAATCATATTTATTAAGTTTAAGGATTTGGGAGGCAAATTCTAGACATTTCATCAACAAAACTGTCTTTCTTATTACAAATAACATTTAGTAATGTAATAAAATAACGATATAATGGAGCTAATAGATTATTCATTTGAATTTATTTGATATATATTTTTAAAAGATTACAGAAAGCTCAGCTTAATATTTTTTACAGTTCAGAAGATAATTGAAAACAATGAAAGTAGCCTGAGGATAATTGTTTTGTTGACGTAATTCTCGTGACGCATCAGCGAAACAGATAAACAACAATGAAATAAATGTGCACGCCACATTAAATACAAAACAATTCTCATTTAACAATAAAAAATAATTACATCTGTTTCTTCATATCTTACTATTAAAACATCGAGAAATTACGTTTGTTGATTTGTTATGAATGAAATCTGAGCTCGCCGTATACAATTAAGCAGTGTAAGACTAGAGAGAAGCCAAGTAGACATCAACACCCACCGCCAACTCTTGGGCTACCCTTTTTTATCAAAGAATATTATTATTGATCGTCACATTATAACGACCCCATGACTGGAAGGACAAGCATGTTTGGTAAATTTGGTAAATTTGAGGCCCTCAGATTACGAGACAAGTACCTTAACCACCTGGCCATGTCGATATGATAAACTAAAAACTATTCAATATACAACAATCAAATACGATATGACAGACATGGAGGATGATCAGACAGTGAGACAATATGTCATTAAAATTTGTAAAATATGTCTGTTACCAGTCAACATAACATTCTGTGTTATCAGTAAATATCACATTGTGTGTTACCAGTCAATATAACATTCTGTGTTATCAGTCAAAATCACATTGTGTGTTACCAGTCATCATCACTGTGTGTTACAGTCAACATCACATCGTGTGTCACCAGTAAATATCACATTGTGTGTTACCAGTCATCATCACATTGTGTGTTATCAGTCAACATCACATCGTGTGTCACCTGTAACTATCACATTGTGTATTACCATTCATCATCACATTTTGCATTACCAGTCATCATCACATTGTGTATTACCAGTCATCATCACATTGTATGTTCCGTCAGTGAAACCAACTTTATTTATTATTGATAATAAATGTTTTATATTAAGGACATGTTTGACACCAATACAGTAATTTCAACGTTAACATAAAAGATTTGTTCGTGAATGAACATTTGCCATTTTCAACTTTAATATTAAACAAGCTTTCCCTATAGTAGTAAGTTTTAATCAAAATTCTTCATTTGATGGACGTTGTAATGTTTTATTGTACTTGAAATATTTTAGGAATTTTAATATAACAGTCAGGTTTGAAGTTTTCAAGTGTTACTCGTTAGTTTTAATATCGTTTCGTAGGTTTATGATACACTTGTCTTTTACGTAGTAAATGAAGAAACACGTGTCAGGTATTATAACTTACAAGTGTTACGTGAATAATTGTTTAAAGAAACTCGCCATTGGGCAACTTATAAAATGATCCTTTGGTCAGTTGTGTTAGTGAAGAGTTTAAAATACAGAGTTGTTGACTGACACTAACATACGTGGATATTTAGAAACGAAGGACCAACTGTCCTACAATGTTTATAAATAATTTCAATTGTTTGTGCGTAGCATGAGTACAAACATATATTAAACTATAGATGTTTTTTTCGTATTCAGTTACGTATATTTACTGTACTTAAGATATAAATTGTCACCAATAACATGTTCTAATGTCTAGGATACTCGAGTACTATTATGCGAGCTTGCGTTTGAAACACGTCGCCGAATGTCCTCACTCTTACAGCCGCACAAGCGTTATAATGGGAGGAGGGTCAATCAGTCTCCGCAGTCGCCCGAGAGTTAACGACGGCTTGCACGTATGGCCCTCGAGAAGCTTTAGGCGAATTGTACAAAACGGAATTAAGAAATAATAAACAAGGCGTATAAATCGGTTTTTAATTATGCATTTAATATTGTGTTAAACGAATAGTTCTTAAGCTAGAAGTGTTTTTGCATAGTTCCAGAACGTGTTCTGTTTTAAATGTGAACAAAACCAAAAGTAAGAGTGACAAGTATTTCTATTCCTTGCTTTTCAGGCTCATATATCGTGCTGTGTTGTAATCTACAGGCTGCATAATTCTTCTCGTGATTCATGACATGCGCAACATAAACTGCAACTCTAAGCATTCTTTATATGACTTCATTTTAGCATCTACTAAATGACTGACAGATAACTCAATGCTCTACACTGGTAAAAGGGGTTCTAATAGGTGGTCTTCGGCACCGTTTCTGGGAATCGAACCCTTGTTTATAGCGCTATAAATCCGAAGGCTTACCGCTTTCCAAGCAGGGAACTTACAATGTGCGAAATCAAGAAGTCAATATCCCCTAATTATACAACATCCCCCTTTAAAATAATAAACTCTAACAGATGTAAAACGTTGGTATAGTGGTAAGTCTTCGGATTTACAACACTAAAATAAGAGGTTCTATTCCCCTCGGTGGACTCGGCAGATAGCTCAATGTGGATCTGCTATAAGAAAACACACACACAAATGATATGTTTTTACATGTTAATATTACATTTGAGTTAAAACAAAATCTTCTTCGATAAATGATATATATGTAATTAATCGTTTGCGCCATTTAAAGGTGAGCGAATGTTAAAGAACACAATAAATAACCTAAAATCATTTCAAAATCTTGATAGAATAACACAAAGTCGTTAACAGACAACAAATGTTACTGTTATCCTGTCCTCCCAATCTCGTATTATGAAATGGTTTGGTTTGTTTCTTTGTTTGGAATGAAGCACAAAGCTACTGAATATGTTATTTGTCTTCTGCCCACTACGAGTTTGTAAATCCGGTTTCTAGTTGTGTGAATCTTCAGACTGAAATATGGCATTTAGATATATAAAAAAATGAGTCCCTTTAACACACTAACCCCTGAAACGGTGCCTTTATATACATATAACATGAGCTCAGTTAACACACAGGCTCCTGAAACAGGACCTTTAGATATATTAGAAAAGAACCCCTTTAACACATAGGCCCCTGAAATAGGACATTTAGAAATATAAAAAAAGAGTATCTTTAACACATAACCCCCAGAAACAAGGTTTTAAAACATATATAAAAATGGTCCACTTAAAACATAGTTACAAATACCGAGAAATTATTTTAAAATCCCGTAGGCTAACATGAAATCCATCATTCAATGATATAAAGTTTCTGATTATTTGATAGGTTTATCGTTTCTATAATCTGATTAAGGCTCTCTTTTATATCCTTACAAAGAACGAATTTATTTATCTCCTAAATATAATAACCATTATCTTGGTATAACACGCTTAAGTCTTTAACGTACTTTAGTTTCGTGAATTCATAGTGGCAATCATACGTTGAAGTTTTCGAAAGATCTGCTATTCTCATACAAACTTAAGTAACCCCCAGTGGAACAGCGAAATGCCTGCGGATTTACAACGCTAAAAACCTGATTTTGACGGCTGTGATAGGCAGAGCACAGATGGGCCATTGTCTAGCTTTGTGATTAATTAAAAGTAACAACCAACTTAAATTGGTTAATTAAACATTATGTTTGTTTTATTCATATGGATAACGTATCTAAACACGTTATTCACGCCTCGAGTTTAACCATTATTTCTTTCAATTTTGTTTGCATTAGAACAATTTTTTTTATTCACTCGTTTTCTAAAAATAAATTACATGGTCCTTTTAAATACAAAAAAACATTCAATAATTTGTAAATTATTGTTCAATTAATTTTTTTTCATTTTAGTATTTCGCTCAATCTATTTGATTAACTACGCTCATATTGTGAATTAACAGTATCATGAATGAAATATTTCGATACAATGGATTACAACTTTTGTTTACAGGACCTTAATATTTGCCGGTTAAATTATAATGGCCGTGAACTATCTTTTCAACACCTATGGATTTATCTCCGTATTCCATATAATGGACTTTACTTATTCTATCCTGATCACAAATATGGCAACAATCATTACTCATAAATTATTCGTTTTTCTTATCAGTTAAATCATCCATTTTCTTACTAATGTTATATATCTTTCTTTTTCTTCAACTTTCCTTTTAAGTTTTCGTTCATTCACATTGTCCAGACGGTCCCTTGTAAACCATAGGATCTTCATAATGCCCATTAGCATTCTTGATATAATAACAAAACTCTTAGGTTCGTGTTTTTTTATGAGAGATCTGAATTAGATGTATCGATGTTTTTTGTTAAGCATCCCAAATGAGCACATATAACAAAGAGAACTCTTACGAATTATTTTTATTCTTAAGTTTCATGAGTGAAACAGTTAAGAACATTTCAATTTTCACAACTGCCTTTACCTCACAATCTTTTTCATGTTTCTTCATTTCAGATTCTAAATAAAACTCCGCACATGTCTAACATAGAGACATGTTTACGGTGTGTGTTTTATTACATGATTCTTTATTAATTGGTTTGGTTTGAATTTCGCGCTAAGCGACTCGAGGGTCTTTAACAGTGTAGTGTGTGTGTGCTTTCTTATAACAAAGCCACATCGAGCTATGTGCTGAGTCCACCGACAAGAATTGAACCCCTGATTTTAGCATTGTTAATCCGTAGACTAAATAATCATGAACATTGTTTGATTTTTTAGAATTAAGCACAAAGCTACCCAATAGGACGTCTATGTTCCGCCCACCACGTGTATATCGAAACCCGGTTTTTGGCGGTGTGAGTTCGCGGACATTACGCTGTTTCACTGAGAGACCCAATATGAAGGTAATAATACTGAATATAAGATCATATAATAAGAAATAGAAAAGAAACATGGAATTCTGTGGTATATGTACGACCATCTCAATTCTTGGTGATATATGTTATAATCAGAACAGCATAAGGAAGAAACCTTATTCCTAAGTAAAATATACACTAAACTACTGTAATGCGCTGATAAATGTACCATCTGTAACAAACGTGCTTCAACATTTTATCTTCTAAAAAGGTAAACTTATGAATTATTTATTTTGTGTGATTATTTGCAAATGCTATAGAAAATAAATCAAATGAAAACTTACAAAAACGGAATAGTTTATTGAATATTATAAGAAATGAAACACTTTTAAGACATCGTATAGCATATAAAACATTTCAATTGGGTCCACTGGCCAATGAAGTCCTACAATGATGCAAGAAAATAGTATTTTATTATAAGTGGGCTTCGAATATTCTCAAAATTACCTATTAACGAAATTTAGGTCTGTCCCCAGTGGCTCAGCGGTATGTGAGGAGACTTCCAACGCTAAACATCGGGTTTCGATACCGGTGGTGAGCAGAACACCGATAGCCCATTGAGAGCTTTGTGCTTAATTTAAAACAACAACTTAGGTTTGTGTTAACAAAACAATTTCTGAATAAATGGAAGGACGTTTCAGATATGAACAAAATGTTTTTACATGAAAATAATAATTCTTGGTTTAAATCTAATAATATAGATGAAGTACTCGTATAAGAGAAAACTAGAAATTCAATGCGTGACAATGTGGTTAATGAAGATAAAAGGAACTCTTAAGATTTTATCAGCTGTCCTTCAACTAGACCCTTCGATATTTTACAATCACATACAATACTTATCAATAAATAGGGGTTTCGTCAATTAATTATGTATTCAAATTATTCGAAGAAGAAAATCTTAAAACTGAGTAACATGTGAAGCATTACTATTAATTAGACAGACTGGTGAACATAAACTAGAATAAAAATTAGGTTTAATGTTTGAGAGATCTAAGATATATTTTCAATATAGCACGAGAATTATAAATAAAAAAATTGAAATTCATCGAGTAAAACTCCATGTAAGAGTGAAGCCTAAAGATAATAACAAACTTTGTCTTAATTTAGAATAATCATTTATGGGAATATCCTCATTATCTAATCATTTGTGGGAATATCCTTAATATGTCATCATTTTTGGGAATATTCTTATTATGTCATCATTTATGGGAATATCCTCATTATCTAATCATTTGTGGGAATATCCTTAATATGTCATCATTTTTGAGAATATTCTTATTATGTCATCATTTATTGGAATATCTTTGTCATGTAATCATTTGTGGGATTATCCTTATCATGTAATCATTTGTGGGAATATTCTTATTATGCCATCATCTATGGGAATATCCTCATTATGTCATCATTTAAGGGAATATCCTTATTATGTCATCATCTCTGGGAATATCCTCATTATGTCATCATCTATGAGAATGTTTTTATTATGTCATCATTCACGGGAATATCCTTATTATGTCAATATCTGTGGGAATATCTTTGTTATGTCATTATCTATGGGAATATCCTTATTATGTAATTATTTATGGGAATATCCTTATTATATCATCATTCATAGGAATATCCTTATTATGTCATCATCTATAGGAATATCCTTATTATGTCATCATTTATAGGAATATTCTTATTATATCATCATTCATGGGAATATCCTTATTATATCATTATTCATGGGAATATCCTTATTATGTAATCATTTATGGGAATATCCTTATTGTGTAATCATTTATGGGAGTATTCTTATTATGTAATCATTTATGGGAATATCCTTATTATGTAATCATTTATGGGAATATTTTTATTATGTAATCATTTATGGGAATATCTTTGTTATGTCATTATCTATGGGAATATCCTTATTATGTCATTATTTATGGGAATATCCTTATTATGTAATCATTTATGGGAATATCCTTATTATGTCATTATTTATGGGAATATTCTTATTATGTAATCATTTATGGGAATATCCTTATTATGTAATCATTTATGGGAATATTTTTATTATGTAATCATTTATGGGAATATCTTTGTTATGTCATTATCTATGGGAATATCCTTATTATGTCATTATTTATGGGAATATCCTTATTATGTAATCATTTATGGGAATATCCTTATTATGTCATTATTTATGGGAATATTCTTATTATGTAATCATTTATGGGAATATCCTTATCGTGTCATCATTTATGGGAATATCCTTATTATGTAATCATTTATGGGAATATCCTTATCGTGTCATCAGATTACAAAATGTGAATTTAATGTTACACATGAATTTATCCAGAAATAGAAATTAGAATTAAGCTTAAGTATTATTCTGAAAAGATAACGGATTGGGGTAGTGGATCTGGAAATTGAAACAAACAAAAACTCTTTGTCCAACTCTTACTAACGTTAAAGCCTTCAACACATTACGAAAACTGAATTTTATAACAGTAAGAAATATGTCCACAATAATTCATTGCGTTTCAGCTGACTACATCTCAAGAAATTTACATTTTAGTATCTAAAGAAAAAAATTACCATAACAATTATCATCCTCTCTGTCACACTGCTAAATTAGGGACGGCTAGCGCAGCTTTGTGGGAAATTCAAAAACAAAAAAACAAACATAATCTGTAAAAAATAAAATATTAAATGAAATAATTCATTGCTCATAGAAAAAGCGTATGATGCAAATTAAACTATTATAACGAATTAATTACATCCTAAAATATAAATAGATAACGTAAATTAACTACCGACAAGTAAACTAAACTATGGTAGAGTTTGAGCCTTGCGTGGAATTGAAAACTACAAACTTTACATTCTACACCATTTAATTTTGAATAAACAATACTGCTTTATTGACAGAACGAATAATTCTTATTTTGTGAATATAATATGGTGGTCAAAGACGATGTGTGTTAGGATTGTATAATTTGATTGTTTGTTTGTTAGAATTTCGCACAAAGCTACTCGAGGGGTATCTGTGCTAGCCGTCCCTAATTTAGCAGTGTAAGACTAGAGGGAAGGTACCTAGTCATCACCACTCACCGCCAACTCTTGGGCTACTCTTTTATCAACGAAAGGGTGGGATTGATCGTAATATTATAACGCCCCCAAGGCTGGAAGGACGAGCATGTTTAGCCCGACACGTGCGCGAACCCGCGACCTTCGGATTACGAGTCGCACGCCTTACGCGCTTGGCCATGCCGGGCCCTGTATAATTTGAATTGTGAGAGTTAGGTTTATATTTTGAATAAAAATGGGAAAATAAGTTATTTCAAATATGTGAAAATACTCATAAAATTGAGTTGCCTCCCAGTGCTATAAATGTACTCTGCATAGCTGTAGTATATTTTGAAATAAAAAGATTTCTAGAATTATCCTCGAAAATAACAAAGTAATGACAACTAATTTTGTTTTGTCTCAAAACATTTTGTAATAAATATTATTTTAAGCTATTTTTGTGATTTTTTTCCTGTTTTATCCTCAAAATATAGGAATTTTATTGACTTTTTAACGAGTTTGACCAACGTTGTTGTTTCTTGATAAAAACTTAATGCTTTAGGATTATTTCAATACACTGAAACAACAAAACTGAGTGAACTAAACCCAAGAGATGAATTCTCAATCTCCAAATTGGGAACAGATAACAATTCAGTTAAAACTGTAGCCATACTGATGGAGATACAATAAAATTAATTCTAAATATCTTTACCGCTCGATTTAATAAATATTTAATCGAGAAATATGTTAAATTAATGAAATACTTTGAAAACCTGATATCATTGAATTTGGAATTTCATATTAACCAGCGTGAGCATTTGTTTAATCATTTTTGTTTTTAATTCTATTTTAAGAGAATCGTATTTAAATATTTTTCATTTTAATTATTTTTTTCTGTATTATAAATTTCAAATACCAAATAACCCTGTTTCTAGGCAGTTTTGTGCTAAATGAACCTATTATGTGTTTGATTTTCCCAAAATGGTAAAGTGGTGACAAACCCAAGTTGCTCAGGAACCTAATGGCCGCTATCTGACGGACAAATTGCTTGCTTTTGTTTTTTGAAATTCGCATAAAAGCTGCACGAGGGCTATCTGCATCTCTAATGTAAGATTAGCGAAAAGACAACTAGTCATCACTACGTACAAGCAGCGCTTGAGCTCCTATTTTACCAACGAACAGTGGGATTAAACGTCACTTTATAACGCATCTGTGACTGAAAGGGTAGACGTGGTCGTGCTGCGCCAGTTGACGGAAAAATCACAAATCATTAATGTGGTGGCAAATTATGAGACTCTGAAAGACAACAATAACCAATTAAACGATTGTAGTTTACGTTGCTTGTTAACGACTTTTAAGCTATTTTATGATGATATTTCGTAAATCGATGTTATTTCAGGTACTCTAGGCTGTATTTCGGTGTTTTGTGATATTTTGCATTTGTTAAAGTTCGTTTAAGTGACACAGGATGTATATGTGTGTTTCGTGTGGTAAAGCCACATGGAGCTGCCCCACAGTATGTCTGCCAGAAACCGATGGTCATTGTGTATCATTGTGCTTAATTCCAAACACAACAAGCGCATCGACTGCCATTTTTTTCTGATGAGAATCAAACCCTTCATTTTAACGTTGTAAATCTAAAGACTTACAGCTGTCCCACCAGGGAAAAAGTGGTCCAAGTTTTTTGTTTAGAATTAAGCACAAAGCTGCACAATGGACTATCTGTGCTCTGCCCACTACGGGTATCGAAACCCGGTTTTTAGTGTGTAAGTCCGCAGACATACCACTATGTTACTGGGGGGCAGTGGTCCAAGAACTCTATTATATATATATTACTTTGATCTATAACACTATGTAACACAAAGTTTGTACCTGGATAGTATGTGTCATTACACAATGCTAAACAAATTTTGTTCCGGGATAGTATGTATTATTACACCATGTAACACAAATTTCGTTCCTGAATAGTATGTGTTATTTCGAAACGTTGTTCGCTCTTCTATTTGAAATATTTTCTCAACCCAAACGAGCCGTTTTTGCATATAAAAGTTTACCATTATGTTTTCGTTATACGCTCCCAGGTCACAAAAGTAAAGTTTGAAGAGAAAAATAGGTAATTTACATTTACTTTAGGCATAAGCAATTGGGAAATAACACTTTCTGTCCAGGAACAAGAAAAAGTAAAAATGTTGTTACATAGTGTGACAAATCGACCAATAGTTCTAAATGATAACATTTGTAAGTACAAGGAAATTTTCTATTCCATCAAATAGTATTGTTTTTATAAAACACAAAATGGTAAGTGCAACATATGAAATCCATGAATTACTCGTTATTTATAGTTTTAATATTGTTAGGATATTTTAAACAGAGTTATATTTTATATACTTAACAAGCAAACAGATTTAAGTGCCAGACGTTGTAACTTTTGAAAATATCTCACTTTGTTTTTATAAGTATTTAACAACAACGATATTTCTTAAAGGTTTAGTTAGGTAATGCATGATCCAAGAGTGTTTTTTTAGGGTTTCGTGGACGATAATATAAAATAGGTTGTAAGTTAGAATAAGCAATGGATATATTTTTTTTAAATAACCAATAAAAATCATATAGGAACACACGCTAAAAGTAACAGCTTGTTATTTTCTCAAAATCAATCGCGTTATTTTTCTTAAATAATTATTTACATATTAAAATTTAAATTACAAAAAAGTGTCAAAGTAATTGTTATATCAGTCAGGTTTTTAAATCAAGTATAGTAGTCACATATAAACAAAATAATTGTCGAATAAAATATAAACATTATGCTCAGTCACGTGATTGTCCACTACAGCCAATCAATTCCTAGTTTTACTATTATTTCTCATGCTGGCGGCCCGGCATGGCCAAGCGCGTTGAGGCGTGCAACTTGTAATCTGAGGGTCGCAGGTTCGCATCCCCGTCGCACTAAACATGCTCGCCCTTTCAGTCGTGGGGGCGTCATAATGTTACGGTTAATCCCATTATTCGTTGCTAAAAGAGTAGCCCCAAGATTTGACGAGGGGTGGTGATGACTAGCTGCCTTCCTTCTAGTCTTACACTGCTAAATTAGGGACGACTAGCACACATAGTCCTCGTGCGAAATTCTAAAAAAAACAAACAAACTCATGCTGCTGCACCGAAAACATATTACTATCGCGCCCTCTGGTGTTATAAAAACTTCCTCACTCTCTTATCTATTGAAATTATGTTAAAACACATGTGTGTTACGCACCTATTTCACTCGTGTGAAGTCGTATATCAAATATAATCAATAAACCGTCATTTTCTAAGTAAAGAAACGTTCCAGTTTTTTTAAATGTTTTCCGAAAACAGAAAGCCCTTATAACAAAGGTACTTAAACAAATTGGTCACAATTTCGATTTTGCAGGTTCGAATCTAGTAACCAAAAATAGTCGCCCTTTTCAGCTATATATTGGGAGTTATGATGTGATGGTCAATCCCCCTATGCTGTTGTGACCAGCTCAAGAGTTAGCGGCAGGTAATGAATACTAGCTAACTTCCTTCTAAGCTATCTCTTCAAAATTAAGACACAAATAAACAAACACTCTAGAGTTATTCACATACTAATAATTTTCTTGTGTTTGTGTTACTTTAAGCCTAAGCTATACGTATGAAAAAATAAAATTTCACCTCTATTTTGGTTTATTTATGTATACATAAAGTACCTGGTTTGATTATTCATACTTTTGTCAAGTTCTATCCAATTGTTTACACTAAAATTAAGCTTCAAAAATAGATATTTAATAAACGGCTTTCAAAATATGTTCTAAAATATTGACTATCCGAAATAACCGGGTTTTTTTTCTAGTTTTAGTTACCGCTACTCACTGTCTCTGGTTCTTTGTTTGTTTGTGGCCTGGCATGGCTGAGCGCGTTAAGGCGTGCACTCGTAATCCGACGGTCGCGGGTTCGCGCCCGCGTCGCGCTAAACATGCTCGCCCTCCCAGCCCTGGGGGTGTATAATGTGACGGTCAATCCCACTATTCGTTGGTAAAAGAGTAGCCCAAGAGTTGGCGGTGGGTGATGAATAGCTGCCTTCCCTCTAGTCTTACACTGCTAAATTAGGGACGGCTAGCACAGATAGCCCTCGAGTAGCTTTGTGCGAAATTTCTAAACAAATCAAATTGTTTGTTTGTTTTTCATTTCGCGCAAAGCTACGCGAGAGAAGGCAATTAGTCATCACCACCCACCGTTAACTCTTTTACCAAAAGAATAGTGGGGTTGACAGCGCCACGTTTTAACGCTCCAACGGCTGATGGGGTGATACTGTTTGGTGTGACGGGGATTCAAACTCGCGACTCTCAGACTACGAACCAAGCTCCATAACCTCCTGGCTACGCCGGGGACCGTAACCACTTTCGTTTCATCATCTTTATATATTTATAATATGAATTTTTGTTCAGTAATATATGATAAAAAATATTCTTTATCCAAATGGCTTTAAATCGATATTGTTTTAAGTTTTGGATTCTATTTATTTCTTTAAGGGTAGTTTTAGCACATGTGGAGGCAACATGACTATGTAATAATGACAGTTATTTTCTATTTCTCGTGGTAAGAATGAAATAACACATCTGCATGTGCTGATACCACGTATTACTGACGTGACTGATGGTCCAACCTTTAGTGCTGACATGGCAAATGAGATCAAACGTTAGGATGGAAAAGTCCATTAAAGTCCCCTCGCTATGCTGATATTCGGATCAAGTCAACTTATCACGTGCTTCTGTCTAAGAAAAGGAGTTACACGCCAAGGTCCTGTGACGGAGAAAACCGAATAAAGTAAAAACAGCAGACTTTCAGGAAGTCATATTCTCTCTGAGCACTGTAACCTTATGATGGGATAAATTCATCCATGACGGCTGGCTAAGCATGTTGGAAATCTAATTTCCTCCGATTGTCCGTTAATCAAGAAACTTCACAAGAAACGTAAGAATCAAAAGAGTGACTTTCCTTTTTATGAACAATAGAGTTTCGAAACGTCCTGAGATTGGAAATTGTTCTCTCCAGCTAAATAAAATAGCATTCTTAAAATCAAATGCCTGTATCCTGTTTAAATTGTTAACATTTTTCCAGTTAGTAATTGATGAATGTATTCATTCCCTCTCATAACAGAGATCGTAAATAAACCAAATTTTTACTATCGGAAAATCATTTGGCTCTAAAATTAGGGTTTTCTGAAAGTTGTTAAAGCAGTTAAGCTTCTTAGATCCATTACTTCAACCATCGCTTATGTTCTAACGTGTGAACAATACACATTGTTGGAGAGAGAAAAAAATCAACAGTCCTGAATTTATATCGATAACAACGTGAGGGTAGAATGAAGAAATTATAAAAAAAAACAACACACGTGTTATGTGGAATAAAAGTGTGGTGTTTAAATGGCTAAACCACAAGTTAAAGTTTAAAATAAGTCACACATTGTTGGTTAACAAAATACAGTACACGAATGTATTGGCTGAGCCCCCATTCCGGGTCGCTATAGTCAGATGGTAAAGGAGCTCGACGTGTAGTTGGAGAGTCCCGGGTTCCAATCCTCTTAATACGAAACATGCTCGTCCTTTCAGCTGTGGGGACGTTATAAAGTAACGGTTAATTCTCCCATTTGTTGTTAAAAGTTTATCATTATGACTGCTTGCCTTTCCTTTAGTGTTAGCCTATTTAAGTTTGGGCATGACATTTACCTTTCTTATTAAATAATTTAACAAACTTCTTTTCTGATTAATAAATCTATTCATCCGGGGGAACAAAGAGCTTAAATTGGATGGCGCTCTCAAGTAATTTAGAGATTGATAAAATATATATGTCAGGACTTCTAACTGAAATAAATCTTCTCAAAAATGCTGTTATTTTTCGGACTGAATTAAAGACCGCGATATCCTTATGTAAATTGTTAATTTAAATGTAAGCTTCTGTTTCCATTTTTTTTTTAATTTCAACGAAAATAGCATACACTAGTTTCTCATATCCTATGTTTCGCTTCAATTATCTTTCTCTAAGCTGTATGTATATATATTGAATTAAAAAGTACTTTGGACAACGTCAGTGTATCATCTATATACACACACATATATATTTCATAACTGGAAAATTTGCGTTAGAAGGCAAAATAATAAATATATATATGTGTTTTAATCTCATAACATTTACCTGTCTTATTAAATAATGCAACATAATTCTATTCTAATTAATGGATACGTTGGCCCGCAGGGAACAGAGAACTTAAAGTAGATGGCGCTCTCAAAAGAAACTTTAATACTGTTAGATAAATTGTTAATTTAAATGGAAGTTTCTCTTTACATAATAAGTTTTAATATCACCCTAACATTTTATTTATTACATATTATTTTTAAAAAAAATGTTTTATTAATCTGCACTAGAAAAAGAGTAAAATTTGGATCAAGATATGTTTAAGGCTATTAAAATACAATTTTTTATTGCATTACACACACATACACACGTGGTGATTTAAACTTTTTTGTTTCCTTCATAGTTACATGGTACAATGAACAAACTAGTCTGGCATTCAGTTCCTCCATAACAAACATTCTCTTCTGAGATACAGTTGCGAAACTCTTCTATGAAGAAACCGAAACGAACAGTGTCTGCAAATCTTTCTTCAACTTTCCCTTTATCGCTCACTGCTGAGGCAGCAATGTTATATCTCGGCTTCATTGGATTTTCCATATATTGACTCCTCTAGTAACTGGAAATTCGAGTGATTTATGTTTCTTTTTCGTATTCGAAACATATTTCAAATTGTCCATCTTTTTATTGCTATTTTATGACACACGCTAATAACTTGATGAAATATTCATACAACTTGTCATAATTGTGTCTCTGGAAATGGGAAACGAGAGAAAATATGAAATGTATTTTTAATCTGATGAAATATTCATACACGTTTCAATACCGTGTGCCTACAAAACTTGAGACGAAACCCAAGAATTCTATTGGATTTCCTTTCCATTATTTTGCTTATTACTTATGTATAAACTTAACCGCATTATTTCTGAAGAAGAACACATTTAGAATGTTTCTAAGTTGAATGTAATTATAAACTAAACGGTTATTAATACTTTATATATTAAAAATATGTTTATGGTATATCGACGTTCATTTAAAAAATAATTTACTTAAAAATATTGCACAGTTTATTGGGCATTCAGTTACACAGACATATGAAGTAATTGTTTCTTCTTTCTATTTCTTACACCAAAATTACTAATTATTTATTTTAAACAGTTAAAGCTTTCGAATAATCATCGTAACCTTAAAAGAGACGAACTATTACTATCGTTTAATCATCGGTTCAAAGGTCAAAAATCTTAAGGCATTTCTTGCAAAAGTTACTATAAATTTTGACTGCATATGAACTGAATTTGTTTACGTGTTGTATACTTAAATGACATTTGAAACTACAGAATGGATGGAAATATTACTTCATATAAACGATAAGAAATTTGGAGTATTAATACCTGTGGTATTGCCCAGTAGTATCTGTTCCCTTATGGTTTGAGGTATTCGTGGTATCTGTGGTATCACCTAGCGATATCTGTCCCCTTGAGGTTTGAGATAATAGTGGTACTTGTGGTACTGCTGTTCCCATAAAGTTTAAGGTAGTAGTGGTATCTGTGGGAGGGCCAAATAGTATCTGTTCCCTTAAGGTTTCAGATAATAGTGGTATGTGTGATAGTGCCTGGTACTGCTGTTCCCATAAAGTTTAAGATATGTTATGTGTTAAAATCTCAAATTGCATAAAACTGAGATCAATTGTAATTTAGATTTTGAAATTAATTAAATGCCGATATACATCCATTTTATTGATGACAAGACTGATGTACATCCGTTTTATTGATGACAAGACTGATGTACATCCATTTTATTGATGATAAGAATGATGTACATCCGTTTTATTGATGATAAGAATGATGTACATCCGTTTTATTGATGACAAGACTGATATACATCCATTTTATTGATGACAAGACTGATGTACATCCGTTTTATTGATGACAAGACTGATATACATCCATTTTATTGATGACAAGACTGATGTACATCCATTTTATTGATGATAAGAATGATGTACATCCGTTTTATTGATGACAAGACTGATATACATCCATTTTATTGATGACAAGACTGATGTACATCCGTTTTATTGATGACGAGACTGATATACATCCATTTTATTGATGACAAGACTGATATACGCGGTTTCTTTTTTAATACAAGAACTGTAATACATTTTACAGTAACGGTTACTACAAATAATGGCTTATTTACAGAGGTTTTTACAAACATAGAAAATATACATTGAGTCTTCTATCTGACCCGTAACTTCCTTGATATCTTTCCAAAGGTTCAAGATGAACGAATTAATTTCGAATTGATGTTTATTTTAAAATAAAGCACAGAGCTACACAATGGCTGTCCATGCTCTGCCCGTCAGAGGTATCGAAACCCTGTTCATAAGGGTGTTAGTCCGTTGATACACCACTGGGGTACTCGGGTTGATGTAAATACAATTCATTTAATGAGGAACTAACGAGCTCTGTAATCTTCTTTCTTCGCCAGTAACACGTTTTTCTTCAAATATCTGAAGTTCCCGACTAATAAACATTAATCACAGTTGTAGCTTCTGAGTTTGTAGTAAACAAACTGTAGCAAACCAACAATGTATACTGTTCCTTGGCGCTTTGCGCTGGTTACATTTATAGGCGTGATGAGAGTTTTCAGAAATTGCAGCCTGCACAACAATAATATTATACACTAGATTTAACAGTATAAATTACGTTCTTCTCTAAATCCCAGTATGGCCAGATGGTTAAGGCGTTCGACTCTTAATCTGAGGATCGTGAGTTCAAATCCCCGTCGTACCAAACATGCTTGCCCTTTCAGTCGTGGAGGCGTTATTATGTGACGATAAATCCCAGTATTCGTAAGTAAAAAAGTAGCCCAAGAGTTGGCGGTAGGTGGTCATGATTAGCTGTCTTCCCTCTAGTTTTACACTGCTGAATTAAGTATAAAACAACGTTAACCTGAAGAAGACCTCAGAAGGTCGAAACACTGTTCTGTACTTTACATTAATTAAAGTTTTAATACCAATATCAGCCGTCTTGAGAATACATGTGGGTTTCTTGTCATCACGAAATATAAATTTCCCTCAAAGAAATATCAATAACAAAATAGACACATAATAACAGCTCAGTCTCAGGTACTGATCCCTGTTGTGTCCCCCAGTAGTGTCAGCTTCCTTAAGGTTTGAAGTAGTAACTTCAACTGAGACGTGACGTTTGTCATTCCACAGGTAACATTCATCTCGTGAAGTAATCAAAATACTATACATCAAAGCTCCGCGAAAAATGTCGTCCACCAATCAGAGTGTTATTGTAGAGCTGATACGAGTCTTTCCATAAGCACGGTCGTTATTATTACTTGCCATATTTGTTTGAATATCATTTTCCTATCTTGTTTAAGGTTTTTTTATTTACGTTAGTTTCGAAAGGAAAGGTATTAGGCCTTCATATAAAATGAATACTTTATTTTGCTTTAGTTGATTAATCAACTTACCCAGGTTGTTATTCGGATAAGACTTGTTATGTGGCAGGATAATCACAGAAAGAACCCTGATAGCTACTCTGTCTTGTGTTTAAAATAATGTTTTTGTCTTGTCATACAGTTTCAGTTCAGGATAGTGGTGTAATACCTTGTTGAGGTGTGTAGAATAAACCTTACATGGCCGCCCTTTCAGGCGTGTGGCGTTATAAAGTTACGATGAATCCCACTATTCGTTAGTAAAAGAGCAGCCCAAGAGTTGGCGGTGGGTGATGATGACTAGCTGCCTTACCTCTGGTCTAACACTGCTAAATTAGGGACGGTTGGCGCAGATAACCCTCGTGTAGCTCAATTAAAAAACAAACAAAAAGAGACATGACATTTTTTTGTCTTTTATGGTGTCATCAAGTTTTGACTTATCAAAGATTTGAGAAAAGAATGTTACTATTAATACGTCTTCCCTCGAATATCTCAGTGAAAGTCTTCCCTTGAACAAACACAGAATTACTACTGAAAATAATTCTCACAATCAAGTGCGTAGGTTTAGCAAAGATGGCCAATCCAAGAATCTTGAATACCGTTAGATAAGAGGCAAACACTTATCTACATGAGGGTGCGCGTAGCTGTTCTAAACTTAGTGATATCATACACTCTTCAAAAAAAAAAGTAAAAGGCAAAATATGAGACAAATTGACAACAATTTTATTCCAGGTAGTTCTGTATGACATGTGTGAAACTTTGTACGTTCACTGCTGAACATCCAAAGTCTGCAAAGGCGAAGTCCTCACTCACTAGTTGAAGTTTAACGTTACTCAACATCAATAACGAGTATGCCCCCCGTGAGCATCAATAACTGCTTGGCATCTCCTGCCCATGGAAGCGATGAGATGACAAATCACATCCTGGGGAAAGGCTGTCCACTCAGCCTGCAAAGCTGCTGCAAGCTGAGGTAGAGTCCGCGGTTGAGCTTGTCGCCGTCGCAGACGTCGGTCCAACGCGTCCCAAAAATGTTCGATGAGGTTCAAATCTAGTGATCTGGAGGGCGAAAAGAACGTTGATGTTGTGGTGTCTCAAGAAGACAGTGGTGAGTCGGGCTGTGTGAGGACGGGCGTTGTCATGTTGAAAAACATCGTTGACGTTCACCATGATGGGTTGCACATGGGGCCTAAGAATCTCTTCGACGTATCGTTGAGCCGTAAGATTCCCTCGAATGTGCAAAAGATCTGTTCTGGCATTGTAGGCGATGGCAGCCCACATCATGACGCTGCCACCACCAAATCTGTCAACTTCCTGCACACAGGTTGCTGCAAAACGTTCACCTCGGCGACGGTAAACACGGATTCTTCCATCTTGCCTACGAAGCATAAAACGTGATTTATTGCTCAACCAAACATGCCTCCATCGTCGTTAAGGCCATACCCGATGTGCCCGAGTCCACTGCAGCCGTGCTTGACATGTTGCTTAGTGAGGATGACGCCTCTGACCGGACATCGAGGTCGGATTCCTGCATCTCGTAGACGGTTGCGTACGGTCTGATCGTACGCATTCCTGGTATGGTTGAGGCGACAGACGTCGTAGTGGTGGTCCTATCCCGAAGGTGACGTAACCGGATGTAGCGATCTTGTGTAGGCGTAGTAACATGAGGTCTGCCAGATCGTTGTTGTTTTTTTTAATTAAGCACAAAGCTACACAATAGGCTATCTGTGTTCTGCCCACCACGGGTATCGAAACCCGGATTTTAGCGTGCAAGTCCGCAGACATACCGCTGAGCCACTGGGGGGCCCTGCCAGATCGTGGACGGTCACGAGTTAATTCATGTTGTTGGTGACGATTCCATAGCCTTGTGATGGTGCTTGGGTGGACATTCACAACTCTGGCAACATCTGATCGAGATTCGGCTGCTTCCAAGTTATCAATGGCGTTGTTGCGTTGTGCTTCAGTCAGTCTTGGCATGACTGTATTGCGTGTCGGTGGTTTAACACTGAGCTATGGAAACCGAGAACCCGTCCCTTTTATAGGGTTTTTGCACATGTTGCACTTGCAGAACATGCAGATCTCTCAAACAAATTTATTGGACAAGAATGCGTTTTGGCGAAAAATTCGATGTTTTTTTCCGTTTTCTAAGTGTACAACTTTTATTATTATTTGAGTCTGACAATCAGTGCCTTAACACGTGTAACATCACATACTCTGAGCTTGTAACGTTATTACATATATTTCTCTTTAAAATAACAAAAATATACCTTTTGCGTTTCTTTTTTTGAAGAGTGTATACCGTTTGTCTGTGTGAATATTCGTGTGTCGTGAGCCTCTAATTATAGCAAAATATTAAGCCCTAGGTTTGCGATTAAGGTTGTATTATTAGTTAAATCGAGTTACTTCGGCCAGAAAAAGGCTTAGTTCAAATAGGTAAAGAATATCATAGCACATACTCCTATAAAATACTACTTGTATGTCTCGAATAAACATATAGAATTGGTTGTGATCTCGTGAAATGAAAGAATGAAGACCATAAACTACACAGCACTTAGATCAGAAGGATCTATGTATTTTAATATTTCTTCCACGTGGGACATAGAAAAGAGTGCTTCACCTAATACTAGTATTTTGACAAATATGGTAATGCAGGATAGTGACGTCATGTTTCTTAATTTTGCGTCTGTGTCGCTGGAATGAAGTAATTTCTTTTATTCTAGAAATAGCATTTTGTCAGGATCAGTATTGGCAGTTTGAGAGGAATTTCTGTACGTTTTATTCTTTCCAATTCAAGCTGACCAGTGAAAATTATTTACGTAGTTTATTTCTGCCGCTTTAAATTAATCAAACGTCAATTACCATTCTAATTTTTAATATTATACAATGTTTATCTTCCATCTTATTAACTGTCGGTTTTCTTTGTTTTGCTATCTTATTTATAGATGTAAATTTTATATAACGTGTGTTTTATTGTTTCAACTTTGCAATTATTCCTCATGTAACTGAAAACTAATTCCAAAAGCACTTAACAGTGGATCGGAATATTCATTTTACGGCTATTCCTATGCGAACTCTTAAGGTATCAGTTATTTTTGTTAACCTATGTCTCGAGAAATACATAACATTTTAGTTATACTTCTTTAGTTACACAATTATAAGCACACAAGTAAACTTCAAGTCATTTACAGAATGAACTCGACGATAAACTTAAATTATTTGATCGAAAGTTCTTAAAACAATGAATAAGTATGTTACTAATAGCATCTTATTTTATGTCTCGACCACTTTATAAGAACGATTTCCGTTCTTGTAGCCGACGTATTATGTCAGACATTTAAAATGTGTAGCGATATGTAACAGCTGCATTGCCATATTAGCATAACACGAAAATTCAAGTGGTTGACTTAGTCAAGATGGAACTTTTAATGTAAAAGAACATAAAAGCAGTCGAGATGCCTAACGTATGATTTACAAACCTCTTTTGCTGTAAACAGGACAAATTACAAACCAGACATTCAGGAAAGCACCGAACCAAAACTTTAGTTGTTGTTTTTTTTAGAATATAATTCCTCGTGTTATACACTTTGCAGTAGAATTCTCTGAGTAATTCATCAAGTAATGGGTGTGTGAATAATGATAATGAATACGTGTGGTAACTATAATTCATATAGTTTCAAAATGAACGTTTCGTACAGTGTAAAGGAAATATATTACGAAACGATAAGATTTGACACATCAGGGAAAAAATAACTATCTCCGTAACTTAAAAGGTAATTTAATTCAAATACATTTTTATAAAAGCACATCTTTCGTAAAGTAAATATAGCATCTGTATTTTAAAACCTTGTAAAACTATTTCTCTGTTTTCAGAACAATTACAGTTTGGTAAAGTAACTGTTTTAGTGTTCGATTTCCTCACAATACGAGTTTGGTTTGTTTGTGGAATTTCACACAAAGCTACTTGAAGGCTATCTGCGCTAACCGTCCTTAATTTAACAGCGTAAGACTAGAGGAAAAACAACTAGTCATCACCACCCATCGCTAACTCTTGGGCTACTCTTTTACCAACGAATAGTGAGATTGACCGTCACATTATAACGCCCCCACGGCTGAAAGGGCAAGCATGTTTGGCGCGACCGGGATGCGAACCCGCGACCCTCAGATTACGAGTCGCACACCTTAACACACGTGCCCATGCCAGGCCACGAGCAAGTTAAGCTTCGTTTGGTAAGAATGAATGTGGTGAAATATAGGTTTCTAGTGAACGTCGATGTTTAGAAATAAAACTGTCAACACTTTTAATTCGTAAGCACTGTTACCTTCTCAAGTATCCAATTGTTATGACATTTTGATTACAAGTGTCGACTGCTCGTGATAATTAAAGTAAAACTTGTAAATCACATTACAAAATATAATCGTAACGTAATATAAACAACTCCAGGTAATATCGTTCAATAACTAATAAGATTCCAGTTTGAAGTAAAAGTAACAGCTGAGTTATAAAGTTAGAGAAATAACGCACTCATTATAAGAGAACTAAAGTAGCTTGAATGAAATCTACGTGAAATGTAAAGGTAGTTTTTGTTTGACTTTGTGTGACTTCCACCTGCATGCATTATGTAGCCTGAAAGTCATTAGTTAAATTTAATCATATAACAAAACCCTTGTTTGTTTTGTTTTCTTGAATTTCGCGCAAAGCTACAAGAGGTCTATCTGCGCTAGCCGTCCCTAATTTAGCAATGTAAGACTAAAGGGAATGCAGCTAATCATCACCATTCACCGCCAACTCTTGGGCTACTCTTTTACCAAACAATAGTGTAACTGACCGTCACATTATAACGCCCCCACGGCTGAAAGGGCGAGTATATTTGGTGCGATGGGGATTCGAACCCGCAACCCTCAGATTACGAGTCGAACCCCTTAACCCACGTGGCCATGCCGGGCGAATGAGACCCTAGCGTACGATAAAAATAAGTTGTTTGGTGATTTTCGCGCAATGCTACACCAGAGCTATCTGCAATATCCATCCCTAATTTAGCATGTGTAAGACTAGATGTAAGGCAACTAGTCATCACTACCCACCGCCAACTCTTGGTATACTCTTTTACCAACAAATAGTGGGATTGACGGTGGCATTATAACACCCTCCACGGCTGAAAGGTCGAGCATGTTTGGTGTGAAGGGAATTCGAACCTGCGACCCTCAGATTACGAATCGAACGCCTTAACCACCTGGCTGTGCCAGACCATTTCTTGTCATTCAAAGATAACGGTGCCTACCTTCTTGTAATCACTTTAATATTTAACTCAGTTTGATCTATAGAGACATGCACTGATTTTGCTGTCATGAACTTTACGTTCTACTTTGATATGACCTACACAAAGTAGCCACAGCTTATGTGCTTCTCTTTAGTGATGAATTGACTCAAAATCTTATTTTCTTACCTATCAAAAATACATCATTAAATAGCCTTGTTTTTCAAATTGTTACCAATCACGATGCTATTGAATGTCGAAGAAAATGTCCTCAGATCAGTCTGTTAAGTTCAGATAGACAACTACTTCGGTAACGTGACATTAAACCATTTTTATCAGTTATTTACTTGTCAGACTATATGCATAATCTCAGGAAGGAAGTACATACAATACAAATGTTGTGAGCCGTCAGGAGAGAAGTTTTATTTTCTCTAAAGGATGTTACAAAAATTGTTTCAAAAACGAAAATCCCAAACCAAACAGCGAGTAACTTTATTTCTACACTTCTCTAAGTCGTAACGAACATCTGTTGTCAGTTTTTCACAATTTCTTTCAGAGATAATATTTATCTGTATCTAACCGGGTTTTTTTTCATATTCGAAACATTAAATACGCACGCAAATTGCTAGTAACGTTTGCAGTCATTGTAAATTAACATAAAGATTCTAAATTGAGATCTTGTTACTGGGATGTGGGTAACAGTTTATTTCATATTTTGTGGTGTTATTATTAGTTATTAATTTGTTATTATCAAGTTGTTCTATACGCTTCTTCGAGCAATAAGTCAATGCTATAAATACCAATTATCTTTCAAAGTGTGCATTTAGAAAAACAGTCTTATGACATAATATATCATTAGCATAAAGTATTGTGTAACAAGATCTGTTGGTTCGTCAACGTTTAAAAACTCCAAGAAACAACTGATAAAAATTCCACAATGACAGGGAGTAAAGAGTTCATTTACGATTTCTCTCAGTTAAACACGTTACATGATTTACTGATATTATGAGGTATATGAACGTGAGGATGTTGAAACTAACTGGTCTTCTAACTTCTCTATCTTTACTTCAATTACTGTGATATGTAACACAGCAACGTCATTTGGGTATTGCATGGTGAGTCACTGTAATATTTACTGTAAGGAAACCTTAACACTAACAGACCAACAATGAGTCGAAAAAAGCAATACTATTTAAAGTATTGAAAAATAAACACTTTCAGACCAGCAATGTCTCAGGAAGATCAATAATATTTATAATATTCAAACATAAACACTATAAGACCAAAATTGTGTCGGGAAGAACAATAATATTTATAGTATTGAAACATAAACACTATAAGACCAACAATGTGTCGGGAAGAACAATAATATTTATAGTATTGAAACATAAACACTATAAGACCAACAATGTGTCAGGAAGAACAATAATATTTATAATATTGAAACATAACCACCAGCAAACCAACAAAGTGTCGAAATTCTTGGTTGAATTAAACGCCATCAGTAAAGAACAGAAAATCTCTTGTTTGTGACTATGGCAGAACCATCTCTTGTTTTTCACAGATCCAAATCAAAACTGGATTTGCCCGATACAAAGCCAGTTTTCTGCTTATTGTAGAAATAACGAAGAAAAGAATCAACAAAAACGATTCGATTTGTGAGTGCAGATAAACACTATGAAGAATTTTGATGGGCGACGTGATTCTGATTTTTATCACAAGTAGTAACTTTACCCGATGAAAATAACGTCGACTGCCGCCCATCTGTGGTGCTGAGAGTCGCATCAATCATAGAAATCTCGTGACACGTGACAGAACTTTAACTTCCTTCTTTCCTGCTGGAACTTATGTCTCGTTTTCATTTGTCGATTTGCTGATGACAGGTGTTCTCACTACAACCAAGCCTTGTATGCCTAAGTAGTGTTGCAAATGCTTTGTTCCGAGTTTTATGTGTTACTTTCACATGTCTTTGTTTCAACTAATTTAAATGTGAGACAAATCATTATAATGTTAGACTGATATAAAAGTTCAACATAATTACAAGCAAATCCCAAAAAAATCTAACAAAAGGTTTGCCAGAACCAACGAAGTTCAATAACCCTAAATATTACTTGTACACTTATATTAATCATAAATTATTTTGAAAAAGAATATTTTATATGTGCAAATAAAATATGTTCAGGACACATCACTCGCTACAGCCTTAACCTATGAGATTTTGTGTCAGGGCTTAAGACTTAGTTCTTATATGTTCTTATAAAAAATACTCTGATGCAATACGATTTTCTCTCAGGGAAGAATCAAAGATCAGTTCTGGGAATCTGAGAGACGCCTTCCTGCGTAGTCTTAGGGAAGAGTCATGCACGAGGCTCTTACAATATGTCTTAGTAGTATTTTAAGAATCGTTGTTAAACATTTGTTACTTTAAGGTTGTTAAACAGTTAACTGAAGTAAAAAAGAAATCCACTTTCAAAAGGTCTGAACGTGTGTGCGAAACGTGTAATTGTGTTATTGAATTTTCGTTGATGTTCACGTAAGAAGGGTGAATTTTATAGAAAATGTTCAGTTGTCCACAGCGATTTTAACCTACGATTAGCAATTCTAATCTTTCATATTCTACTGCTGTTATTTGTATACTTTCTCTGGAAGTTCAGGTTTCATATTCCGTCATTAAACTTTCTATAGAATTCATGGTTTAATATTCTCTGCTCAATTATTCTCCTTTTCATGTGTAATTCAAGACATCATGTCCTGTCGTCAGCCTGTGTAAACTTTCTCTCGATTCCTAAGTTTAATATTTTATCGTATTACATCTAAACTTTCTATGTATCTAAAGGTCTCGTGTTATTCTGAACATCATTTATTTCCAGCGTTAATCGCTTTGTCTAATTTGTTATAAAATTTTAGCCTCTGAATATTAAAATACATTGAAAACAGTTACTTCTTGTACTCTTATGTACTTTGTTATTTAAAACAAACAGTGACATTGTGACAAAAGCATGATTGCAAAATCCACTTGACATTCAGGATAGGTTATATCTAGTGCACTGACATTTTGTCAAATATTTACTGATAAAAGAAGAAAATATTCAAGTATTTATTTATCATTTATCATAGCTAATCTCTCTACTATAAAGTTTCATATTCTATGTAAGAAAATATGTCTATTAAGTTTTTTTCTTTTCTATTGTGATTTATTTTTGCCTTGGGTTTCTTACTGCATTACACCCCCTTTCAGTTAGAACAAGTGGAACACGCTTGTCGTTTTGTTTAATATATGATGCCAACAAATATGTTCAGTCAGGCTTAAGGTTACTTTGTTTTACGACGAATATTTACGCCAGCGGTCTGAACTTTTGAAGTGACAGACATGACGGAAGACAGTTAATAAACGCCACTCACAGCTAACTCTGCTATTGCTAGACCAAATAGTTGTATTGGACAACCACTTTTAAAACTACCAAATAGTAGGACTGGACAGTCACTTTTAAAACTACCAAATAGTAGGACTGGAGAGTAACTTTTAAAACTACCAAATAGTAGGACTGGACAGTTACTTTTAAAATTACAAATAGTAGAAATGGACAGTCACTTTTAAAACTACCAAATAGTAGGACTGGACAGTCACTTTTGAAACTACCAAATAGTAGGACTGGACAGTCACTTTTAAAACTACCAAATAGCAAGTTAATTTATGATAATAAAAAACGTAGTTGCTCATAAATTATTTCAAACTGTACAGATAAACTGCACTGTCTTTATAAAACACAAAATATCACAAATGTACAGATAAACTGCACTCTCTTTATAAAACACAAATTATCACAAATGTACAGATAAACTGTACTGTCTGTATAAAACACAAATTACCACAAATGTACAGATACTTTTGTCTTTATAAAACACAAATTACCACAAATGTACAGATACTTTTGTCTTTATAAAACACAAATTACCACAAATGTACAGATACTTTTGTCTTTATAAAACACAAATTACCACAAATGTACAGATACTTTTGTCTTTATAAAACACAAATTACCACAAATGAACAGATACTTTTGTCTTTATAAAACACAAATTACCACAAATGAAAGATTGAAACTTCTGCTTTTTATTCAATTTCACGCAAACTTGCTCAAAAGTTATCTGGACTACTCAAAGACTATCAAGACAACTCAAAAGTTATCTGGACTACTCAAAAGTTATCTGGACTACTCAAAGGTTATCTGAATTAGCCGTTTATAATTTTAAAAAGATGGACTAAAGGGGAAATTTGGTTTAGTTTAGTTTCTTTGAATTTCGCGCAAAGTTACTCGAGGGCTATCTGCGTAAACCGTCCCTAATTTAGCAGTATAAGAGTAGAGGTGAGGAGCCTTTTCAATACCATCGACCGCCAACTCTTGAAATACTCTAACTGAAAGGTGGTACTGACCGTGCCATTACAACGCTCCCACGTACGAAAGGGCGAGTTGAACCCGCGTCCTACAGATTATAAATTATAATCACCAGCCCATGCCAGAAGTAAAGAAAGAAAGAAATTACTCAAACCTTAATCGAAAAAACAACAACAAGAAAAAATAATCTGATACAAATAAACAAATCTTCAAGAAATAAGTCAAGAAAATACACTTGATATTTGTTGGGTTTTTTTTAAATACTTTCTCTGGAAACTAAATTAATATAAGGATTATATGCGTTATACTTTTGTAACTTACTTTTATCGTCAAGTATCCACTGAATATTTTATGAGACAATAGCGAGCAGCAGCAAATATGAGATTTATTATTCTTATGGAAGTGTTCGTCATCACTTCAAACAGAACTCGATACAAAAACCGTTAACTTTACAGTAAAGCTTTCTTTGTTTGTTATGTACTCGTTTATAAGAACGAGTGTAGTAAATATGTATTTTTACAAATATCTGTTTGTTCCAGTTCAAAACAAGATCGACCCTCTGTCCAAATGTTGAATTTGTTCTTTCAGGGTAAATATATAGTAAGCAATCCGTTGTTTCAACCCCGTGAACTGAACGTGTGATTTTTGTCTCGTGCGTCTGTAGAGTTACCACAGGAGGATAACAGAAATATACAACTAACCTCACACTAATGTGTTTCGTCTGATTATATCAGATGATCGGTAGAAAAATGAAAGCTGTTTGTTCCATTTCTTTTGGGCCCGGCATGACTAGGTGGTTAAGGCACTTGACTGAGTAGTAATCTGAGGGTCGCGGGTTCGGATCGCTATAACTCCAAACATGCTGGCCCTTTCAGCCATATGGACGTTATAATATTACGGTCAATCCCAGTGCTAGTTCGTAAAAGAGTAGCCCAAGAGCTGGTGGTGATGACTAGCTGCCTTTTTTCGCTTCTTACACTGCTAAATTAGGGACGGCTAGCGCAGAAACCCTCGAGTAGCTTTGCGCGAAATTCGAAACAAAGAAGCCAAATCATAGCAGTACGGAAGAAATACAGGTTTTTAAATATTCGAAATACAATTACGCTGCGCTGCTCATAGAAATTGAAATATTTATATCCTCTAATAGTAACCTGTCTCGAGGTCATGTTGCACCGGTCATAATGATTTATTCTTGATGACGTATTCTCAAAACGGTTGGTATGGGTATCAAAACTGTAATTGAAATAAAGTAGAGAACAACGTTTCGACCTTCTTAGGTCATCTGCAGGTTAACAAAAAGTTTCCAACTGACCGTTGCCAGACACGTCTCAGGGACGAAAGTTTGAGGGTACGGGATTGTAGGGGTCGTTACAATTAGGTGTAAAATTATCAGTTAGTGTAAAGATGTTCCTTTTTATTGGTTTAATGTTGTTTTTCGTTGCTGTACAAGTGAGGATTCTTTGATTTTGTGATCGTTTATATTTGTTTCTCCACTTAATATCTGTTTGTTTTCTCTGGTTATGTAATGTTTATTTGATTTGCAGGGATGGGAAACGTGTGAAGGCTTTTTTTGTTGTTGTTCTTTGAATCTGGTTTCCATTTTTTGCTTGATTCTCCAATATAGAAGTAGTGACAGTTGTTTCATCGTGTTTTGTAAACAATGTTGGTGTGATGTTTGTCAGTGTAGTTTTTACATAGCATGTAAGAAAGTGACCAACTTTTTCAATTCTGATTTACTGCGTAAATTTTTAACATTAGATTTTAATATTACTATATTTGGAACATCCTTAAGTTTCAATGTGCGTGTTTGTTTGTTTGTTTTGGAATTTCGCACAAAGCTACTCGAGGGCTATCTGTACTAGCCGTCCCTAATTTAGCAGTGTAAGACTAGAAGGAAGGCAGCTAGTCATCACCACCTACCAAGAACTCTGGGACTACTCTTTTACCAACGAATAGTGGAATTGACAGTCACATTATAACGCCCCCACGGCTGGGAGAGCGAGCATGTTTGGCGCGACTCGGGCGCAAACCCGCGACCCTCAGATTACGAAGTGCACGCCTTAACGCGCTTTTTTATTGTAAATTAATACAGAATCATCTGTAAATGATTTGTCCATCTGAGATTCTTCAAATTGTCTTCTCTTAAAAAAAGTTATAAAGGATTTATTTCAAGTGTTTAGAAAAGGAATTGACAATGTTGATGTATCAACATTTTTCATACTTAACAGTGAGAATTATAGTATTACGGGACTCAAATATAGATTTAGGAAAGGTAGAAGCTGTCATCAATTAGGGTAATTTTGCTTTTCAAGTGAGGTGGTTGTCCTAAGGAATGGGTCGCTAGCCCGGCATGGCCAGACGAGTTAAGGCGCGCCACCTGCAAACTGAGAGTTGCGAGTTCGAATCCCGGTTGCACCAAACATGCTCGCCCTTCCAGCCTTGGGGGCGACATAATGTGACGGTAAATCTCACTATTCGTTGCTAAAAGAGTAGCCTAAGAGTTGGCAGTGGGTGGTGATGACTAGTTGCCTTCCCTGTAGTCTTACACTGCTAAATTAGAAATAGCTAGCGCAGATAGCCCTCGAGTAGCTTTGTGTGAATTTCAAAAGGAACCAAACCAACAAATGACTTGGTTCTGTTAAACCTGTTTATAAATAAACTCGCTAGTGGTAGTTTGTTATTAGTTTGTCCAGTGATATTTCTGATCTTGGTTGAAAATTAAAAATTGTAATGACTTGTTTTTATCATTTTAATGTACATGAGGTTTGAGAGTATTCTGAATATTTACACAACTTGTGTTACGTCACTTCTCAGAAGGAGAGCCCAAGTGATCCTGGAGTCGTCTCCGATGGAACACAGCTGTTTTAATGTCTTAACAACCATCCATCACCAGCTCCTTACAAATAGTCAGCAGAGATTAGCTGCAGTTTGCAAATCCTCAAACTGTCAAAGAGACTTGGCCACTTGCCTGAGCAGTTAAGAACCTACATTACAGAATGTTAATAAACCAGAAAATGATGTTTGTTTGCTTTCTGTCAACCTTCTTAAACTTAAAAACGCGTTGAATGTTTGTTGAGAAACACGTTGGTCGCTATACATACACTTTATTGTAAACATTTTACAGGCTTATTTCGTTCCTTCAAAGTTTTGTTTACGTAAATTTTAATATTTCTCTTATAATTCAAGCATTTTCATATAAAAGTACAGAAATGAAACAGGTTTACAATATATAGAACTTACACGTAGTTGACGTGTTTGTGTTTTTTCTTACAGCAAAGCCACATGGGGCTCTCTGTTGAGGCCACCGAGGGAAATCAAATCCCTGATTTTAGCATTGTAGATCCGTAAACGTACCGCTGTACTAGCGGGGGGCACACACAGTTGATACCTTATAACATATTCATAGTTCAGTCTCACGAGTGAGGGGCCCGGCATGGCCAAGCGCGTTAAGGCGTGCGACTCGTAATCCGAGGGTCGCGGGTTTGCATCCCCGTCACGCCAAACATGCTCGCTCTCCCGGCCGTGGGGGCGTTATAAAGTGACTGTCAATCCCACTATTCGTTGGTAAAAGAGTAGCCCAAGAGTTGGCGGTGGGTGGTGATGACTAGCTGCCTTCCCTCTAGTCTTACACTTCTAAATTAGGGACGGCTAGCACGGATAGCCTTCGAGTAGCTTTGTGCGAAATTCAAAAACAAACAAACAAAACTCACGAGTGATGTTGAAATTCTGTTTTTATCAAAGCGCAGAAAAAAATTAGTTTAGGTTATTCTCTCTATTTTGAGTGTGTAGAACAAAGTGACGACAAAATGAAATCAGTGCGTTGATTCTCCCAGCACGGAACGCATGTTTTGAAAAATGTCCATAGAAATACATATACTAAAGGTACTCGGGTCCACCCCAGTCGTTACAGATAGTTAAGAACATAACAAGAGAAAAACGTCAGCTGATACGTAGATAGGAATAATTCCTGTCTTCTATCGGCCAATGATTCTTGGAGAATATATGTGGAACCGTTGTAGCTTGCATATCGATATGAGGTATGAAACGGAAAGGAAGTCATATTTGAATATCAGCTCATAAATTATTTCTTTAAATATAGAAAAAAAATGTTAAATCGGATAAAGCGCACAGTACCAATCCAGAATAAAGACTTTTGAATAATGCGGCATTTCTCGCAATATTTTAATAATCCAGCATTTTTTAAATATTAACTCTACATTATCAATGAAACCTGACCAAAACGTGTAATGCAAAAGTGCAAAATGAGATTTGCAAATACAGATGAAACACTTTTACTTTGCAATACTCAAATGCTTCATATTCGCTGAGACACAAATGTACAGGGTTTTAAGGGCAGCTTCCACACATTGGAGGTTTATTTCACAAGACACGTTTTGAGAAAAATATACTGATAAATACGTGTTGAATGTTTGTCTACACGTAAAGAGAAAGCTACATAATTGGATATACGTGCTGTGCTCACCACGGGCATTTAAACCTGATTTCTGGCGTTAATATCTCCAGATTTACCTCTGTGCCACTGGAAATCATTATTAGTAAGTTACACTTAATGCATCTCAGCGATTTGGTGTCAGCACGTGCCAGTTTTCGTTTTCTCAGTAATGTTGTAACACTGAGGTAAAGATAATCGTTTCTTTAGACTTTGCCCCCTTATGACTCAGCGTTATGTCTATTGACTCGATACCCGTGGTGGTCAGAGCACAGACAGCCCATTGTGTAACATATGCTAAATTCTAAACAAACAAACAGGTTGTCAAGGAAACAACATCCACATCTCCTTCATCCCGTAAATTCCAGTATTTTTACGATTTTAACTGAATATTTGGCACAAACTAATGATTTTCGTTTACAACTAAGATTTCAAATTTAATTTAGCGCCTAGAAATACAAAGATAAAGAGAAGGTAAACACTAATAGTTATTTAAGTTATCAAACTACTTATTGCAACATTAGTTTCACTTTTGTTGTTGTTGTTTTTTTTCTTGATAACGAAAAACTCACTTGAAATAAATATGCATCTCAGAGCAGCTGGTATGATATTAATATTTTTATTGATAAGCAGAGGACATCATTTCGACCTTCTTAGGTCATCATCACTTTAACAAAGAGAGAATTTACAACTCTCCGTTGCCAGGTACGTGTCCTATATTTTGGTAAAAGTGTTAATATTAACCCATACCAGCCGTCCTGAGTTATATTTTGTTGTATATATTTTGTTTTGTTTTTTATTTTAGAGCAAAGCCACTTTAGGCTATCTGCTGTGTCACTAGCAGATATTAGAAACATGGAATTTATCGGAAGACCGCTTGTGTTTCATCCAGGACTTCCATCGTCCATATACACACATACACGAGGCCCGGCACGGTCAGGTGGCTAAGGCGCTCTGCTCGTAATCTGAGGGTCGCGGGTTCGAATTCCCGTCACACCAAAAATTCTCGCCCTTTCAGACGTGGGGGCGTTGTAATGCAATGGTCAGTCCCATTGTTCGTTAGTAAAAGAGTAGCCCAAGAGTTGACGGTGGGTGGTGATAACTGTTTAATCTCGCTCCAGTCTTACACTTCTAAACTACGAACGTCTAGCACAGATTGTCCACGTGTAGCTTTGCGCGAAATAAAAAAACAAACAAACACAAACTCACACAAAAAAACTACTTACGAAACACTAGTTGCTTGTGGGCCTATAACCTCGATGGTTAGAAAGTTCTCATAGTCTGAGAGTTACAAATAAAAGCAAAACAATGCAACAATGCAGCTAGCAATACGACTAATTACTATTTCTGGTACATTATTTACGTGTCTTGTTACAGATGACAATAGATTTTTTTTTATGAATTTCGCACTAAGCTACTCGAGAGCTATCTGTGCTAGCCGCCCCTAATTTAGCAGTGTAAGACTAGAGGGAAAGCAGCTAGTCATCACCACCCACCGCCAACTCTTGGGCTTCTCTTTTATCAACGAATAGTGTGATTGATCGTTACTTTATAACGCCCCCATGGCTGAAAGGGCGAGCATGTTTAGCGCGACAGAGATGCGAACCCGCGACCCTCCGATTACGAATCGCACGCCTTGACTCGCTCGGCCATGCCGGGCCAACATAACAGTAGAAAACTATTAACAATGAAGCGTGCTACAAGGCGGTAAGACTGGTTTGTTTTAAATTCCACGCAAAGTTACACAAAAGCTATCTTCGCTAGTCATCCCTAACTCAGTAGTGTAAAACTTAGAACTTAGATGGAAGGCATCTAGTTGTCATCACCCACCGCCAAATCTTAGGCTACACTAGTACCAACGAATAGTTGGATTGACCGTCACGTTATAACGTTCTTACGGCAAAAAAGAGCAAGCATGTTTGGTACGACGGGGATTCGAACCCACAATCTTTAAATTACGAATGAAGTGCCTCAAACCACCTGGTCATGCCGGATAATGGGCGGTAAAAAGAAAAATCTAAGAGTACATAAAATCAGGACTTTTTTTTCATTTTTCTTACATATGTATTCCGCTGTCAGACAGTTTATGTTCTCCTTTATATGAAACAACTTTCACATTCAGACGAAAACTGTATGGGGCAAACTTGTAGTGTAACGCTGCTTTTGTTATCGTATGGGATCACAGCCATCACCTGCTTTGCTTGTGTCATGTTTGTTGCACCGAAAACCTACTGGTTTAATGGTTTCTTACGGTCGATAGCAGCTTCGGTTGGCTGACTCTTGTAATCAAACACCTTGGGTAACATTCACTATTCAGTGAGTTTCCGACCCCAGGTTACTTACTTCTTTAACGAGACATTTAAATCTTCCAAAAGACGTAAAATTTGCATTGTTTTCCTGCACGTGCTATATTATCCTTTACGTAAGAAAGAGAAATGCATGAATATACTGTTAACCAATGAAATATAAATACGGGGTAGAAATTTCAACGCAACTCACAAAAGATCGTTTAAAAATTCACGAACACTTGTTTTTTTATGAGCATTCCAGTTTACAAACAGAAACTTTGAAGCTAAACGAGGATTCAGATGGATCACAAGTAATTTTTTGCATGTAAAAAATGTAAAGTCTGTGCAGATTTTGTTTATTAAATTCTACAAACTCTTTCAAATAAATATCAAATATTAAGAACAAATATATTATTACTTTTACTTAGAACAGTGAAGATACTTACGAAGGCAGAAAAATATAGGCATTCGAGCCCCAAATTTACATGGCTAAAATCAACGGTTCGATTCCCCTCGGTGGGCTCAGGAGATAGCCCGATATGGCTTTCTCTAAGAAATACACATTTTTATTTGAAGATTTTCCACTGAAAACGTGGCTTTTATTTTATCAAGTAACTTAGCTTGCAGTTTCTCAAAACAATCTCATCACTGGCAAATAAAGGACACCCACATTGGAAAAAGAGGCGGGTGAATAGAAAACTAAATCCGAGAATAGTCTTGCTGTGATCTATAACCATTGATTTCTATTGCACTAGAATGGCTCAAATTTCCGAGTGCATTTTAAATAACACATTTTTCCTGGTTTTTTGAAGATTTTTTAAATGTCTTATGTTTCGCTAGGTTTTGCTTTGCCCAACATGGGCAGATGGTTAAGGCACTCCACTCGTAATCTGAGGGTTTCGGGTTCGAATCCCCATCACAACAAACGTGCTCGCCCTTTCAGCCGTGGGGGCGTTATAATATGACGGTCAATCCCACTGTTCGTTGGTAAAAGAGCAACCCAAGAGTTGGCGATATGTTGTGATGACTAGCTACCTTCCATCTAGTCTTACACTGCTAAATTAGGGACGGCTAATAGCTCTCGTGTAGTTTTACGCGAAAGAAAAAACAAGCAACAAATTTCGTTCAAAGCTACACGAGGGCTATCTGAGCTAGCCGTTCCTGAATTAGCAATGTAAGATCAGAGAGAAGACAAATAGTAATCACCACCTACCGCCAACTATTGGGCTTCTCGTTTACCAACGAATAGTGGGATTGACCGTCACATTATAACACCCCTCACGGCTGAAAGGGCGAGCATGTGTGGTGTGACGGCTATTCGAACCCTCGACCCTCGGATAATTCAGTGCTTTAAGCACCTGACCGTGTCGGGCCTAACCTTGTTTACTTTGTTTCCTATGATCTATCAACTTAGTTAATACAGCTAATGTTATATTTTCTCTAATTTAACAAAACATTATTTCTTTATGTTGAATCAGTTTTAATTGTTTTTTATTTAATTTTATTCAGATTTTTAAGCTACATCATCAAAATGTTATTCATTTAGAGTAATGTTATTTGAATACATCTACTGTTTAATCATGGTAATGCTTCAAGTTTTCATTTGTTAGAGCAAGCATCTTCTTCGAAAGTAGAAGTTATGAAACAAATCCGTCGTTGTTCAGCACACAAAAAAACAAACATAATAACAAAGTGCTGAAAATATGTCAATTTGCCATCTGCTAACACAATCACGCACTTTGATCACCACTACGGAATTTCAATGAGGTCATTTATGGGTGTAAGCTGTTTGAAGAATAAAACATTATTAGCCGAAAGATCATGAAAAGTGCACGCACGTGCGTTTTGACGTAAAGGGAGTTACTTATCCTTGCTCGAAATGTTCTCCATGAATAAAAACCCTGTGGTGAAGAATATGGACAAAAAACAACCTCAAACATGTTCTTAAGCACCTCCCGTCTCCCTGAAGCTAGATAAAGTAATTCTCCTGTATCATTAGCTACGTAATGGGTGAGAAAACTGCCAATTTGTGAAAGCATAGTGTTTATAGCCTGTAAGAATCCTCGTTAGTATGTTTTGTCTGGTTCCAGATGAAACAGAATCCTAAAGAGTTAAGCTTATATTTACCTACATCACAATATATATATTTATATATATATAATGTAGCATTTTTAACAGCGGTTGTTTATCATAGACGGTGATTAATATCATATCACGTAAACGTAAATTTACATTTAAATAATACATTATGGTGTTGAGATATCACCGCTTAATAGAAACATAATATTTTTAAGTTCAATATTCAACGAATCAAATAACAATTATTCTATAATTAACTTTCAACATCCATACATATATCAGCCTGACGCATGCATTCATGGATTGACATTTGATGAGCGAAATAAACAAAACATTTTTACAAACTGTGTTCCATTTTATACGTAATATATAAGTTCTACATTTCCCAAGTTTTACACTTTCTACCTATGCTTCACATGTTGCATGTTTCAGGTTTACTACCTGTGTTTCACATGTTGCAGGTTTCATGTTTACCACTTATGTTTTATATGGTGCAGGTTTCATGTTTACTACCTATGTTTTCTATGTTGCAGGTTTCATGTTTACGACCCATGTTTTATAAGTTGCAGGTTTCATGTTTACTACCTATGTTTTATATGTTGCAGGTTTCATGTTTACTACCTATGTTTTATATGTTGCAGGTTTCATGTTTACTACCTATGTTTTATATGTTGCAGGTTTTATACTTACTATTTATGCTTCACATGTTGCAGGTTTCATGTTTACCACCTATGTTTCACGTGATTCAGATTTAATGTTCACTATCTATGTTTCACATGTTGCAGGTTTCAGATTTACTACTTATGTTTTATATGTTACAGGTATTCTAGTACATCGGCTATTACACTTACGTCACCATCACAAGAAATGCTGCACATTGTGTGTATAAGAACCTTACTTCCCATTTATCCAAATGTTGTACGGATTATGTAAAACTACAACTATTTCAAATGGACATCACATTGTGAAACGTAATGACATTTCGTGTGACGACCCTGCCGTAAGAACCACCATAATAAAGTCTAAAGAAGTTGATTCAAACCTTACTTGAGCTGATTCCTGTGATAATAACTACATAATTTTTCTTGTGAAACACAAAAAAATATAATCATAGCGCTCTCCACGTTGCAATGTTGATAATTACAATACATTAAATACGTGATGAGCTATGAAGGTATCTCTCACTGAAACCTCTTATTCTGTTTATTAAACAGAACACTGAGATGAAGGAGCACAATTAAAACAGCAGTAGCAACGCTAATGACATTTCGTAAGTAATTAGAAAACAAAACTTAGAAATAATTAGATTAGCATCTTAAAAACAGAAAACAAAAGTTAATAAAAATGAGCTAAAAGGAAACAAAATTGTGAGGTAAATAACAGAAAATTATGACAGAAGAGGAAACAAAATAAAATTAAATACATGTGACATCAACACCATCTTTACGGATTACAAGAAAGGAAGAATGTTTTAAAGAATATAACACAAGAACTCAAATACTGTCCTCAGACACTACTGATAGATGGTATAATAAAAATGAAAAAGGTACATAAGAAAAAGTATTTCTGATCACAATAAAGCAAACAACAATTGCTCTTATATGGACTTAATCAAGTAGGCCTTTGCTCTTTAAGGCTTATGGACATATACGTACAAATGTAAGACCAAGACATTTGTAAGAGACTTTTCACTGACTTACATAAAGATATGAGCCCGGCATGGTCATGTGTGTTAAGGCGTTCAACTTGTAATCTCAGGGTCGGGGGTTCGAATCCCGGTCGCACCAAACATGCTTGCCCTTTTAGCCGTGGGGTCGTCATAATATTACGGTGAATCCCACAATTTGTTGATAAAAGAGTAGCTCAAGAGAGGGCGGTGGGTAATGATGACTAGCCGCCACCTCGTGTCTTACACCGGTAAATTAGGGACGGCTAGCGCAGATAGCCCCTGAGTTGCTTTGCGCGAAAAAAAACACACGAAGATGTAACAGCGATACAAAAGAATATACAATATCATTACAAAGCGAAAGAATGCGAGCTCATACCTTTGTCTTATGAATTAACGTTATTTTACGAGTTAATTCGTAGCCAGTGAAAAGGCGTTAAGCTGCAAAGTTAACTATAAGTTGGCGAAATTGATGGAATCTAATAAGCTAAGGATTACGGTACTCCGAATCTGTCTTTATCTCGGTTTTCGGGTGTATGGTCATACCCTGGAGGGTCAGGTTCTCTGTGACCTCTTTCTCCTCTCGTACTCATGTGATCTTGCAGTGTTGAAATTTGTAATTACTTTATTTTTAGGTCAGACTGAACTGAATGTTATTCTGATCCTTTTCTGGACAATGTCCATGTATTGCACTACATAAATGATTGTTATTTTGTTCTATTAGCAGAATGTGAAGTTGTTGGTGGCACTTTTTTTTAAATTAATTTTATTTATTTTTAGTTTATTATATATGTAAATATATATGCGTGTGTTTTATTATTTTTTAAATCATATATATTTATTCTTTTTTGAATTTTTTTAATGTTTAAAATATAAATTGACTTCGGAGAGATGTTTTGGACTAACTTCATCACGTATGAAGTACCTATCTAGTTGGCATAGTAATTCATTTTTCATCTAATTTTTTATCGATGTACGTTATGGTGCAATGTAGGAGTCTAGTTGGTACGTTTGGTATGTTCCAATATTTGTGTATGAATTGAGATAATATAGTTTTTGGAACTCTGTATGCTGTTGTGAGAAGTGTGTTTTGGATTGTTTGTAGTTTAGTTTTGATTATTTTACTACTTACAGTTATCCATGCTGGAGCTGCATAGTCTATTACAGATCTAATATATGTTTTATAGATTTTTAGTATGTTATCTGTAGATGCTCCACTGTTTTTACCAGTTAGACTCCTAGCATAGTTAGTTCTACACCAGACTTTATTTTTAATTTCGTTGACATGATTTATCCAAGTTAGTTTTGAGCCATAGGTTAGACCTAAAAATTTGCCGATGGGGCAGTCTGGAGCAGTGTGCCATTCATATATAGTTCTGGCTGTTGTTTTTTTTGTGTTTTGTCAGTTTCGTAAATACTACGAGTTGTGTTTTTGCTGTGTTTATTTTTATTCTATATTTTTGACAGTATTCACTTATTCTATTTAGTTGTGGTTGTATGTTAGTGGCTGAAATCGTGGGTGTTGTGGCACTTTTCCAGACTGCCACATCTTCTAACAACTTGAGGAACACCAGCTTCTGGAGTAAAGTACTCACAAAAGATTCCCTCTACATTCACTCTACAATTTCTATTTTCCAAATAGTTAGATAACCAACAAATAATTCTTTGCGGTATATCCATTTCATTCATTCGGAACCTTAGACCATCGTGCCAAACAGTGTCGAATGTTTTCTCAATGTCAAGGAAGCAAGGGACTGTACATTCTTTTTTATTGAAGCTGTTTATTATAGTTTCGGTTAATCTGATTACGTTATCTGTCGTTTGTCTAAGTTTCCTGAATCCATTTTCTTCTTTTGGTAATTTTGATGTTATCTCCAATTATGTGAAAAGTCTATTACTGATTATTCTTCCGAGAATTTTGCCCACACTGCTGGTCAGGCTGATTGGTCGGTAGCTATTAGGTTTATTCGCTGGCTTTCCTTCCTTATGGAACATTAATATATCAGCAAGCTTCCAAGAAACTGGGATGTATCCTGAGGATAGAGATATATTAAAAAGTGTTTTTAGGTGGTCAAACAATTTCGAAGTGCCCTTTTTTTAGAAGGATGTCTTGTATTTCATCTTCACACGGAGATTTGTTTTTGTGGTTTTTATTACTTCAAGTTGTTCTTGAAGGGATATTTCTTTCGTTTGTATCGTATTTTCATAGTTTGTGATAGTTCTGTGTTTGTCTCAGATATGTTTATTGGGAAAATTGGTCCAAATTGTTTCTTTATTGTTTAGTATATGATTGGTGACTTTATTGAAGAAATATGTATTCATATCTGGACCAGAGTAAGTTTTAAATGTATTTTGAAGTTGATATTTGAAAGCTTCGGCTATTTCTTTATTTGTGTGTGCAATATTATTATTATGTTTGAGTGCAGGGTATTTCTTTGCGACTGTATTATGACTGATGGGTCTTTTAAGGTGTGTTCAGAATTTTTTCGGGTCAGTTTTATCGTTTAGTTTGGAGCAAAAGTTATCCCATGTTTCTTCTTTTTGTTGTTTTATTTGTGTTCTGATGTGATTTTTTATATTGTTTATTTGTGTTTTTGTTTCTCTGTCTCTTGTCATCATGTACTGCCTTCTTTATTGTCTACGTTTTTTGATTAGGATGATTATTTCTGTGGTGGGTTTTCATGTGTTGTTTGTTGTTTTATGGTGTTGTTTTGATATTGTTATCTTGGGTGCTTTTTGAAGACACTTCGTTATTGTTTGACAGTAATTATCCATTTCAATATGGGTTTTAACTTCTTTTATAACTTTATGAGGTAAAAGGTTGTCTAATTCCCGTTTACAATTTTGTCAATTTCCTTTACTGTAATTAAATTTTTCTTTCCTGCAGGTTATATTTTTATGGGGGGCGAGATCGAAGACGCAATACATTGGTAAGTGGTTACTATCAACACATTTTCCCGCTGAAATTTTATTAGTTTTTGGCTCAAATTATATGTGCAAATGTACAGGTCAAATATGTCACTGGAGTTAGTGGCATACGCTACATAATAGTCTGAATGATCAGGCGCCTTTTACCGAAACACCCGTATGTGGTGAAGCGTTATAGTTCAATACATACCCGTGGTTCTTAACCTGGGTTCAATTCAACCCCAGGGGTTCGATGAGTCAGTCTTAGGAGTTCGGCGATGTCAAGACACACACACTGTGTGTGTGTCCGTTCCGTTTACCCTACTCGTATGATTCGTGACGTCATGCTCCACTTAGCCATCATTGGCTGCAGCTGATCACGTCACATCACTTGGCCTTAATATCTATGCTGCAGAAAACTTCGTGCGCTTAGCAGTCGACTTGTGACTGTAGTAATCGTGCGTCATTTGTAATTTTTTTCCTAATCTTTCAATCCTTTCAAACTAACTATGTCGAGCAAAAACAAAAAGTGGTCGAACGAATACATACAATATGGATTCACGTGTATAACGGAACGTGATGGGAGTCAGCGTCCTCAATGCATGATTTGTAATGTCAAGTTGAGAAATTCTAGTCTAGCACTGGTAAAACTAAGAGAACACTCCCTAAAGATGCATGAAGATGGGAAATACAAAAACACAACGCTTGCTGAATTCAAGGTAAAGAGAGTCAGGTTCAATGAAAAGGCTACTTTGCCTGTTCTAGGCTTTGTACCCATTGACAAACCAATCCTCACAGCATCGTACAAAGTTCCGTACTTGACCACAAAGCAGAGCAAACCACACACCATTGGTGAAGCAGTTGTAAAACCAGCTTTGTTGAAGATAGCGAATATCATGCTGGGAAAAGCTGATGAAAATAAGTTATCCCAAATTCCTCTTTCAAATGATACCATCAGCAGCAGAATAGATGACATCTTGGTTCAAGTAATTGCAGGTCTGAAAAAACTTGTGGATGACTTCTTCAGAGACAACGATCTTTCGTGAGATATAATTTCTCCAGTTTGTTTGGACGGATCTCCAGTCATGCTGGGACGAAACTCTGGTTTTGGTGCACTTGTGAAAGTCAATGCACCACACATCATTGTAACGCACTGTGTTTTGCACAGGCATGCGTTGGCAACAAAAACCTTGCCTTCAAAACTGGCAGAGGTATTTAAAATTGTAGTGGAATGTGTGAACTTTGTGCGAAATAGTGCCCTGAAAAACCACATCTTCAAAGAACTGTGTAATGAAATGGGTTCTGAATTCGAGGCACTTCTGTACTATTATAACGTTTGGTGGTTATCCCTGGGAAAGATACCTGGCCGACATCTTCAATGCTCTCAATCATCTCAAGCAATCTTAGGGCGGTGGAGTCAACATCATCGAAGTGGAAGAAAACCTGAAGGTTTTTCAAAAAAGCTACCGTTTTGGAAACGACGAACAGAGAATGATAACTTCGCAAACTTTCCCCTGCTGGACAACTGTGTAAGTAAGATCGAAGATGTGTCTGAAATCAAAGACATTTCTGTACCCGGGGAACTGAAGCAAGCAATTACTATGCACTTAGATGAACTCACAAAGTCTCTGGACGGATACTTCCCCACCAGAGAGTCATATCCAGCATGGGTGAGACAGCCGTTCACGTTTAGTGTTGTGACAACAGATGTCAATGATGAAAACCTTGACAAAATTATTGAACTTCAGCAGAACCAGGTTCAACAGCAACTTTTCAGAACAACAACGCTCTCAACGTTCTGGTGTCACCAAATCGTAACGCACCCTCTTATTGCTAAGAAAGCTCTTGAGATATTCATACCGTTTGTTACAACGTATCTTTGTGAGCAATCCTTTTCGAGGATGGTAGACATAAAAACGAAGAAAAAGAACAGACTTTGTTGTGAAAATGACATGAGAGTGGCACTTGTCAAGGTGAAGCCGCGCATTTCTGTACTTGTCTCTGAAAGACAACAACAAAAGTCACATTGATTTCCATTAAATATTCATTGAGTTATGTTTTTTTGTTTTTGTGTGAAATTCGTATTTTGTTGGTTTTGTTCTCTGAGCGCAGTGATATTGTGTGCAACTGACGCATGGTTCATTTTACGCACTAATAAAATATCTACTTATGTTTTGAATATGAAAAAATCATATTTTATTTTTCCAATTACAAAGGGTTTAATGAATGCAAGTACGAAACTTCCAGGGTTCAGCACCTTCAACAAGATTAAGGACCAATGATGTAGACTCTACGCGCATGACGTCACGCATATATTACCATTAAGTCGAAAAGTAAACACCGCCATTTTGTACTTAACAGAAATATTGGTATTGTAATTTGGAATCATGTATAAAAACATTGTAAGAAATGTTTTTTCAGGTCTAAATAATTAACGATATGTAAATTCTCGACCTATGGAACGTTAATATTGGTTTTTTTAGCCTAACTCTGGTCCTCTGTTAGTAATATCAACTAACTTACTGGTATTTAGAGACTTTCTCAATACTAACAGGATATAAATAAGAATATCTCGTGTCAAAACTGACTTTTCATCACTTTTCCTCATATCTTAACTTGCATATACTGTCTAATTTGTTTTCCTGAATAATGTTCACACCAAATTTGGCTGCAAATTGATGCTGTGCACGTGGTCTATACGCAATACAGCAGCAGAACGAAACAAGCCAGTCAGGTAAGAATTTTAGAAATAAAAATAAATCACGGAAATTCAACCAAAACGTAACGTAACGTCGAATATAATATATATAATATCAATCTAGTACCAAACGGTGAAAGTCCTTTCCAAAGTCTCTTCTCCAACCAGCTTTAATTTCGTTAAAAGATCTTCAAAACAGTCACTGTAAACATTTTTGTTGGAGTTTTATTAATGTATGATTTAATTCAAAACTAAGACAAAGTAAAAACGTTCATACTAGAAGATCATGAATGTTGTTGTAGGTATTGATCGTTCGATTTATTGATACTAAAATTTCGTAATTTGTATGTTTTTTTTAATTCAGTAGACTTGCTTTAAGTTTGCTTTATAGTATAAATTCAAGCGAGCATATTTCCAAACCATAAATGAACAATGAAATAAGCTATTTCTCCAATCAATACAACTTTATTATTTGATGTAAAAACCCTATTTTGTTTTTATGTAAGTGCTTCAAATGTTTCAATTGTTTGTGTAGATTTTGTGAAGCTTTCTCGTGATTCCAAGAATCAATGTTTAATTCTTTTTTGTTTATAAAATGAGATAAAAGTTCGTGAGTTGGAAAATACTAAACTACATGTCAAACTTCAAAACTTTCTCATAAGACACGAAAACAAAAGAATAAAACCCTACAATCCAAACGATTTCTAAAGACAGAATTTCTTCACCAGCTTGCAATAATGAGGAAAAGTCCACCTTTCGAAAAACTCTCTGGAAATATGATTTGGTATTTTTTGTGTTAGATTGATTTCTTGAGCCTATATGCTTTCTTAACATCGAGAAGGTAGTTAAACAATATATGTGTAGTTATATGTGTGTGTCCATAAAAATATAACCATAATCAGTAGCAAAATTTTAACACCACAACTTAGTGATGAGAAATAACAAACAAAGATCTTTTCAGTGGTAATTTACGTTTTGCTTCTAATCTGCATAATGGAATACCTATGTTGATCCATTCATAACGATCGAACTTCGAAAATTAATGATAAAATTCCTTAAGCCTATCTTTAAACTGAGGAAGGATCACTCGAGAGAAAAAGGAATGTAATTATAAGCAGCTGTGTAAATTATAACATCAGAATAATATATCTTGGGAAATGTGATTAATAAGACATTAAAGATAACCATTCACTACAGCTAACTTCTGCAGCACAGTTAAAAATCTGGTGTAAAAACGCTTTAATAATTACTGTAACAGAAAAGAAGAGGGTGTTTACATTCCAGAAAAGAAGAGGGTGTTTACATTCCAGAAAAGAAGAGGGTGTTTACATTCGCAACGTTTCAAAATGTTATTTTATTCAACATATTCCTCCGACTGTGAGTACATTAACAACCATTACGTTAATTAACACAAAAATATATATTATATAATGTATAGTAAGGATAAAATAACACTGCCAACAAACCATAAAATTAAATTAATAATTTCAGTAATGCAGCAGAAGTAGAAAACCATGTGCAGTTGTATAGAATAATGCACAACTAACTCGTGTAATTTTTAGTTCTATATAAAGTAGTTTATGACAACCTTAAAAAAAAACACTCTGAGCAGATAACTCTAAGATACTGAAAATAGAATAGAAACATTGTATCAATAAATAATTCACAACTCATATGATATCACCCGCATAGGTTATATCTCCTTTTGAACCTCAAGTAAGGAGCAGCATTTCAAATACCATACGAAGTGTTGTTACTTAACCACTGTTTACATAATATAAACATGCGATATGTGGATACTTACCTACTGTTTACATAACATGAACATGCGATATGTGGATACTTTACTACTGTTTACATAACATGAACATGCGATATGTGGATACTTAACCACTGTTTACATAACATAAACATGCGATATGTGGATACTTTACTACTGTTTACATAACATAAGCATGTGATATGTGGGTACTTAACTACTGTGTACATAACATGAACATGCGATATGTGGATACTTTACTACTGTTTACATAACATGAACATGCGATATGTGGATACTTTACTACTGTTTACATAACATAAGCATGTGATATGTGGGTACTTAACTACTGTTTACATAACATGAACATGCCATATGTGGATACTTTACTACTGTTTACATAACATGAACATGCGATATGTGGATACTTCACTACTGTTTACATAACATAAGCATGCAATATGTGGATAATTTACTACTGTTTACATAACATAAAGTATACCATCTGAATACATTATTTAAAGGTGTAGAGTAAACCATTCATTATATGATATGTTTATTTATAACTTACTTTATATTTAACGCTATGGCATCTCGTCTGTTTCACGAAGATAATGAGATATTTTTTTACTGGTATTCCAGTTACACCAATATTTTTGTTTATCTTGTAAATAAAATAAGAATTTGGTTTGACTTGTGTATCTAGTAGTTTATAAGAGAGTAATATGTACTTTATCAATACAGAAATTCTTGGAAGTGAATAGAAGTTGTTCTTGTACCAGCTTTCCATCTTAACAGATGAGTTATTTGGAGAGATGTAGTTGTTGCTTTCCATCTTAACAGATGAGTTATTTGGAGAGATGTAGTTGTTGCTTTCCATCTTAACAGATGAGATATTTGGACAGATGTAGTTGTTGCTTTTCATCTTAACAGATGAATTATTTGGACAGATGTAGTTGTTGCTTTCCATCTTAACAGATGAGTTATTTGAACAGATGTAGTTGTTGCTTTCCATCTTAACAGATGAATTATTTGGACAGATGTAGTTGTTGCTTTCCATCTTAACAGATGAATTATTTGGACAGATGTAGTTGGTAGTTAATAAGCAACACGTAATTGTCTCGCTTCTTGATGACGAGAAACCCACTTAAAATAAAATTGTATCTCAGAACGACTGGCAAGGGTATTTACCTACCTAGGTCGAGACGTTGTTCTCTCTTTATCAATAAAAGTGTTAATACCCGTACCAGTTGTTCTGAGATACAATTATCTCACTTGTTTCCATCCATTGAAATGGGTGTTTGCTCGTTTTGTTGAATATTTTGTAAAGGTATTCGAGGGTTATCTGCGCCAGCCGACCCTAACTTTTAAGCAATAAACTAAAGGGAAGGTAGCCAGTCAACATGAATATTGCTAACTTGTAGTCTAAGTTAAACAAATAGTAGAATTTGACAGTTCCACTTATAACACTTCTACAGCTGCAAAATATAGAATATAATTGTTGTTGTTTTCCGGTAACGATTCTTGAACCATGAAACATCGGATCTACTGTATGGTAAGCAACAAGTTGGCTCTCATTAGAATAAATGCCACTATGAAGATATATGAAATAAATTTTAAATAAAAAGATTCTATTGGAGATCATAAGATTATTATACTGCTCTTTCCAGCACAACTTGGTGTTTCCCCAATCTACGGGACGTTTGATATCTGTAGGGGGCACAGGAAAGATAACCCACTTTACAGCTTTCTGGTTGCTTTCAACCAACCCACAATTTGAATGAAAGGGTACTTATTAAAGACTGTGAAATTGTCAACTTGGTCTTACAGTTCACTTAAAATGCAACTCAAATTAGTATTAATTAGTCGTTCTACAATATGTCGACTAATTAATGTTCTTTATTAAAGTAGTGACGCAACCAGCATATTTAGATGAAGATCAGGAAGATAAATTCTGTTTGTTTTGAATTTCATGTAAATCTACACGAGAGCCATCTATGAGCGTTAGCCTCCCAGAATTCAACAACGGTGGACTAGAAAGAAGGTATCTAATGATCACCACCCATTCTTGGGTGACCTACGAATAGTAGGATTGATTGTAGCTTTCTAACGTCCCCTACTACTAAAAGAGTATGATTGGTTGGGTTCCAACCCGAGGCACACATATTTTGAATCCAGCGATCTGACCACCAGGCCAATACAAAGCCCCGATAAATGTGGAAGAGACAAATAACTTTCGTTAACATAAAACAACATTCAAACATTCTGGAAAGAAACTTGAGATAACGAATGAGAACTAAAATAAAGGTAATTTATGAAACCGGACTAGTTCTCTTAATTTACCGGATTCTGTGTCAACATTTATACAGTTCGAGTTCCTTAAAACTCACATTGAAATAATACAGAGTCGTGTTTATTTATGGACTATGAATTTTCTGGTAAAAAAGCATTATAAATGGTAATTTTATCGACGGATATACTTATCAATAAATAGAAAAATCCGGAAATAAAATCAAACAAAAACGATCAATTTTGAAACGTTCAACTATTTTAATAAAATAAAACAACAACGATCTATTCTGAAACGTTCAACTAGTACTAATAAAATCAAACAACAACAATCAATTATGAGACGTTTAACTAGTACCAATAAAATCAAACAACAACGATCAATTGTGATACGTTCACCTATACTAATAAAATTTAACAACAACGATCTATTCTGAAACGCTTAATTAGTAAAATCAACTCACAAAGATCTATTCTGAAATGATCAACCAGTACTAATAAATTCAAACAACGACAATAAATTCTGAAACGTTTAACTGGTACTAATAAAATTAAACAACAACAATCAATTCTGAAACGTTCAACTAGTACTAATAAAATCAAACAAACGATCAACTGGTACTAATAAAATCAAACAACAACGATCAACTGGTACTAACAAAATCAAACAAACGATCAACTGGTACTAATAAAATCAAACAACAACGATCAACTGGTACTAATAAAATCAAACAAACGATAAACTAGTACTAATAAAATCAAACAAACGATAAACTAGTACTAATAAAATCAAACAACAACGATCAACTGGTACTAATAAAATCAAACAACAACGATCAATTCTGAAACGATCAACTAGTACCAACCCACCCTTCTGTTTGACGATTTCCATTTAATAAGACTGTGGATAGTAAGCTCTTCTGAAGTTTGCAACTTATTAAACATTATATGAATGTATTAACAGTTCATATGTGTGTATCGTCGGATAAGTAGAAACGGTATCTTTACGTATTCCAAACTGCAACATATTATTATCATGCATTTGTTCAGTTCAATACTTTATAGTCATGGAGATTACTCCAACTTATGTCGTTCTAAGAATTCCTACTGTTATTTGCTCGATTTTGTTTTCCATCATTATTGAATTATTCCTCGTGTCATGATTTATTCTGTTTTGTTTTAAATAACACGTTGAAATAGAAATGTGCATATATATACGTATCAACAATATATGTACATATATTTGAAAATATTACCTGACTAAATACTTTAATTTTATGACCATGTAATATTTCACGAATCTCATATGTGTGTGTGAAATATAATTGATACAAATAAGTAGAGAGAAAAAAATGTAATAATTAATACTGTGTTCGCATTGAAACTTTACCGTCAATAAACGTTGCACAAACAAGATGATTTTTTCATTTCAAATTATCAAACTAAATAGGGTGTTGTGTTTTCTTGTTGTGTGTTAAGCTACACCAGGGTGATCTGTCCTCTTTCCACCACTGATGTCGATTTTGTTTTGTTTCTTGGTTTTTTAATTTCGCTCAAAGCTGCAGGAGAGCCATCTGCGCTAGCCGTCCCTAAGTTAGCATGTTCATTTCTATCTTAAGACACCCTAAAGTCAGGAAAGCATTTAAACAATCTTTTTATGAAACAAAAGAATCTCAGGAAAGATATCTTTTTTATGTTATGTTTCAGAAACAACTTCTTTACTGAAACATTTTCGCAGTGCGTATCGAATATAGAATTCAATCGTGTATTACTGAAGAATTCTTTGCATAACACGAGTGCACAAGTTCTACATTTTTGACGGAACAGCTGACATGCACGAGAGAACCAGTCAGAGATGGAAGAACAGCTCAGGTTCTCTGTTGTTTTTCGTTTTCTTTGTGTGTTGTTGTTGCTTTCCAACAATTTCCTTTCTCGTGGTCCAAATATAAGTTATATTCTTGTTGAGAACGATATACATATTAAAGCATGTATTTCTTCAAAAAAATTTTTTATGAAAATTAGAGAGTTTTTATTCTTGTTGCCTGTTGGAACCTCAGTTAGTTGTACAAATTTCTGTCAAGAAAAACTCACGCTTTATTGTGAGAACCGGCACGTATTTATGTAACATCATATCGTTGTAGATACGTGTCGTGGCACAATGGACGACACACTATTGTTTGTTTGTTTTGAATTTCGCGCAAAGCTACACGAGGGCTATCTGTGCTAGCCGTCCCTAATTTAGCAGTGTAAGACTAGAGGGAAGGCAGTAAGTCAGCACCACCCACCGCCAACTCTTGGGCTACTATTTTACAAACGAATAGTGGGACTGACCGGCACATTATAAAGCTCCGACGGCTGAAAGGGCAAGCATGCTTGGTGTGATGGGGCGTTCGAATCCGTTATCCTCCGATTACGAGTCAAGTGCCTTAACCACTTGGTCAAGCCGTGTCTTATTCAAAGTAAATTACTAAATAATGTTTGTTATTTGGAGTATCGTCGATATAAAAGACACGTATTTAAAACATTTTAACAGCCGTCATTAGTTTCATAAAGAAACAAGTGGAAATGATGTCGTTAACACTTGTTAAATTCACTCCAAATTACAAAAATAAAATTAACGCTTCCAATTTCATTATATCCTCGAAAAAACAAAGAATTTTTTCGAAAGGCAAATTTAGCTCTTGTGTAAGAAGCGTTTCTTTGCTACGGAAACACTGACGGCTTTCAACTCAGTATCGTAGTGTTTGTTCTGGAAGTACTTTCAAGTGTGAAATCACTTTATTTAAGCCCAGTAAAGCATGCATCTCCACTGGTGTAGGTCATCCATCGCCAGATTTTCCACTTCCGAGTGATTTGTAGCTAATAATTACAATGAAATCAATACTAACGAACTCGTGGGTGTGTTCTGTTAACCCGACCCGCACTTTCCGCCGTAAAACTAGTAGGTTTCCGACAATTGTTTTATCTCATTTTCCGTTACAATAAATTAACTCGACCATAACAGATTTTAGTGAACTACTCACAGCAGACCTGAATAATCGTTGTTGTTGTGAACCTCAGACTTTGTTCTACTTTTATTTCAAGTAAAGGTTAATATCCCTCAGATTCAAGTTTCTCCACGTTTTATACATATCGTACTGGATGGATTATACATATCGTACTGGATGGGTTATACATATCGTACTGGATGGGTTATACATATCGTACTGGATGGGTTATACACATCGTACTGGATGGGTTATACATATACTGGATGGGTTAAAATATTTTTGTTTCTATTAATAGTCGTGATAAATGTTTGCTTTTATTTTTATTTTTTAATTTAGCGCAAAGCTGCATTACAGCTGTCTACGCTAACTGTTCCTAACTTTGTAGTGTAAAACTAGAGGGAAGGCGGATCACCACCTACCGCTAAGTCTTTAGCTGCTCTTTTACTAAGGAATAGTGAGGGACAGCCGTCACGTAATACCGTCTTCCCTCCCACTGCTAAAAGGGTGAACATGTTTGGTGGAAAAGTGTTTTGAACCCACAACCCTCAAAAATGCGAGACAACCGCCCTCACTAGCTGGACCTGTGTGATGAAGGAAAGTCCTTATAATTAACATGTAGATTATTTTCGTGAAGTTAGCGACATTTACTCATTCAATTTACGACGTTTTCTCTCCTTTCGTTCATTGTTACTACTTAAAGAGACTCGTTTTAAACGTTTAACAAGCAACAACAAAATACAATTATTTTCTGGCAGACTAAACAGTTATTTTAGAGAGTGTAATACATAACAATTAATCAATTTATTTCATACTCTGCCGTCTAGACTTAAACTGGGACGTTCCGCGAAAAAAAAAAAAGAAACCAACAAAGAGTTCGATTTTCTTTACTTCGCATTTGAGAGTCGTTATGAGAAGGCATTAGGTGTTTCAAGCGGCAGCTGTCCAAACAGCTGACCTCGTGATAAACGATAATGAATCGTTTGCATGTAAGATTTCACTTCTTCCTCGACGATCATTAGGAATCTCTTGATAATCCTGTTTTGTTTAAGTAAGCAGACATGTTTAATTTTTTTATTTCCCAAATTCGATAAAGCAAGAATTTAAGTTTCCTTCAATGCGGTTGTGATATGGGTGCCTCGCATCCGCCTCATTTCTTTGTTTGGAATTTCGTGAAAAGCTACTCGAGGGCTATCTGCGCAATCCGTCCCTAATTTAGCCGTGTAAGACTAGAGGGAAGGTAGCTAGTCGTAACCACCCACCGCTAGCTCTGGGACTATTCTTTTAACAACGAGTAGTGCGAGTGACCGTCGCATCACAACACTCCCACGGCTGAAAGGGCGACCATGTTTGGTGGGACGAGGATTCGACCCGTGACCGTAGGATTGCGAGTCAAGCGTCCTAACCACCTGGTCAGGCCGGACTTCCTTTCTTGTATGACTAATTAAATACAGCAGACGTTAAAAAAAGAAGCATTTATAAGATATGTGTTAAACATTAGTTCGGGTGTTAACGGTGGATTCCGTATAAAATGTTCGCAGTTGATGACGTGCAACATACGTCATGACACGGCAACTGAAATTTGTTAACCTATAAATCGTCTACATCGAGGATCCAAAGATTTGTGATATGTGTAAAGTCTTACTTAATACAAGTAAGCTTTTACTGTTCAGCCCCCCAGTGGCTCAGCGGTATGTCTGCGGACTTACACGCTAAAATCCGGGTTTCGATACCCGTGGTGGGCAGAGCACAGATAGCCCATTGTGCAGCTTTGTGCTTAATTCTTAACAACTAAACTAAACTTTTACTGTTCAATCAAAACTGTAAAGATAACTAACCTTTCGGGCCTGGCATGGCCAAGTGGTTAAGACGCTCGACTAAGGGTTGTGGGTTCGAAGCCCGGTGACACCACACATGATCACCCTTTGAGCCGTGGGAGCGTTATAATGTTTGGTCAGTTCCACTTTTCGTTAGTAAAAGAGTAGCCCAAGAGCTGACAGTGGGTGGTGATGACTAGCTGCCTTCCCTCTAGTCTTACGCTGCTAAATTAAGGACGGCTAGTGCAGATATCCCTTGTGTAGCTGTCTCTTCTGTTTTTATTTACCAAATGAACAATAAAACGACAACAGACTCGTTGCAACTAAATTTATTTGATGTTTTAGTATAAAAAAACTGTAACACTTTTTCAGCAGTTTTTTGTTGTTGTTTTTTTCGGGAAGAAAATAAATTTCCCTGTAAATTTTTATTACAGTAAGTTCTCAGAAAGTAACTTGATATTGTATGAACCTTTTCTGACAGTTTTAAACCTTTACCACTGTGTAGAATGATAAAAGTTAAAGAAAAATGTTTTATGGCTAATATTTCATTGTGGTTAAAATGTACCAGCAGTAATCTCCCATTGCTACAGTAATACGTCCCTGCCATCTAGCGATCTAAAATAATATTAAATACAATATAATTAAATTTTTTTAATATGATAAAAAAAATTGCTTAACATCAGCTTACAATCATTTTACGCGACAAATGTTATCTTGGTTAATTGTAAAAAGGCCTTTACATTGTTCCGATATAGCGTGTCAAGCTATTTTGATACACAAAACTACTTTTTATTAGTGCAAAACAAACCGTTGTGTTTGCAGTGCAATCACCGACTGATTTCTTCGCGCCTCAAGCTCGCGAAATTACGTAACGTGCGCACAGTTTGTTTTATATCGTAACACCTCTCAAAATCAATTGTTGCAGGTTGGGTGGGCTTCGTAAATGAGGATACTATCACTTGTGCTTGGACTGGCTCGTCGCAGTAGAGAAGAAAACTCGGAACTTAGACCCAACAAATGAGAAACAGTTTCTACAGAATTATTTTATTCGACAGAGTGAAGAGACTTCAATAAAAAAATAAATCTTGTGTAATAACAAAAGTTACTTTAACATCTTTGGGATTAAGGCCCATGTAATATTAGTTGTACTTTCTAAGAACGATTTGTCAATGCAGTGGTGCGTTGCCAAAGAAACATTATGACGTCACAAGCAACATGTTCAACAAAAATGTTTTTGATTAACGACAAAATCCTAATCATTCGACAAATCGATGCGAATTGAGCTAAGAGGTAGATTGAGGTCAAATAATAATATTGCTATTTGTACATCGTTAGAGAACATAGAATAAGAGGACGTCAGGTTTCAGAGAGTAATGCTTTGTTTTATGCCCCCCAGTGGCTCAGCGGTATGTCTGAGGACTTACACGCTAAAATCCGGGTTTCGATACCCGTGGTGGGCAGAGCACAGATAGCCCATTGTGTATCTTTGTGCTTAATTTAAAAAAACAACAAAAATGTTTTGTTTGTTTTGGAATTTCGCACAAAGCTACTCGAGGGCTGTCTGTGCTAGCCGTCCCTAATTTTGCAGTGTAAGACTAGAGGGAAGGCAGCTAGTGATCACCACCCACCGCCAACTCTTGGGCTACTCTTTTAACAACGAAAATGGAATTGACTGTAAAATTATAACGACCTCAAAGCTGAAAGGGCGAATACTTTTGGTGTGACGGGGATTCGAACGCGCGACCCTCAGACTACGAGTCAAGTGCCTTTACCACCTGGCCCTGCCAGGTCGTAAGAAAGAAACCTCTTCGTATATAAAATAAAAGCAACACTGATTCACCTTCCACACGTTAAAAAAAGCTAGAAATAATTATCTAAAACATTTCCACATTCCATGTGCATGTGTTAAAAAGCTCATAAGGTATAATAAACGGTAAATTTGATTTGTTGTTATTTACTATTTTTGGCATTCGATCAAAAATGAAATTAGTATTTCCGTTAATAATGTTGAGAAATTGTCTATCTCATTATCTATTTTGAGTAAATATTACTAATATCTTTTTTCAAAACAAAGTAGTTGTACCATGGTCTAATTTTGTAGTTGAGTTAATTCGTTTCAGCACAGTTTTCCCGTAATGGAAGGCCTGGGAGGGCCAGGTAGACAAGACACTTAACTCGTAATCTGAGGGTGGAGGGTTCGAATCCCCGTTGCACCAAAAATGCTTGCTCTTTCTGCCTCGTGGGCGATATAATGCGACTGTAAATCACATCATTCGTTAGTAAAAAATAGCCCAAGAGTTCTCGGTAGGTGGTGATGACTATCTGTCTTCCCTATAGCCTTACACTGCTAAATTAAGGACGGTTAGCGCAGATATCCATCTTGTAGCTTTTTTCGCTAAATTAAAAAAAAAGCAAACCCACAATGCAACATTGTATGTTAACTGATAACATATCATACAATAATAAGACAAACTGTAATATTAATTACGATTTTATTAATTATATTAAACAAAATATTGGGATATTTCGGTATTAATATCTCTATTTTGAGCGCCACACCAATAAGACATGTTATGTATAAAACGTTTGAAATGTCATGTTGTTGTTTATATTATTGTTTTAAAGTTCAAACCAATAAAATATGTTGTTGTTCATGTAGAAATTTCTAGAATTAGATAGATCGATCATTTGTCTATAAATAGAATGTATGTCGGCCTAGTGTCTAGACGAGTCTCGTGCAAAAACAGACATGCGCAGATTACTCTGGAATTCTGTGGAAGTTACACGATTATTCGAGAACATAGTAGGCCTACTAATATATAAACAGACGGCGATGTGAGGAGAGTCAGTGAGTCAGTCATTTGTTTTATTCGATTCAAGAGATATTGTTTCCGTTTGATAAATTTTCAACCTTTACTGTGTGTTTATTCAACTTGAATTTGTGACTGGAGCTAGATCTACAAAAGCTGTGATTTTATTTCGTCAATCTTTACGATTCATTTGAATTACTGGTTATACTGAAAGTCAACACGTACAGGACTGTTTAGGGGAGACCGGAAAAGTTGGAGAACGACAAATTTTAAACGTTCATCGAAAACATCGTAAGGGGAACTTCGTCAAATTTATTGAACTGTGAATTGTTTCTGAACTTCTCCATTCAAACTTCGGAATTTCTTCGTGGGACCAAATTCACTCCCTAGACTGGAATTTTGGATTTCTGATCTGGACTTTTGGACTTTCATTCTGGATCATTATATTGGACACAGGCCAGTACTATTTTGTATTGTAATTAATTTTGAAGATTGAAACTGAACATCTGTCATTGTTATTATATAATTTATGTTATATTTGTCACATATATAATAGTCAAAACGAAAAGCGTGATTAATTCATTCGAAACAGTAGAAACATCTACGTGTGTGGTAAAATCTGATTAAGTAAATAGAATTTCGTTTGTGTTCAAAAAAAGTAAATTCAGTTTTTTTTGTATGAGTAGAAATAAATACGAATTTTTCTTTTATTTTTTAAAAGCAGTTTGTTGTAGCAGACCGTTTTGGAACATAATTTAGACAGTTATTAGAATTAAAGCAAATAATCTATTGGCATTTAATTGTAATTGAAAATAGCTACTAGCTTTTCCAAATTGTCTGTCTCATTTGTCCTTTCTATTAAAGGCCTGGCATGGCCGAGCGCGTTAAGGCGTGCGCTCGTAATCCGCGGGTTCGCGCTAAACATGCTCGCCCTCCCAACCGTAAGGGTGTATAATGTGACGGTCAATCCCACTATTCGTTGGTGAAAGAGTAGCCCAAGAGTTGGCGGTGGGTGGTGATGACTAGCTGCCTTCCCTCTAGTCATACACTGCTAAATTAGGGACGGCTAGCACCAGAGATAGCCCTCGAGCAGCTTTGTGCGAAATTCCAAAAAACAAACAAACCTTTCTATTAGTTTCTTTACCATATGAATTATAAAACGAGATTATATCTTGAAATGTATTTTCTTCAGTTTTAATTGTTTAGTTATATTCGTATAATCTCTCAGTATAGTTAAATTTACGATTAAATATCTATGTATCTAAAAATGTTACAAAGATAGAGGTTTTTATAGGGTTTCACATGACTGTATGTGTTGTTTACAACACTGAAGTAAATGTTTATGGTGTTAAAAACGTGAAGTAGATGTTTGTGATGTTTATAACATTAACGAAAGTGTTAATTGTGTTTTAAAAATAAATTACAGGTGTTCAAAATATCAGAATAATTATCCTATAGGAAAGTTAATCGGTTTGTTTTTCGAATTTCGCACAAAGCTGCACGAGGGCTACCTACTCTAGCCATCCCTAATTTGGCGGTATAAGACTAGAGGGAAAGCAACTAGTCATCACCACTCACCGCCAACTCCTGGGCTACTCTTTTACTAACGAATAGTGGGACTGACCGTAACTTTATAACGCCCCCACGGCTGGGAGGGCGAGCATGTTTCAGTATAGTTATAGCAATTAAACTTATTTGGTGTTTCTAACAAATCCTAATAATATTGTAAACCATATTACTAGGTTTAAATTCGTATTTTCTCCATATTTATGGAAAAAAAGGTGTAATCGTAATATTTTTTCCATGTGTACACAAAATTAAAACTTTCATTAAGCAAGTCTTTAATATTTATATAACTAAATATATAATGTCGTTCTAAGATATAACGCTAAGCCTTTTCAAAAAGTTCATAAGCTTCAAATATACTATCGTACAAAGTATTAACTAAAGTATTTTCACAACCCTCACTTATTTTCATCCTTTCTAATGGAGTACGCACGCATGTGCACTTAGATATTGAGATGCGTTCGCATTTTCCAAAAAAAAAAAAAAAAATAAGTATCGATGTAATATACTATACATTGTTTTCCAAGGTGATTTTCACCTCAATGTTTACTGCTAATCAAGACCTATCACAGACCGGAATACGCACCTTTAAATGTGTCCTTCCGCTTCAGTATAAAAATACGTTTTTCATCTCTTTCCTTTACCCCATTTTCTAGTGTTCTTATCAGTTATGATCACCACACAATTATCAGGAAACACTTGTCTTTACCTCTTTTCTTGTTTTCTTGTCAGTTCTGATGACCACACAACTATCAGGAAACACTTGTCTTTACCTCTTTTCTTGTCAGTTCTGATGACCACACAACTATCAGGAAACATTTGTTTTTACCTCCTTCCTTGTCTTCTTATTAGTTCTGATGACCACACAACTATAAGGAAACATTTGTCTTCACTTCCTTCCTTGTTTTCTTAATAGTTTTGATGACCACAAAACTATCGGGAAACACTTGTCTTTTCTCACTTTTTTGTCTTCTTATTAGTTCTGATGACCACATAACTATCAGGAAACACTTGTCTTTTCTCACTTTTTTGCCTTCTTATTAGTTCTGATGACAACAAAATTATCAGGCTCTATCTAAACACTCAAATCCCAACCTAGTCTGTGCTTGTTTTTTTTTAATTTCGAGAAAAGTTATTCTAAAGCTATCTAAGCAAGCCATCCCTTGTTTAGTGGCGACAGACTAGAAGAAAGATGCTCAGTGAACACCATCCACTGACAACTCTTTTTTTACACTTTAACCGACGAACAGTGGAGTTGACCATACAAATGAAATGCCCCTGAGACTGAAAAAAAGAAGCACGTGCAGTTACAGAAATTCGAACCCGAGCCTCCCAGGTTGCATTATAATGTCTGTGTCACCGTCATTTCTTGGTTAACAGTTGGTAATGGGGTATTTTACATTCTTTGGTATTTTCTGAGCTATGTCGCCAGCTACGGTAATTTATAGGAATTACAAAATGGAAATAATCAACTTTAAAATATTCTCGTAATTACAAAAAATAAAATCTCAAACCACCACACATATATCGTTCAAATAAAAAGACATCAGCTGTCTTGCACTTTACATATAAACACGTGGAACTGTTTGTGATAAGCCATTTGTATCTCAATTTGTGAAGAACTTGTTCAAGGTGGGGACAGTTTTAAACCCTTAATATTGAATAACAGAATAACACCTTCTAAACTGAACAACAGACAAGTGCTCTCGTGGTGATCGTCTTGGAGCGTGCAAGACACCAAAAGTGTCAGTTTAGAGTAAGGTAACCGAAATGTAAAGACAAATAACACTATGTAACACAAAATTTGTTTCTGGATAGTATGTGTTATTTCTTAATTGCTTATGTTGTAAATGTACATAAAATGTCCATTATTTCCTTAAAGTCCCCCGCTAGTACAGCGGTATGTCTCTGGATTTACAACGCTGAAATCATAGGTTCGGTTCCCATTGGTGGGCCGAGCAGATGTCCCTTTGTGGCTTTGCTATAAAAAAACACATTTTCTTAAAACTATGCTTTTGTGACCTGGATAATAAAATTTAGAAATTAACATATTTTCTATGTCAAAACGGACAAATTTGCACATTTTCGTTTACATAAGGTCTGAATAAAACAACATATGAATCAAGATTTACATGTATTTATTCTAAAGTTATACAAAAGTGTTTAAAAGTGAATTGTTTCACTAGATTTGCGAGTGTAATGTAAATCAATTTCATATACACTGCTGGTCAAAATCTTAAGACCAATGAACATAAAAAAAATATGCCTTTTGCTTTGTTAAATTCAACCACTTATTTGAGTAGAGATTCGAAAGATGAAAATAGAAAAAAAGGTGAACACTATGAAATTAGCCTAACAGTTGAGTCTAACAACGCAAAATGCATTTTTTTCTTTATGTTTATAGCCCTTAAGATTTTGACCAGCAGTGTATTAGCCCCGAAATATAGTCTCCCATCGTGTTTTCGTTATACGCTCCCAGGTCACAAAAGCAAAGTTTGAAAAGCAAAATAGGTCTCTTCCATTTACTTTAGGCATAAGCAATTGGGAAATAACACTTTCTGTCATGAACAAGATAAAGTAAAAATTTTACATCGTGTAATCTAAAAAGACACATTCAGGGCCTATTATTATATGGCTTACGAGTGAAATATATTGTAATACAATATTCCCCATATGTCAAACAATTATTATATGGAGTCAATCCTCCTTCTATCTAAACAACAAAACAAAACCCAAAATGTCTGGATTAAAAAATATATTCTTATCATGCACGATACTGTAAAACCTACACAATAAAAGTATTTTACAGATAACTTTTTGTAAAAGCAGTCATAAGATATAATTTAAAAATATGGTTCTGAAAATAAAGTTAATATCAGCATTCTTAAGGGTCTTTATGCCATTCGAATGTTTTATTTTACGAAGAATAATGACTGGCCTCAAACTTACATCATGTCGTGTAGAACTTTTAAGCTTAAAAAGGTTTTGCTTGTATTTGATTATTTAGCGATTTTCTTACAGAAAGAAGCATCCATAACTTTGGCTGTCTATAGCGATATTTGTAATGACTTTTTTTTTTAAATTATCTTATATTATTAGCTCAAGGTACAGACTTAACCCTGACCTAAACCTCTTACGTTTGTTAAACCTAATGAGATATTATTGGTATATTACTCAAAAGTATCATTTGCATACTGGGAAAGCAGTCGATAATTCACTTCTCCGTAATGCGCTGTAGGTGGTATTTTTTATGTGTTGATTTATGAGTTAAGTGCTTTTGGCTAACCTTCAATGAAAAATTACTTTCAAATTATTAATTTTAAGATTAGCTTACTTCCGACAAGAAGCTCATATTGTTTCAGAATAATGAACGTATTTATTTCGAAAAGAGATGACTTTTAATTTATCTGTCAGAAACGTGTTGTTTTGTTTTTCATTCCTCTTTTTTCTTTAAACTTAAAAAAAATAAAATATATATGTTACTTTTAAAAGGACGTTTTTTTAGAAAAAAAATCCATGGATGTTTAAAAGTGTGATTTTTTAAATTTATACCAAGAAAGGTTTCTTTTCTCGTTTATTACACTTTTGGTAATTAAATTTATTTTGTTCTGTAACGTGTTTTAAATGCGTAAGTGGCCCGTCACGGACAGGTGGTAAGGCACTCTACTCGAAATCCAAGAGTTGCGGGTTCGAATCCCAATCATACCAAAAATGCTCGTCCTTTCAGACGTGGGGGCGTTGTAATGCAATGGTCAGTCCCATTTTTGTGTATTTGTTGACCTGGGGTAGGTATTTATCTTGTGCTTGTTTAATGTCTTTTGAAGGTATTTTGAATAAACATGTCCGGTAATGATTAATGGTGTTATGGCCACCTATGGCCCGGAATGACCAGGTGGTTAGGGTGTTCGACTTGTATTCCGAGGATCGCAGGTTAGAATCCCCGTCACACCAAACATGCTCGTCATTTCACCCGTTGGGGCGTTTTTATGTGACGGTGAATCCCACTATTCGTTGGTAAAAGAGTAGCCCAAGAGTTGACGGTGGGTGGTGATGACTTGCTGCCTTCCCTCTAGTCTTACACTGCTAAATTAGGGACGGCTAGCACAGGTAGCCCTCGTGTATCTTTGCACGAAATTCAAAACAAACCAAACGAAATGCGTACGTTACGAAGTGTCAGAAAAACAGAAAGAGTGTGGCACATCCAAAGGACTAAAATAAGTATTTTGACGGAGAAATTAGTTTGATGGCTGAAATTTCAATGTTCAATAATCAAGCAAAAATGGGTTTGAGCCTAAACTTTCATTTCGAAATGTATCCCTAAGGGGGATAAAAGTTTCTGTTCAGTTTCTTTTTATAGTAGTGTGACCAAATCTGCCTTGGAATGATACTTTTAAGCATTGCCACTAGAAATCTTCTTGTTGAAGCTACTACAGCCTTTTTAGGTTCCAACGAGTTATGATTCTCATAAGTGTAATATTTTAAAAATTTATAACTTTATGGCATAAGGCCTAAAACTTCGACATATATATATATATAGACACAATCCTTTCAAAAAAGGTTGAATGTATGCTAGGTTTTTTAAAACATTTGTTTATTTTTCAGCTTATGAAACCTGTAACTAAGGTCCAAATCGCTCTTTCTAGATAATTTAGTGCCGCAAGGTATTACAGCCCTGCTCCTTCTAAATGGGTTTCCATTGAAACTCTGGAAATAAAAGTAACCTATCATTCCCCAGAGCGTAGCAAGTGGACTGACTCAACAGTGATAGAGTGTTACTACCAGGAAACCGGGCATTTCAGAGCGTATGATCTGTAGGACAGCCTCTCCTATAGTTCTATAATATCATACGCTTTATCATATTACACTAGTTACCTGTTTCTGTGTTGATTTTTCAAGTGATTCTACGTTAACAGCTTAAACTCGAGTGGGAAACTGACACACTCGTCTCGCTCGTTTCAAGATATATTATATATATATAATAACACTCTCAGAATATACATTAATGTTTTGAAAGAAGATAAGTTCGACTTTTTAGCTTCTTTGATGATATCTGTTGATGAATATTCTTACCAACTATTACTGAACATCAAAACTGGAAAGTCTGAATAATTCTCATGATGTCTTGCGCTGACATTTATTTCCCATGAATTCCAATCTTGAAACCTATTTTTTACATTGTACGTGTAAATGTATTAGAATTGAGATTCAAAACGAATAAAAATACAAATCTTTATCTACAATGATGAAAAGTGTGTTGTGTTGTTCTTGAGCTGAGTCACTGTGTCACTAGTCCTTAAACCGACCAGATAAAACACAAAATGTGTGTTGTGTTGTTCTCGAGCTGAGCCACTGTGCCACTAAAGTCCTTAAACCGACCAGATAAAACACAAAATGTGTGTTGTGTTGTTCTCGAGCTGAGCCACTGTGCCACTAAAGTCCTTAAACCGACCAGATAAAACACAAAATGTGTGTTGTGTTGTTCTCGAGATGAGTCACTGTGCCACTAAAGTCCTTAAACCGACCAGATAAAACACAAAATGTGTGTTGTGTTGTTCTCGAGATGAGTCACTGTGCCACTAAAGTCCTTAAACCGACCAGATAAAACACAAAATGTGTGTTGTATTGTTCTCGAGCTAAGCCACTGTGCCACTAAAGTCCTTAAACTGACCAGATAAAACACAAAATGTGTGTTGTGTTGTTCTCGAGCTGAGCCACTGTGCCACTAAAGTCCTTAAACCGACCAGATAAAACACAAAATGTGTGTTGTGTTGTTCTCGAGCTGAGTCACTGTGCCACTAAAGTCCTTAAACTGACCAGATAAAACACAAAATGTCACGATAAAAAGTACCATTACATTGAAACTCTACCTGTCTAATTATTGTATTAGACATGGCTTGTCGTTTACATTTCTTTAATTGGAAACCATTATAATTTATTCATTACATTCTACTACATAATCACAATTAATCTGAAAAGTTAACTGAAACAAATGAGTGCAAACTATCAGAACGTTACTGCAAACACAATGTTTTATTAACTCAAAACTTTTCTGTAGTTTATTTTAATAAATGCGTCTAGAGTTTAACGAGAACCAATTGCAATTAACATTTAATTACAAAACGTGTTTAGAAGGATATTAAACAACTCAAATGTCACATAAATTACAGAGGTCGTTGCAAGCGAGTCTAAATAACTACTGGAATTAATTTGAATATCCAGTAAGCCAAACACACGCTGTCTTCGCTGTCCGTTACTAATTTTGAATTGACGAGCTATTGCAAGGTGCGAGGTTATCAATACTCATCGTTGCTTTTGTAACGATTTGTTTCTTGTGCGTTGATGATCGAAAACTACAAATTGACGGACCCTTAGTCCGTAGCAGTAGCTTCTCCGGCCCAAAACACGATATCTACAAGCTGGTGTGGCCTACACATGTGATTTAAAACACAATATCTACAAGCTGGTGTGGCCTACACATGTCATTTAAAACGCGATATCTACAAGCTGGTGTGGCCTACACATGTGATTTAAAACACGATATCTACAAGCTGGTGTGGCCTACACATGTGATTCAAAATACAATATCTACAAGCTGGTGTGGCCCATACATGTGATTCAACACAAGATATCTACAAGCTGGTGTGGCCTACATGTGAGTTGAAACACGATATCTATTAGCTGGTGTGGCCTATACATGTGTTGAATTGTGGATCGATGTGAAACTCAAGTCTCCACGTGTTCAGTTTTAGTTCGTTATCAGTCTCGTTATTGAACATAAATTCCTGTTAAGACTTAGAACTTCAATATCTATATCTTTGAGTTAAATAGATCGAAGATAATATAATTAGGCCTGACAGACCAACTGTTATCACCAAATTTATATATTTTACATTGTGGATCGAATAATGTAGTCAGATTACTATAGATATTGCATCTCCACTGAATGACTCAAAACACATTGTAGTCCTACTTTATAAAATCGATTTCTATGGGTTCCTACAGAGAATGTCTGTAATAAAAAAACCCATGACACCACAAAAAACGTTATTTGGACTTACGGTTTTATTCCATGTAACCAGCTGAGGATAAATTTAAATCTCGAAAACTTAAGCCCAGTCTCTCTGTGGAATAATATATCCAGTAAAAAGTTTGATTCTTTTGATTCTTTGCTAAGAATCAAGACATTTCACACAATATTCCACCAAGAAAACAAGATAGTTCAAGAAATACTTCCCCAAGTTGTTGTTGTTGCTGTTTTGAATTAAGCACAAAGCTACACAATGGGCTATCTGTGCTCTGCCTACCACGGGTATCGAAACCCGGATTTTAGCGTGTAAGTCCGCAGACATACCGCTGAGCCACTGGGGGGCACTTCCCCAAGAATCAAAACATTTTACACAATATTCCCCCAACAAACAAGATATTTCAAGAAATAATTCCCCAAGAATCAAAGCATTTCACACAATATTCCACCAAGAAAACAAAACATTTTAAGAAATACTCTCCCAAGAATCAAAACATTTCACAAAACTTCCCCCCAGAAACTAGACATTTCAAGAAATACTTTCCTAAGAATCAAAACATTTCAAACAATACTCCCCAAAAACAAAATACATTTCAGTTAATACCTCTCCCCTCCAAGAAACAAAAACTAAGCAGTGACTATCCTTCATTGGAGTTTATTACAGCAGAAAGCGCAGTGCGCAGTAATAACTATCCTTGTATATGTAAAAACGGCTGGTTTGGGTTGAGAAAATTTTTATGTAGAGGAGCGAACAACGTTTCGACCTTCTTCTGTCATCGCCAGGTTTACAAATAAACAAAGAGGTAACTGACCGGTAGCTAGGGGGGTTTTGTAACTGAGTGTAGGAATGTAGAGGGCGTGCTTAGATGTTTGATTATATTTATTAATATAGGTATAAAGGTGTTTCTTTGTATTAATTTATTTTAGCTTGAGTTGTATAAGTAAGGCTTCTTTAATTTTGTGTTTGTTTATGTTTTTTTTTTTTTTAGTATTTGTATATTTTCTATGGTTACGCTGTGTTTATTTGATTTGCAGTGTCCAAACACGTGTGAAGATGACTTTTGTGTCCTTTAAATCTGGTTTCCATTTCTCTACTTGTTTCTCCAATATAGAAGTCACGGTAGTTATCACATTGTATTTTATAAATAATGTTGAAGTTGTGTTTGTCAGTGTAGATTTTACATAGTACGGACCTCAGTTTTGTGTCTGGTTTTTGAATAAATTTGGTTTCAACTGGGATGTCATATTTTATTACTAGTTAACCAAATCCGTTTTTACATATAAATTTTGTTCATTATAGATGAGCTTTTTCGTCATCACTGATTAATGACTATCCTTTATAGAAGTTTGTTACAGCAAAAAGCACAGTGCTAAGTAATAACTATCTTTCACAGAATCTTATTGCAGAAAGCGCAGTGCTAAGTAATAACTATCTTTCACAGAATCTTATTGCAGAAAGCACAGTGCTAAGTAATAACTATCTTTCACAGAATCTTATTGCAGAAAGCACAGTGCTAAGTAATAACTATCTTTCACAGAATCTTATTGCAGAAAGCACAGTGCTAAGTAATAACTATCTTTCACAGAATCTTATTGCAGAATGCGCAGTGCTAAGTAATAACTATCTTTCATAGAAGCTTGTTATTGCAGAAAGCACAGTGCTAAGTAATAACTATCTTTCACAGAATCTTATTGCAGAAAGCGCAGTGCTAAGTAATAACTATCTTTCACAGAATCTTATTGCAGAAAGCACAGTGCTAAGTAATAAATATCTTTCACAGAATCTTATTGCAGAAAGCACAGTGCTAAGTAATAACTATCGTTCACAGAATCTTATTGCAGAATGCGCAGTGCTAAGTAATAACTATCTTTCATAGAAGCTTGTTATTGCAGAAAGCACAGTGCTAAGTAATAACTATCTTTCATAGAAGCTTGTTATTGCAGAAAGCACAGTGCTAAGTAATAGTGCACAGTTGTGACCGCCACACTGAGGACAATTGGAAATTATAGTTGTTATTAAAAGTTCTCGGCTTAACCAGACTCTATTATATAGTGTTAGAACAATCTGGTCACCGGATAGGAAACACAAACAGTATCTTTCCTGAGATGGGATTATCGGATAGGAAACACAAACAGTATCTTTCCTTAGATGGGATTATCGGATAGGAAACACAAACAGTATCTTTCCTTAGATGGGATTATTCTTACAAGAGTATAAACTCTTCCTCTGGTTATCATACAACCTCCTCAACAGTAAGATTTATAATGCGAATTTAAGTACGATATAGATAAAAACCATCTAGAAACTTTCACAATGGACACTTCGCCAGTTGGTGTGCTATTGTTACTGTTTAATTATACGGAGTCAGACAGTTCTCACTTGTCCGTTGTTCACTTTACTCAAAGTTTTTGAAAATAACAAATTTGTTGTGAGAAATTATCATGAAGAATTCATTTGATTAATTATACAAAAATTATTATTGTACCTTAAAGTTCTTTGTGTTTCCTTGTAGGTAAGCAGTTGAAAGTACAAAATATCGAAGAGAAAAACTGCAGTTTTTAATAAAATACGTTATCAGGATCCTGATAACTTCTGTTAAATTTCTATAAACGTTGCATTTTCAAATGAACAAAACATAAAAGATGAATATGTAAAGCGTTGCTTTTGATTGCTCACTCACTACACTTGCATACAACGCTATAGTTATAAAACACGTTCATACTGAAGCGCCTCCACACACACAAAGAATACACTACTCATTTCTTTTAAAAAGTCACCTTTTAAGTTGAGAGTAAATAAATTTCAAGTAATAACTTTACCAGAAATAGACAGTTCTGATTGTTAACATTATTATGTGTACCCTTACGTTTAAAAGAAATGCAATTTGAAAATTTTATTTTTATAAATAAACTGAGGCGAATGCAAATCCGGTTAATCTAATTTCGAAGAACAAACCTAAATATTTCCAATTGTTATTAGATTGCTGGTAGGCTTAGGAAATTAACTGGCGTCCCATATGAGTCAGTACACTTAAATTATTTTTTTAAGTAATTACATTACACAGTCTAGTCTCTAGTTGCATACAAATTATGTTATATTAAACATAGAAGTTAAATTTATATTGATTAGAGAATAGGAAATTACTATTTTACTTGAATGGTAAATGTTTTCGAAAAATTACTTTTAAAATTGCTCGTTTTTTGTTGGTAAGTTAGACAAATGTAGAATATTTTTTTACTATTAATTTCGTATAAGATATACAACATTTTAACTCACACGTATTTTTTTTTACTTGAAGCTCATTCTAACAACTGTTTTAATTACAAAATAATACAGATATACAGAAAGTGATGTGTGTTAAACAAAGGTTTCGACCCATAGTAACCACAGCTGTAAGCTTTATAATTAAAATCGGCTATTTCTGACTTCAGTGCTACAGTAAGTTGAAACACTCTAATGAAACTGTGTCTGACATCAGTGCTACAGTAATTTAAACAGTCCAATGAAACTGTGTCTAACATCAGTGCTACAGTAAGTTCAAACAGTCTCATGAAATTGTATCTAAAATCAGTGCTACAGTAAGTTGAAACACTCTAATGAAACTGTGTCTAACATCAGTGCTACGGTAAGTATAAACACTCTAATGAAACTGTGTCTAACATCAGTGCTACAGTAAGTACAAATAGCATAATGAAACTGTGTCTAACATAAGTGCTACGGTAAGTTGAAACACTCTGATGAAACTGTGTCTAACATCAGTGCTACAGAAAGTACAAACAGCATAATGAAACTGTGTCTAACATCAGTGCTACAGTAAGTTGAAACATTCTAATGAAACTGTGTCTAACATCAGTGCTACAGTAAGTACAAACAGCATAATGAAACTGTGTCTAACATCAGTGCTACAGTAAGTACAAACAGCATAATGAAACTGTGTCTAACATCAGTACTATTGAAAGTTCAAACACTCTAATGAAACTGTGTCTAACATCAGTGCTACAGTAAGTACAAACAGCATAATGAAACTGTGTCTAACATCAGTGCTACAGTAAGTTGAAACAGCATAATGAAACTGTGTCTAACATAAGTGCTACGGTAAGTTGAAACACTCTGATGAAACTGTGTCTAACATCAGTGCTACAGAAAGTACAAACAGCATAATGAAACTGTGTCTAACATCAGTGCTACAGTAAGTTGAAACATTCTAATGAAACTGTGTCTAACATCAGTGCTACAGTAAGTACAAACAGCATAATGAAACTGTGTCTAACATCAGTGCTACAGTAAGTACAAACAGCATAATGAAACTGTGTCTAACATCAGTACTATTGAAAGTTCAAACACTCTAATGAAACTGTGTCTAACATCAGTGCTACAGTAAGTTGAAACAGCATAATGAAACTGTGTCTAACATCAGTGCTACGGTAAGTATAAACACTCTAATGAAACTGTGTCTAACATAAGTGCTACGGTATGTTGAAACACTCTGATGAAACTGTGTCTAACATCAGTGCTACGGTAAGTTGAAACAGCATAATGAAACTGTGCCTAACATAAGTGCTACGGTAAGTTGAAACACTCTGATGAAACTGTGTCTAACATCAGTGCTACAGTAAGTTGAAACACTCTGATGAAACTGTGTCTAACATCAGTACTATTGAAAGTTCAAACAGTCTCATGAAACTGTGTCTAACATCAATGCTGCAGTAAGTTCAAACGGCAAAATGAAACTGTCTAACATTAGTGCTACAGTAAGTTGAAACACTCTAATGAAACTGTGTCTAACATCAGTGCTACGGTAAGTTGAAACAGCATAATGAAACTCTGTCTAACATCAGTGCTACGGTAACTATAAACACTCTAATGAAACTGTGTCTAACATCAGTGCTACAGTAAGTACAAACAGCATAATGAAACTGTGTCTAACATCAGTGCTACGGTAAGTTGAAACAGCATAATGAAACTGTGTCTAACATAAGTGCTACGGTAAGTTAAAACACTCTGATGAAACTGTGTCTAACATCAGTGCTACAGTAAGTACAAACAGCATAATGAAACTGTGTCTAACATAAGTGCTACGGTAAGTTGAAACACTTTGATGAAACTGTGTCTAACATCAGTGCTACAGTAAGTTGAAACACTCTAATGAAACTGTGTCTAACATCAGTGCTAGGGTAAGTATAAACACTCTAATGAAACTGTGTCTAACATAAGTTCTACGGTATGTTGAAACACTCTGATGAAACTGTGTCTAACATCAGTGCTACAGTAAGTACAAACAGCATAATGAAACTGTGTCTAACATAAGTGCTACGGTAAGTTGAAACACTCTGATGAAACTGTGTCTAACATCAGTGCTACAGTAAGTACAAACAGCATAATGAAACTGTCTAACATCAGTGCTACAGTAAGTACAAACAGCATAATGAAACTGTGTCTAACATCAGTGCTACAGTAAGTTCAAACATTATAATGAAACTGTGTCTAACATCAGTGCTACAGTAAGTTGAAACACTCTAATGGAACTGTGTCTGACATCAGTGCTACAGAAATTTCAAACAGTCCAATAAAACTGTGTCTAACATCAGTGCTACAGTAAGTACAAACAGCATAATGAAACTGTGTCTAACATCAATGCTACAGTAAGTTAAAACGGCAAAATGAAACTGTGTCTAACATCAGCGCTAAAGTAAGTTAAAACGGCAAAATGAAACTGTGTCTAGCATCAGTGCTACAGTAAGTTCAAACATTATAATGAAACTGTGTCTAACATCAGTGCTACGGTAAGTTGAAACAGTCTCATGGAACTGTGTCTAACATCAGTGCCACAGTAAGTACAAACAGCATAATGAAACTGTGTCTAACATCATTGCTACAGTAAGTTCAAACAGCATAATGAAACTGGGTTTAACATCATTGCTACAGTAAGTTCAAACAGTCTCATGAAACTGTGTCATCTGACAGAGCTATGTTTATGCTCATACAACTTTCCTCAATGTAAATTTATCTAATAATTTAACTTTCCTGTAATATCGTATAAAATAACCATAATAGCAAGTTAAGTGGAAACTTAGGAAAGCTCTTTTTGAATAAAAGTGTAAAACAATTTGACAGTAAAATGTATCCATGATAAGGAACAGAACACACAGCTACGAAAAATGCTTAATATTTTTCCTAACTACTGAATATTTTGTTTTTAAATTGCATAATTGTGAATCCTGACATCTTTAAACATATGTACTTTTTAATACCAACAACATACATCTCTCTTTATTATTTTCTAAAGTAAATGCTCATCATTTGCTATTTCTTTCAAAATGTTTTCCCTTCTTTTGTTTAGCTAATCAAAATTCTGCTTCCATCTTGTGAAAGTTTATTTCTGAACAAAATGTTTTATTAAAAACAACTCTATTTTTCTAGTACATGGTTAGAGGCAGTGGTTCTTTCATTAAAAATCATTTTTGTTTTAAGTTGATAATTATGTTTTTTGAGTCTTACGTATGATCTCAAATTCCACAGACTGTTTTTGTATGTTAATATTTTCTAAACTGAATAATTCCCAAAATAGAAAGCTTTAAATAATAAATAATCTCATATGGTGTCTTTTATGAATAAATAAAGTTTTCATTACCATACATGTAATAAAAGAAATAGAACATTGTATATTCCAATAACGTACAATAACGTAACAAGCATTATAAAGATATAACGCAATGAAATATACTCCAAACTGAGTTGGTGTAATCTGGAGCACAAGTTCCAAAATAAAATACTCTAATACAAACCCTCCTTCTAAACTAAAACAAATATACCTTCTAGAAGAGCAAACTCAACCCTAGAATAATATTACAATTCAAATGCAGAAAGTAAATATTGAAACTTAAGTTTCATGATAACAATAATGTACTTACTAAAATCAGGATTTATAGAAAAACTAAAGGACTTTTAGAACTCAATAGAAACAAGAATTGACAACAATCAGTATAAAAACAAGGAATCTCAAACAGATACAGAACTGTTAGATAGAGTTAGAAATGTAATGCAATAAAAACTAAGTAATATTACATCCGAGCTCGCAATAAAAGAAACTGATAACAAAATATGCAGTAGTCTATTAGATTAAAGTGTACAAAGCCAATAATATATTTCTATAATGTGTTTAGGAATTCATAATGAGATAAACTTATGAAGATAAATAAATGAATAAAAAATTATTGACCCTTATAAAACACGTTATTACATAGCAGTATCTGTGTATTAAACAAATAATTTAAAGTTCCATTTTTCAGATACATCTAATGAAGCATCTAATATCTATTCAGTAGTTGATTCAATGTACAGCATAATATTACAACCCATTTATCACTACACAAATTAAAGGTACAATGTTGTAAATCACATCATATCGCCCGGATCTTCCAGGAAAATTATGTTAAAGACGAGATAGCTGGTGATGGACAGCAAACGTTCGTTCGCCTACACTGGAGTACCCTTTCCAACATTAACAAGCTGTTACAGGCGTATAACAACAGCCCATCCGCGTATTTTGTGTATTCCCCAGCTCATATACAGCTTGCATCTACTTTACTGAGTTTCCAACGCTGTTTCTTCGTGACTGAGTTTCCAACACTTTTTTATATGCAAAAACGGCTCGTTTTATTTTAAATAGAAGAACGAACAACGTTTCGACCTTCTTCGGTCATCGTCTGGTTCACAAAGAAAGAGGTAACTGACCGGAAGCTGACCACATGTTTGGAAGGGGTTGTGTAACTGAGTGTCGCAATGTAGAGGGCGAGGTTAGATGTTTGAATATATAATTTTATCTATAATATTAATATAGGTATAATGGCGTTCTTTTATATTGGTTTATTTTGGGTTTAAGTTGTTGTATAAGTAAGGCTTCTTTAATTTTGCGTTTGTTTATGTTTGTTGCTTTATTTAGTATTTTAGTGTTTTCTATGGTTATGTTGTGTCCATTTGACTTGCAGTGTTCGAAAACGTGTGAAGGTGACTTTTTATGTTCTTTGAATCTGTTTTCCATTTTTTTACTTGTTTCTCCTATATAGAAGTCGTGGCAGTTATCACATTGTATTTTATAAATAATGTTGTTGTGGTGTTTGTCAGTGTAGTTATTACATAGTATAGACCTTAGTTTTGTGCCTGGTTTTTGAATAGATTTAGTATTAACTGGAATGTTATATTTTGTTACTAGTTTTTGTCAAATGTTGGTTATTTGTTTGCTGATGTCAGGAATATATGGTATACAGCAGTATATGGTTTCGTGATTTTTTGATTCGTGAGATATATTTACTTTTGTTGGTTGATTTTGCTTTTTGTATAGGTGTGTGCGTGTAATGTTTTCTACAGTTTGTGGAGGAAACTTATTGATGTTGATGAAGTATTGTTTTATTTTGTCTAATTCATCGTTAATTTTATCTGGTGAGCATAGTTTTATGGCTGTGTTTATCTGGTTTCTTAGTATGTTGAGTTTTTGTTTTGTTTCATGTGCTGAGTTCCAAGGAATGTATAGTCCAGTATGGGTGATTTTTCGGTGGATTTCTATTTTGAATTGTGTGTCGGTTCTTATAATTTTGAGGTTAAGAAATGATATTTGATTGCTTTCTTCCTGTTCACATGTGAAGTTAATGTTGGAATGTATAGAGTTAATGTGATTGAAAAAATTAAGTATGTTTTCTGTAGAATTGAATCCTGCAACCGTGTCATTTACATATCTGTACCAGTATAGTGGTGGATGTAATGCTGTATTAATTGCTTGTGTTTCAATTTGTGTCACAAAAATATTGGCTAGAACTGGTGATACTGAGTTGCCCATGCTTAGGCCATTTGTTTGTATATAGTTTTGGTTGTTGAACATGAAGTTTGTCTTTATTGTGGTGAATTCTATGAGGGTTGCTAACTGGTTACTGGGAATGTCTATAATCGGGTTAGGGTCTCGGATATAGAGTTCTAAGGCTATCTTGCAGGCTTCTGTTGTTGGAACTTCTGTAAAGAGGGATATAACATCGAAACTGGCCATTAAGACTTTATGATTAAGTTGATTTAGATTAGACTTGAAATTAAAAGAATCTTTGATGAATGAGCTGGCTGATGTTGCATATTTGGAGAATGCCCATGCTATGTATTTACCAAGATTGTAATTAAACGATTCATATGTTGACATTATTGGTCGTAATGGACAATCTGGTTTATGAGGTTTGGGGATGGCGTATATTTGCGGTGTGCGTGAGTCGGTTTTACGTGGGTAGGAATAAAGTGTTTGTGAAATTGAGTTGGCTTTTTTCATTTGTAGTAGTAATTTGTTCAGTTGCGTCTAGTGTGTCTTTGTTGGATTTGTGTGTATTGGTTTAAATTTGTTCGTGTCTGATAGGATGTTATTCATTTTTGTATGTATTCATTCGTGTTCATTATTACTATAGCGTTACCTTTATCTGCTTTTAGAATTTTTATGTTTCTGTCTTGTTTTAGGTTTTTAATGGAATTAATGTCTCTTTTTTGTAAGATTGTTTTTTAGTTTTCTGTTTTGTGAAATTATGTTGATGGTTTTGTAAGAAAGTTCTTTGAAAAAATCGTTTAAGATGCTGTTTTTAGGTGTTTCTGGAAAATATAAATTTGTAATTTTACCTGAGAAGTTTGGCTGTTGGATGTCAATAAAATTATCTAAGTTGTCTTCTTTCTGTTTGTTGTTTTTGTTTTCTGTAGAAAGTATCACAAGTCTCCTGGCTAGGTCTTCTAAACATGTGGTCAGTTTCCGATTAATTACCTCTTTCTTTGTGAACCTGACGATGACCGAAGAAGGTCGAAACGTTGTTCGCTCTTCTATTTAAAATATTTTCTGAACCCAAACGAGCCGTTTTTGCATATAAAATTCTCAACAAGTGGGTTTCTCGACATCATTGATAGTTTCCGACACTGTTTCTTCGTGACCATGTTCAGATTCCCATCTTGTAATAACCTACGCCTTAAAGTGACGCATAATAAAAATGTAAATCGTAATTTCAGCCCTGATACCGCTATGTTCAGCTGTATTAGTCTTGTCACCACACATAATATAAATTAATTTACGATGTAGTGTAAACAAAAGAAACAGTTTTCTCTGATAATTGAAAACCTACAAGCCAATAAGTACAAATTAGCTGGGTTATTTTTGTAGCTATTTTCTATGAAGCTAGGATCCTTTGATGAAAAGTTATGTTTAATTTGGGTACCCAACGTCGTCCCTTACGACTAATAAAGTACTGGTGAACTGGTGAACTCAGAACTGGTGAGAAACTGCCCCGTTGATTGTGATTAATAACAAAAACGTTTATGTTACATTAACCTTATAGAAACTTGTTCTTGTGTTCTTACTTAGATTTCATTTAATGTACGTTATAAGTGTTATATGTATTTATACTCACCAACAAAACATTAGAAACTCCACCCTTATTCCTGGTCAAAATGTTTACATTTTGTTCTATGTTGATGTAATTGTTCAGATGCATGGAGTAATAGTGAAGTAAGTTCCCGAGAAGTTTGTTTGTTTTTGTTTGTTTTGAATTTCGCACAAAGCTACTAGAGAGCTATCTGCTGTAACTTAAGCAGTGTGAGACTAGAGGGAAGGCAGCTAGTCATCACCACCCACCGCCAACTCTTGGGCTACTTTTTTGCCAACAAATAATGGGATTGATCGTCACATTATAACGATTGAATAAAAGAGTATGGTTTGGTACAATGTTTTCCGAAACAGATCAAAGCTTTGTACAAATAATTTTATCACTACTTTGTGTAGAATCACGTGCCAAAAGTTATATAGAGTCAAACTGTTCGACTATCCAAAAATGGTAAGGACATTGCCAGAACAGAGAGTACTTCCGGGGTACTATATTCTAGGAAAGTCTAATGATAAATGTCGAACCATTACTTCCAGAGATCACTGTGTTTTTATCAGGTTAGCATTTCAAGACAGCACCTTACCACAAAAAAAAAATGGCATGAACACATTCATTTCAGGGTATTCAGAAGAACAGTGAATAGAAGATTGTTAAAATAAGTTTATTCTCTGAAAAACACCATCTGCAAACCATTATCAACCAGAATCTACTGCCATCACTGTGTTGCTTGGGTAAGACAGCATACCAGCTGACAGTTAGGACACTGGCAACATGTAATATTCTGAGATAAGTCGTATTTCTGGTTTGTTGAAATTGATGGTCGAATTGTTGTTCGTTAAGTACGTGAAGAACCGATGAGGAAGGATTGTCTTTCCTACAGATGACACACAGAAGATGGTGCAATACATTTTGGGGCAGCTATTGATCATGGTAGAAATACTGCTTTTTATATCCTCCAAGGATGTGTTCATGGCGCCTCCTATACGCATTGCAAAGCAGAAGATATTTCTGCCCTGTGCAAGATTTAATAATAACTTTGTATTGCAGGATGACAATGCCTACAATGCAAATATTGTAAATGATTATCTCGACTAGAAGATGAGCAAAGTCTCCAGGCTATTATCCCATTAAGAATTGTTAGGCAGAACTGAGCCGGAAAACTGCTAATCATGACTTTAACTAACTACTGTAGTTGGTTTTAAAGCGTCATCTGGTGTGAAGTTGGGATTAAATCACGGTGAATTACATTAATAGCCTCATCGCTTTACGGAGGTTATTATCTGTTCCAAAAATCTGGAAAAGAATCCATACATTAAGGCATGTGGTCATCGTGTGACATCAAACCTTCCTCTATCCTACAACAACACAAACAGGTAAATTGAAACATCTATAACATAGATACCACACTTGATTGTGAAGTTTTTCAGCAGCCCTATTACACATTGAAAGCAATGATAAATTAGATTTAGATCTCCATAATTAAAAATAAAGTAGATCTTGACAGCTAAAAACATTAATATTCATAAACGTAGGCTTAACAATCATTAATTACATATGTGAAATAACGTTCAAAAAACACCGTGGCTTACAAGACTAAATCTTTCTTTATTCTTTCACTGTATTTAAGCTGTCTCGTCTCAAAATAAATCACTTCTTCACATATTTCCTATTTTACAGTTTATGGTAAAAACATAAGATGACCTCCTTTATCCTTCATTATCATTACATCGTTGGAATGTTATATTTAGTTGTCCAAGGTATTTTTCTGATGGTTAAATTATTTCTCATAAATCTAAGTTATTTTGATAAGACTGTCAGGTGACTACAGCAAATTGATTTACCTCTTGCAAAGTATTCTATAAATCTAACCCTTTGGCCATTGTCTCGCCAATACAATTTCAAAGGTGATCATTACAGGTGACCTATGACTTGGAACACTGGACGCCCAGATTCCATAAAACATGTAATTGATTGTTTCCACAATAACTTAGCAGCACTGTGTTATTCCAAACATTTATTTATCTGAAATGTTGTCTTCTTTCATATTATTGATTGTGTTATTTATCTGAAATGTACTCTTCTTTCACATTGTGGATTGTGTTATTTATCTGAAATGTACTCTTCTTTCACATTGTGGATTGTGTTATTTATCTGAAATGTAGCCTTCTTTCACATTGTGGATTGTGTTATTTATCTGAAATGTAGCCTTCTTTCACATTGTGGATTGTGTTATTTATCTGAAATGTAGCCTTCTTTCACATTGTGGATTGTGTTATTTATCTGAAATGTACTCTTCTTTCACATTGTGGATTGTGTTATTTATCTGAAATGTAGCCTTCTTTCACATTGTGGATTGTGTTATTTATCTGAAATGTAGCCTTCTTTCACATTGTGGATTGTGTTATTTATCTGAAATGTACTCTTCTTTCACATTGTGGATTGTGTTATTTATCTGAAATGTAGCCTTCTTTCACATTGTGGATTGTGTTATTTATCTGAAATGTAGTCTTCCTTCACGTTATGGATTGTGTACCCATATCAAGTAATCGTTATGAAATAAACTTTCATCAGAGATTAATTAAGAACAATTTTTCAGTTTACTACTTTTTTTATATGCATTTATGAACGACATTCATCGAGCTGTTGTATCAGCTTGTGTGTTCCGGACATCTAATGGCATTTTCAGTTCTCTTTCAAACATCAACGACATTGGTGTTCTACTTTTAGCTTAATGTATGAACGTTCAATAATTTATGAATAACTTCATCCTACATTCTCTTACATTCACAAATCTCTGTGGAGAAATTAAATGGTGTTGGTTTTGTCTCTTCTCATCGTTTTCATTCCAATATTTTGATACATCCCCCAACAAAAGGCTGATTCACAGATCCATCGTTGATCTGAATGTAGCTTCAGATGTAGGTTCTTTAATGGTTTGGTGTACGTATATGGGAATTGTGGTCACTGCTTTCATCAGTTTGTTCAATGTTTCGTAACAATCAGCATTTCAGTGTAACATGTAGTTGTCAACAATGAAATATTTAAATGGATAACAGTAACAGATAAAATAACTTAACCATGTAATGATTATTCGTTAACTGATTAACAGTAACAAATAAAGTAACTAAACCATGTAATGATTATTCGTTAGCTGACTAACAGTAACAGATAAAGTAACTAAACCATGTAATGATTATTCGTTAACTGACTAACAGTAACTAAACCATGTAATGATTATTCGTTAGCTGACTAACAGTAACAGATAAAGTAACTAAACCATGCTATGATTATTCGTTAACTGACTAACAGTAACAGATAAAGTAACTAAACCATGTAATGATTATTCGTTAACTGACTAACAGTAACAGATAAAGTAACTAAACCATGTAATGACTATTCGTTAGCTGACTAACAGTAACAGATAAAGTAACTAAACCATGTAATGATTATTCGTTAACTGACTAACAGTAACAGATAAAGTAACTAAACCATGTAATGATTATTCGTTAACTGACTAACAGTAACAGATAAAGTAACTAAACCATGTAATGATTATTCGTTAACTGACTAACAGTAACAGATAAAGTAACTAAACCATGTAATGATTATTCGTTAGCTGACTAACAGTAACAGATAAAGTAACTAAACCATGTTATGATTATTCGTTAACTGACTAACAGTAACAGATAAAGTAACTAAACCATGTAATGATTATTCGTTAGCTGACTAACAGTAACAGATAAAGTAACTAAACCATGTAATGATTATTCGTTAACTGACTAACAGTAACTAAACCATGTAATGATTATTCGTTAACTGACTAACAGTAACAGATAAAGTAACTAAACCATGTAATGATTATTCGTTAACTGACTAACAGTAACAGATAAAGTAACTAAACCATGTAATGATTATTCGTTAACTGACTAACAGTAACAGATAAAGTAACTAAACCATGTAATGATTATTCGTTAGCTGACTAACAGTAACAGATAAAGTAACTAAACCATGTTATGATTATTCGTTAACTGACTAACAGTAAGAGATAAAGTAACTAAATCATGTAATGATTATTCGTTAACTGATTAACTGAATTAACTCACTATTGAAACTAATTCATCACGTCTGGCCCAAATTATTCTAGAACTTTTGAGAAACTCCATTCGTAAGCCATTTGTTCATCACATGAAGAAAAAGCTCCCTCTAATCAACGAAAAATACGAACGTTCAAATCAAATATTCTGAACTAAATTTCCTTAACTGATCGGACCTTGCAGGATATTGTGGTAATTACCGTTACAAATGCCACTGGCACCGTGGGCACTTAACTAATGAATCAATGTATTCTAATCATTGTTAGAACGAGCACGAAGAAAATCTATTTGTTTAGCTATACTCTTTATTGTTTTATGTATTAATTCTGGTCTACATGGGTGTCTTAATTTGATTATAAGTTATTTTTAATCAAATGGTAAATATAAGCTTATTGTTAAAATTAGTTTATTAACGAGTGTTAACAGAGTAGTACCTAAGCAAATTTAAAACAGCATACAGCGTTTAAATTTGGCAAGCTATGACCAAATAGTCGTGAAAATAACATAAGCCATGTAATTTCTTTTCGAGTGTTTTTTTTTTCTTTTCTAAACGTGAAAAAATATTACTTGGAAGTATAATTAATGTGAACTTGGAAATTAATTAAATATTAGCCTTATATAGCAGGACATAATTTTAGATAGGAGATGTTAATTTAAACGGTTATTCGTCTAAAGGAAACAGATTAAACAAATTGGACAGATGTGTAGTCACACATGGCGGTTAATATTTTAGTTTCAGATTTCAATCTACGACATGATATTAAGCATAAATGTAATTCACGTGTAATAAGAACGTTTCGTGGTTTTAACAATGTTCTTGAACGCACTCTTTATTCGATGATTTTGTTAGGTGTTTTTTCCTCCCACTTATGTTCCAGTTTGGATATTTTCAGTGATGACACAGAACCTTTATCACAGAAAATTCCAAGAAAAGCTTCATCACACATTGCATTACAAATTGAAAGCCAACCAAACATAATATTTTTATGTTTATCGTTACACATAAGAATTCACCCTGTGATAATATATCTCAACTGAGTAACAAAAATGAATCATTGTCACCCTGAATTTCCACAACCGTTTTGAAAGGTGACATATTTATGAAACATCCCTGTTTCAGGTGAAAAAAGATCACAGATACGATTAAAAACAAAATAAAAACCGAGTTCCGTTAATTTATTTTTCTGGTATTTCTTCAGTCGAGATAATTTTATCTATATTTTCACCGCCATGGCGAAACCTTGGTGACAAAAAAATACTAAATTGTTTGTTTGTTTTGCATTTCGTGCAAAACTACACGAGCGCTATTTGTGCTAGCCGTCCATAAGTTAGCAGTGTAAGGCTAGAGGGAAGGCAGCTAGTCATCGCCACCCACCGCCAACTCTTGCGCTACTCTTTTACCAACGAAAGATGAGATTGACCGCCACATTACGACGTACACATGGTTGAAAGAGCGAACATGCTGGATGTGACGGGAATTCGAACCCGCAACCCTCAGATTACTATTTTTAAGTTGATCCTTTAAAGAGAAAAATATATTTTATCAGTTTTTTCATCGTTACTGGCCAAATTTCTTTTAAAAGCTGTTCAAGCACCGAAATTTATAGCTAAAACGGCTAAATATGCTGCGCCAAAATGTATGCACAGCTGCTGAACAAACTCCTACGAATGTTGATTCTTGAAAGTCGAGATTTCCACTCTTTAAAACGTTCCAAGTGATTTTTCGTTACTATCATAAGCTTTCTGAAGCCAGTGAAGCATCGTTATGTTAGTCGGAAACGCTTTGTTTTAGTACAGTAAACAACGTGTAGATGTATAATAGTGTATCCACGAATATTTTTCTGAACACTGGACAATAGTAATAAATGCAGTATTCAATGTGTTTTAGGGTAGCTTAAAATTAATTCAAGTTCCTTTCTTTCTTCGTCATTAAAAACTTCTCTAAACACTCACTTTTCGCCATTGACAAAATCCATAATTGGTAAATAATTTGTGCAAGTTACAGAACATTAATTGGATACTTTCATGAAAAGGATTCATGATTTTCCGAGTTCGGTGTTACACTTTCTCTTTACGTGTTTTTCTGCGAATATTTGAGTGAGTTTTCTGACAGTAAATTATTACCCAAGTGGATTTCTCTACTTTGGCCTGGCATGGCCTAGCGCGTTAAGGCGTGAGCTTCGTAATCTGAGGGTCGCGGGTTTGCGCCCGAGTCGCGCCAAACAAGCTCGCCCTCCCAGCCGTGGGGGCGTTATAATGTGACGGTCAATCCCACTATTCGTTGGTAAAGAGTAGCCCAAGAGTTGGCGGTGGGTGGTGATGACTAGCTGCCTTTTCTCTAGTCTTACACTGCTAAATTAGGGACGACTAGCACAGATAGCCCCCGAGTAGCTTTGTGCGAAATTCCAAAACAAACAAAGTTCTCCACTTTATAAGTGGTGATTTATTCTACATATTTTAGCTGAAATTTTGAGCGTCAATTTTAGAATTAATTATTACTATTATTCATATTTTTATTTCACAGCAAAATCTATTGGATATTTTGCACCGTAACCTTAACAGATATACCATATGAAACGTTACGAATATCCGTGACTTATTTAAAAAGTTGGATTTTAGTGGCTACAAAAGCATAATCCGTGTGATGTTGCTGTGAGCGACTTACTTTGTATCGAACGATTGTTAAACTTGTGCTGCACAAAACCTCAGGCATACAACCACATGGCTCGGTAAATAATAGTTGGATAGAATAGAAAAAACTATGCAGCAGTAAACTGTTCAAAAACATGTAACGTTTAACAGAGTTTTGTGTTTACGTATCTACGTTGAAATCTATTCTCCATAAATGGACATAAAAACTTAATTTTTAATAATTAACTTTAATAGTTTTTTTTAATTATTTTAATTAAAAATTGTTAATTTAAAAAGGTGAATAGGGGTCGTCACACAAGTTCAGAAATACGTTGAATCGAAATGCACAACTTACATTTTCAAGCTTACAGCTAGAAACTCTAAAAGCAACAAATAGACAAGGCTAAAATAATCTACATTAGTTTCTCAAGCTATAAATCCCTATTTTGACTACAACAAAATTGCTAAGTACTGGGAATATGGAGTTAAATAAATTGCTAGTTTTAATACTTGTTACAGTTGTTCATCTTTCTTACTTATCTATACATGCCCGAGTCAATAAGATTAATACTGATGTGTACAGAATATTTGCTTGAGGCCAGAGTTTAAATTTTTCTTCCCAGTGAATTTAATCCAAACCTAATTGGCACTGATCCAAAGTTACCAATGATAACTTATTCCAATAAGGGATAAATGGATATTGTTTGTTTAATGCGTTAGAGTGAAGTGGTAGATACGAAATTAGTGTGTTAATTTTTTACGTGTCGACTGTTCAGTGTAAGCAAAAAATAATAAAATGGTTTGCTATTTAATATAGTGTATAGCAACAATAACTAAGGAAGTAACGTAACAATAGCAACAATAACTAAGGAAGTAACGTAACAATAGCAACAATAACTAAGGAAGTAACGTAACAATAGCAGCAATAACTAAGGAAGTAACGTAACAATAGCAACAATAACTAAGGAAATAACGTAACAATAGCAACAATAACAAAGGAAGTAACGTAATATTAAATATTTAATAAGCATAACTTAAATCTAGTCCTTTTTTAAGTCAGCTAAGTGTCTTCAGCTATTTAGATTTTGACTCATTAAAGGTCATGTGATAGTTAACTAAACTAAAAATCTGAGGGAGTTAATATTTATATTTTTTCGAAATTCCTTTTAATATCCATTCTGAAACTAAAATCAGCGTCTGATGTCTTTCTTTTCTCTCACAAGAGTCGCTGTCAAGGAGACCTTTCTTTTAGTACCAAGACTCATCAGCTGGGCTATTTGATGGGAGGTAAGGTTCAGTCGAAACGTGGTTTGGACATCCAATATGAAAACGTGAAGTGAACTGTTACAAACCAGTAGAACTAAAATTTATTCTAAAAATCGTGATAAACTGCATATAATTTTTGTTTGTTGTTCTTATTTCAGATTTCTATCAGTTTTAAATCAGAGATGTGTAGAACCATCATCATTCCTTATAGTTCAGCCAAACTTGTGACGTTTACCACTGTACGAAAGTCCAAAACAGCAGTGACTGCCATGACACAAAAGATATATCTTAAACATGTTTCTTTTAAATCCTAAGATAATTTCCTTCTCAAATATTAAACCTATTGTTTTACAAGTTTTGACATTTAAATTTTGAATGACAATGCGTTTAAAAGTGTGCATCTATACATATTGTTATTCAAAGATCACAGATAATCCAAATATACAAGGTGTTCCAAAATTATCTTTCCTATTTTAGAATGCAATAACTAAATACCAAAGGAAATAACCATGCAGTTTTCGGTATGGAGGTATGTTAAAGATATCATGTATAGCACACGTTACTGGGCGAAAAAACAGAATAACGGACACCATCATCTTTAACTGTGGCATGTTGCAGCAAACGTGGACAGAAGTGAACTACTGGTTAAAAGTGTTGGTAACTACTAATAGTACACAAGTAAAACTCTATTGAAATATCAATCAAACTGTCTGAGTACTACAAGATGCTTAAAACTGCAAATTTCTGTTCCCTAAGTTAGTTGTTTATTAAATAATAAAATAGAAAAGATAATTTTTGGCCACCTCGTATTGAGGCTTGTAAGTCTGATAGACATTATCATTAAAATAAATTTTAACTTAATGAAATATCGATTAATTTCATAATTAAATAAATATAGAAATGTAAATGTTATCATATTTAATAAATGACAATTCCCTCCCATGACGGCCCGGCATCCCAGGTGGTTAGGGCGTTCTCGAATCATAATCTGAGGGTTACGGGTTCAAATTCCCGTCTCGCCAAAAATGCTCGCCTTTTCAGTTATGGGAGCATTATAATGTGACGGTCAATCCCACTATTCTTTGGTAAAAAAGTAGCATAAGAGTTGGCGGTGTGTGGTGGTGACTAGCTGTCTTTCCAATAGTCTTACACTGCTAAATTAGGGACGGCTAGCGCAGAGAGAACTCGTGTAGCTTTAAAAAATTCAAAAACAAATCAACGATCCCTCCTCAGTGGCTTAAAGGTAAGTCTATAAACTTATAACACTATAAATCAAGTTTCAATACCTACGGTGGGCATAATGCAGGAAGGACATTTTGTAGCTTTGTGCTTAATAGCAAATATTTGTTCTACCAATGTTTGTTGTTGTCAATACTTCCACATTAAACATTCTGTATCGCTAAACTCACAATCACGTAATCTACATCTATCATGTTTGGAACTAAATTTTTAAAAGACGTAGAACATTCCACACATTACTAGATATCATGACACAATAATACTCAATTAAAACAACAATAAAAACTCATAAGATTCTAGTAACACGAAACAATAACATAACAATCACCAATTTCCAACTACTGAACTATTCAAAGTATGATCAGAAAACAATCGTCCAATGAACTATCACTTCAAATCTGACTAAATTTATTACTTGTGGTATAGAAACTATCTAAATAATAAAACTCACATTAACCTTAAATTGAAAAAAGAACTACGTCTCGCAATAAGCTTCTCTTCAAGGAATGTATTTACAATATTTGTGTACTCTATTAACTGATTTTTTAGTCCATGCACCAAACATACTGACAATCTGAACTGACATTCTTCCTTTCCTTAATGAACTCAATGTGGAACCAGCAGTTATAGAAATACAATGCCCATCAACTGATCCTGTGGAACCAGCAGTTACAGAAATACAATGCCCATCAACTGATCCTGTGGAACCAGCAGTTATAGAAATACAATGCCCATCAACTGATCCTGTGGAACCAGCAGTTACAGAAATACAATGCCCATCAACTGATCCTGTGGAACCAGCAGTTATAGAAGTACAATGCCCATCAACTGATCCTGTGGAACCAGCAGTTATAGAAATACAATGCCCATCAACTGATCCTCAAGATGTCGATTTTGCAACTCTGGATGTATTCAAGGGGTTGATTGTCCGTCTTGTTGACAGAGTATTTACTCTCCTTACAACTCTGGGTGTATTCAAGGGGTTGATTGTACGTCTTAGTGACAAAGTATTTACTCTCCTTACAACTCTGGATGTATTCAAGGGGTTGATTGTCCGTCTTGTTGACAGAGTATTTACTCTCCCTACTCGACAGATTTTTTTTACTGATGTACATTATGGGAAACAGTTGGACTGCATGTTCTTGCACTAGTACATCCCCTAATTCGAAAGTGTGGTGCATCATTATGAGCGGTTTGTTGAAGTCTAGCATTATAAGAATTGGCAAACTTCCTAACATGTTTCTAATTTTTTGGAATGCCATCACCTGTGGATGATCCCACTTCACATTGTTGGATCAGGTCAGATAGTAGTGCAGTGATTACGGTATAGTTTGAAATAAACTTCTTATAAAATCCCATTCGTTTCAGGAAGGATCTTATTTGTTACTTGGTTGTTAGATCTGGTGCATGTAACATGCAGGTTAGCTTCTCCTTGTTTATGGCTAAATTTTGGTTGCATACATTGTATTCAACAAAGTCCAGCACAGAATAACCAATGTAGTACTTAGATGTTCTGATAGTAGGATCTATTGCCCTCATTCGCCCAAACAACTGTTTGCCTTTCTTCAAGTGGCCTTCCCATCTGGCTGTGCAGTCAGAATGTTGTCCACATAAAGCCTAATGTCCATGGTCTAGTGCAACGTCTTCTTCATCATACAGTTGAATGTCATTGCTAAGTTGTCCAAACAGTATACTCTTGAACTGGTAGCATCTTTCTGGTATGAAAAAGGATGTATTTTCTTTAAATAATATCTCCATCAGGATTTTTCAGTAATCTTTACTGCAGTTACTGTTATCAAAGAACTTGGCTCCATCTTGTTTCGCATCTTTCCTCTGTGCTTCATACAGTTCTTTTGGACCTATCTTTGGAATGTACATTTTCGAGATTTGCATCTGTTTTTATGTCTTGCTTGTTTTTCTTTTCTTGGGCTCTTGTGTTGATTGCAATTTTCTAATCAGTTTCCTTTTTGTTTGTTCCCTTCATAGTTCTATTGTCTTGTATATTTTCAATGATCACTTTGTAGATGGATGCTTTCAAACACATAGCCTAAAAGTCTTTTAAGTGGTATCAAGTTTCCCTCTTTATTCCATTCTGAACATCTCATCAACAAGCACACACACCATCTGGACCTCACGTTCCAGGCTGGTTTTCACTGGTGAATTACTGCACCCAGTAGAGCTTCCAATTTCTCGTCCTAGACATAACCTTCACCTACTGGCATGTTGTTGTTTCTTGATACTGATTAATGTCTGTCACATAATCAGATCATCACTGGCACTATTGACCCATTTACTAACTTGAGCTAACCTACAATTATGCATCATTTATTTATGGTTATTTCTAGTTATGGTGAATCCGACTAGATGTTTTCATTCTGTTTTTTTTTTGTTATTATTATCCATGATGGCGGTTGCTTTTTGTTTGTTTCTTACCAGTACAATCTCTGTAAGATGCTTCAGTTGATTTATGGTGCGATTTCTACTGTACCCTATTAGTGACAGAACTGTACTCAGTCACAATGTTATAACGAACAAAACATCTCTTTTTTGTTTGTTAGCTTCTTGTAACTTCTGATGAGATCCTTTTTCTGATTAGCCACCTCTGGTTTTTACTTTGATCGGTTATTTTTGGATTTTCCAATTATACTCCTTTCACTGGCTTCCATATACATCTCTACCAGATTGATCATCTCGTCCATCGTCCATATCTTTATTTAGAAACAGTGGCATGTCATTGGAGCACCTGATAATGATCTGTTACCATTTTAGTAGGTTTCCCCGTCAATCTTGTAAAGTACTACAACAGACATGCCACAAATTGAAACAGAGTTTACCCAGTGTTAGTTTTAACTTCTCTAAATTCCAGTGAAAAAAACGTCCTGGACAAATTCATAGTGAGTCAGTTAGGCCACTTTTATTTGCCATTGTTCAGGGCATTTTCTTATTTCGTGCACAAATAGTCTTGTAAATCTTTTTCCTGTGAAAAGAGAGCTGAAGCAAACTGACCAGTTATCTCTGCCCCAGTTCTAACTTTGGGCAAATCTTTCTTCCGAAGCATGAAAAAGATGGTGTGGAACCCAGTTTTTTGCAAAAAGTAAACCGGTTATTTCTGAGTTGAACTTCGAATCAATAAGGTGTTTAATACACTGTAGTTTGTATTAAGAACTGAGGAGAATACCTTCTTAAACAAATGAAACACCTATCTTTATCCGTTACCTATTGTTATTATTATTATTTTTTTCCATATCAATGGTCCTGACTTCGACACACATTCAGCTTAAATATTAAATATAACATAACTGTGGCAAGATCAAAAAATGTCAGATGATACATCTTGTGTACTTATAAATTGAATAAACTGTCTTACAGTAATAACTGTTCTTAAAATAGTTGTTACAAATAATACTGAAGTTCTAATATTTGAAATAATTAAGATTGATAGAAAATAATCTTATAGAGCAAAATATGGTATTAATAAGCTTCGTATTAAAGAAGTGTAAACTCTCAGCTTAACTGTCACATTATACGTATTACTTGTTTGTTTCTTTTCAATTTCGCACAAAGCTATACGATGGCTGTTTGCGCCAGTTGTCTCTAGCATAGCAGTGTAAGACTAAAGCGAAGGCAGCTAGTCCTCGCCAACTTTTAGGCTACTCTTTTACCAATAAATAATGGGATTGACCGAAAACGTATAACGGCTCACCGCTGAAAGGACGGGTATATTTAGCGTGACGGGGATTCGAGCCCGCAACCCGCAAGTCACCAGTCCAGTACCCTAACCACCTGGCGAATGCATTGCATTTACTATTGTTTTATATATATTACATTTACTGTTATATTATATATGTAAAAACAGCTGGTTTGGGTTGAAAAAAAAATTATACAGAGGAGCGAACAACGTTTCGACCTTCTTTGGTCATCGTCAGGTTCACAAAGAAAGAGGTGACTGACCGGAAGCTGACCACATGTTTGAAGGGAGTTTTGTAACCGAGTGTAGGAATGTAGAGGGCGTGCTTAGATGTTTGATTATATTTATTAATATAGGTATAAAGGCGTTCCTTTATATTGGTTTATTTTGGGCTTGAATTGTTGTATAAGTAAGGCTTATTTAATTCTGCGTTTGTTTATGTTTGTTTCTTTGTTTAGCATTTGAGTGTTTTCTATGGTTTTGTAATTCTTTGATACGTGGGATATATTTACTTTTGTTGGTTGATTTTGCTTTCTGTCTAGGTGTGTACGTATAATGTTTTTTACGGTTTGTGGAGGAAACTTATTGATGTTGATGAAGTATTGTTTTATTTTGTCTAATTCATCGTTAGTTTTATTTGGTGAGCATAGTTTTATGGCTGTGTTTATCTGGTTTCTTAGTATGTTTAGTTTTTGTTTTGTTTCATGTGCTGAGTCCCAAGGAATGTATAGTCCAGTATGGGTGATTTTTCGATGGATTTCTCTATTAAGCTGTGTATCGGTTCTTCTCATTTTGAGATCAAGAAATGATATTTGATTTCTTTCTTCCTGTTCACATGTGAAGTTAATGTTGGGATGTATAGAGTTAATGTGATTGAAGTTTAAGTGTGTGTTTTGTAGATGTGAATCCCGCACAAAACTGAGGTCTATATTACGTAAAAACTACTCTGACAAACACCACACCAACATTATTTATAAAATACAATGTGATAACTGCCACGACTTCTATATTGGAGAAACAAGTAGAAAAACGCAAACCAGATTCAAAGAACACAAAAAGTCATCTTCACACGTTTTCGAACACTGCAAATCAAATAAACACAACATAACTTTTAAAAAACACCCAAATACTAAATAAAGAAAGAAACATAAACAAACGCAAAATTAAAAAAGCCTTACTTATACAACAAATCAAGCCCAAATAAGCCAATACAAAGGAACACCTTTATACCTATATTAATAAATATAATCAAACATCTAAGCACGCCCTCTACATTCATACACTCAGTTACACAACCCCTTTCAAACATATGGTCAGCCATCCGTGAGTTACCTCTTTCTTTCTTTGTGAACCTGGCGATGACCGAAGAAGGTCAAAACATTGTTCGCTCTTCTACGTAAAATATTTTCTCAACCCAAACCAGCCGTTTTCACATGTATATTTTTCTCTACAAGTGGGTTTTTTCGTCATCACTGATTATTACTGTTACATCATGTGTATTAAATTTACTATTACATCATGTGTATCACATTTAATATTACATTATGTGTGTTACATTTACCGTTACATCATATGTATTACATTTAATATTACGTTGCATGTCACTTCGATAAACAGTTGTAAACAAATTAAGTCGATATTCGTGACATTATAAAGTAACGTCACCCACAGAGACTGAGGACAATCATATTACTAAAGTGAGTTTTAATGATTCCAGCAAGGAATCGTTAATTTTTTTCTCATACAAATCAAGTCCGTTATTCAATACAGTTTTACCATCATTGCTCACTTTGAATGCTAAAAAACAATCTTATCTTCACTTGAAGTCTTCTTTAAGCTCAAACAACACAAAACAAATTAGCGAAATCTGTGAAAATATAACGTTTTTCTAAAAAAAAAATTAAAGTAAGATCCTAACCCCCTAGTGGTATGTATGCGGAACTACAACTCCAGCAGTCGGGTTTTGACATAAGTACCACCTTTGTGCTAAATTAATAACAAAGAAATACTACTTTGCCTTTTCGTTTTCAATCAACTCCCTTTGAAATCAAAAACCAAAAGAAAGTTTTGTTTTCATATTTGTTGGTTTATATTTTATGCACGCCAACCTGAAAATGTTTTTGCCCTATTAAAGCTTATTAGTATGACACAGACACTCATTTTTATTAACGATCCAGCCGTCTGTGTTGATTAAGAGAACATAAAAGTGGTTGGCACATTATCAAATTAAATACCGCCTTTTAGTCTGATCAAGTAAATATATTCGACAGTGAACAAACTTCCATTTTGTGCCTTTAGTTTATTTCTGAATTAGTTTTGTAATAAACTAATACACTGCCAAGTTAATGCCGTAACAAGAGATACTCTCAACCTCTCTCTTGTTGTATGCGATTTTATCAGTTTGAAACTTTAAGTGCATTCGTGATTCAATGTTAAACGCAGCTGCGTCTTGACGAACTGTGTTCTAGTCAACAGCGCCAAAAAGACCTTTTATGATTACCCTATTGTGAAATAAATTTACGAGGATTCGCTCAAAAGACTAAATAATTCTGTACTAATTCTAAGAACACTTGAACGGAGATAAATTACACCTAACATCTGCCATATTCACTGTCGACGAGGCCTTTTGCTCAAAATACCAAGCAGGTTGGGATTCGATAGACATAAAAATTGTTGAACAAGTTTTATTCTTCAATACACGAAAAGAAAAATTTGGATAAATGACAAAAGAATAAACTGACGCGTCTAAATGAAAACTTTTTTAAAAAAAATTATCCTGTACAAAGGAAGTCTGTTCGAAACGTCGCATAAATAAACTTAAAAAATTCATTTAGACGTATTAGATTATACTTTATTATCCTTTACGTAAGACATATTAGTGATATAGGTGCTATTTATATCATCATTTTTTTAGCCGCGGCACAACGGCTCATAGAACAGCTTTGAGTTTTTTTCGTCTTTTGGTTTTGATTTTTTTTCAAGTTCAAACTTTTAACTGATAACTCCGTCACCTCTTGGCCGATTGGAGAATATACTTACAATTTGAGACTCAGATAGTCAAACCCTTTTGATTTATCTATTTGACTGCTACCAAGATCTCGTAGATTAATTCATTCTCATCCTACCGAAAGGAATTTCAGCTTCAGAGCAGGCTGGTAGACGCGCGCACCATACTTGGTGTTACTTGAACACAAAATATATCTTATAAAAACGGGAGAAAAGGGTCTCTCACATTAATTTACTCTAATCCTCCTCAGGTTTCGGGTTCAAACCCCGTCACATCAAGCACGTTTGCCCTTTCAGCGAGGGGGGTTATAATTCGACGGTCAATCCCACTATTCGTTGGTAAAAGAAGAGCCCAATAGTTGAGAGTGGGTGGTGATGACTAGCTGCCTTCCCTTTAGTTTTACACTGCTAAATTAGGCTGCGCAAAAACAATCAATTAAACAAACTGACAGTAACTTTATAACGCCCCCACGGCTGAAAGGACAAGCATTTTTGGAGCAACGGGGATTTGAACCCGCGACCCTCGAATGCCTTAACCACCTGGCCGTGCTGGGCCCAGTGTCTCAAGATTATTTATTTCTGCACAAAATTAAAAATTCTAATCAAACCGACAAGATGATGCAATAAAGATATTAAAATGAATTCTTTCGTTCACTTTACGTCTGTTGTTATAAACTCTGTTATCTTATTTCAATCGGTCTTCCAACACTATTACTATGATTCTCATACTACTCACGACAAAATCAAAGGTTGGGCATGTGAAATACCATAGTGGGCTTTCATTTTTTCTCTCTGTTTTGACACCAGAAGTTATTCCAAATAATATAATTATCAATGTGTCTCAGTTATTCCTTCCAGATACCAATTCAAACATTTTAAAAATAAACACTGTTAATCACCTAAAGATATAAAATTATCTTGATCGTCTCACCAGAAAATATAAATGTGTTACGAACCAACATGAATCTCAACTATTCTAAATAATTCTGTTTAACACACAGATTCATATGTATCATATAAATAGAGTTTTCAAACTTCTCTTTGCCAGCAGTTAAAACATATTTTTCTGATTTACTAAACCAGAACTTAGTTTTATGCTCATTAGGTTCTCTTTATATCATAAAAACGTGTTTATTTTTACTGTAGATAGTCTGAAAAGTCAGATATTATTGCACTGAAAGAATTAATTTAATTATTTTGAGAGCAAAGTACTACTAAAATGATTAGTAGTATTTTTGCTAGTAGAATTTTGTCATGCAACTAGATCATACCCTGGTTTCTCGAGAGCAGTAATTATAAAAAGCTGAAATGTTAAGTTTACAGAATATGATTTGAAATGAATCGTATTATTTTGTTTGTAATTCAGTTCTCTTTGTCCCTAAGTCGTGGTCCAGCATGGCCATGTGGTTAAGGCAATCGACTCGTTTTCGAATCACTGTCTCACCAAACATGCTTGCCCTTTCAGCCATGGGGGCATTATAATGTAGCGTTTAATTATTCGTTGGTAAAAAAGTAACCCAACAACTGGTGGTGGGTGGTGATGACTAGCTGCCTTCTCTCTAGTCTTACACTGCTAGCTAGGGACGGCTAGTGGAGATAGCCCTCGTGTAGCTTTGCGTGAAATTGAAAACAAACCAAACCCTAATTCGTATATTGCCTTAACTTCACACATATTAGAACTTATCAAATTGACATTCTAGTGGTTTAGTTTTATGTTTTAGTTAATGGAAATTATCTCCGATATTAGATTTTCTTCTTACGTAAAAAAAAAAATTGTTCGCCATATGAATTCATTTAATAATTCAATTAAAATCATCAGTTAGAATATATCTCTCTGTACTGATGTGTCGTTTTCAAAAGCTGTATTCATAATGTTGTTTCTTTTCCCTACCGTTTCTAATGCTCAACTAGCTAACTATTCATGGCAAAAAAAAGGTACCGCCATTATCCGTTTATTATGCTACACTGACTTCGAATTTAAAGTAATAAATTTTCATCATAACTCTCGTTTTGTACGTAAAACCTGATATCTTCTAGTTTATCTGTTTTATTTTGTTTTCATTATGATTAAGGTAGAAATTATGTTGTTAATGTACTTTATATGATACCAAAGTTCTGGCAAATTCTGATGATTTGTTCGTTCGATTCTAAATCTGCTGGTCGCTCTTTCAGCCGTCAGTCCTAGTATTCTTTGATGCAGAATGGTCTGATAGTCAGACGTGGGTGGCATTCAAATACCTTCCATCTAATCATTCGCTTTAAAATTATGAAAGATTAGCAAGGATTGCTGTCCAGTAACTTTGTTCAAAAATCAACAAAACGAATGAACATTTATAAACACTGTTACGGGGTTACTCATTATTGATGATATTTTAAAACATGGTAACAGTGTATATAAAATATTTTAATAAAAAAACCATTAGTAAATTCAACCTTTCGTAGATTTTACACCAAACTACACTAGTCGATTTATTGATTGAAATTAAATTCATTGTGTCGCTTAAAACCTAAAAGTTATTTGAAACATTTTACTTCTCATTGGAATTACGGCCGAAAATGTCGATAACAGCGAAAGTAACAACTGGTCAAAAACTTTTCATTCTACTCATTATAACTATTGATGCAAGATTGTTGTTGTTTTGAAAGAACAAAGCTATACAATGGTCTCTCTAATTTAGATACCACCACGGGTATCTAAACCCGGTTTTTAGCGTTGTAACTCCGCAGACATAGCGCTGAGCCACTAGGGGGTGTTGACGTAAGAACAATGTTGAATTATCTCTATTCATGAATAGGTCTATTTTTAATTGTAATCTATGTAGATTATTTTGTGTGTATTTTCTTGTTTGTTTACTGTTGTTTTTTTGTAAATCAGAACTGTCTATTATAGTTTATTTGTATTAACTCAGAAAGTTCGGAACAATAAAATATTCATTAAATGTTTCCCACATTGTAGTGAATATATTGAATACTTAATAAAGTGAAACATTATTTCAGTTGTATGTATATATGTAAATAAATATTCATCGAGCAGTTGATGTAATCTTAATTCTGTACCCGTTTCGTGTTGCGTTCCTTATATTCTGTCTGTTTGAACTGACATTGCAATATGATGTGATGTAATTACAAGTAAAGTTATGATACTAAAGCCAGTTTAGTTTAGTTTTAAGCCTAACTAGAAATCAGCTTCCTTCATTTCTGTTTGGTCTGGTTTGAATTTCGTTCAAAGCTGCACGAGTGCTATCTGCGCTAGCCGTCCCTAATTTAGCAGAATAAGACTAGAGGGAAGGCAGATAATCATCCCCACCCACCGTCAACTCTTAGGCTACTCTTCTACCAACGAATAGAGGAATTGATCGTGACATTATAATGCCCCTACGGCTGAAAGGGCGAGCATGCTTGATGTGACGTCATTCGAACCCGCGACTCTCGGATTACGAGTCAAGTGCCTTAACCAGCTGGCCATGCCGGGCCTTTCTCAGTGTTAAAATATTTTCTTTCTTAAAAACAAAACCGGGACTTTTATGATGTAAGTTCCAACATAATAATTAACACTAATTCTCAGTTACTACTTAATAAGAAAAATCAATAAATCAATGTTAAATAGCTTATGTAGGGGTAAATATTTGGAATGTAACAGCTAATAATATAAGATAATTGAACTCTTTAACGATGTAAATATCTTTCAAAATCTGTCCATTAAATCTACAATGTACTTAGTTATTGTTGTAATAAAATAAAAACATAATTGTACCGTCGTTAGCTAGTGTTATAAGATATATTATTTGTTGTAACTATTACGTATATATATATATATGTATATGTATGTATATTTTTCTATTTCATTAGTAAAGTATCCTTCCTATCAGATGACAAACACTTTACAAAACAATTCCTTTGTTACTTCTTGTATCATATACCTGACTGACTGTAGTTTAAAATATTACGTATTTACTGTTTATTGTACCATCTAGTATGTGAATGAAATTGACTCTTCGAATTAAACTAGGCATTAAACCTAATATAATGAAAACATCACATTAGAAGTAACGAGTAACAATGCATTCTAAAGATTCTCTTTATAAACTCTCTTTGTTGGCATGAAGATGAACTAAGAAGGTCAAACATTGCTCTGTATTTTATTTTAACTAAAGTTTTAATACCCATAACAACAGTCTTTAGAATATATTTTTACTTCAAAAGAGTTTCTCATTCTCTTTGATCAATGATGCTGCTTAATTATCAGCATCACGTAATCAACAGAAATATATTATATCGCCCTCTGATGGTGCTTAATGTAGTTATTATTTCACGTCCGTGGATCGTGAAATTCTCGATGGCATCCTACTAAAATATTATGTCACAAGTAGGAGCCATCACACTCCGCATATGTAACGCGTAGATCAACATCACCTTTAGTGACACCAGGGAAAATCAACGTGCTCTCAGCCAAAAAAACACTTCATGAGTCACGCAGCCCCAACCAATAGCCAATAAAGATTTGATCGCACTGCACGTGTTGAAACCTGCGTTATAACATATCAGGATGTAAATCGCAAAAGTGACATACTCGAGTAAAATAAAAGTTGTTGGACATTAGGATAACCTTGGAGATCAACACTGAAATCAGTATATATTTTAATTATTTGCCCCTCAGTGGCCTCAGCGGTATGTCTCTGCGGACTTACACACTAAAATCCAGGTTTCGATACCCGTGGTGGGCAGAGCACAGATAGCCCATTGTGTAGCTTTGTGCTTAATTCAAACAACAACAACAATTTAATATTTTTTCCCTGTTGACTTCAGTAAAAACGAGCCCTTGCTTTAAAAAACAGATACGAATCTACCTCTTTGATGTTAGGCCCTGACATGGCGAGGTGGTTGAGGTTCTCGACTTCTAATCTGAGGGTTGCGGTTTTGAATCCCCGTCACACCAACATGCTCGCTCTATCAGCCGTGGGTGTTATAAAGTGACTGTCCAATTCCGCTTTTCGTTGGTAAGAATAACTCAAGTGTTTGCAGTGGCTGGTCGCTTGTAACATACAAAATTCATCGCAATTGTTATGTTGTAACAATTTAACCACTAATTTTTTTTAATACAAAATATATTGTTTAAAAGTACACTTTTGTAAAGTAAGACTATTATTCTAATTTTCATGCCAAATTAGGGACGGTTAGCGCAGATAACGAAATTCAAACAAACCAAACTATCGACTAATCTTTATTTTGTTTATCATAAAATTATATCCCAAGCAAATATCCGTCTATAGTTTTTATATGGTCAGGCCAGTTCAATTTACCATAAATACTTAATGACCAAAAACTCTGCAGTTTTCAATAAATACTGTTTTTATATCCATATTTCGTTCTTTAATTTAGTATTTTTTAATTGTGAAAAACCAAATATGCCTAACAAATCACTTTACCTAAGTCAATAATTTAGTCAACGTTACGACAAATTAAGCATTTCTTCCAGAGATTCTTGGCACGAGCTGAAAACTATCTACAACTAAACATATACTTTATATCACGATGGCAACTGTCATTTGCATCGATACCGTCTCATAATACGACAAAACTTTGTGTTAAAAATACTAGAGTAGTAGGTATTTAAGTAAGCTCGTCTTCGTCTTTTCTAATTACAAATAACTTTAACAACATATTAGAGGATTGTCAACACATCTTGTTTCAAGTGACAGAACACGAATCGTTCAAAAGTAGATGTTTTTCATCGTAGGTCTTATGAAAACCTGAATTTTTTTTCAAACTTTCAATGGATTTTTCTTAGCAGCTGTTTGATTCTGTGTTTAATTATTCATTATCTATCATTCCTTCCAGTAGCACGAGGTATATTTATAGATTTACAACTCTAGAAATCGAGCTTCGATACCCGTGGTGGTCAAAGCACACAGTTCATAATAGACTCATATAGAAAAATAATTACTTATACTCTTAAATCCAAACTTTCCTAAAAACTAGCAAATTTTATTGCGAAAGAATATTAGACTTTATGAAATTATTAAATTAATTGTTATATTAAAATGTTATTCGGCTGCAAAATTAATAAGAAAAACTATTGAAACAGACTGACTCAAACAACTAATATTCGCTCTCGCTAGACTGATCATTTGAATAGAACTCAAAATACACAAGACGTGAGTGATCGTGTAGAAACAGCTCAGTGTTAAAATTTTTAATTCCTGAGAAACTCAGAGAGTTAAACCACATACTGTAACAGCTTTTACTCCCCTTGAAACTCCTATGGTAAAAAAAAGAAATCTAACATCATATCAAATTTATCAATAAATACATTCTGTAAGATATGATTTATCCGTCTTGTTCTGATGCAAGATGCAGCTAATATCATTTTTTTATTATTGTTATCCGATTTTTTTCCAATTCTGCATCGTTCAAGACTTTTCTGAAATTTTAAATAAGACTAAAATTATTCTAACTTATAAATTTTGTAACCGAATGTCCATAAAAGTGACCACTAGATCTGTATTATCGACCTCTTCCAAATTGTTTGAAACAATTTTTAATGATCGACTTGTTTCATAATGGGAATATTTTCTCACTGAATCAATATGGATTTAGAAAAAACAACTATTGAAACTCTTTTAATTAGTTTTGTAGGAAAGCCTGATGAAATATCGATGATGGATTGACCACCGTGCGAGTTTTATTGATTTTACAGAAAGATGTTGATACATTCAACTACAAATCATTTTCCACGAATTATTTTATTACAGTATCAAAAGCTTGGGTTGATAAATATCACTCATTACCTTAACAACCTTGCTTAATGGTATCGAACTACCAAATTAAATACACTTCATATTTACTTCGAAAACATTTACAAAAACAAATTGTGGTAATTACAAAAAAATATTATGTCTCCTTATTTCTATTATTATTATTATTATATCTCCTTATTTCTATTATTATCATTATTATCTCCTTATTTCCTATATTAAGGTTTTATTACTTTTTCAATTTCCATCTCATGTAACACGTTTATTATCAATGAACTATAGGTAATTTAATACTCGAGTCTACGGCTTTCTTGTCACATATATTATCTTATAAGCTTTCTTGTCACATATATTAGCTTATAGGCTTTCTTGTCACATACATTATCTTATAGGCTTTCTTGTCACACATATTATCTTATAGGCTTTCTTGTCACATATATTATCTCATAGGCTTTCTTGTCACGTATATTATCTTATAGGCTTTCTTGTCACATATATTATCTTACAGGCTTTCTTGTAACATATATTATCTTATAGGCTTTCTTGTCACATATATTATCTTTTAGGCTTTCTTGTGACATATATAATCTTACTGAGAAAATTAACCAAATTTGCAGTATTCTTGCTCCAATCCATTAGTCGTTACCACTAAATAATCTTAAAACATTTTACTATAATTTGTATATATAAATCCCAACCGTTTATATCACACTGAACTACGTAAGTGAGACAAACTTCAATAAAATACAAACATATAAAGTACATTGTTACATACTGTTACTTTCCTATGTTCCATAAACATGTTAAGCCGCGTTTTATTTAGTGAGTATCGTTGTATAAAGTGTATCAGTTGAACGTTCTAATCTTGGTCTATAAAGCAACTCAATAGAATAACAATATAGTTAATATTAAATAACTTCTTATGGAAATTTAAAGAATATGATGCTACAGAGACAACTTTAAACCAACATTTTAACAATTATTCAATTATTTGTATTGTGGCTATGCCTCTAAGTACCAATATTTCTAATAAGAAATTCTTACCAATAAGATCTTTGACATATACAGAGAAAAAGTCCACTTCAATGAATTAATATTCCTTTCAAAATTTAAATAATTAATAATTAGAATTACTTCATACTGATGTCGGTCATAAGGCTATTAATACTAACACTGATCATTCAAAAAATTCACCGTGTAATTAATAACACTAAAGATTTGAATACTTTATGTGCCAAGTCTATTGTAGTTCGGAAGAACATAACATATTGCCACCAAACCAGTGTGTTAGAAATCCACTTCAAATAGTGCGCATCCCAGTAATGTTGAAAGATATTAATACTTCAAACTTACCCAGAAGTGAACATTCGTGTTGTGTCATCCAGTTGTAAACGAATATTATAAATAACTATTAGATTCTACTTAGATCGTCACAGGTGCCACGATTATTAATGGGGAAGTCAGTGTTTGTCACTGGAAACGTAGAAATAGATTGTTCCCACAGCCAGACCAAGTCACCACCTTCTTTGCAACGTCCACCATCGCCAAAATAGGCACCAGATATCTGATAGATATATATCGTACTAGCTAAGATAACAGTTCCCTGCATGGACGTCTAAATTACTTGAAACAGGTATTTTAAAACACAATAAGATTACATTTAAGAACATTTATTTTAAAGAATCAATTTTATAACATTAATTTTCTTTCTATCTAAACCTTTTATTTTCAAAACAAAAATTACACATTGACTGTTTTTTTCTTTCTTACAATATAACTAGGTTTTGATGGAATCCAAAATTATTGGTGAATCAGCTTTTCTTAAACTTAATTTTATGGGTGACCGTGTTCTTCTGAATTTACGTATATTGGGGTTTCACAACCTAATATTAACCAAACGTTTCTGGAAAGTGAGATGTAACACATTCGTATACAGCACTTCATCTTTTTAGCTTGCACATCGTTTCGTGATACTGCTATACAAATATCCTTCTCTATAGGGGTTCTGGGATATTCTTCCATCTGGAAGTCTACTTGTTGTAACATTGCTTTGGGAAATAACTCGGCATCCACTGTGAACCAAATACATAGACCAAGAGGAAAATAACCAACAGGTAGATACAATGATTTTTCATCGAAATAGATACAACTAAATGTACATCTACTATGATTATTCATTGAAAGAAATATAGCTAAATGTGCAGATATTGTAGTTTGCCATCGAAAGAAATTATTTGTTTGTTTTGGAATTTTGTGCAAAGCTACACGAGCGTTATCTGTGCTCGCCGTCCCTAATTTAGCAGTGTAAGACAAGAGGAAGGTAGCTAGTCATCACCACCCACCGCCAACTCTTGGGCTACTCTTTTACCACAGAATAGTGGGATTGACCGTCACATTATAACGCTCACACGGCTAAAAGGGCGAGCTTGTTTGGTGCAACGGGGATTCGAACCTGCGACCATCAGAAGTCGAATGCCTTAACCCACCTGGCCGTGCCGGGCCAGTCGAAAGAAATACGATTGAATATGCAGATACAATGATTCGACACTGAAACAAATACAAAATGATTAGGTACATATATACATACAGTGACTTCTACTGAGAGGTATAAAACTCAATACAAGATAAAGTGTATCTGTCGGTCTGTCACTGAAAGAAACTCAATTTTCTTTTACCTATTTCTAATAGTAAATAAGAAATATAGATTTGTGTTATAATACATTTATCTTCCAAACAATAAATTTCTTGCCAGTTTATTTGCCACAAGCTGGTGTTTCCGTCCCTTGGAAAGAGGCTATGTAAATTCGTGATTAATAAAAGGTTATTTTAAGACATCAAATGTTCCTTCCCTTATGTGCACATGTAATTGTAAAAAACGTCCTTGAAAACTGCAAAACAGAAAATGTGAAACTGAAGATTTGAATACATCTCCCCACGAGCCCAAAAACCTTCCATCCCAAATTTGGTGAAAATCCGTCCATAGAGGGCAAAATAGTCGGAAAACTGGAAAACTAAAAATGTGTATGTACCCCCTCTAGGACCTAATGGATTTTCATTCGAATCCTGAAGATCCATCCACACATTGCGAAATAGTTCCATGTACATATAGCAGAAAGTACTATTATATTTATATAGATAAGTAGTTAAATGTACATATAACAGAGAGTATTATTATTTTTATACAGATAAGTAGTTTCATGTACATATAACAAACAGTATTATATTTATATAGATAAGTATTTGCATAGACAAACAACAAACAGTACTATTATATTTATATAGTTAAGTAGTTATATGTACATACAACAGACAGTACTATTATATTCATATAGTTAAGTAGTTATATGTACATACAACAAACAATACTATTATATTTATATAGTTAAGTAGTTATATGTACATACAACAGACAGTACTATTATATTCATATAGTTAAGTAGTTATATGTACATACAACAAACAATACTATTATATTTATATAGTTAAGTAGTTATATGTACAGACAGTACTATTATATTTATATAGTTAAGTAGTTACGTGAGCATACAACAGACAATATTTTTGTATCTAGGTAGATTTAACTAATGTGTATTGCAATCAGTATTCTTTTACGGAATTGTTGGTTTTTGTTTTGAAAAAGCTCTTGAAATCTCTGCTCGAGTCCTGTTGGTTTCCATCTGCTACACATACAAACACATAAAACTGAAAGTATTACAAAAAAAGACATTCAACAACTGAGAAATTATTTATTCATTAAATGGCTTCACAGTTCTTCATTTACCTCGAATTGTTTGTTTGAAGAGTAGCTTAAATCAACAAAATAATAAATATGAAAATTCTAATTAATTACACTCATACGTCTCATAATATGTCAAGGAACACAATAATAAAACCAAGATATTTATTCATCAGCCTGCTATACGTTTATTATGAAGTTGGCCCAAAGCAGTCAACCAAGATTGGTTCGTCATCCATCAAGTACGTCCAATAATTAGCAATGGGTACAATCATGTTAACAAAACTTTCGCGATTCCAGTATAACTTCTAAGGTTCCTAATACTTTGTCACTTAAAAACAATTTTAGATGTAACATGGATAAAACTAGCACAATTTTTAAATATATAAGTGGTATAATAAACATAACCAAGTGTGTAGTTTTGTGTTACTTCTGATTAATAGTAATTAAATATAAAGTTAGCTCGTTTTAACAGGATTCATGTGGCAAATTTAATTTGGTTCTTTTTCAACAGAGTAAATAGAGTTAAGTCTGATCATATTTGAAGAGGTCAATTCAAATAAAAATTATGATCATTTTATGTTCTTCTCCGAGAACTTTGCAACACTTTGAAAGCTTATGATTTAAATTAGTTAATGTCATTCATGAAACCAGACTTAACATGTAGAATTTACAGAAGTTTGAGCAAGTTATATTAATTTTTTTTACAATAGGCAATTTACTGAAGACTTTAGCTGGTATAAAGTTTATATAGAACGGTATGTATCAAAACTGAATGTTGAGATTGTTTGGTGTTCGTAGGTACGTAATGTGGTGTCGCCAAGAACTGAAAGTAACAGCTCTTATTGATGAAAAATATTCATACACTTAGATAATAAAAATGTATTTAGATTTTAATATCAGGAGTTAATAATTTTCAAGACGTAAATACCTTTCATACTTACCAGTAAACAAAGGAATATGAATCAGTCTGGGGTACCAGGACCTTCCAAAAATAAGCCTGCAAAAACTATACCCTTTCTGTTTGTAAGTGACAGTTCGAAAATAATCAAGAAGGGTTTACTTTTGAAAAGGCAACACAAGTTACATGTATATCTGTTGCTTCTACGTAATATCACTTTAAGTGACACATATCTCACGCAGATGGAGAAGAAAACATGTGTTCGTGCTATTCCACCTGAAAGTATACCAGTCAAGTCACTTAATGCAGCGCATATACGGTTTTATCTACAATCAGGCTTTTGAAACGGGTTCTGTAAAACTGTAGTCCTCGTACAATAAATTGTTTATATAAAGCATGCATCAAAGGTAATGTGCTTTGACATGACGATCTTACAATGGAAACCAAATTGCATATTTATTAATAATATCCACGGACGCCAAATAGAACATGATATTTTGTAATTATATTTTGTCTAACGTGTGTACCGCAAGAGAAAGTAGCTGTTAATGCTAAACAAGAAATAAACGTCATAGTTATCTCTAAATGTTAGTACTTAATACATATAAATATATGTACTCAATGAAGGCTGGCACTTTGTATGTCTGATTATGGATCTAAGGTTCGGTAGTTCGTACCTCATTACTGCTAAAGGAAATTGTACTCTCTTACTTGTGAGCATATTAATGAGATCTAGGTATAAAGATCAAATTCAATTATTCGGCTTAAAACAGCTCCAGGACTGCCAGCAGATAGTGTTGACCAGCTACTTTCCTCTCAAATATCCCCGCCAGTACAGCGGTAAGTCTACGGATTTACAACGCTAAAGTAAGAGGTTTGGTTCCCCTCGGTAGGCTAAGCAGATAGTTTGATGTGGTTTTGCTATAGAAAAACACACACAAAATCTCCTCTCAAAGTTAGCTACAACTAGCGATGTGTTGAGTAGCATCTGTCACGACATGACAATCAGTCTTTCAAGAAACCTTAGGTAAACTTCTTACTCTTATGATGACTGGTTTATCACCTTCACCAACGGATCGGTTTACGTCAGCTTTTCACACTTTTAATGGCTTGTTATACCATTGTGAAATGTGCTTTTTAGGAGGTGAAGACGGTATCTTGAATGTGGCTGTTCAGTACCCACATATATTAAACTTTATCATTAACTTATTAGTATTTTTATAAATAAATTATTATGTATAGAGCATGAGTTACAAAGGAAATTATGAAAAGCAGTTTAATTCGATCATCGAGACATAATCTTTTAAATAAAAACAATTTTGTCTAAATGTTGAAATAGAAGATGCTATTCGTAAGACCTGTACTGTGAAGAGGGTTAGTCGGGCGGTTAGTAGCATTCATCATGTCTTTAGATTGTGAAGTTGGTTGTAGACGATTGGTAGCATTTATCATGTCTTAAGATTGTGAGTTTGGTTAGACGATTGGTAGCATTTATCATGTCTTAAGATTGTGAGTTTGGTTAGACGATTGGTAGCATTTATCATGTCTTAAGATTGTGAGTTTGGTTAGACGATTGGTAGCATTTATCATGTCTTAATATTGTGACGTTGGTTAAACGATCGGTAGCATTTATCATGTCTTAAGATTGTGAGTTTGGTTAAACGATTGGTACCATTCATCATGTCTTAAGATTGTGAGTTTGGTTAGACGATTGGTAGCATTTATCATGTCTTAAGATTGTGAGTTTGGTTAGACGATTGGTAGCATTTACCATGTCTTAAGATTGTGAGTTTGGTTAGACAATTGGTAGCATTAATCATGTCTTAAGATTGTGATGTTGGTTGGGTGATTGGTGATGTTCATAATGTCTTCAGATTCTGAGATTATTTGGACTATTGGTAATGTCTATGATGTGGTTAGTTGGGCCACTGGTTCACCATATTTTCAAATTATGAAACTAGTTGGCAACCGAGAATATTTATTGTGTTTTTAGTTTGTGTGAGGCTTGTTCCTCTGTGGAACAACAGTAAGTCTACAAATTTACGAGGTTAAGCTCACGGGTTCGATTTCTCTCAATAGACATAGTAGACAACCTGTCATGGCTTTGCTGTACGACAACACAGAGTATCAGGTTCTCTGTCTTGTCTTTCAATTATCCCAACGATTTGAATTTCGCATTGGTTTCTTCTTATACTTAAAACCTAATATTTAAAGAGGTTCTCTTCAACCCAACAACACGTAGATACAGGATTACACGAATTTGTAAAAACGTTGGTCACAGCAGAAAATACAGTACAGCTAATTATCACATCGTATCTAAAATGTGGTAATAAGCAAATGATACTTGACATCCGAGAAGACGCTTTTCTTTATTTGGACACCCAGCAAGATATTTTCGCTTAATAAGACTAGGTCAACAGTTTTTGACTACCTAGATGACCTAAAAACGAAACGTTGTTCTCTTCTTATCAGTAAAAATGTTAATAACCATACCACACATTCTGAGGTATATTTTTGTTTCAAATGTTTTTTTTTAATTACCTTATTCCTTGAGTACATCTGTCTCCAATAGTATAGTTCTGTGGAAGTACTTGGTTTATATATCAGGTCATCCCTTAAGTAATGTCCGATTTTAGGTTCAGAAAGAGAGAAAGAATTTCAAAATTTTGATGTTATTTAATTAACAATGTATGTTACATTATTATTAATTCCTTCCTGCCAACGATTCACAAGCTCATGAATGGTACTTTTATAAAATTCTTGGGGTTTGGAGAGAAAGAATGTAGAGATGGTAGTTTTGACATTTTCATGTGTTCCAATCTCTTTTCCATCTTGATAGTTCTGTAAACTTAGGATTAGATGATAATCAGATGGGACAAGGTCTGAAGAATAAGGAGGATGTGGAAGTTTTTCCCAGTCTAGCTCTTCAATCTTTACAGATGTGATCTTTGCGACATGGGGCTGTGCATTATCCTGGTGTAACACAACACCTTTACAATTGATCAAAGCAGGCTTCTTTTCTTTTAGTGCAACATTCAAGCGCTCTAACTGTTGACAACAAAAGTCTGATGTAATCGTTACAATAAGTTGCAGCAACTCAAAATGGATCACACCAACAATATCTCACCAAACACTTAACAAGATTTTCCTGGAGTGGAGGTCTATTTTGGGCTGGCTTCTGTCAGTTTATCTGCACTGTCTGTGGTGTTTAACATTATTATTAGATATCATTTTTCCATCTCCAGTCACTAATATATCTAAAAAAGGTGAGTTACGTTTACGAAAGAGCAGAGAAGTGCAAATGTTCATTCATGCTCTGAGGTTGGCTTCCAAGTTGTTGCAGATGACGGTGAACTGTTGAATTAAGCTTCTGTGCTAGTTAGTCAACTGTTACAGCACAATCTTTATGAAGTGCAGCAAGTCATCATTCAATTCAACAGGATGATCTAAACGTGGCGTATCACTTAAACTGTAGTCACCTGATATGAACTTCTGAAACCACCTTCGACATTTTCTTTCATTGAGAAACTCCACACCATAAACACCTTAAATGTTTCGTATAGTTTTCTGCTTCACTATTGCTTTTTTTAAACTCATAAAGCATTATATGCCTACTGTGCTCCTCACACACATCCATTATCATAAGGATTTATTTGATTAATGATTTGAAAAAGTGAAATTAAGTTAGTTTCTTTATTTGTCTGAACATTTTTGTACACGTCCTACTACATGTTTTAGTCATTAAAACCTTCTACAAAGAGAGAAATTATGATGGACTTTCTCAATTAAATATTCAGACATTACTTATGAAATGACCTGACACATTATGTAATGATATAGTTGGCTTCTCTTACTTATGCGCATTATCAACGAACAAAAGGTTTATCGATGAGGCAGCTCAGAAGGAGGTAAAGTTGTCGATCTAAATGGTCAAAAGAAGGGGGTAAACATGCTTTAAATTTAATTGGTTTGTTCTTAGTTATATTAACAACTGACATCTTAACTTTAATGTGACATGACAAAAGAATCTTCTTTACCATAACAAAGTCCACGAGGATGAAGACACTAAGTATTCAAGATAGAATAAATTGAATATCACCTGTCGTCTTCACAAAACAACACAGTCTCATAAAGTGTAATAATGGGATTTTAATTTGAACTTACTGTTATCACTTATTGAATCCCAGTCGTCGCCAGGAACTACGGAATGAAAATAATTAATTCTCTTAATTAACTAAAAAGTTTTCAGATTCTTTCCAAACTTTTGTCAAAATCCATTATTTCGTTAGCATGATAATTGCATTTTTCGTTCAGATTATAAACTGGCTAATGAACACGAGTAGATTTTTTATTTACTATTTTATGTGTCTTGTAACAGATCCGGTAGAAATCTGGTGAAATTCAGTTTGCAAATGGACTTTCTTTGTTATCGTATCTTATAAAGCATTGTAGAATATCTGAATTTTTAGCATTCAGTATGTAAAGGGATGTCTGGACAATCCATTTTTAAAGGATTCCAGGAATATTTTTGTGAATTTGTACGCTCTGATGCACTAGAGTTATTTCTCAATGACAATCCGATGACTGAGGGAAAGCAAGACAAGCGTAGATCACAGTTGTTGTTGTTTTTATCCTGGTTTTGTTCCATAGTAGTTCAGAGGTAAGTTTACAGAAGTAACATTGCTGAAATCGATTCCACTAGGTGCATACGGAAGATACCAAATGTGACTATTGCTATAAAACAGTCGTCCAGTCAACAATGACTTGTGTTGTACGAAACAGATCTTATCAGGATGTGTGATGTTAGTTTACGTTTTCGTTATGTTGTGTTAAAGCTGTTTCACAGATTATTTTGCAGAAAATTGTGGTATTTTGTTATAACACAAAATACATTTTAACGTTTTACTAATTTTTATCATCTTTGTGGCTGCGAGTAAAATGGACACTTTTCATTTAAAACGCGGACAATTTGTAATTAAAGGACTTAAATATTTAACTATAAGTCCAGGATGGCTACGTGGTTAAGGCACTCGACTCGTAATCTGAGGGGAGCCTATCGGAATCCCCGTCACACTAAACATGCTCGCTCTTTCAGCAGTGGGAGCATTATTATGTGACGGTCAATCCCACTTATTCATTGGTAAAAAAATAACCCAAGAGTTGAGGATGGGCGGAGATGACTAGCCGTCTTACACTGCTAAATTAGGGACGGCTAGCGCAGATAGCCTTTGCGCGAATTTCACAAACAAACAAATACTTAACTACACATAAGATTCGCGCGTATTTAATTCTCCGTTTTCAAAAAATACAAACTTTTACGAGTGTTTTGTTGAAGGCGTGACTGATCAACTTGACAAATTCAACGACAATCCTTTTTTTTGTAGGTTACAGCTGAACTTTTGAAAGTATATTACACTGCAGTATACATGAAAATGATAGAATGAAGCCCCCGCTAGTACAGCGGTATGTCTTTGGATTTACAACTTAAAATCAGGGGTTCGATTCCCCTCGATGGGCTCAGCAGATAGCTCGATGTGGCTTTGCTATAAGAAAACACACACAAACACACGATAGAATGAAACACATAGCTTGGAAATCATAGAATGAAGCACACAACTTGGAAGTCATAGACTGAAGCACACACCTTGGAAGTCTCTAACACCCTTCTTTTCTGTTATCTCTCTTATTGCGACTTCGCAGAGGCGAATTGAATCATTAATTGAATAGGAATTGTAGAGGTCGTTATTCGAATAGAAATTTCTTTATTGGAATGAGATCCGACTATTTTAATAGCAGGAAATCCCTCAAGAGCTAATAAATGATGTTCCAATGTAAAGTTGTACTCAGCTTTTTGGTGGAAAGTAGAGTTTCAATTCAATAAACAATTTATTACACTGAATGGAGGTTGAAGTGTATTTTTCTCAGCTGTAAACACAAAGTTAGTCTTCACCATACATAGTGGTACTTACACAATCAATAAACCTTTTATACTGATTGTAGTAAGAATAAAACCTATTTTTCTTCCAGATTTAATAAAACTAAAATTATGAATTTTAAAAGTTAAAGTATTCTGAAACGTCCTTTAAATGAAAACACTGCATACTTGTTCAACGTTAGAAATACAACTGATACAAATAATCAGTCATAGTCATCGCTAGGAATAACGTATAAGGCATACAACCAAGCCCACTTATGAAGAGACCGATAAATGTCTTTTGAATAAATGACGATAAAGGTTGATTTATTCGGTTGTCTTTTACATTAATTTTGGTTACATTAACATGAAATGTAGTTTACCATTTCATTTCTGGCTACACAAACATGGGTTGAAGTCTACCATTTCATCTCTGGCTACACAAACATGGGTTGAAGTCTACCATTTCATTTCTGGCTACACAAACATGGGTTGAAATCTGCCAATTCAATTCTGGATTAGTTAATTTCTGTAAAATCTGAAATGAGTGTCACAAGATTGAGTTCAGGTTTTACAGAGACTAGAAAGGTTGAAATATACCAGGGCTATTTGTTAAAATTTATTTGGAAGTGATGAACCATAACAGTACAATACATTTGATACGATATTTCACATCCAGAAAGGTATGGTGAATAATAACAGTTCGAAATATGTCATTAAAATCTGAGTGTCTCCTTTAGATTAAAACAAGCAAATAAATGGTTGATATATGAGTTACACGTTTTACAAACACTTTATCACACACGTTTAACACACCTTTTATAATACACGTTGTACAAACCTTTTATAACAAACATTTTCCACAAACAGTGTTAGAAAGAACAGCAAAATGAAATATAGCAAGTTCATACAGACAGTATGTCAAGTTTCCTGGTGGGATAAGGGTAAGCTTAGAGTCTTAAAACTCTAAAATCTGGAGTTCGATTCCCTTCAGTTGACACATCAAACAGGCTGATGTGGTTGACTTTGTTTTAAAAGGAGCAACAAACAGAATGTTAAATTTAGATAAATGTATGTAGTGTCTCATCTTTATTTATAAAACACTTTAGATTCCTAGAACCTTTTAAAAGTGTTTTAAATAAAAATGTCCTACCGTGCAGACCTTAGATCAATCAAAGAAAATTGTTTTCCTATCAATGATTTAGCAAAACATTCAACTCATCCATGCGCGTGTTGAAATTAAAGATTCTACGAGGGAAGCATCTTTCAATATAACAACATGTCGATAAATTTCTGTAACCGAAGTGTTGATATCAGACTAACATTTTTAATTCATGAAGTTACTAAAGAAGTCGGCATTAACAATACGTGTGTTTGTGATCATGTCTGTAGGTATTAACAATACGTGTGTTTGTGATCATGTCAGTAGGTATTAACAACACGTGTGTTTGTGATCATGTCAGTAGGTATTAACAATACGTGTGTTTGTGATCATGTCAGTAGGTATTAACAACACGTGTGTTTGTGATCATGTCAGTAGGTATTAACAACACGTGTGTTTGTGATCATGTCAGTAGGTATTAACAATACGTGTGTTTGTGATCATGTCTGTAGGTATTAACAACACGTGTGTTTGTGATCATGTCAGTAGGTATTAACAACACGTGTGTTTGTGATCATGTTAGTAGGTATTAACAATACGTGTGTTTGTGATCATGCCAGTAGGTATTAACAATACGTGTGTTTGTGATCGTGCCAGTAGGTATTAACAATACGTGTGTTTGTGATCATGCCAGTAGATATTAACAACACGTGTGTCTGTGATCATATCAGTAGGTATTAACAATACGTGTGTTTGTGATCGTGCCAGTAGGTATTAACAATACGTGTGTTTGTGATCGTGCCAGTAGGTATTAACAATACGTGTGTTTGTGATCATGCCAGTAAATATTAACAACACGTGTGTCTGTGATCATATCAGTAGGTATTAACAATACGTGTGTTTTTGATCATGTCAGTAAAACCGAGTGGCAAACTATTTGCTTGGATGAATCGATAATGTATTTTTTCTCCACAGTCAAACTGGGAGAAAACATTTCTCTACAAAACTAAAGGCACTTCCACAGTGTCCCATTATGTTTATATAATAAGTAAAACGAAAACGAAAATAAACGAATATTTTTATTTCTTGGTTTATATATATTTTACTAGTTCTTTGTTGCCAGTCGCAGATTTACATAATAAACTGTCTTTGCTCTGGTCACCGTGGGTATTGAAATCCGATATTTAGTGTTATAAACCCCTAGACTTACCACTGAGCCACCTAGTGGCTTTCGTTAATTGTAATAAAATACACTAATTTTCAGCGCCGTACGGATTAGCCAAAAGAGCACAAGTACAATAAAGAAAATATATTTTATAATTAACTTGGAGTTCATACAAAATGTAATGTTCCCAAAGTGTTCTATATTAAGTGTAAATAAAATTAGAATTAATAGTGACAAATATTTCTATTTCTTGTTCAATAATAAGTTCTAAGTATCAGAACCACTAAGCCTAAGCAGTTAAAAAGTTTACAGTAGGCAAGACAATGAATTACGAAATAGTTGAACAAAATCAAATGTTGAGTTTAACTAAAGACTTTTTAGTAGTTGACGACCACGGTACTTAAATATTGCAGCACTTGCCAAATACAGTTAAATAAAATATCTAGCAAAATATCTTCCGGGCCACTTTTTGAACATCTTGCAATATATACCCCCCATAATACAGCGTCAAGTTTGTGAGCATATGCCAGTGGAAACCAAGTTTTAACATTCGTGGTGAGCATAATACAAGTAGCCTGTTGTGTAGCTTTGTGCTAAATTTTAAATAAACCAAAATAATGTTGTAAAATCGAACCAGTTTACCATCACTATGATCTCCAGATGCGATTACCGAAGTATTCAGATGACCAAGTCACCATGCATATTCACCTTAAGGTTTTAAATGACCAAGTCACCATGCATATTCACCTTGAGGTTTTAAATGACGAAGTCACCATGCATATTCACCTTAAGGTTTTAAATGACCAAGTCTCCATGCATATTCACCTTAAGGTTTTAAACAGTAGAGAAACAGTTTCGCGGGTAGCCGTTCCCAAAATTAGTTTTGCATTATAAAAACAGTCGCAACTTTATAGTTTTTGTTCTATCGATCATCTCACAGAGAGAAGCTACTAGAAATGTGTTAAATTATTTGTGTAGAGGTCACTGGCTGTGTGAACACGGATTAGATGCTGTTTAGAGTAATAAGTTTTCTTCAGCTATTCCAATATGGAGCCGAGACATATATAAATGTATGTAAAAACGTTTGTTGTTATTTTGAATTAAGCACAAAGCTACACAATGGGCAATCTGTGCTCTGCCCACCACGGGAATCGAAACCCGGGTTTTAGCGTGTAACTCCGCAGACATACCGCTGAGCCACTGGGGGGCTGTAAAAACGGCTCGTTTGGTTTGTGAACTTGACGATGACCGAAGAAGGTCGAAACGTTGTTCGCTCCTCTACGTAAAATATTTTCTCAACTCAAAAGAGCCGTTTTTACATATATATCTCTATACAAGTGGGTTTTCGCGACATCACTGGAGCCGAGACAGTTTAAAGGTAGGCCTCCCCATCGAGAAAGAAATTATCATCTGATATCTTTGGTCGACATTGTCGAGTGGTTAACGGCACTTAACTCATAATCCGAAGGTCGCGGGTTCAAATCCCCGTTACACCAAATATGCTGGCCCTTTCAGCCGTGGGGGCGTTATAAGGTACAATCAATCCCACTATTTGTTGGTAAAAGAGTAGCCCAAAAGTTTGCGGTGGGTGGTGATGACTAAATGCCTTCCATTTAGTCTTACACTGCTCAATTAGGGACGGCTAGCGCAGACAGCGCTAGAGTAGCTTTGTGCAAAATTCTAACAAAACCAACCTGACACATTTCAAAGTAAATCAAAGAAACATAAAATGCGAACTTTACACGAGGAGTCAGAGACCTGTAAAAGACAACAAACTGTAAAAAAACAAACAAACTAAGAAAACAAAAGATGAAAGAAGCATTGAAAAAAAAACCAGTTGTCAAAAGTTCCAAAAAACAAGCGACAAAAGTCTCTGTTCTTGATACAGTCGCGTCAGCGTTTCCACGCGAAAATCGTGTCGAAGCGCAGAGTCAGAGGTGTTTTTCTTCTCACTTCAACACAGAATGTAATAGAGGACTGGTGTTAGATGAAGTAACACACTTTGTCTCTCAAAGAGGAGGAACGCTCGGGTCCTGCGCATAGTTGTTTTCTCGTGAAAGATAACATTTTTTTTCCCACCACATGAAACAGATTTTCAGTTAAGTGAACTTGTTTCGTTATTCTCTGTTTTCGCTAAGTACACGTTTACCTGAGTCCAAAAAACGAACAACGAATCGCATTATCTTACAATCTCTATACTCTTAAAACTTGTGCAAAAGCACCGCTAATTACTAAGTTAAAATATGTCAAGCGTTTCTTCTGAAGCCAATAAAGCCAGAAATTGGGGTCATGTAAGCGACAAAAATGAGGTAAGCCCCAATGTTAAAACATTTACAAATTAATGATACGTAGCAGTATAAACAGGAACTGCTTAATCAGTTCATTCTAATTACATTGAAAACTGTTTTGTGAAATAAACATTAACCAAATGCTGTTTACTATTGAAATACATTATAAATGTTCTAGTCCCCCAGAAGCAAACCGGGATGTCTCCGGGCTTGCACTGCTAGAAACCGGGTTTCGATACCCGAAGTAGGCAAAGCACAGATAGCCCATTTTAGGCCCAGCATGGCCAGGTGGTTAAGGCACTCGACTCGTAATATGAGGTTCGCGGTTTCGAATCCCCGTCACACCAAACATGCTCGCCCTTTCACCCATGCGAGTGTTATAATGTGACAGTCATTCCCACTATTCGTTGATAAAAGAATATCCCGAAAAGTTGGCGGTGAGCGGCGATGAATACCTGCTTTCCGTCTAGTCTCACACTGCAAAATTAGGACCGGCCAGCGCAGATAGCCCTCGTATAGCTTGCGCGAAATTCAAAAACACAAGAACAGTTTTTGACATTTGCCAACTTCTGTTTAATTTTGAATAAAGAAGAAAACGCATTTTCTTTCCTTAACCGATTTACAAGCTTTAACGGTGAAAGTACTTTCAACACACATCTGAACGAATCCTGAAATAAAACTTCACACGAGTTAATATTTATATTTTACTGAAAAGAGGGTAAATTGTTAAATATCCTCCGAGTTGATCTTATCTTAATGCTAATATTTTCATGTTAAAAAGACTCGAGTAATAAAACCACGAAACAATTTCAAACGAAAGATTATTCTCAGTGGAAAATTCTACCTTTACTACAGAGTAATATAGAACTGTAGTTTTAATATGAGACCTCCTCAGGCACGATATACACTTTCATTTATCTACACTTTCAGCCAATTCTTTATACTGTTAAGGCTCTTATTCATTCAATGTTTTATTCACTTCGTTAGAACACAACACATTTTCTTTGGCTAAGACGGGGGATAATTATGTGTCGGTTTCACTCGAAAATGGGGAAAAACCTATTTTGTTTGCATTCCCAGTCACTGTTATCAGGTACGTAATGGGTGGATATTATAAGGAAGCTTTTAATCTATATGGTAATAATATTGCATTTGAAAACTTTCTTTGTAATATTACAGATCAAAAGAACGAAATATATAAACACATTTTGCTCAGATCAAAATACAAATGATTTTTATGCTCACGCTTACGTTAACAACTATACTGGTGCTAATATTGCACTTACGTTAACAACTGTACTAGTGCTAATATAGCACTTACAAGTGAGTTAATCCTTGTTGACCCCAAGGTCACGTTTGTCATTGTTTGACGCGACATAGCCTAGTAGCTAGATGGCGCTCAACTCGTAATCTTAGGGTCGCTGGTTCGAATCCCCGTCACATCAAACGTGCTTGCTCCTTCAGCCGTGGGAACGTTATAATGTTATGGTCACTCTCACTATTCGTTAGTAAAAGAGTATCCCAGAAGTTGGCGCTGGGTGGTGATGACTAATTGCATTCTCTCTCGTCATGCACTGCTAAATTAGGAACGGCTAGCGCAGATAGCCCTCGTGCAGCTTTGTTGTTACTCAATAAATTAACCACATTTCCAATAACCTTATACTTTATAATATTAGATATTTAACCTAAACAATAATTGGTTCTTGTCTTAAACTTCGATATTCTATCGTCTCTTTCATTTAGTACAGAAGTAGGTGCTGACACTCCTCTACTTTTGAAAAATAGCCGTCATTGTGGCTTGACGTGATGTATGAACGACGAGCTTTATTAAAGTACATAATTATGTTGCGCGTATATTGTAAATACAATTGCTTCAACTTTCACTTTAAGATTACTTATGTTTGATATTACATTTGGAATGGAAATGTTTTCGGAAATTTACGTTATATAGTACCAGTCACAAATTGTCACTAGTTGCATTCTCTTTAACCATACACTGATAAATTATGAACGGTTAGCGCAAATAGCCCACGTGCAGCTTTGTTGTTACTCAATAAATTTATAAATTGTCCTCTTAAAGAACTTATTACTGCCAGTTCAGAAGTATAGCGTTGTACAAATACTGAAACTAACGTACTGAAAATAAATTAAAAACTTGTGTTGTTCGTCGAAGTACAGGAAGACGGTGACAGTGTGTCAACACCCGTCATGTATCAAAAGATTTGTTGTTTTGTTTTTTTTGTTTCGCGCAAAGCTACTCGAGGGCTATCTGCGCTAACCGTCTCTAATTTAGAAGTGCATCACCACCCACCGCCGACTCTTGGGCTGCACTTTTACCAACGAATAATGGGATTGACCGTCACATTATAACGCTCTCACGGCTAAAATAGCAAGCATGCTTGGTGTGACTGGGATTCGAACCTGTGACCCTCGAATTAGGAGTCGAACGCCTTAACACACTAGGCCATGCCGGGCCGTATTTCAAGAAACAACGGCTGATATTCTCGTGCAAAGAAATACACAGAATTCATTATCAAAGTGTTTCAAGTTATTATTAATTCGTACATTATAAAGTAACATTAATCAAACAGAATTTATATCCCACATAACAAAATACCATTTATGGATAGGATAAAAAATAAATACAATTGAATTAAATATTTAACTGCAATATTTCGCTGTGTTAGTGCTGCCATCTAGCGAAGAGATTAAGTAGCTATTTTCACTGATATCTCAGAAGTACTGCTTTTGAATTTCGCGTGAAGCTGGGTCCCTAATTCTTGGAATTGTTCTCAATTTAAGATTTTAAGTCATTTTTTGTAACAGTGTTAAAGTTCTTGATGAAACAAGTATTCATACGCACGATGAAGCTTCAGAAAATATGTCCAGGTTAAAAGACTCGAGTCGCAAATTTTCAAAATCTGTGAAAGATACAATTAGGTTCTTCGTTTCTCATTTCTAAAATAGTGTAATATTTTTGCATGCTAGATACGTGACGTGTCAAAGTTATGCAGAAATGCCCTACTAGATTTAACAGCTTCGTAAATCAAAGGAGAAAGACTGAATGGAGGTGAATGTTAGTGCATGAACATGATGGACTAATTAATGATCTATTAATGGATTATTTCTCAGATCCGTACAGTGGATTAGGAAGAAAAAGAATGTTTCAATTGCTTTCCAGACACTAAGGACCCGGCATGGCCAGGTGGTTAAAGCACTCCTCTCGTAATCCGAGGGTCACGGGCTCGAATTCTCGTCACCCCAAACATGCTCGCCCTTTCAGCCATGGAGGCATTATATTATGACGGTTAATCCCTTTATTCGTTGGTAAAAAAACTAGCCCAACAGTTGGCGGTAGGTGATAATGACTAGCTGCCTTTCCTGTAGCCTTACACTGCTAAATTATTGGTGATTAGCGTTGATAGCCCTCGTGTAGCTTTGCACGAAATTAAAAAACAAACAAACAACCGAAACCAAACACTAAATGCGTTTCTGACTGGTGGTATTTATTTGTTTACGTGTTATATTAAATATCCTTATCTACTTTTAATTATTGTTCATTTAGACGATTTCAACATTCTGTACCAAATTTTCATTTGACAGCTTCGTGTTTTATTTCCTTATAATGACCAATCTCGGATAAAACAAGCTTTTCGAAATAATGTAGGGACATTTGTTCATTTTTTTAGACAATGTTATTTGACACCTGAACTTGACATACTTTGATTTTCAAAAGTATTGTTTTTTTTTGGAATTTCGCACAAAGCTACTCGAGGGCTCTCTGTGCTAGCCGTCCCTAATTTAACAGTGTAAGACTAGAGGGAAGGCAGCTAGTCATCACTACCCACCGCCAACTCTTGGGCTACTCTTTTACCAACGAAAAATGGGATTGACCGTAACATTATAACGCCCCCACGGTTGGGACTGTGAGCATGTTTAGCGCGACGCGGGCGCGAACCCGCGACCCTCGGATTACGAGTGCACGCCTTAATGCGCTCGGCCATGCCAGGCCACTAAATTTAAGACTGTAAGCTTTACAGGTATCAAAGTTTCATGCCACTAGATGGCACAACAGTAAGCATGAGACAATCTCAATATGAACGTTATCTAAATACCTTATATAATGTCAAATTAAACTATATTATAGAAAAAATACATTATTAGGCTGTTTCTAAAAGGTTATAAGTTCCCTGCCTGTCTAAATAACACTGCTAAAAATATGAATAACTTTGTTCTGATATCTGAGCATTAGGCCTACGCTATAATATCTATAATTACTATGCATGATAGTGCTTCGAAAGTAGGTAGGGACCGTGAATATAACTGGCCACTGAAATCACTCTGCTATTTTATGATGCATACAAATAATTGCTAAAGGTGAGTGTTTCATAACTTTTATGATAGTAATAGTGTCTCGTTCTTCTACCATATGTATTTTTGTTAAGAATAATAAGAAAAGGAAAAACTACTATTTAGAAGTGTGTTCAATTTATAAGCGTATCATTTCCATATTTCATAAATATGTATCAGATCTTAGCACTAGATGGCAGTACAAAATATTCTCAGTGATATTTAGTGACTTTTGATTCAACATACACGATATCTGACAAAACAATTTCAGCAAAATGCAAGTAAAATAAAAATTATTCAAATTAATTTTAAAGTAGTAAGTAAATTAAGTATTTAAGTAATTCAATGAACTCGTTTAATAAAAAAATAGTGGAACAACAATAAAAATTTACAAAAGTTAGGTATAAACTAGAGACGATAACCCCAAAAAGTGTAATTACAGGGCAAGGGGTAAATAAACAATACTGTACATATATCTTAATTGTGAGACTCTATAGCATTCTTTATAAACAATATTACACATATATCTTAATTCTGAGACTATAGCATTGTTTATAAACAATACTACACAAATATCTTAGTTATTGGTCATTGTGAAACTCTATAGCATTGTTTATAAACAATATTAGACATATATCTTAATTGTGAGACTCTATAGCATTGTTTATAAACAATATTATACATACATCTTAGTTATTGGTCATTGTGAAACTCTATAGCATTGTTTATAAACAATACTATACAAATATCTTAGTTATTAGTCATTGGGAGACTCTATAGCATTGTTTACAAACAATACAAAACAAATATATCAGTTATTAGTCATTGTGAGACTCTATAGCATTGTTCTGTATATTGATCGTTACCTGATATTTCTATAGTTCTGTGTATTAATCGTTATCTGATATTTCTGTAGTTCTGTGTATTAATCGTTACCTGATATTTCTATAGTTCTGTGTATTAATCGTCACCTGATATTTCTACATTTCTGTGTATTAATAGTTACCTGATATTTCTATAGTTCTGTGTATTAATCGTTACCTGATATTTCTACATTTCTGTGTATTAATAGTTACCTGATATTTCTATAGTTCTGTGTATTAATCGTTACCTGATATTTCTACATTTCTGTGTATTAATCGTTACCTGATATTTCTACATTTCTGTGTATTAATAGTTACCTGATATTTCTATAGTTCTGTGTATTAATCGTTACCTGATATTTCTATAGTTCTGTGTATTAATCGTTACCTGATATTTCTACATTTCTGTGTATTAATAGTTACCTGATATTTCTATAGTTCTGTGTATTAATCGTTACCTGATATTTCTACATTTCTGTGTATTAATAGTTACCTGATATTTCTATAGTTCTGTGTATTAATCGTTACCTGATATTTCTACATTTCTGTGTATTAATCGTTACCTGATATTTCTACATTTCTGTGTATTAATAGTTACCTGATATTTCTATAGTTCTGTGTATTAATCGTTACCTGATATTTCTATAGTTCTGTGTATTAATCGTTACCTGATATTTCTGTATTTCTGTGTATTAATAGTTACCTGATATTTCTATAGTTCTGTGTATTAATCGTTACCTGATATTTCTACATTTCTGTGTATTAATCGTTACCTGATATTTCTACATTTCTGTGTATTAATAGTTACCTGATATTTCTACAGTTCTGTGTATTAATCGTTACCTGATATTTCTATAGTTCTGTGTATTAATCGTCACCTGATATTTCTACAGTTCTGTGTATCAATCGTTACCTGATATTTCTATAGTTCTGTGTATTAATCGTTACCTGATATTTCTATATTTCTGTGTATTAATAGTTACCTGATATTTCTATAGTTCTGTGTATTAATCGTTACCTGATATTTCTATAGTTCTGTGTATTAATCGTTACCTGATATTTCTACATTTCTGTGTATTAATAGTTACCTGATATTTCTATAGTTCTGTGTATTAATCGTTACCTGATATTTCTATAGTTCTGTGTATTAATCGTTACCTGATATTTCTATAGTTCTGTGTATTAATCGTCACCTGATATTTCTACAGTTCTGTGTATCAATCGTTACCTGATATTTCTATAGTTCTGTGTATTAATCGTTACCTGATATTTCTATAGTTCTGTGTATTAATCGTCACCTGATATTTCTACAGTTCTGTGTATCAATCGTTACCTGATATTTCTATAGTTCTGTGTATTAATCGTTACCTGATATTTCTGTATTTGTTGACATTGAAACTCGTACGTCACGATTCAATTATTTTTGCAAGATTTGTATTAATTGTATTTAATTACAGCATTTTGTGAGACTTGGAAAGTTGTTATGTTTTTGAATTTCGCAACATGAGGGCTATCTAACCAAATTTAGTCGAACATTTGGAAAATTAAACTGAAACAAGTACAAGTATGTATTGTACTCATTACATCTCATTATTGTACAGTGTCAAGAGGTGAAAGCACTTAACTCGTAACTCAAGGGTCGCAGGTTCGTATCCCTCTAGCACTAAACATGGTCGCCCTTTCAGCCATGGGGGCGTTACAATGTGACGGTCAATCCCACTGTTTATTGGTTAAAGAGTAGTTCAAGAGTTGGCGGTGGATGGTAATGACTAGCTGCCTTCCCTCTAGTCTTTCACTGCAAAATTAGGGACGGCTAGCGCAGATAGCCCTCGTGTAGCTTTGTGCGAAATTCAAAACAAACCAATCAAATCAAGTACAGTGACGATACCTCTGGCAAGATGGCGGCAATACTGCCATGAAAAGTTTAGTATCCAAATCTACATATGTATATAAAAATCAATAAATTTAATACTATTAAATACACTAATTGTCCATAGGGGGTTCAAATTATCACGGTATAATAATAACGAACTTAATAAAAAAAACACTATAATGAAATTAAATGTATTTTTTCATTAACTGTCCTCCTTGTCATACTTTAGTCCAAATGAATAATGTTTGTTGCCATAACATCCAGACGTGACGGGAATATTCAATCTGTCACACAACGCCAACAGCTCTGAAAGAACTGTTAAAATTTGTGAGTTGACTGCTTGAACGCACAACGTCTCAACTTCTCCTGTCTATCACTGTCTCTAGCCAGTTCTAGGAAGGCAAGTCTCCCTTACAAGTTTTTATGATAGATAAAAGATAGAGTAAAGTACCTTAATATTTCTACTACACACGAATTTCATACATCTACTTCATTGTCCATGCTTGCTGGCTAGGTTTACATCAGCACTTGGATTCTGCTACATATATACATTCCTTCGTCATGGTAAGCTATTTGTACTGTTGGTGACATATGCTCTTTGAAACTTTGTACATTTGCAATAATGTTTCCTTCGTTACCAATTCGAATCAAACTTTATCTCCTGATTTCTTCCACTATCATTAGAAACATTTCATTCCTAAAGCTAATCGACTGTTATAAAAGTAAAACAGTCTTAAAAGAATCTTCGTAAGTTCTGTTTTCTTGGTCTTCAGTCTTCGGAATGTCGTGCAAAGACATCTAAAGTCTTTAACACCCCGATCTCCTAGTCTTCGAAAATAAATCAGGATGAAGACTAGATCGATGAAGCTATTAGAGATGCACAAAGATCTGAATAATACAGGCAAGAGTATTGACACTACTGATGGCATACATAAACGAGTTGGGGACGAATTATAAAATACAAATATTATACCAACCATAGGTTAAAAATCTGCATCCAAGAATGTCATTTCATATAAAATATGGAATCGAAGAATTTATTTTGTAACCAACACCGGTCACCACTATACTTCTGTAACCTGTTACTAAAGGACCTTGCTGGACTACTGTAGCCTTTGTAATAAACTTCTGGACTGATTTCTTAAAACAGTAAACATTTGATTTCATTTGTAGCAAATGGTGATATTTCCAGATAAATTTTGACACACGAGACCAACAAATTTCCCTTTTCATATCTTTTGATTAGTGCTTGCTTGTTCTTTTAGTCATTATAGGTACAAAAATCATTCTTGAAATAGTATCTCATAAGCAACTTGAAATAGCATCTCATTAGCTACTTGAAATAGTATTTCATTAGCGACTCAGTGACCATTAATTCCATCCCTCTATGACCATCTGTGACTTGCACACCATTTTATTCGGTTACCATTGTGTTGTTATTTTTATTTCTTTTGTTTGTCTTATTTATAATGTATTACACTAGGATCCGCAATTATTTAAATTTCGTGTAAATTAGGTGTGTTTATATGAAAGCATTTGAAATTTGACTGAGTTTTGTTATGATTCTTCCTTAAATATTACACCTGATTCTTTTAACTCTTCCCTTAAATTCTTGTGGTATTTTTTTAAATAATCTTTCAATTTTCTATCTATTTCTTTCTTGCCTTATTGCACTTTATAATCTCGTTCTTCTAATTTCCCGTGCTGATCGTTTTGGACTTCGTTTGGTTTCCTGTCTTGTTCTACCTGATCTTGTGTTGATAATTATATTATTTCAATTAATTTTTGGATTTCGTTTCTTTACTTCATAATAATCATCTCTCGCAGTTGGAGTTCTGTTCAAATATCTTCAAAGACCTCTTTAGTTTCCCCCAAAATATTCCATTTTTGATACAAAATATTGTAGCATACGATACATCGTACATCATTCATAAGCCATCTGTAGACGACTTAAAAGCGATACTCGTAACGAATGAGTCGCGAGTTGGAATCTCTGTCACTTAATATGCTCGTGCTTGCAACCGTGGGGACATTGTAATGTGATGAAAAATTCTAATAATCAGGCCATACATGGCCAGGTGATTTGAGCGCTTGACTCGCAATCTAAGGGCTGCAGGCTTGAATCAACGTTCCACCAAACATGCTCGCCCTTTCAACCGTGGGCCGTAATGACACGACAGTAAGTCGTGCTATTCCTTGGTTAAAGAGTAACCCAAAAGTCTTTAATTGCTAAATTGGGGAAGGCCAATGCAGATACCCCTCGTGTAGCTTTGTGCGAAATTCAAAACAAACCAATCCAATCAAGTACAGTGACGAAACCTCTGGCAAAATGGCGGCAATACTGCCATGAAAAGTTTAGTATCCAAATCTACATATGTATATAAAAATCAATAAATTTAATACTACTAAATTCACTAATTGTCCATAAGCGGTTCAAATTATCACGGTATAATAATAACGAACTTAATAAAAAAAAACACTATAATGAAATTAAGTGTATTTTATCATTAACTGTCCTCCTTGTCATACTTCAGTCCAAATGAATAATGTTTGTTGCCATAACATCCAGACGTGATGGGAATATTCAATCTGTCACACAACGCCAACAGCTCTGAAAGAACTGTTAAAATTTGTGAGTTGACTGCTTGAACCCACAACGTCTCAACTTCTCCTGTCTTTCACTGTCTCTAGCCAGTTCTAGGAAGGCAAGTCTCCCTTACAAGTTTTTATGATAGATAAAAGATAAAGTAAACAACCCTAATATTTCTACTACACACGAATTTCATACATCTACTTGATTGTCCATGCTTGCTGGCTAGGTTTACATCAGCGCTTGGATTCTGCTACATATATACATTCCTTCGTCTTTGTAAGCTATTTGTACTGTTGGTGACATATGCTCTTTGAAACTTTGTACATTTGCAATAATGTTTCCTTCGTTACCAATTCGAGTCAAACTTTATCTTCTGATTTCTTCCACTATCATGAGAAACATTTCATTCCTAAAGCTAACCGACTGTTATAAAAGTAAAACAGTCTTAAAAGAATCTTCGTAAGTTCTGTTTTCTTGGTCTTCAGTCTTCGGAATGTCGTGCAAAGACATCCAAAGTCTTTAACACCCCGATCTCCTAGTCTTCGAAAATAAATCTGGATGAAGACTAGATCGATGAAGCTATTAGAGATGCACAAAGATCTGAATAATACAGACAAGAGTATTGACACTACTGATGGCATACATGAACGAGTTGGGAGAACGAATTATAAAATACAAATGGTATATCAGCCATAGGTTAAAACGCTGAATTATGGAATATAATTCCACAAAATATGGAATCAAAGAATTTATTTGGTAATCAACACCAGTCACCACTATTCCTCTGTAACCTGTCACTAAAGGACCTTGCTCGACTACTGTAGCATTTGTAATAAACTTCTGGACTACTTTCTTAAAACAGAAAACATTTCATTTCATTTGAAGCAAATGGTGATATTTCCGGATGAATTTTGACCCATGAGACCAACTAATATCCCTTTTCATATCTTTTGATCAGTGCTTGCTTGTTCTTTTCGTCATTATCGGTACGAAAATCATCCTTGAAATATTATCTCATTAGCTACTTAAACAGTACCTAATTAGCAACTTGAAATAGTATCTCATTAGCCACTTGAAAGAGTATGTCATTAGTTACTTCAAATAAAATCTCATTAGCCACGTGAAATATTATCTCATTAGCTACTTGAAATAGTGTGTCATTAGGTACTTGAAATAGTATGTCATTAGTCACTTCAAATAATATGTCATTATGTAGTTGAGATAATATCTCATTAGCGACTTCAAACACTATGTCATTAACTACTTGAAAAAGTATCTCATTAGCTACTTGAAATAGTATCTCATTAGCCACTTGAAATAGCATCTCATTAGCTGCTTGAAATAGTATGTCATTATCCACTTGAAATAGCATCTCATTAACCACTTGAAATATTATCTCATTGGCTACTTGAAATAGTATGTCATTCGCCACTTTTAATAAAATCACATAAGCTACTTGAAATAGTATGTCATTAGCCACCTGAAATAGTATCTCATGAGCTACTTCAAATAGCATCTCATTAGCTATTTGAAAGAGTATCTCATTAGCCACTTGAAATAGCATCTCATTAGTAAATTGAAATAATATGTCATTAGCAACTTCAAATAGAATCTCATTAGCCAATTTTAATTGTACCACATAAGCTACTTGAAATAGTATGTCATTAGCCACTTGAAATAGCATCTCATTAGCTACTTGATATAGCATCTCATAAGAAACATGAAATAGTATGTCATTAGCCTCTTGAAATACTATGTCATAAGCTATTTAAAATAGCATCTCATTAGCTACTTGAAATTGAATCTCATTAGATAATTCAAATACCATATCATTTGCCACTTAATATAGCATCTCACTAGCAACTTCAAATAGTATGTCATTAGCAACTTGAAATAGAATCTTGTTAGCTACTTTAAATAGTATGTCATCATCCACTTGAAATAGTATGTAATTAGCCACTTAAAATAGCATGTCATTAGCTAGTTCAAATAGCATATCATAAGCTACTTGAAATACTATGTCATTAGAGACTTGAAATAGTATCTCATTTGATACTTGAAATAGCATCACATTAGCCACTTGAAATGGTATCTCATTAGCCACTTGAAATAGCATCCCATTAGCTGCTTGAAATAAAATCTCATTATCCATTTGAAATAGTATGTCATTAGCTGCTTGAAATAGTATGTCATTAGCCACATGAAATAGTATGTCATTAGAAACTTAAAATGGCATCTCAATTGCCACTTAAAATAGCATCTCATTAAATACTTGAAATAGTATGTTATTAGCTAGTTGAAATAGTATGCCATAAGGTACTTAAAAAGTATCTCATTAGCTACTTGAAATACCATCTCATTTGCCACATAAATAGTATGTCATTAGCCACATGAAAGAGTATGTCATTAGCCAATTGAAATAGCATCTCATTAGCCACTTGAAATAGCATCTCGTTAGCTACTTGAAATAGTATGTCATTATCCACTTGATATAGTATGTCATTAGCCACTTGAAACAGTATGTCATTAGAGACTTGAAATAATATCTCATTAGATACTTGAAATAGCATCTCATTAGCCACTTGAAATGGTATCTCATTAGCCACTTGAAATAGCATCTCATTAGCTACTTGAAATACTATGTTATTAGCCACTTGAAATAAAATCTCATTAGCTACTTGAAATAGTATGTCATTATCCACTTGAAGTAGTATGTCATTAGCTGCTTGAAATTATATGTCATTAGCTACTTGAAACAGTATGTTATAACCCCTTGAAATAGTATCTCATAAGCTACGTGAAATAGTATGTCATTACCAACTTGAAAATTGCATCTCAATAGACACTTAAAATAGCATCTCATTAAATACTTGAAATAGTATGTCATTAGCTACTTGAAATACCATCTCATTTGCCACTTAATATAGTATGTCATTAGCCACTTCAAATAGTATGTCATTCGCCAACTGAAAAAGTATCTCATTAGACACTTGAAATAGAATCTCGTTAGCTACTTGAAATAGTACGTCATTATCCACATGAAATAGTATCTTATTAGCTAGTTCAAATAGCATATCATAAGCTACTTGAAATAGTATGTCATTAGCTAATTCAAATGGGATGTCAATAGCCACTTGAAATAGTATCTCATAAGCTACTTGTAATAGTATGTCATTAGCAATTTGAAATTGCATCTCATTAGCCACTTTAAATAGCATCTCATTAATTACTTGAAATAGTATGTCATTAGCTACTTGAAATAGTATGTAATAAGGTACTTAAATAGTATCTCATTAGCTACTTGAAATTGAATCTCATTAGATAATTCAAATACCTCTCATTTGCCACTTAAAATAGTATGTCATTTGCCACTAGAAATAGCATCTCATTAGCCACTTGAAATAGTATCTCATTACATACTTGAAATAGTATGTCATTAGACACTTGAAAGAGCATCTCATTAGCCACTTGAAATAGTATCTCATTAGCCATTTGAAAGAGCATCTCATTAGCAACTTGAAATAGTATGTCATTAGCCATTTCAAAGAGCATCTTATTAGCAACTTGAAAAAGTATGTCATTAGCCACTTGAAATATAATCTTGTTAGCTACTTGAAATGGTATGTCATTATCCACTTGAAAGAGTATGTCATTAGCCACTTGAAAAAGTATGTCATTAGCTAGTTCAAATTGCATATCATAAGCTACTTGAAATACTATGGCATTAGAAACTTCAAATAGTATCTCATTAGATACTTCAAATAGCATTTCATTAAATACTTGAAATAGTATGTCATTACCCACTTGAAAGAGTATGTCATTAGCCAATTTAAATAGTATCTCATTAGCCACTTGAAATAGCATCTCATTACAAAATTGAAATAGTATGTCATTAGCCACTTCAAATAGAATCTCGTTAGGTACTTGAAATAGTAAATCATTATCCACTTGAAATAGTATGTCATTCGCCACTTTTAATAGTATCACATAAGCTACTTGAAATAGTATGTCATTAGCCACCTGAAAGAGTATCTCATTAGCTACTTGAAATAGCATCTCATTAACTATTTCAAATAGTATCTCATTAGCCACTTTTAATAGTATCACATTTGCTACTTGAAATAGTATGTCATTAGCCACTTGAAATAGCAACTCATTAGCTATTTGAAAAAGTATTTCATTAGCCACTTGAAATATCATGTCATTAGCAACTTGAAATAGTATGTCATTAGCCACTTGAAATAGAATCTCGTTAGCTACTTGAAACAGTATGTCATTAGCGAGTTCAAATTGCATATCATAAGCTACTTGAAATAGTATGTAATTAGCCACTTCAAATAGTATGTCATTAGCTACTTCAAATAGCATATCATAAGCTACTTGTAATAGTATGTCATTAGCTACTTCAAATAATATGTCAATAGACACTTGAAGTAGTATCTCATCAACTACTTGAAATAGTATGTCATTAGACACTTCAAATAGCATCTCATTAGCCACTTGAAATAGTATCTCATTAGCTACTTCAAATAGTATCTCATTAGACACTTGAAATAGTATCTCATTAGCCATTTGAAATAGTATGTCATTAGCCACTTGAAATAGTATCTCATTACCCACTTCAAATAGTGTCTCCTTAGCCACTTTAAATATTGACTCATTAGCTTTTTGAAATAGCATCTCATTAGCTACTTGAAATAGTATTTCATTAGCCACTTGAAATAGTATATCATTAGCTACTTCAAACATTTTCTCATTAGCGACTTGAAATAGTATGTCATAAAGTACTTGAAATAGTATCTAATTAACTACTTGAAATAGAATCTCATTAGCTACTTAAAATAGTATGTTTTTAGCCACTTAATTAGTATATAATAAGCCTCTTGAAATAGTACCTCATTAGCTACTTGAAATAATATGTCATTAGCCACTTGAATTAGTATGTCTTTAGCTACTTGAAATAGTATGTAAATAGCTACTTGAAATAGCATCTAATTAGCAACTTGTAAGAGTATCTGATTAGCTACTCTAAATAGCATGTCTTGAGCCACTTGAAAAATTATATCATTAGCCTCTTCAAATAGTATGTCATAAGCTTCTTGAAATAGTGTCTCATTAGCTACTTGAAAAAAATATCTCATTAGCTATTTAAAAAAGCATCTCATTAGCAACTTGAATTAGTATCTCATTAGCCACTTGAAATAGCATTTCATTAGCTACATTAAATAGTATGTCATTAGCCACTTGAAATAGAATTTCATAAGCTAATTGAAAGAGTATGTCATTAGCTACTTAAAATAGTGTTTCATTTGTTAATTGAAATAGTATCTTATTTGCTAATTAAATTGTATCTCATTAGCCACATGAAATAGTGTCTCCTTAGCTACTTGAAATGCTATGTCATTAGCCACTTGAAATAGTATGTCATTAGCTACTTGAAACAGTATGTCATAACCCCTTGAAATAGTATCTCATAAGCTACGTGAAATAGTATGTCATTAGCAACTTGAAAATTGCATCTCAATAGACACTTAAAATTGCATCTCATTAAATACTTGAAATAGTATGTCATTAGCTACTTGAAATAGTATGTCATAAAGAACTTAAATAGTATCTCATTAGCTACTTGAAATACCATCTCATTTGCCACTTAATATAGTATGTCATTAGCCACTTGAAATAGTATGTCATTCGCCAACTGAAAAAGTATCTCATTAGACACTTGAAATAGAATCTCGTTAGCTACTTGATATAATATCTCATTAGCCACTTGAAATAGATTATCATTAGCTACTTGAAATAGTATGTTATTCGCTACTTGATATAGCATCTCATAAGCAACATGAAATAGTACGTCATTAGCCACATTAGCTACTCAAAATAGTATTTCATTGGCCACTTAAAATAACATCTTATTGGCCGCTAGAATTATAATCTTTTTAGCCATTTGAAATAGTATCTCATTTGCTACTTGAAACAGTATGTCATTAGCTAGTTGAAATAGTATGCCATAAGGTACTTAAATAGTATCTCATTAGCTACTTGAAATACCATCTCATTTGCCACTTAAAATAGTATGTCATTAGCCAATTGAAATAGCATCTCATTAGCCACTTGAAATAGCATCTCATTAGCCACTTGAAATAGAATCTCCTTAGCTACTTGAAATAGTATGTCATTAACCACATGAAATAGTATCTTATTAGCTAGTTCAAATAGCATATCATAAGCTACTTGAAATAGTATGTCATTAGCTAATTGAAATGGTATGTCAATAGCCACTTGAAATAGTATCTCATAAGCTACTTGTAATAGTATGTCATTAGCAATTTGAAATTGCATCTCATTAGCCACTTTAAATAGCATCTCATTAATTACTTGAAATAGTATGTCATTAGCTACTTGAAATAGTATGTCATAAGGTACTTAAATAGTATCTCATTAGCTACTTGAAATTGAATCTCATTAGATAATTCAAATACCATCTCATTTGCCACTTAAAATAGTATGTCATTTGCCACTAGAAATAGCATCTCATTACCTACTTGAAATAGTATGTCATTAGACATTTGAAAGAGCATCTCATTACGAACTTGAAATAGTATGTCATTATCCACCTGAAATAGTATGTCATTAGCCACTTGAAAAAGTATGTCATTAGCTAGTTCAAATATCATATCATAAGCTACTTGAAATACTATGTCATTAGACACCTGAAATAGCATCTCATTAGCCACTTGAAATAGAATCTCGTTAGCTACTTGAAATAGTATGTCATTAGCCACATGAAATAGCATCTCATTAGCTATTTGAAAAAGTATTTCATTAGCCACTTGAAATATCATCTCATTAGCAAATTGAAATTGTATGTCATTAGCCACTTGAAATAAAATCTCGTTAGCTACTTGAAATAGTATGTCATTAGCTAGTTGAAATAGCATATCATAAGCTAATTGAAATAGTATGTCATTAGCCACTTAAAATAGTATCTCATCAGCCATTTGAGATAGCATCTCATTTGCCACTTGAAATAGTATGTCATTAGCCACTTGAAATAAAATCTTATTAGCTACTTGAAATAATATGTAATTATCCACTTGAAATAGTATGTAATTAGCCACTTCAAATAGTATATCATTAGCTACTTCAAATAGCATATCATAACTCTCTTAATAGACTTTTGAAATTGCATCTCATTAGCTACTTGAAATAGTATGTCATTAGCTACTTGAAATAGTATGTCATTAGTCACTTGAAATAGTATATCATTACCTACTTGAAAGAGTATCTCCTAATGAGCTACTTGAATAGTATCTCATTAGCTATTTGAAATAGTGTCTGATTAACCACTTGAAAAAGTATCTCATTAGCTACTTAAAATAGTGTCTGATTAACCACTTGAAAAAGTATCTCATTAGCTACTTAAAATAGTATGTTACAAGCAACTTTAAATAGTATCTCATTAGCTACTTTAAATAGCATCTCATTAGCTACTTGAAATAGTATATCATTAGCCACTTGAAATAGTATCTCATCAGCTACTTGAAATAGTATGTCATTAGCCACTTCAAATAGCATCTCATAAGCCACTTCAAATAGCATCTAATTAAACACTTGAAATAGAATGTCATTAGCTACTTGAAATATCATCTCATTAGCTACTTGAAATTGCATCTCATCAACTAGGTGTAACAGTATCTTATTAGCTACTTAAAATAGCATGTCATTAGTCATTTGAAATAGTATGTCTTTAGCCACTTGAAATAATATTTCATTAGCTACTTGAAATAGTATGTCATTAGCTACTTGAAATGGCATCTCGGTAGCTACTTAAAATAATATGTCATTACCTACTTGAAATAGTATGTCATTAGCCACTTGAAAGGGTATGTCCTTCGCCATTTGAAATATCATCTCATTATCTTCTTGAAAGAGTATGCCATTAGCTACTTGAAATATTATATCATTAGCCACTTGAAATAGTATCTCATTATGAGCTATTGAAATATTATCTCATAATGAGCTACATAAATAGTATCTCATTAGCTATTTGAAATAGTGTCGGATTAGCCATTTGAAAAAGCGTCTCATTAGCTACTTGAAAAAGTATGTTATAAGCAACTTTAAAAGGTATCTCATAAGCTATATTAAATAGTATCTTATTACCCACTTGAAATAGTATATTATTAGCTACTTGAAAGAGTATGTCATTAACTACTTGAAATAATATCTTATTAGCTACTTCAAATAATATGTCATTACCTACTTGAAATACAGGGTGGTCGGAAAAAGCGGAAAATTTGTCAAACAGCTATTTATTTTTACAAAGAATAACTTTTACAAAGTTTTTTTAAGGAATATGTTACATTACCCTCACAGATGCTCAAAATGCATTTTATAATATTAAAATCATGCAATTTATTCATGATGTAAAGAAATCAAAATAGAAATGAGTAAGTTCATTCATTCATGATCTCATCTGACCCTCAAATTTTCCGCTTTTCTAGCGACCACCCTGTAGTATGTCATTAGCTACTTGAAATAGTGTCTCATTAGCTACTTGAAATTGTATGTCATAAGCTACTTGAAATAATATGTCCATAGCTACTTGAAATAGTATGTCACTAGCTACTTGAAATAGTATGTCATTAACCCATTTGAAATAGTATGTCATTAACCACTTGAAATATTATGTCATTAGCCATATTCAATAGTATATCATAAGCTACTTGAAATAGTATGTCATTAGCCATTTGAAATGGTATGTTCTTAGCCACTTCAAATAGCATCTCATTAGCTCCTTGAAATAATATGCCATTATCTACTTGAAATAGTATATTAGTAGCTATTTGAAATAGTTTGTCATTATCCACTTGAAATATTATATCATTAGCCACTTGAAGTAGTATCTCATTAGATGCTTGAAATAGTATCTCATAATGAGCTACTTAAATAGTATCTCATTAGGTACTTGAAATTGTATCTCATTAGCTACTTGAAATTGTATCTCATTATCTACTTGAAATACCATCTCATTAGCTACTTGAAATAGCATCTCATTAGATTTTTCAAATAATATGTCACTAGCCACTTGAAATAGCATCACATTAGCAACTTGAAATAGTATGTCATTAGCCGTTTTCAATAGTATTACACTAGCTATTTGAAATAGTATGTCATTAGCCACTTGAAATAGTGTCACATTAGCCACTTGAAATAGTATCTCATTGGCCATTTGAAATAGCATCTCATTAGCCATTTGAAATAGTATTTCATTTGCCACTTATAATAATATGTCATTATCTACTTCAAATAGCATCTCATAAGCCGCTTGAAATATTATCTCATTAGCTACTTGAAATAGTGTCTCAGTAGCCACTTGAAATAGCATCTCATTAGCCACTTGAAATAGTATGTCATTAGCCACTTCAAATATATGTCATTAGCTACTTGAAATAGCATCTCATTAGCTACCTACAATAGTATGTCACTAGCCACTTGAAATAGTATATTATCATCGACTTGAAATAGTATATTATTAGTTTTTTGAAATAGTATGTCATTAGTCACTTGAAATAGTATCTAATTCACTACTTAAAATGGTATGTTATTAGTCACTTGAAATAGTATGTCATTAGCCACTTGATATAGTATCTCATTAGCTACTTGAAATAATATGCAAATTGCTATTTGATATAGTATCTCATTAGCTACTTGAAATAGTGTGTCATTAGCCACTTGATAGAGTATGTCATTAGCAACTTGAAACATTATCTCATTAGCGACTTGAAATAGTATGTCATTAACAACTTGAAATAGTATCTCATAAGCAACTTGAAATAGTATCTCATTAGCTACTTGAAATAGTATATCATTAGCCACCTTAAATAGCATCTCATTAGCCACTTCAAATAGCATATCATTAGCTACTTGAAATAGTATGCAATTATCTACTTGAAATAGTATCTCATTAGCCACTTTAAATATTGTCTCATTAGCTTTTTGAAATAGTATCTCATTAGCTACTTGAAATAGTATTTCATTAGCCACTTGAAATAGTATATCATTAGCTACTTCAAACATTTTCTCATTAGCGACTTGAAATAGTATGTCATAAAGTACTTGAAATAGTATCTAATTAACTACTTGAAATAGAATCTCATTAGCTACTTAAACTAGTATGTTTTTAGCCACTTAATTAGTATATAATAAACCTCTTGAAATAGTACCTCATTAGCTACTTGAAATAATATGTCATTAGCCACTTGAATTAGTATGTCTTTAGCTACTTGAAATAGTATGTAAATAGCTACTTGAAATAGCATCTAATTAGCAACTTGTAAGAGTATCTGATTAGCTACTCTAAATAGCATGTCTTGAGCCACTTGAAAAATTATATCATTAGCCTCTTCAAATAGTATGTCATAAGCTTCTTGAAATAGTGTTTCATTAGCTACTTGAAAAAGAATATCTCATTAGCTATTTAAAATAGCATCTCTTTAGCAACTTGAATTAGTATCTCATTAGCCACATGAAATAGTGTCTCCTTAGCTACTTGAAATGCTATGTCATTAGCCACTTGAAATAGTATGTCATTAGCTACTTGAAATAGTATGTAATTAGCCACTTGAAATAGTATCTCATTAGTCACTTGAAATAGTGTTTCCTTAGCCACTTTAAATAGCATCTCATTAGCCACTTAAAATAGCATCTCATTAAATACTTTAAATAGCATGTCATTAGACACTTGAAAGAGTATCTTATTAGCTACTTGAAATAGCATCTCTTTAGCTACTTCAAATAGTATGTCATTAGCCACATTAAATAGTATATCATTAGCTACTTGAAATAGTATGTCATTAGTCACTTGAAATAGTATATCATTACCTACTTGAAAGAGTATCTCCTAATGAGCTACTTGAATAGTATCTCATTAGCTATTTGAAATAGTGTCTGATTAACCACTTGAAAAAGTATCTCATTAGCTACTTAAAATAGTGTCTGATTAACCACTTGAAAAAGTATCTCATTAGCTACTTAAAATAGTATGTTACAAGCAACTTTAAATAGTATCTCATTAGCTACTTTAAATAGCATCTCATTAGCTACTTGAAATAGTATATCATTAGCCACTTGAAATAGTATCTCATCAGCTACTTGAAATAGTATGTCATTAGCCACTTCAAATAGCATCTCATAAGCCACTTCAAATAGCATCTAATTAAACACTTGAAATAGAATGTCATTAGCTACTTGAAATATCATCTCATTAGCTACTTGAAATTGCATCTCATCAACTAGGTGTAACAGTATCTTATTAGCTACTTAAAATAGCATGTCATTAGTCATTTGAAATAGTATGTCTTTAGCCACTTGAAATAATATTTCATTAGCTACTTGAAATAGTATGTCATTAGCTACTTGAAATGGCATCTCGGTAGCTACTTAAAATAATATGTCATTACCTACTTGAAATAGTATGTCATTAGCCACTTGAAAGGGTATGTCCTTCGCCATTTGAAATATCATCTCATTATCTTCTTGAAAGAGTATGCCATTAGCTACTTGAAATATTATATCATTAGCCACTTGAAATAGTATCTCATTATGAGCTATTGAAATATTATCTCATAATGAGCTACATAAATAGTATCTCATTAGCTATTTGAAATAGTGTCGGATTAGCCATTTGAAAAAGCGTCTCATTAGCTACTTGAAAAAGTATGTTATAAGCAACTTTAAAAGGTATCTCATAAGCTATATTAAATAGTATCTTATTACCCACTTGAAATAGTATATTATTAGCTACTTGAAAGAGTATGTCATTAACTACTTGAAATAATATCTTATTAGCTACTTCAAATAATATGTCATTACCTACTTGAAATACAGGGTGGTCGGAAAAAGCGGAAAATTTGTCAAACAGCTATTTATTTTTACAAAGAATAACTTTTACAAAGTTTTTTTAAGGAATATGTTACATTACCCTCACAGATGCTCAAAATGCATTTTATAATATTAAAATCATGCAATTTATTCATGATGTAAAGAAATCAAAATAGAAATGAGTAAGTTCATTCATTCATGATCTCATCTGACCCTCAAATTTTCCGCTTTTCTAGCGACCACCCTGTAGTATGTCATTAGCTACTTGAAATAGTGTCTCATTAGCTACTTGAAATTGTATGTCATAAGCTACTTGAAATAATATGTCCATAGCTACTTGAAATAGTATGTCACTAGCTACTTGAAATAGTATGTCATTAACCCATTTGAAATAGTATGTCATTAACCACTTGAAATATTATGTCATTAGCCATATTCAATAGTATATCATAAGCTACTTGAAATAGTATGTCATTAGCCATTTGAAATGGTATGTTCTTAGCCACTTCAAATAGCATCTCATTAGCTCCTTGAAATAATATGCCATTATCTACTTGAAATAGTATATTAGTAGCTATTTGAAATAGTTTGTCATTATCCACTTGAAATATTATATCATTAGCCACTTGAAGTAATATCTCATTAGATGCTTGAAATAGTATCTCATAATGAGCTACTTAAATAGTATCTCATTAGGTACTTGAAATTGTATCTCATTAGCTACTTGAAATTGTATCTCATTATCTACTTGAAATACCATCTCATTAGCTACTTGAAATAGCATCTCATTAGCTCCTTGAAATAATATGCCATTATCCACTTGAAATATTATATCATTAGCCACTTGAAGTAATATCTCATTAGATGCTTGAAATAGTATCTCATAATGAGCTACTTAAATAGTATCTCATTAGGTACTTGAAATTGTATCTCATTAGCTACTTGAAATTGTATCTCATTATCTACTTGAAATACCATCTCATTAGCTACTTGAAATAGCATCTCATTAGATTTTTCAAATAATATGTCACTAGCCACTTGAAATAGCATCACATTAGCAACTTGAAATAGTATGTCATTAGCCGTTTTCAATAGTATTACACTAGCTATTTGAAATAGTATGTCATTAGCCACTTGAAATAGTGTCACATTAGCCACTTGAAATAGTATCTCATTGGCCATTTGAAATAGCATCTCATTAGCCATTTGAAATAGTATTTCATTTGCCACTTATAATAATATGTCATTATTTACTTGAAATAGCATCTCATAAGCCGCTTGAAATATTATCTCATTAGCTACTTGAAATAGTGTCTCAGTAGCCACTTGAAAGAGCATCTCATTAGCCACTTGAAATAGTATGTCATTAGCCACTTCAAATATATGTCATTAGCTACTTGAAATAGCATCTCATTAGCTACCTACAATAGTATGTCACTAGCCACTTGAAATAGTATATTATCCTCGACTTGAAATAGTATATTATTAGTTTTTTGAAATAGTATGTCATTAGTCACTTGAAATAGTATCTAATTCACTACTTAAAATGGTATGTTATTAGTCACTTGAAATAGTATGTCATTAGCCACTTGATATAGTATCTCATTAGCTACTTGAAATAATATGCCAATTGCTATTTGATATAGTATCTCATTAGCTACTTGAAATAGTGTGTCATTAGCCACTTGAAATTTTATGTCATTAGTCACTTGAAATAGAAGGTCATTAGCTACTTGAAATAGTATATCATTAGCTACCTAAAATATTATGTAATTAGCTACTTAAAAAAGTATGTCATTAGCCACTTTAAATAGTATTTCATTAGCTACTTGAAATATTATGCCATTGGTATCTTGAAATATTATCTCATTAGCCACTTGAAATAGTATGTCATTATCACTTGAAGTAGCTTCTGATTAGACACTTGAAATAGTATCTCATTTGACACTTGAAATAGTATCTCATTATCTACTTGAAATAGCATCTCATTAGCCACTTGAAATAGTATGTCATTAACGACTTGAAATAGTATATCATTTGCTACTTGAAATAGTTTGTCATTAGCCACTTGAAATGGTATATCATTAGCTATTTGAAATAGTATGTTATTAGCTACTTGAAATAGCATCTCTATAGCTACTTAAAATAGTATGTCATTAGCCACTTGAAATGGTATATCATTAGCCACTTGAAATAGTATGTCATTCGCTACTTGAAACAGTATATCATTAGCTATTTGAAATAGTATGTCATTAGATACTTAAAATAGTATGCCATTAGCCACTTGAAATAGTATGTCATTAGCCACTTTAAGTATTATCTCCTTTGCTACTTGAAATAGTGTGCCATTGGCTTCTTCAAATATTATCTCATTAGCTATTTGAAATAGTATCTTATTAGCCACTTAAAATATTATCTCATTAGATTCTTCAAATAATATGTCATTAGCTATTTGAAAAAGCATCTCATTAGCAACTTGAAATAGTATGTCATGAGCCATTTTAAATAGTATTACATTAGCTATTTGAAATAGTATGTCATTAGCCACTTGAAATAGTGTCACATTAGCCACTTGAAATAGTATCTCATTGGCCACTTGAAATAGCATCTCATTAGCCATTTGAAATAGTATTTCATTTGCCACTTGGAATAATATGTCATTATTCACTTGAAATAGCATCTCATTAGCCGCTTGAAATAGTATCTCATTAGCCACTTGAAATAGTGTCTCAGTAGCAACTTGAAATAGCATCTCAATAGCCCCTTGAAATAGTGTTTCATTAGCTACTTGAAATAGTATGTCATTAGGTACTTGAAAGAGTATGTCATTAGCTACTTGAAATAGCATCTCATTTGTTTTTTAAATAGTATCTCATTAGCCAATTGAAATAGTATATTATCATCCACTTGAAACAGTATATTATTAGTTATTTGAAATAGTATGTCATTATTCACTTGAAATAGTATCTAATTCTCTACTTGAAATGGTATGTCATTAGCCACTTGATATAGTATCTCATTAGCTACTTGAAATAGCATCTCATTATCTACTTAAAATATTATGTCATTAGCCACTTGAAATAGTATATTATCATCCACTTGAAATAGTATATTATTAGTTATTTGAAATAGTATGTCAATATTCACTTGAAATAGTATCTAATTCACTACTTGAAATGGTATGTCATTAGCCACTTGAAATAGTATGTCATTAGCCACTTGATATAGTATCTCATTAGCTACTTGAAATAGTATGTCATTAACCACTTGAAGTATTATGTCATTGGCCACTTGAAATAGTATGTCATTAACTACTTGAAATAGTATCTCATTAGCAACTTGAACTATTATGTCATTAGCCACTTTAAATAGTATCTCGTTAGCTACTTGAAATAGTATGCCATTGGCTTCTTGAAATATTATCTCATTAGCTACTTGAAATAGTATGTCATTAGCCACTTGAAATAGCTTCTGATTAGCCACTTGGGATAGTATCTCATTTGACAGTTGAAATAGTATCTCATTATCTACTTGAAATAGCATCTCATTAGCCACTTGAAATATTATGTCATTAGCCATGAAATAGTATCTCATTAGCCACTTGAAATAGTATATCATTAGCTACTTGAAATAGTATTTTTATTAGTGACTCACTGACTATTGATTCCATCCCTCTATGTCCATATGTGACTTGCACACCATTTTATTCTGTTACCATTGTATTATTATTTTTATTTTCTTTGTTTGGTTTATTTATAATGTATTACACTAGGATTCGCTATTATTTAAATTTCGTGCAAATTAGGTGTGTTTATATGAAAGCATTTGAAATTTGACTGAGTTTTGTTATGATTCTTCCTTAAATATTACACTTGATTCTTTTAACTCTTCCCTTAAATTCTTGTGGTATTTTTTAAATAATCTTTCAATTTTCTATCTATTTCTTTTTTGCCTTATTGCACTTTATAATCTCGTTCTTCTAATTTCCCGTGCTGATCGTTTTGGACTTCGTTTGGTTTCCTGTCTTGTTCTACCTGATCTTGTGTTGATAATTATATTATTTCAATTAATTTTTGGATTTCGTTTCTTCAGTTCATAATAATTATCTCTTGCAGTTGGAGTTCTGTTCAAATATCTTCAATGACCTTTTTAGTTTCCACCAAAATATTCCATTTTTAATACCAAATATTGTAGCATACGATACATCGTACATCATTCATTAGCCATCTGTAGACGACTTAAGTACTATACTCGTTACGTATAAGTCGCGGGTTGGAATCTCTGTCACTTAATGTGCTCGTGCTTGCAACCGTGGGGACATTGTAAAGTGATGAAAAATTCTAATAATCAGGCCATACATGGCCAGGTGATTTGAGCGATTAACTCGCAATCTGAGGGCTGTAAGCTTGAATCTACGTTCCACCAAACATGCTCGTCCTTTCACTAATGAGCTGTAACTATGCGACAGTAAGTCGTACTATTTGTTGGCTTGTTTGTTTGTTTGTTTTGAAATTTTGCATAAAGCTACTCGAGGGCTATCTGTGCTAGCCGTTCCTAATTTAGCAGTGTAAGACTAGAGGGAAGGCAGCCAGTCATCACCACCTACCGCCAACTCTTGGGCTACTCTTTTACCAACGAATAATGGGATTGACCGTCACATTATACGCCCCCACGGCTAGAAGGGCGAGCATGTTTAGCGCGACACGGGCGCGAACCCGCGACCCTCGGATTACGAGTCGCACGCCTTACGCGCTTGGCCATGCCAGGCCATACTCCTTGGTTAAAGAGTAACCCAAGAGTCTTTCATTGCTAAATTGGGGACGGCCAGTGCTGATACCCCTTGTGTAGCTTTGAGCGAAATTTAAACCAAATCATACCCAGTACTCATTGGTAAAATAGTAGCCCGATAACTCACATGTGGTGGTTTCGAATATCTGTCTTTTCTCTAGTCTATCACTGCTACATTAGGAATGGTTAATATAGATAGCTCTCAAGTAGTTTTGCAAGAAATTAAAAACATAATCAACCAAATAAGTAAACCTTTAAATTATATGGTGAAAACAGTGGCGACGCCACTGGGTGAAAATAATTCACTATCTAGTCCATAAATCGATTATAAATTATTTATTTTCTCCTTTAACGATTTTATAAGACTGAACATTTGTAAACTTCCGTAAATTATTACAGGCCTTCATTACAAATTTTTTTTAAGATGATAAAAAACAAACCAACTTATTTGTTTCAAATAACTCAATTCGTGTGATAAGAGACATAAATCCAAATATTTCATGAAAACGTAATTTCTGATTCAACTTTTCATTCTTAATGACTGCAAGTTTTTTACTTTTAAAGCTAACTTCGAATATACTTTAAAGAAATTGAGACCACATTCTTAGAATATATATAAGCATCCTACGTTCTCTAACTGACGAATTTTGAACATTAAAGATGTACATAACAACAATATTTTATGACTAATGGCATTAACTTCCATCAATTTTAACAATGTTTTTGAAGTCACAATTTTGTGTCCAAAGTTAAATTTAACTAATATTTATGAATTCGGGACAACTAGCGCAGATAGACCTCGCATAGCTTTGCTCGAAATTCCGGAAAAAGCAATCAAAATCTTCAAAACATAAGAAAAATAATTACACTAAACAAGATTTTTTGATATATTGCAAATTGCAATCATTTAAATAATAATTTATTTTAATCTCCGCAAATTTATATTGAAATTATTTATTTATAATTTATGTGGAACACCAGCAAACCATCTAACAATACGTACTATTCTTCGTATTTTCTTTATTACTGGCTATTCTATGTTTTGTGTAGTTATACTGAGATCGGTTACTTGTAATTATAACTGGGTCACCAATAACTGTTTTAACAATGTTCACTGTTCTACTTATGATGGAAACTTCCTTAAATACATAGTTTCAATTATAACAAGATGTGAGAATAAAAGAGAATCCAACGATCGTTAATCTAAAAACAGAAACTATATTATACATTAGAGCATACTGAAGTGAATTACTCGGTAATATAATAACGAAAGAATTTTCAACGAAAGAATCACAAATTTTATGCAGAAACTCCAAATATGTTAATATTTTCATTCTCTCCAGGAGCTATTTGCAGCTGAATTCAGGATCGGTAAGTCTTCAGATCTTGAGTGAAGTAATACTGGTGTTAAGATAAGACTTTCCATTATGTAGGTTCATGACCATGTTGAAATGAGGCTTTCCACTACATAGGCCAGTGCTCATGTTGAAATAAGGCCTTCCATAAGTCTTTTAACAATTGTTTACACTATTTGTACCCAGCTCATCTTTTGTGGTTTCTCATACAATTTGTCTAAAATATAGGCGATGAAAATAAAATAAATTTATAATTGAAAGGATAAATCTCTCAAAATCCTGTGTCATCACGTGTACTCCTCTCCTCTATAATCGTGTGTACTTCCCTCCTCTGTCATCATGTGTACTCTTCTTCTCTATCGTCACGTGTACTCCTCTCTTTTATCATCAAGTGTACTCTTCTTCTCTATTATCACGTGTACTCCACTCCTCTGTAATCAAGTTTACATTGTGTTTACTACTTTGGTGTTCATTTCTCGTACCTTTATTTTAGTATTTAATGGTTTGTGAGAAAACAATCCTGATTTTTACTTCGTGTCCAATTATGACTTAACATCAAGTTTTCACTGAGAACAAACTTCATGTTATTGTCTCTACGTTTACTGACGATACATTTCATGTAATGGATGTAATGACTAGACATTTCATATTATCGATGTCATGTTTAATGAATAGACATTTCATATAATTGATGTCATGTTTAATGAATAGACATTTCATATTATTGATGTCATGTTTAATGAATAGTCATTTCAAGTTATAACTTTATTTTCCCGTGATTACAGAATTAAGGTTATATTTGTTGTGTCCTCTGCCTTCTCAATACAAGTTATAAGTGGTTTGTCCACTAAAAACGTTTTTGTTATGTGACTAAACTTTCAAGCTGTTACGTTTGTGATAATTTTATGCTTCAAGTTTGAAAAACTGTACGTTGCAGAATCTATTAACCACACTTCATGTTTTACATTAATCTGACTTTCATACTAAAATATCAGCCATCAATGTACTAATCAAATCATGTTCAAAACTCATTTAAAATGTTTTGTTTCATTAAACCATTAAGAGCTATTATTTAATTTTCTTTTGTGTCAACTTGGAATTAAATCTAAACAACAAAAATTGGTCACAAGTACAAAACTTTATTTTTTAAAGGTATGCGAATCATCACTTACTATCAGGTAAAGATACTCGGGAACTTTGACGATTCAGGAAATACTGAAATTATTTGTTGTTGTTAATTAGAAATATATGCTTGTATGCATCTTTTGGCTTTCAGAAACATAATTTTGTATCTTAAAACAAAGGTTCAGAATGGTATTAGACATGCCACGTGGATATTTTTATTGTCGTATATTCAATGTAAAATCCATTATACGTTATCGTACGACAATATGGTTTAAGCACAGCGTCTATTTTCTATGCAAAAACGGCTCGTTTGGGTTGAGAAAATATTTTAAATAGAAGAGCGAACAACGTTTCGACAAGTGGGTTTCTCGACATCACTGACAGCATCTATTTCTTTGTAACGTAAACAAATATGGTGTGTTTATTCACTGTTAAGCAAGACAGAATTACACAATGAGCTATTTTAAGCTCTCTGACTTACTGCTAAGTCACAGCTTGTTAAAATACATATTACTTTCTTCTATACTACGAGTTGTAGTGCCTGTTATCAATCCAGATATTTTTATAGAACCTGTGGTTAAAAAATAGCTGATTGCATGCGGGATAAATAGTGTCTACATTATGTTTCCGAGGAAGGTAAACAAACTCTGATACGAATTGGGAAACTTTATAAAGACGTTTCGAAAAGTTACTAGATCATACAGATCGACACATGAATCCTTGAAACACACATGAAACGAGCCGAGGCTACATTACATGATTGTATTTGAATTTGGTTAAATTTTATGTCTGCGACAACCTGTATTCATTCACCATATGGTTTTACGGACTTGTAACACAAAACCCTGGATTTCGATTTCCCCTCGCGCCTCCCGCTTGTACAGCGGTATGTCTCCGGATTTACAACGCTAAAATCAGGGGTTCGATTCCCCTCGGTGGGCTCAACAAATAGCCCGATGTGGCTTTGCTATAAGAAAACACGCACACTCTTTCCCCTTTATAGACAGAGAGATTGTCTATCCTGTAGCTTTGCGCTAGAACAAACAAACATTCGTTACCTGGCGAGCAAACTTTTTTTTTTTAGATATCGAGTTTTCAGTGACTGAAATGAATCTTATCAGGTTTGTTTTAATACAAGAAAACAAGTAAACAAACACGTCATATTTCTTTTGTCGTTTGTGATTGAGTTACGTACTAAATATTGAATGTAGACACAGGCGAAACTGTCAAATCCATTAACACATTAAATAACTCGAAAACAAAGATTCTTAACACACGTATCATGCCAACTGATAATAATATATGTAATGGGCATTTCTGTGTGATTCTAATCTTAAATGTAGTTAAAGTGTCTATTTATCTATTGCCTCACACTAAGCTTTGTCCATTTTCTCACCACGTGTTTCAGGCTTCTTAAAATACTAAAAGGTAGATAATATTTGTTTCGTAAAGAAATCTGATAAATAAATCACAATGTAGTTGAATTGAATATTAAATTCAAACTTATACGAATCTGTTTTAAACTGTTATAGTGCTGGCTACTAAAATAAATATAAGAAAAAAAACTTTTTTATTCCAAACACTTCCCTCTTGAACTTATATGTTCTTAAATTATCATTGCAATACTCATAACCTCACATACACATCCACTTCGTATTTTAATGTAATCTAGTCGCCAAGAGACATTCGTGCCATATTCTCTAACCAGAGCATATGTAAAGCTATACTTTTGAACACAATGAGAACGATGCATCAGATGAGGTGAGAGAAAACGACAGGGGCGCCCTCTCACTTCTTCCAAACAGGATGTTTGAAAAAATTTTTGCTTGGCGTTTTTGGTTTGGTAAAGTTCGAGAATTCGTCCAGCCTTCGAGACTCCCCCTACTGGCTGGATAGTCTCTGTCAGCGACAGGCAACATTCTGAAGATTCAGTGACAGGTAACTGCATAACTTTATCAAACTTCAATGTATCCCATGCCCTGAGTTGAAAAGAAATCAGAAAATCCTATTAAAAACTATGTTGTATACATACATAAAAATGGGAAATGTATACGTAATTATATAAACAGTGGTTTGTGATACGCTGCAAAAACAAGATGTACTTAATGTGGCCTATCAAGTAACCATGAAGACTCGTAATAAATATATTTGTTTATACGTGTGTTACTGTTCAACCTAAAGGACCTTAAAGTTCCGATAGCTTCTGTGTCTTCTTCATCGCAAATAATGGCTTAATTCGTATTTTATAAAAGCGTATCGTTATGTTTTAATACGTGTTTTATGTCCTTGTTTTTGTGCCTCAGTTTTAGTTAAATGTCTTGTTTTATTTTCACCTATCACAAAATAACCATTACCTCCTTAACAAGTTTTTAAAGTCGTCTGAAACACGGCTTTATGAATGGCGCAAAATACTACCGAATATCTTCCCGGTTTTCTTTGTTCTCTAGGAGGAGCGAAACGGACTTGTACGTCGCGAATTTAATAAATCCTGACTGTTTGTAAGGGCTCAAAACACCTTAGAAGTAACTAATTTCAAAACATGACGTCAAAAATAAATAAACGCTGATTGCACGTCCTTTAACAACAATAACAAAAAAAAGTACATTCAACATACGTTCTTATTTGGATAGGTGGAAATGAATCGAGGTACTTTCAGTTTTCTCTTATCAACAAAACATCAATGAATGACTTTTGTATAAATAATAAAAAACTAAGATGTTTAACAGGTTAATAAAAAGAGATTTGATATGTTTTACACACAAATAGCTACAGCGTTTATATCATAAATAAAATTAGTTTTTGTCATTTCAAGTATTTTCCCTTGTTTCTCTCGTACTGAGAAGTCAGTAATACTATGAGAACAAATGTGTTTGACCTTGTTCTTAAAGAAAAACTGAAACTAAACTAAACTAACGTGGCAGGGGTTCAGTTTAGAGAGAGAGAAATCAGAAGAGTTCTCTCCCCAACCGGGGTGTTCAGGAACGTTGTGGTTCCTCTTCGTCCCCTTTCGTGGATTGTTATTAAGATTAAGTGGTGGTTTTTTGTTGTTTTTTTAAATAAATTAATTATTATTATTATTATTATTATTGACTATTTGGGTGGAGGATGTCTCTCTAAATGTTGTCTTGGGTGGAGGCAAAGGCAGCAGCGGAAAGAAAGGCCGGGACCTGTCCCGAAAGGAAGAAGTTGAGCAGATGTGAACATGAATATAATTCAAATCCAGATCAAATCAAACGGCACGATTCAGGGTCTGGCAAAAGAGTTGCCTGGGCTGGGATCTAGAAATCCAATGCCTAAAGATTTTGATGTGGGGGGAAACGGGAGTGCCCCGAGAAAACCCACTTTCACAAGACAGGCGCCGAAAGTTTTGCCTGTCGTGTGCCCTGTATCTGAAAAAAAGGAATTCATGTTAATGACATGAATTTTATTTATTTAGATTCTTTGTTGAGTAGATTGTGATTCTTCAAATATGTTGTAAGGTGAAATGTATTTTGTTGGTGCACTGGATAATTTGTATAGTGATGCCGTTAGTTTGTTTCTATTTTCTGCTTTTAGATAATATTTGAGAGAAAGTTCTGTTATTCTATCTCTTATAGTTGGTAAATTGATAATTTGGTGTAGATAATTTGTGGGCGTAAATGATGGTAGGCTGAATGCAGATTTTAATATTCTGTTTTGTTGAACTTGGATTTTTTGGAGTGTGTTGTTTGACATATTGTATGTTACTTGGCATGCGTACTCTATTAGTGGACGGATGTAAGCCTTGTATATTTGTATAATGGTGTTTGGTGAACATTTCGATTGTTTACCAGTTATAGTCTTTAGATATGAAATCCTTTTCTGATTGATGAGTGTATATTGTTTATATGTTTTTTCCATGTTAGTTTTGTGTCAAAAGTGACGCCAAGGAATGTGATGGTTGTGTTTCCAAGTGATAGTTTTATTTTTTCTAGATTTTTTCTTTGCTTCTTTAGTTTCCTATAGAAGGTGATTGCTTGTGTCTTTGTTGAATTTAACACGACTCTTCACTTGTTGCTCCATGTTGAGACGTTGTTTAGTGATTCTTGTACGCGAGACATGGCCATCACTGGGTTTCTGGAGTTGCTCCAGATTGCGATGTCGTCTGCGTATTGTGAATTTTGTGTGTGTGTTAGATTTGGAAAAGGTATGTCACTGACGAAAATTATGTATAGAAGTGGAGAGAGGACTGATCCTTGGGGCACTCCTGCCGTTATATTATATGATTTGGATATAGTTTTATTGACTTTTATTTGTGCTGTTCTATTGGAAAAGAAATTTGAAATCCATTTGACTATCGTGGGATTTATTTGCAGTTGATTTAGTTTGTATATGATGGCGTTGTGCCATACGCTGTCGAATGCTTTTTTGACCCGATGGTTACTTGATTGTTGTTGTAAGCTTTATAGATTGATTCGGTGAGTCGTGTGAGGTGATGTGTTGTTTGTCTATTTTTTCTGGAGGCATTTTGAGATTCTGGAAGGATGTTATTCGATTCGCAAAAATGGAGGAGACGGTTGGAGATAATTTTCTCCATCAGTTTGCCAAGGCAGCTTAACAGACTGATGAGGCGGAAATTATCTGGATTTGTTCTATTAGTTTGTTTCTTGGGAATTATTGTTATGATGGCTTTTTTCCACGTGTCAGGGTGGTACCCGGTCGCTAGTGAAATGTTCATGATGTTTGTGAGGTGTTGTAGTAGGAGAGTGGAGCTTTTTTCAGAATAATATTTGGTATTTGGTCATGTCCGGGGGAAGTGTTCTTCAAGTTTTTGATATTCATTTTTAGTTCGGTTATGGTTATTTTTCTATTGATTGAACTTGAGTATGCTTCTAGTGTCTCGCCAGGGAATCGTGGTGAGAATGAAGCTTGGTTTGTATTTATGAAGTTGTTGACATGGTGTTGTGTGTCGAAATATACTGAGTTTAAATCGCTAAAAGAGGATTTGTAATAGTCAGCTAATAAGTCAGCTTTCTTTACGTTTGTCCTTGCGATTTTATTGTTGTGTGTGATATGTTGTAGCATGTGATTTGTGTTTTTGTCTGAAGCAATACTCTTGAATTTTTTCCAGAATTCTTTTGGATTGTTCTTGGGTTTTTTTCTAAGTTTTTACAGAAGTTATGCCAATTGTTTTCTCTGACTTTTTTAATTTCTTGTTTAATTTTTGTATTTGTTCTATTGATTTCTGTTTTAATGTGTGGATCGCGTGTGACGTAGTGTGTTCGTCTTAATTGTCTGCGTTTAATTATTAGTACGTGAATTTCTGGTGTTAAAGTCCATTGAATAAGTGATTGTTTTCTTTTTGATTTAGGAATTGTGTTTTTAATGGCTTCTGTAATTTGATCAACATAGTTGTCTAGTTCTGTTTTGTTATTTACATGTTCAATTGGATGGGGTAGGTATGAGTCCAGAGAGGCATTAAAAGTGAACCAGTCTATTTTAGTGTGGGTGTATGCGGAAGGAGTCACGTATGCCACAGCAGGGTGGCGCGGGTGAATCATACATGACATGGGGAAGTGGTTACTGGTGATTTCATGATGCACTTTAAAGTTAGATATTCTCCGAATGTCCGGGCTTCAGTCGCCTTTACCGGATGAGAGTGATCGAGCACCAGCTATCCTGAAGGAAACTTCGGAGGGAACCAGCTACTAGATGGTTGTGAAATATATTCAGGAATGGCTAGCCGTCGTCTCAACAAGTACTTACTGGAGGAAAGGATTTTGCAATAATGATTGCTATACTACGAGTAGTTTCTTTACTTCGTAATGCCCTTGAAGTCTGAAATTTAAATTTAGCAGGAGTTGAGAAACTAAAAAGGGTTTATTTGTTAAAGAAAAAAAATGTTTATACTTACCTTATATACTTGTGCTGAAATTCAACATGGCTGTGATTGGTGTATCTCCCACGGTTACAAGCAATCAGAACGAAGCACTATACAAAATATAAATAAAGCAGAAAAAAGTTGTTAAACAAACATTCTAGGTGCCCCAGGAAGGAACGCGTGTCATGAAATGCAATCTAATATAAGTTTTCATGGCAAATTTTCATTCAGCTTGAATATATAGCTGGCTCATATTGAAGCCTGTTAGGAGACACGTGGGTGTAACGAATAAAGCTGACGGTCAAACGATCATGTCAACTGTGTGTATTAATCTTGTCCTTGTAATTTCGACCTTCCTACATTATGTTTGTCCTGTCTGCACAAACGAAATCCGATGAGTTAATAGATATAACTCTTAAAATCTGAACAGCTTTCACCTTCATTTATTCTTATCTCTAATATACCGATGTCTATTTATTAGCATGAAACGCACGCGATCTTTTTTACTTTGCATTTTATTTAAAGACCCAATCAGATGATAGAGCCGTGAGTTGCATATTAAAATATTCATTTCAGTCCTATAGAACTTGTTACATATATATAATATTTCTTCGATTATTTATTAAAGATTAAAAACTACATGTACTACCTCGGAGTTCTCGAAAGTGTTGATTTTCATGAGTAAATAAAACGAAAATTAACAGCAACAAATATCTATATTTCTTGCTTTTCAAGTTCGTGTGTCACGCTGTGTTGTAGCCTAAAGTGAATAATTCTTCTCGTAATTCATGGCTTGCAAACGGTACGTCACAACAGCATAAGCTACAAATAGAAACATCCTTTATTTGACGTCACTTTATTGTCCACTCATTGACACACAGAGAACACAATACTATACAGTAGTGTGAGTGGTTATAATAGGTGAACCTTCAGGGCGCTCTTCGGCCCCTTTCAGGGAAATTAGTTCAGCATTCCTGATTCGCTGGATTTTTCCTGTTCGTTTGTTTACGATTTGTTTATAGAGTTCGTGTATTTATTTTTAACTACCAATTTTAATTGTATTTATACATCTTACTCGAAAACTGATTCGTATATACAAAGACAATATTTATAGAGAAAAAACTTTAAATGTTTCATGGCGCCGTTCCTAACTTTGAATGAATGACCAGAGAGAAAGCAAGCCGATCTATTTTGAGAATAATCAATTGTCCTTACTGTGTAGCTTCACTGGGTCCCCTGCTGGACTTACAAAGCTAAAATCAGAGGGTCGATTCCCTTCGACGGACTCAGCAGAGAGCCCAATGTGACTACAATAATACACAAACTGCAGTTTCACTGGAAGAAATTTAGAGCTAAGTTAATTAAACACACAAGGGGCAAATTTTAGAATGTTTTTGTCTCGGTCACTTGAAAAGTGAAAGTTTGTTATTGTCGCTAACACACGTGATATTCTAAAAATGTAAAACAAACTGTGTGGACAAAAGACATCAGAAACAAGGTATTTAATTAAATATGTGAGAAAGTTTGTTACGAAGCAAATGTAAAGAAACATAATCTATGAGAGGAACGCATATAATTATCTGAAGATGTGGACTACCAACACAAGTGTCTCACACGAAGACGAACGAGCATAATGACCATATGAAGATTTCTACGTTGGGCTACTGGTATCAACTTCACTAGTTTACTTTAACTACAAAAGTTTAGTTTTCTTTCTTTTAAATTCCGTGCAAAGTTACACGAGAGCTATCTGCGATAGCCACCACTAATTTAGCAGTGATATACCAAAAAGAAAGTAACAAGTCAATACTACCCACCGCCAACTCTTGAGCTACTCTTTGGCGAATAAATATTGGGATTGTTCGTCACGTTACAATGCCCTCACTTCTGAAAGAGCGACCATGTTTGGTTAAGAGAATTCGAACCCACGACCTTCAGATTGCGAGTCAAGCGCTTTAGTCACTGGTTGGGCTTCTGACAGCTAAACAAGTGCTCTTCAAAGAATAATTTAACTGAAGAAAATTTGATTGAGTGACATTTAGCTAAATAAATGTCTTACACGAATGTACATTGATTTGGAAAGTTTCTAAGAAGCCCACATTTAGTAAGAGAAGAATGTTGAATGAGAAGAAACATGGAAAGAGAAAATTATTTTTCGTAAATATATCATCTTACGTGAGCTACCTTTAACCAATGAAAAGCGCTTCACATGAGCTACCTTTAACCAATGAAAAGCGCTTCACGTGAGCTAACCTTTAGCCAATGAAAAGTGATTAACGTGAGCTACCTTTAGCCAATGAAAAGCGCTTCACGTGAGCTACCTTTAACCAATGAAAAGCGCATCACGTGAGCTAACCTTTAGCCAATGAAAAATATTTCACGTTAGCTACCTTTAGCCAATAAAGAGTGATTCACGTGAGCTACCTTTAACCAATAAGGTTTTTCATTTCGCTTAAATTGCCTTTACCCAAAAACTATCTTATATGGGTTGCAACAAAAAATAATATCTTAGATTATATAATTATTAACATTTAATTGAAGAAGGTGTCTTACGTAACTACCTATACACCAGCAGAAAAATCATTCTAGGGGTGTTACAGAAGGCATTTAAATGAGTAACATTTAACTGTAGAAAAATGTCCTACACCAGGTACGACTGAATAAGGTATCACATAACTGGAGATTAAAAAAGATAGGTAACCTGTATGACACACTCTTAGCTGACATAATCATAAACATCGGCTGTGTAACCATTTTACGCAGGTTACACCAGGTTAATTAAATAAAACGTTCTGACCTAAATATACGTAGGTAGAGTAACAAACTATTATGTATTATGTTAGTTTCTTCTTATGAATATGCTTACTACAGTTATGTAACAGACGTTACAGTTTATATATAATACAATATAACAAACCGTGAGGTTTTTATTATACTGCTGTGTTTTCAATTATATAACACCAGTTTTTTCGTTAAAGTACTCACAGCGCTACATTACACTATATAATAATGATGAGTTATTCTCACGTAAAGATACTTAACACTACTTTTATGTTGTATTAACAGCTATGTGTGTTTTTCTCACATGAAGATACTTACCACTAGTTTTATGTTGTCTTAACAGCTACGTGTGTTTTCCTCACATAACAATACTTATCACGAGTTTTATGTTGTCTTAACAGTTATGTGTGTTTTTCTCACATGAAGATACTTACCACTAGTTTTATGTTGTCTTAACAGCTACGTGTGTTTTCCTCACATAACGATACTTATCACGAGTTTTATGTTGTGTTAACAGCTATGTGTGCTTTATCTCATGAAGATACCTACAACTAGTTTTATGTTGTCTTAACAGCTATGTGTGATTTCTCACATGACGATACTTATCACTAGTTTTATGTTGTGTTAACAGCTATGTGTGCTTTATCTCATGAAGATACCTACAACTAGTTTTATGTTGTCTTAACAGCTATGTGTGATTTCTCACATGACGATACTTATCACTAGTTTTATGTTGTCTTAACAGCTACGTGTGTTTTCCTCACATAACGATACTTATCACGAGTTTTATGTTGTGTTAACAGCTATGTGTGCTTTATCTCATGAAGATACCTACAACTAGTTTTATGTTGTCTTAACAGCTATGTGTGATTTCTCACATGACGATACTTACCACTAGTTTTATGTTGTCTTACATAAGCTCATCATAGAATTTTAAATAAAAGACGTGTTTCTGTGTGTTTTATGAAGATTTTTTTTCTATCTCTTAAAGTTACGAGTCAGAGAACGTATGAAAATTATATTTTTATTTATTATCTAAAGAGACGGGTTTCTTGAATTTAGTAAGTTTTTCTTTCACCAATAATTACATAAGGAGTGTTTAACGTAAGGACAGCTAAAATATGTTTCTATATAGTAGGCATTAACAGCTAATCATTCTACCAACGGTATTAAAGTGCGTTTCTTAAATACGATACGAAACTTAATGATAGGCATATAATTTATATGAAAGTGACTGAGAGTTTGCTCACTTAAAAACTTAACTCGTTTAATAGAATATTCTTTGGTTGAACTTAAAGAAGAGATAACACAGAATTTCTGGGCTAATGTAAGTAAAATAGTTAACTGGTGTACGGTACGTACAAAATTTTTGTCTATATCACGTACAAACAACTCCTTTACGTGGACAGCTAAAAAAGTCCTATTGTCAGCTATGATTGGTCTGCAATATTTATATTCGGCTTGTTAGGTACAGATTCTCTATAGTACTTACCACTAGGAACTTGACTAAGCTCATTGTGGCACTGTCCAGTGGAAGAGACTCGTTTAGTGTGACCAGCACACCGATCACTTAAGAGACAGGTTCCTGCAACACCCACGCGTGGCTTGAGACCCATCACACTATACAACAGGTAAAAAGCTATAAGGAAGCAGTAACAAGGGTAATATTACTCATACGTAACTTAATGTTTTGGTTGGTAAGACTCGAACGTGTTTAACGGCTATTAATAAATTTTAACCCTTATAAAAGTAGAGAAACAAACCATTGTTTTGCATGCGGCAGTTACCAAGTAAGTGTTAGCAACTCGTGGCGAAAAGCATTTCAAGCATTTATAAGACAAATTCGAATGAGTTGATACTAAGTAATTTAAAAGCTGGTGTTTTTGCATGAACCACGGTTTGTATTTTTCAAAGCTACTAAGACTAAGTTAAGATAAAGTTATAACTGATGAGGTTGTAATCGGTTCTATTCTTAGGTGTGTTCTTTTATTTCTATTTCTATATCTTCAAGTTTTATAAGTCCCAGTTTCTTTGAAATTAAAGTAAGGAAGTACATTATGCTCATATAATAATAAATTAGAAAACAATGACCTATAAGCATAGGGAAGAATTTTTAATGGTGGAACACACTACGTGGTTCATCAAAACATTAGTTTGTCTGTTTTCTTGGTTTTGAGTATCTAGTGATAGGTTTAATAGGTATAAAAGACGTCAAACAAAATTTTTATTTATTTAATCATTTTTATTTCGTGCTTTGCAAACCCCAATCACAAAACTTACAACACTGAACTAATTAGTTGACAATAACAGACAAACCGTCTAACAATCTAACAGTAAGTCCAATTTAACAGACTCACATGTAAATAATCGCTTATTCGGGTTTTATACTATTCAAACTGTTTGAAAATTTTGAGTAAGTTTTCAGAGGTGCTAATCATCTAACGTTAAAATATCCTTCTATAAAACCACTAAACAAACATCTAAATTGAAAACACTGCCTACAACACTGACTCATCTCTTGATTGTAAAGTCCCTTGAGCAATACTATTAAACAAAAAATAATTATACATTAAACTTGAAGTCCTTGAAAATTAGCTACATTAATAATTATATGTCTAGACATCACCATTAATAAATAATTATTTAAATCTGAATCAAAGTACAACCTAAATTTAATTTATTAACGACTTTGTATTTCTTTACCAGTTTAATGTTAACAGACTTTCCTGTCAACAAATTACTTTGGTTATTTTATTTTCTTTAACTTGTGGTATGCAGATGAGATAGCCTCTTGTTCTTTATTAACGCCTGCAACTTGGCATTGGGAGATTGTTTCTTTCAGGTAGATGGACTAGAGAATTTTTTATGGACTCTGCTCCATGAGATAAATTGGAAGTGTTATTAACAAGACCTCAGGTTTCTTCAGCATATTGATTTTCTTTTAATCCAAACTGATGACTGTTCTCTCGTAAACGTACTTTCAAAAACGAACATTGGTTTTTCTGTTTATTTCAGATTCATTGTCGTCAACTTTTTTCATTTCATTGGTTATTTTCTGTTGTATTTCAGATTCATTGTCGTCAGATTCTTTAATTCCATTGGTTATTTTCTGTTGAATTTCAGGTTCATTGTCGTCAAATTCTTTATTTCCATTGGTTATTTTCTGTTATATTTCAGGTTCATTGTCGTCAGATTTTTAATTTCCATTCTCTATTGTCACTGAAAGTTCAACCTTTGGTATATAAATTATTGGTTATAGAACACAGGATTGCTTGTTATAAACTTTTAAAATATTCGAAGCTAGTTTAACTTGACATTTGTGCTTCTGCATTGAGTTTATTTGCAATGTCAATTACCCTCACATAGAGTTGTGTATAATACCCCCCCACAGCAAGAGAGAATTACAATTTTCACCTTACTGAAGCTTTATGACCAGTTGCTTTGTACATCAGCCCATCTTTTTTATTTGTCTACGGTTTGTTTGTTTGTTTTGAATTTCGCGCAAAGCTACACGAGGGCTAGCCATCACTAGTTTCACAGTGCAAGACTAGCTAACTCATGGGCTACTCTTTCACCAACAAATAGTGGGATTGACCGTTACTAATTTAACAGTGTAAGACTAGCTAACTCATGGGCTACTCTTTCACCGACAAATAGTGGGATTGGCCGTTACTAATTTAACAGTGTAAGAGTAACCAACTCTTGGGCTACTCTTTTACCAACTAATAATGTGATTAACCGTCACATTATAATGCCCTCAGGGTTGAAAGGTTAACCATGTTTAGCGTGACGGGGATTCGAACCAGCGACCCTTGGGTTACGACTCGAATGCCTTAACCACCTGGCCATTTATCTATAGACAATTTTTGATTTTAGTTTTCATTCATTGATCCCAGTAGTGTAACTACGCAAAGCCAAGTGGGGAACTTGTCCCCAGATCAGCCCATAAGTGGTAGCGGAGCTAAATCTGATAACATAATTTGTGAAAATTTTCCTGTATATCTTAATTATCATTTACATACTCTACAGCTAATAACTCTTACCCATTCACTTGCGTTTATTTTTACTTTACTTCAAGCACAATTAAAATTACAGAATTGTTTTTCGCTTCATGATTATCTAATGAAGTGGAAAGAGAGTAGTTCGACAAACTTGTACCATAGGCAAACATATCTAGTTACGTCACTGCCTGTTCCATGTCGATAAACACGTTTCTTTAACCTGTTCCATGTCGATAAACAGAATTATTTAAATAATGCAGTTTTTTTTTCAATTTGAGCAAAAATAGCTCTCCTATTTTTAGGATAATGTCTTCTTTGTACTTTATATTATCGCTGGTTGATTCATCACAATCTTGGATACAAAGTTCATGTTTTCTCTCCTTCTAGCAGCTTTCTTTACCTTTCATCCATTTGGAAGAATTTGAATTCTAAAAGGCTTTTGTCTGCTATTTCTATCAAAATGCCCTTTACCTTGTAGCTGACATATCTTCTGTCATTCTGAGTAAACAGTTGTCGAATTAAATATTGAGTTATAATGTACTTCCGTCAGAACGAGTTGATGATTACACACCAACTGATCTGACGATCTTAGAATTCCTGAATACCACATTTAATTGTTAATCTGAAGTTTCAGATGATTAAATTTGCATCAACAACTTGACAACTTCCCTTAAAGATGTACATATACTTTTGCTATAGGCTGATTTAAACTAATTCAATAGAGCGTCTACAAAGTGATGGCGTGCCTATAAGTACATCAGTTCACATTAACCATCTGGATAAGACGGGAAGTGTTTCAACATTTTTAGCAAATTTTTCCTCACATTAATCCTACATCACCCTTTTGATGGTCTTCCAAATCTATTTCTTAAGGCGGACGTTATAATTGTTATGGTTCTCTGTTGTAGGTTGATATCATTAACTCTGGTTCTTTCTGTGATAGTTATGTTTCTCTGTTGTAAGATTGATATCATTAACTCTGGTTCTTTTACATGAATTACAAGATAAATAACTTTCTGTGATAGTTGTTATGGTTCTCTGTTGTAGATTGATATCATTAACTCTGGTTTTTTCTGTGATAGTTGTTATGGTTCTCTGTTGTAGGTTGATATCATTAACTCTGGTTTTTTCTGTGACAGTTGTTATGGTTTTCTGTTGTAGGTTGATATCATTAACGCTGGTTCTTTTACGTGAGTAACAAGATAAATATATATAGTTTATATGGTTTTCTGTTGTAAATCTGGTGTCATTATCGCTTGTTCTTTTACGGAAGAAGATCACAAATGAGGATAACACCGCAAAATAATATATTTTTTTTAATTTTTGCTGATTGTGACAGGTACCTGGTGGGTATGCACAAATATAGTATTGGTTTGGCTTCATCACGTAGGAATTATAAGAAATAGACAGTTAACTGTTTACCGGTAATAACGTATTTAATTGCATTTATGTTTCTAACACACCATTAAGTTCAGCATAATTAAAAGTGTTTTGCTTCTGATTTTCGTTTGTATTCAATGCCCGGTGAATCACGTTGCATTGTCCAACAGTGGTCAGCAAGCATTGACGGATTCCAGTTGCCCTGATATCGTTTTTCCATTGTAGCAAAACTGAATATTTCAACGATGAGCAAATGTGGATGTGATTTTCATGATCAGCAGCCAAAAATCTATACGAAACACTCAACAATGTTCAAGAAGCAAAAACACTGTTGTGCAGTGTAATTAAAACATTGTTGTGCAGTGTAAGTAAAACATTGTTGTGCAGTGTAAGTAAAACATTGTTGTGCAGTGTAATTAAAACATTTTAGTGCAGTGCAAGTAAAACATTGTTGTGCAGTGTAATTAGCTTCCTGCGATAGTTGTTACGGTTCTCTGTTATAAGTCTGATGTCATTGGTGCTGATTATCTTACTAATTAACAAGATAAACAGCTGTTTCTTAACGTTAACCCTTTTACTTTAGATATATATATATAAATATATATCTAATATATATATACAACTTTTTTGAACTGCGTCTCATACGCTTCTCACGATACCTTTTCACCATAAACAGTTTTTTGGACGATGATGCTGAACTGGGAAGGACTGGAAAACAGTCATGGCTACATAAAGGTCAAAACGGGAGTTGTACCACTTGTAGTTTTTCTACCCCACATTTCATAGTTAATAGTATCTCTTGTTGGGATGCAGAGAAACGAGTATTGGTTTAATTATTATTTTCAGTTCTGTTTTTAATATATTATAATTCCTTTTTAGCAGTTTTAATAACCTTTGCACTTTGTTTTTGTCTTTAAAATCTGTTTTTATATTTCCAATTGCTTCCCCTATATTGCCCTTCAACAAACTGATTTATGTTCATAATTCTTCTGTAAATTATTTGTAGCCTTCTTGTTATTGAATTCTCCGACTATTGTATCTTTCTTCTAATTTTCTGCCCCCTCTTTCTCTAATTTTCAAAAGGTTATTTGACTTTCTCGTTGACCCTTTCCTATATACTTTTCTGTTTCTTTCCACTGTTTGATAATTATCACAAAATTCCAATCGAGTACGTTTCATCTAAAATAATCATATTGCTGTCACGTGTGTGGTAGCAGTTTTTATCGTCTGCTGGGGTCTCTTGGAAAATTTGGTGAACATTTCACTCTACTTAATTATATTCATACACAAAATGTTTGGTTTTCTATTATTTCGGTTTTTACAGATTAGGTGATGTCTCCCTATAACTGTAAGAATACCATTGACACTTGTACTTTTACCCCGATTTTGCGCTCCCTAGTGGCACAGTAACATGTATGTGGACTTACATACAATGCTGGAAACTGGATTTCTATACCGTTGTGGGCAGAACACAAATAGTTAATCGTGTGTGGGTTCGTTCTTAATTTCAAATAAAACAAGCGTTTTTTTGCTGTTACGCGTTCCAACATTAATTCATTTTTTCTCGTGCTGCAGTTTTTATCAAAACTTTCACATTATGTCTTATATAGCGCCATTTTTTTTTCTCTTCGTGTTTAAAACCAATGTTAAAACTCGCACAACTATTCTCAAGTTTGAAGAAACATAAGGTGTGAGTTATAAAAGAAACCAACAAACATTCATACTGTTTCAGTTGTATTTCATATTTTTAAATGAGCCCTCACTTGGACACTTGCCGGGCCTGGAAGAAAGTGAATGCTGATGTTGTGTTTCATACCTTCAGAATTTTTCCGTTTCTGTAGGCTTTGAGTGAGCATAGCTTATAATAGTGATTTGTCAAGGTTTTGTAAGAAGCATAATTTATAATAGTGGTTTGTCAATAAATTTGTAACAGAATGCTCATGTTTTTCTTTAATTAAGAAAATAACATTTTATCTTAAAATAGTTTATAATATAAATCACTTAACTGCTTCCGTAAGAGTTTCCACAATCTTTTGCAGATTTAAATTACCTTGGTCTAGTGCTACACACTGCAGGATATTTTGTGTGTATTTGCTGACCTGGGATAGGTATTTATCTTGTGGCCCCCCAGTGGCTCAGCGGTATGTCTGCGGACTTACACGCTAAAATCCGGGTTTCGATACCCGTGGTGGGCAGAGCACAGATAGCCCATTGTGTAGCTTTGTGCTTAATTCAAAACAACAACAACAACAAAATTTATCTTGTGCTTGTTTAATGTCTTTTGAAGGTGCTTAGAATAAACATGGTCCGGTAATGATTAATGGTGTTATGGCCACATATGGCCCGGCATGGCCAAGCGCGATAAGGCGTGCGACTCGTAATCTGAGGGTCGCGGGTTCGCATCCGCGTCGCGCCAAACACGCTCGCCCTTTCAGCCGTGGGAGCGTTATAATGTTACGGTCGATCCCACTATTCGTTGGTAAAAGAGTAGTCCAAGAGTTCTCGGTAGGTGGTGATGACTAGCTGCCTTCCCTCTCGTCTTACACTGCTAAATTAGGAACGGCTAACACAGATAGCCCTCGAGTAGCTTTGTGCGATATTCAAAAACACACACACAAAAAAAACTTTATGGACACCTATTTTAAAATTATCGACTCCGAACTAAATATGCAGATGTCTGGGGCTACGATGATACGTTCCTTTATTTTTAATGGATGCAAAATAGTGACGCTCCTAGTCTCACCTTTGACCTTATCCCGAGGTGAGAAGGGATGAGCACTACATATCAAACTCCACACCTTGGTTATAGGCGTCAGCTGATTGTACAGCTTAGTAAGATAGAACAAACTGTTCAGTAAATTATAACCACTATGTGCTTCACACGTAAGCATAAAGTCAACAAATTCAGTTGACGCCAGCTACCCCTGGTGTAGAGTCGAACAATTATACTTTTTTATGCTAAGAGGTTTAAAATAAATACATCAAAATGAAAATGTTTGTTTGTTTTGAAAATTTCGCGCAAAGCTACACGAGGGCTATCTGCGCTAGCCACCTTTACTTTAGCAGAATAAAACTAGAGGGAAGGCAGCCAGTCATCACCACCCACCGCCAACTCTTAGGCTACTCTTTTACCAACGAGTAATGGGATTGAACGTCACATTATAACGCTCCCATAGGTGAAAGAGCGAGCATGTTTGGTGTGACGGGCATTTGAATCCGCGACCCTCAGATTACGAGTCGAGTGTCCCAAACCACCTAGCTATGCCGGTCCAATCTCCAAGATTAGTCGCTATTATGTTATAGAGTACACAAAGAGAAAATGTTACGTGGATTTTTATATCACGTTAATTAAAGTTTGATTGTAATTAAATTGCTTGTACAGTTTTCTTTATGTTTACAGTCCTAGGTTTTAGGACTAAATCAACTAATTATGTGGGCCTGGCATGGCCAAGCGTGTTAAGGCTTGCGATTCGTAATCTGAGGGTCGCGGGTTCGCATCCCCGTCGCGCCAAACATGCTCGCCCTCTCAGCCGTGGGGGCGTTATAATGTGACGGTCAATTCCACTATTCGTTGGTAAAAGAGTAGCCCAAGAGTTGGCGGTGGGTGGTGATGACTAGCTTCCTTCCCTGTAGTCATACACTGCTATATTAGGGACGGCTAGCACATATAGCCATCAAGTAGCTTTGTGCAAAATTCAAAAACAAACAAACAAAACTAATTATGTTCCCTCTGGTAAGTTTCGGGTATTTTCAAAACTCTATGTAATTCAAGCTCATTAAAATCTGTGGACGCTTTAATTCCAGGTTCGTTCATCACATTAGTGAAACCAAGTAAAGTATTTTTCGTTTCTAGAAAGTCTCACAAAGAACGACATTATGATAATTTATTTCTTAAGTGTCAAGGCCTCGAAACCAGTTGGGGAGCATTAGATTATTGACCATCATTAGTGATTATTGGGAAAATTCATTTACTAACGCCTCTCTTCTACCCAGGTAGCCGTCTATAATTTAACAACAAATAGTGGAATTGACTGTATGTTATAACGTCCTCAAGTCTGGAAGGGCACATTCAATGACGAGAATTCGAACCATTGACCTATATTTTGCGAGTGGAGTACTTTAACAACCAGTTAATGAATGCTGATCTGTGGTTATGAAACGGTTTCCTTAAAGACAAGATAAATGAACGAAGAAACCACAAGACTTTGAAAATATATTCGTGTTAGAAATGTATTTGTTTCACGTTTTTTTGTCTCAATTTCAAACAGAAAGATGGCTTGAGTTTGGACTTGGCACACCTTTCTGCACGGTTATATAATGATATATCGGTATGCAAGTTTTCAGCTAGTTTTAATGTTCGAATTTTGTTCAGTTGCGTTACCGGTATAAGATAAATATTAAAGCAACGGTTTTCCTGGCTTTAAGTGCATGATTGGTTACTTTCTTTTGAGAGTATCCAATTTCAAGCTTCACTGGAACAGTTGTTTTATTAAGAGATACCCATTTAACTTACGAACAGGATGAAGGTTTGGCCATTTTGTGGGATAATACATTTATTCCTGTACAACGTTTCATCTTTGACAGTGAAACATGAGCACTTACAACATTTAAAGCACTGCTGGAAACAAAACATTGAACAGAAATAAATACATTACGTCTCGTTTTTTTCACTTAATCTCTTCTAATAAATGTCGTCATGTTGGATAACAACTAACAACGTTATATTTTTATTGTATATAACTATTCATAATCGAAGAAATGACAATTTTTCTGTAAATGCATGAGAAAGCAACTGAATCTGCTGTTTGTTGATAGACATGAGATACAACTGTAATCTGAGCTGTTTGTTGTCTTGCTATCCTATATGAGATACAACTGTCATCTGAGCTGTTTGTTGTCTTGCTATCTATATGAGATACAACTGTCATCTGAGCTGTTTGTTGTCTTGCTATCTATATGAGATACAACTGTCATCTGAGCTGTTTGTTGTCTTGCTATTCTATATGAGATACAACTGTCATCTGAGCTGTTTGTTGTCTTGCTATCCTATATGAGATACAACTGTCATCTGAGCTGTTTGTTGTCTTGCTATCTATATGAGATACAACTGTCATCTGAGCTGTTTGTTGTCTTGCTTCCTATATGAGATACAACTGTCATCTGAGCTGTTTGTTGTCTTGCTATCCTATATGAGATACAACTGTCATCTGAGCTGTTTGTTGTCTTGCTATTCTATATGAGATACAACTGTCATCTGAGCTGTTTGTTGTCTTGCTATTCTATATGAGATACAACTGTCATCTGAGCTGTTTGTTGTCTTGCTATTCTATATGAGATACAACTGTCATCTGAGCTGTTTGTTGTCTTGCTATCCTATATGAGATATCTATTAGATTTTGTTGAAAGTTGAAAGATAAAGTTAGTCCCACACTTAGTTTGTATGTTCAAACTTACATTATCTTAGGAATAAAGCTAATAATGTTATTTTTAGTGCTTGTTTCAGTAGTGGGGCTGTTATGTGGTATGCACGAAAACGAATTATCCCATGGTTAACAAATGTAGTTTATTAAGTAAACGGATTAGTAGCTTGGTTTTGTACAATTTGCTTTGGTGTTTTCGGTTATTGTGTTGGCGAATATAAATTCATAATCAATCAACCAAGGCCACACACATCTCCCTCCTTTTTAGCATTACCACATATTCCACACTCCAAAAACTATTCCTCCAAAAGTTATATTTTGCCGTAACTTAAAGTTAGATAGTTGTGCTGAAGCCAGCATATAAACAGGACAATTCAACTGTTACTTTTATGGAATTATCCTCTGTAGACAATGCTGTTGTTCTCAAACTTTTGTCATATTTTACTGTTTATCTCTGCATGTATACGATTATTTTATTATCAGATGTGTTTATTCCTTAATCCATATACTCACACGTTATAGATATATGAATTAGCACCTCCCCCCCTCCTCTTATGGGGACTCAGCAGTAAGTCATGCGATTGTTTTACCTACATTTCTTGCAAAACTATTATACTTACAGATTTAATTTCATATCGTTTGCTTTTAAAATTTTTCTGGGGGGGGGGGGATAACACCAGACGCCCGTTGTTTTGGCATGCTGTACATACTGATTCCGTTTCGTAAAATGTGTCGACTTTTTTTATCTCACATATTAGACACCTCCCAAAAGAAGCATTCTGCATACTGGCTCTGAAATTGCACGTGCTATATCTTCGCCTGTACTTATTATGACAGATATGTATTTCGATAGCCTTGAGCACAACGTGTACGGGCGTATTTGTTAAGCCTAAATGAATACCTTCGAATGAATACGTTACTTTTTTCCTTTAACGCGCTTATATTTACTCAATCATTTCCTCATCTCTCATTTTAATGTGTAATTACGTTTTGTTAGCTCTCAGTGGTCTACGTATTTCAATAGCCCGTACTCTAATGTGTGCTACACATTTTAGCTCTTGCTCTAATGTTGGATGGAGGTCACATAATGGACAACAAATGTTCTTCACTCTACCTCCTGCAAGAACAAATTAACTAACCGATTCATTTAATTTTGCCAACTACCTCTAACATTTTATCTTCGTGATTACAACTGATGTTTAATTATACCTTAGGTTTACTTCCACTCGTCTTTAGTTTTGGTATCTTCTTGGAAATAAAAGTTATCGTTACATGTACCTTTATTCACTGTATATTAGTATGTGAGTGGACAAATGGACGTCACGGTCATCAGCGATTACTCCGGGGTTGTTTATATAGCTCGCGTCACAGCATTATGTAGCCTGAACGCAATGATTCTATCCTTAAATGTATACCTTTTATCCCTCCCTCCGTCCCTCTCTCTCTACATACACACACACACACACACACACACACACACACACATTCTTGCAATAGTTAAACCATATTCTCAATAGCCCCGCTGTGTTCCAAAAAATAAAAAAAATGTAAACACGAAACTTAAAAAAGAAAGCGAACACGATTCACAGATCTCTGTTGTTTGTTGAGTAACGTGTGTTGTTTGCTCTAGAGAAAACAACTAGGTAGGTGTTAGTGAAAATGAGTGCTGATAGTGTGTTTGTGAAACGTGTACATGAACTATTCACTAAGTTGTGTGTTTTTCATTTCCAAAAGCACACCTTTCTTGGATTCAAAAATCAATTTTGATCTATCTTTTATATCGCACAAGTCACTGCCCAAGAAGCTTTTTGTGTAAAATCAGAACTTATCAGGTGGGCTGGATGAGACAAAAATTTCTAAGAAACTGCATATTCACAACACGTCTCTGAATTTGAATTCGAAATACACAGATTAATAAAAATAAACTATTGCAGTTCACGTGATTTTCATCTTAAATCTTAGGCCTATTTACAAACATGGAATATAAAATAAGTGTAATTGTCGTGTGTATTATCAGTTACTGTTCTTTGGTCAGTTTTAAAATAAATCCTGAGCACATCGTTGATAACATGATAAAATATAAGTTCTGGAAGTTGTATACTCCATTTTGCAGCACAAGTATCTTTTAAAAAATACAAGATAAATCGTTAATATTGTTTATAGTCAATCAGCAATGTCAACATAACACGATATTGATAACAACGCATAAAGAGAGGCGTTTCTAAATGTAGTCCATATCACTTTGGCAGAAACAGTAAGGTTGTTTTTAAATTCAAAACAAAATAGAGCATCTAGACGTAACTTCGTAAAAAGAACACTAGAGTATAACAGATAATTGAGTAGATAGTGCTTTACAGATTTTCCAACAGAGGGCCGATTGGAAGAAAAATCATAAGTAATATTTATTTCAAAGTTCTTATTTTCTAAAGTGTAACGTTTAGCATAAAATAAGAAAGATGGTTGGTATTGTATAATCTTTATAAGTTGGTATACAAGCATATTATATATATATATTTCAAGACTTGTAGTAGTTCATATACTTAATATCAAATTGTAGTTGAATCGAGCGTATCCGACTTTTAATTCTGTTGTTTGTCAATGGCTACTGTTGCTACAGGTAGTTTAAACCAGTGAAATATTGCCTGCTACAAATTACTAACGTGAACAGGTAAGGCTTGTTAAGAATTTCGTGCTAAAGCTACACGAGGGCTATCCGAGCTAGGCGTCCCTGCTTTAGCAGTGAAAAATTACCGCCAACTCTTGAGCCACTCTTTTACTAATGAGCAGTACGATATATGGTATAACTAACGCTCCTACGGCTGAATGGGCAAGCATGTTTGATGAAACGTGGATTTGAACCCGCAACTCTCAGTCTTGGCCACGCCGGTCTTCGAGAAAGGTAGATCCCTTCGGTTTCAAGAAACTACTTCGTTCATCCAAAACTAGACATAACTGGGAAAATATCTGAAAACAAAGTGTTTCAGTGTCCAACATTCTAGCTACGATCCAAAATTTTATCTCATATGCTTGATGGTGATAAGTGTATTAACTTCAGATGCGAGGTTCAGAAAATATTTATAAAAGTTATATCCTTTATTACCAGTATACTTTTATGCTTCACCGATACATAAAAAGAACTTTAAAAATAATGATGAATCATTAGAGTTACATATATTAACGTGACGTCAAAAGGTGATAACGAAAGAGAGGTACTATTCATAAAAAAAACCCAGCATTTCTCAACCTTTTCTACACCAGACATCGTGTCGCTGCTTCCCTAAATGTTGCGGACCAATGAAATGAAATAAGGAAAAGCTACCACGTTAAAACACGAAGTTAACTTCTGGAAACACTATCGTTCAATTCTAAGTGCTGAAAACTGATTTTTAACTATACAAAAAAAAAAAGGGGGCTGAAACAACGATACTGTATTTACAGGCCCTAAATATCTAAACATAGGTAGAAAGATATAATTACATAATTTGTCTAGGCTACTGTACAAGTCATTATTTTCTAAAGAGAGTAGAGACATTATTAGGGTTAAGGATTTTTTTTGAGGGGGGCTGTTTGGGGCTATTGTTTTTCCACAAGCATGTTGAAAAGTAGCGGAAAACTATGGCTGAATTTGTAATACATTTATACATCCATATACTTTTCAAGCATTTAGTTTTTTAAAAAAATGTTTTAATTTCACGTGCAATTTCAAAACCTTACATATGCGCAAAGAACAAAAAACTGCCTACATTGTATAACTTCAAAATATATTTTATTGGCACATAATTAATAATGTATGATTAATGTTAGCATTTATTTTGCTTTTCTATTTCAGTTACTTGTAAATCTATATTGGTGAACAAAGTTCCCATTTTACAAAGATATAAACTGAAATGGTGGGATTGTATTACTTGGAGAGAAATCTAAAATTTGTTTTCTCTGAAACAGACATTTGATTGAAGTGTTTAAGGGTATTAACAATATAGATACAAACTTCGCACGTGTTCAGCAGTGAAAACAGTAGGGTAATGGGTCAAATTAGAATTTTGGCAGGGTAGAAGTCCTCTGCAGTTTACAAAAAGGTTGGTTGATTTATGGAAAGAGCTATTGTCAAGAATGAGGGAGAAACAAAATTTAAGAGTTCAAGAAGAACACTGGATGAATACATACAGAGTTAGAGGTGGTTAAAGTTCAGAAAACATCCTTGATGGGCTAACAAGTTCCTCTTTGTCACTTTAAACCTTGTGAATTATAGCAAACTTTTTATAAATTCTAAGTTGTTAAGCTAGTCAGTTTTATACAACTTGTTTTAAGATAATTTTTTTTTTTATTGTAAATGTTCTAAAAGCACCAACAAGCTACAGATGGCTTTTTCTTGTTGGCAGAATGTCTACAACAATCTAGGTTGCTGTAACATATTACTTTGTGGATAATTTCTTAAAAACATTCTGTTACTTCACAAGTAATTTTCTTCAAAGTCAACTTGTTCCAAAATTTAGACCATTGGATAAGTTTTATTTTTGAAAAGGTAAACGTATCATTTTCTATATTTTTCATGTTTGAAATTCTAGATAATAAAAATCCAGAGTATGATGGCTGATACGAGTATTAACACTTATTATCAAATCAGAGAACAATGTTTCGACCTTCTAAAGTCATCTTATGTTCTTTGCTTTTAGTAAAAATGTTGATACCCATACCAGCTGTCCCGAGATACAGTTTTACTTCAAGCGTGTTTCTCGTCATCACAAGCTTGCATCTAATAAGGCTACATTATCTAGGTCATAACCAGGTTCTGTAGCCTAAAGCAATAAGAACAGAATAAGCTGTTATATCAAGTTAATACATTTTTGCTGCTGGAATGTATTTTGTCAAAAGAACTGCCATAAATTCAAAATATCTGATAATAAACAATGACATTTATTGTTCCTTTTATTTACAGTTACTGTACTTTAGAAAAAATCATTATACAGTAAAAATCATAACATTTGACCCTTTTACAACAAGATAAAATATATTACAAAAAGGAAACTAGTTTTATTCACTAAAAGATACAACAAATTAAACTACAAGTAATCTTGAAGTTTTACCTTACCCTGTATATTAAGACTTTCTAATAACCAAAACCTACAGAACATTTATCCTAACTAGATGTCAAATATACCCAGTTTTTGCAAATACATCTGTAAGGTTGATATTAAATGGTTGTAATAAGACAAGATCTTTAATAACAAGAAAGATTCTAGGAAGTACCAAAAACAGTTACATCTACTGTCTTTGTTTACTATCTTACACTGAAATTCCTTAAACATATCAACAGTAAATAAAATATGGAAAAGAATATTAAACAGGCTGATAGTCATCAGTAAAGATAAGATTACTCTAGCATGTTTCGTTTTACTTGTTTCTGTCCTTACTATTGGGACATAACATTACAAAACAAATTAAAAAGATCTTTTAAAAACAAAGATATACCTATGTAATCATATAGTTTTAAGTTAAGGAAAACCCCATGCGTGCTTATAATATTTTTCTGTACACCGATTTAAAACCATGGTTTTTGTTTCTCAAAGTAATGAAGTTGACCCACAATGTACCTATTTTCCACACACTAACTTCACAATTTATAAAATTGTTTTAAAATAAAGCCTTATCAGCATTCAGCTACTATTGCAATCATGTTCTTACTACATCTGTTTCTGAATACAAAACTTGTGATAAAATGTTTATAAATAAAAATTTAAGTTTGTAAAGCATCTCATAATGATTTATTTTTCCAAGATTAAAAATACTTCAGTGCACTTGTATACCATGAGAAGCTTCATAACATATTCCATCTTACTGGACTTCCTTTCAGTTGAAAATCAGGCAGTTCGAGAATCAAATTCAGATTTAAACTAAAAGTAAGAGTTTTGCTTTTTTAAAATTTTTTACAGCTATAAAACGTTAAGAAACTTATCACATTGGAAACAAATTACAGTGCAAATTGTATGTTAAACTGCATAAGCTCATAACTGTACACATTTACTGACTGTAACTTACTCTCAATTTTAAAACCAAGTGAAGGATACGTAATTGTAGTCTGAAGATAATTTATTATAAATAAGTGAAAATTTACAAATTATGCCCTTCAACGCTGAATTAATATGACATAATTGCAAACTTAATACTAGTTTAATATGAGATCAGTAATGCTTAACTGATAAAACATGAAAGTATAACTACTTAGCCTTTTAACTGGAAAACTTCGTACAACTTACATGGCACACAAAACAAAATTATTACACATGTACACCTGCACATTTTGACTATAACAATCCATAATATTCAATCAGTTGCATCTAAAACTACAAAGCACCATTTTCAATTAATCATTCTACTTTTACTGTGACAGTTGCTAAACCTAAATCAGCAAATATTGAATCATGTGATTAAACCTACAGCGATGAGTCAGGTGTAACATTTACAGATGAGCTCATCAGAACTCAAACATTAGTATTCTAACCACAGACCCATAACAGTCAAATTTACAGATGTTGTCCTCTTCCTGTGTGTTTAAATACTACTATATTTTCAATATTTATACAAATATATTTTTTTGCATTTGCGTGGACTAACAACTACTTACAATTTACTGATAATTTCTACATGAAAGGAATATACATTAATGGTTGAAGTCTATTTTGTACTTGTACTTACAAAAATACTGACGTAGTTTTAGTTTATGAGATAACCTACACACTAAACTGTTACATGCTGTTCATAGTTTGGGTAAAGAAAGTGGTTTGGATGACAAACAAAAATGATGTTGCAGGTACATCAAATGTGATTAAATACGTTAGATTTCGGTAAACAAAAATTTAACAGTTTGAAGTTATTTCTAAATAATTTTTTAAGCCCATATCTACACGTGTTACATGTGTAAAACATGCAGCTACACATAAGATCAAGAAAAATAAAGATATTTTTACACAAAATAGAAAGTAACTTTATTAATACAACTTAAATTTAATAGGAAAATCAATATATTAGACATCATAATATCACTTAACCCTTTAATACAAACATAAAGAAAGAAATGGAGAACAGGCTAAGTTTACATACCGAAGATAAACAGCCTTATCCAAGTGTATCTTTTATATCTCAGTTTAATACCACCATGAACTGGTTATAATATTCAAACTGAATTATCAGTTCTGTATCTGTAGACATGGGTGTTTCAAGCCTGAAGTGTAAGCAAAAGTTCTGCAACTTTATCTTCTCAATCAGTTTTATTCTTAGGTCCATGGCAGATGTAAATGCTGATGTTTTATTAACATTAATACACATTCAAGGTGTTTTCCACAGTTCATGGAAATCAAATTTTCTAGTATTTTCATGTTCCCTTACCAGTACTCGACAGTACAGTCAAAACTGGATAAATGTAATTTCTTATTTAAAACACACACAATATTGGTGATTATACAAGTTTACCAGCTGATTGACTTAACAGAAATAATCTATTCAGGCTTCTGTGGGAGAAACATGCATTTGAAAAGCATCAAATACTCACATTGTGTGTTTTTACAAGAACTGGACAATTAGTGGTATTTTCTAACCAATTAATAGTTTCATTGCATTTGATTAATGAATTAGCGTAATCTTCTTAAAACCATAACGCACACAAACAAAAGATTTACAGCAGTTGCAACCCCTATAGTCAGCAGTGTGAAACAAATGAAATAAAAAGATGGCTCTACATGCTGCTGTCTTCATGTAGTCAAAGGTTCAAGAAAGAAAAAATGGAGTTAATGCTGACAGACTGTTGCATTCTCTATCTCTCTTTGAAAGACAAAAAAAAAACAAAAAAACTTGTGGTCTCAGGTGCTACCCTCTCCCTAGTTAGCAGTTCAAGAAAAGTGACAGTGGCTGGTTTGTTTTGTTTTGAATTTTGCATAGCTATTTGTGGGCTATCTGTGCTAACCGTCCCTAATTTAGCAGTGTAAAACTAGAGGGGAATCAATTAGTTATTACCACCCATTGCCAACTCTTAGGACACTCTTTTACCAATGAATAGTGTGACTGACCATCACATTATAACACCCCCACAGCTGAAAGGGCAAACATGTTTAGTGTGACGGGGATTAAAACCAGAGACCCTTGAATTACGAGTCGAGTGCCTTAACCATCTGGCCATGTAGAGCCTGTGTGTAACAGTGGCACACAGTCTTAATAACTCAGCCATAAAAAAGAGAGAATAAGAAAGTCTGGTGACAACAGAAACTGAACCCGAGATGTTCAAATTACACAATAGTAAACATTTTGATTGCCTGTAAAACTGAAATAACCAAATGCAAAAAAAAACAAACAAACTGGAAATCATAATTTTGATTACTTTTGTGATAATCTATATACATACATCCAAATTTAACCAGACCAACTGTATAAATAATTGAAACTATTGTAATTAGGAACACTGCATTCAATTAATCAGTTAGTTTACACCATGTTAAGTAATATAAATCACTAGTCAGATAACACAGGCCTACAAATTTAAACCTCATTAAAGTTCTGAATTTAATGATAGATTTTTCGTAATTCATCTGTGTAGATTTCACAAACATTACTTGTTGTCTACCATGTTATGATTTTTAACTGCAATGGAAAACTTTCACTTAGATCAAATTATTATATTTACCACAATGAATGTTTTTTTTATTGTCACGTTTGGTTTCATGTCATGATTAGTGTAGATTGTAGAGGAATCTATAGCTAATGATTGTTAACCTTTTAAGCATAACAATGTGACCTGATTTCAATGAAAATGATTCACTTATATAAAAAAGTGCACATAACATTTTGGGAAAAATCTGTATGCGATGAATAAAACTGGATATCTGTATGTGATGAACAAAACTGGATATTTTCAGATTCAACGTACAAGAATTACTGTAAAAAATGTAAAAATTTCAAAATAAATCATCAGAAGTCTGTTTAATTGATTAATAAATTAAACTGTCCAGCTATAGTGTTTATATTATGAAAGTTGATACAGTAAAGTAACTGTACATTTTTCACTCTGATATAAAAAAATTGTATCCACAATAAAAAATAGTACATCTTCATTTCGGGTAATTATCAAAGTACTTCATAACTTGTATAAAATCACTTGCACAAAATGTACAGAAATTACTGAATGTAAAACATTTTTACGTATAGCAGCCCTGCATTAGAATCAGTAGGTTTTAAAACACTCATTTAATGTGACAAACAATAACAATTACAATAAACTTCAAATTTGTATACAAGTTGAACACTCAAACTTGGATCTGAGGGGGGTAAGAAGCATTAATACATCTCTTTCAAAAACTGGAAAGTGAATGAGTTTGATTGCCTAGTACCAAGCATGCGACTACTTGAATTACAGTTAAAAGATTATGCATTAATGACAAGTTTGTAAAGAACAGAAAATGTAAACAAACTACATATTTTGAAAATGAGGAAATTCCAACTGTGACAAAAGCATTAGAAAATATATTAACTCGTTTCACTGCAAACATCTGTTTACCACAAGTTTCAGTGGACCTGAAATCAAATGAAACATAACATGAAATTGCCTTTAACATCACTTGCACGTAATTTGTGTTTAGTGTTCATGGAGTTACGCTTTTGAACAGACAAATCTGAATTACTTTCAGAAAAAATAACACAGGATATAATACAAGCCACCAACAACTTAAACTATCAAGAGAATAACTGCCATTAGAAATTTTCTGCACACTATACTTGTATTGACACAGTTGCTACTACAGTAAATATATCAACCTTATAGCATTAAGTAAATGGTACCCTGTGGAAAAATATATACTGGACTACCATTCTGGAAACTTCATGAAAATGGTATTTATATAAGGTCTGAGTAAACACATGATGTCTTAAGGCTATTATAGGTACAGAAGATCTTAAAATTATACATCTTTTCAGGGTCACAGTAGGGTATTTTAAAACATGTTTGCAATTCAGAAGTGTATAAGGCAAAATCATGGCTCTTTCAGAAATTTCCAATACAGTAACATCAGATGTAGATATGACTATCAGATATAGGTTATTTGGTTACACAGATTGGTCAGTTCACTAACTCTATTGAAACAAAATGTTTCAAACGTTCCAGGTACTGACCGTACAGTTCTACATCATTATGACCTGCACCCTCTACCCACAGAGGCTCCACTGCTCGGGGGCATCGTTCATACATCGCAAGACCGTGAGAAAACTCTATCACTTCATCTTCTGTTCCATGGATTACAAGCACTGGAGAAGTCACTTTGTGAATCTTTTCAATACTGAAAACAAGAAAATGTTACAATTTTTGTGAGAATAAAACTTTCAGATGAACAAACTTACTATTTCCCAAATATTCAAGTGAATGAAGATGTTGCATAGAGTATGGCAAGACAGAAAACATATTTTTGATGCCATGAAAGTGGCTTAAAAAACAACAGATGTTATATATTTATATATCCATTACCATTCACATTTTTTCTTGTCTGTCAGTTTTTTTTTGGAAGCCTCATCTGGCTAGAAGTCAGTAAATTTGTAAGTGACAAATTCAAATACATTGTTAGTTTAGGAAGCTGAAAACAAATGATAAACAATTTTATCACAAACTACAGAAAATAAGCACCTAGGATACATCTTTAGAGATTATTTTACACAAAGAATTTAGTGCAAGAGCATGAACAATACATGTATAGAAGTGTAAAGATGTTTTATAACAGTTGTATCAACCATGCAACACTTCCAAAATATAACTTACTATTCTGTAAACTTTATGTTAAATAACAATTCTGACAACTAACCAAAACCTTATAGAGAGGGCACAGAAAAAATCTGACAAGGGGTTTTTATCTGTTGACAAGGGTTTTTTATCTGTTGTCTTTATTAATGAACAAGATTTGAATAACAATTATGCTAATTATTTACTTTAAAAGAAAAATCTAACAACATCAACATTCTCCATGTGATTTCAGAATTAAGAGTGAAATACCCTTGAATGTTAAATTCTGGGGTGAAACTTTGAAACCTGAGGACAAAATTATTAATGATAAAATAAGTGATTCCATCCCCTCAAATAGACTAATACTATAATATACTCTTAAATATTCACCCTGAAACTGGTAAAACTCGCCAGTTCATGCCACTGAGTGTGTGTCATAATTATGTAATAATTACAAATGTGAATAGGTATCCTTTAGTCTAACAACCTGTCTCATTCTTGATTTGCATTTTAAGACATGTAACAACTCATGGGAGATCAACTTCCTCACCAATGAGCTGCTCTGGATTAGAGCCTGAATGCTGGACTAATCAGACACTGGACCCATTTCCTTCCCTTCACCTCAAAATCATGCTGTTTGTCAACGTCTATTGGAGGAGGTGCAGGATCTCCTTCATCAACATGTTATTAAACCTGTTACCCATAATTCACCAAGGTATTATTTCCACCTCTTCATTGTTCCCAAGAAAACCAGGCACAAGAGGCCTGTCAACAATTTCTTCCACCTCAATTGTTTTGTTCATCACCTATTTCACTGTAGAGTCCTATCCACCCTTCAGCTCGCCAGCAACCACGATAACTGGATGACCGAAATCTCTGCACGCACAGGAAACAACATATCCACAAGTTTACTTACTGTAAACTTAGTTCAAGCCAAGTTGTAATGTGTAATCTAACATCTTTCTCCAAATGAAGAATGTTTGATATTGTATGATATATTCTAGGTACCAGTCTCAGTTAATTAAAACATACCTGCTGAAAAATATATACTAGGTATTTACATTATAAATTTCTAGCTTTTGTTAAGATGAATAAATTAAGCTCCTAGTAAGAACTGTTGATTAGGGTTTAGTTTTCATAGTGATTTTTATGTGAACTGATTATTTAATTAACTTCCTTATATTGTCACTATAACCACTTTGTAGGTAAGATCTAGTAATTGAAAATAAATGTTGCTCTGTAGTAGAAAATGAAACTCGCCTTCCTGTGAGAAGATTCAAGAACAATATGAAAAACTCCTGAAACCTATACATACTCCACTTACTCGCACTCATGACTCCCAAAATGCAGGAAGTGACGTAATTTGTGACATCACTATTGTATTTTCCACTATTTATATAAAAAGCAATAAACTTAAAACCTTGTTCATACTTTGACTGAACAACATTTTCAAAGACAGAGAGCTGTGAACTAAAGTTATCTTTCTCACTCGTTACTAACCGAATGAGAGGTGCAACCAAAGCAGGTCTTCTGAACTGGGTGAGTGCACGTCAAGTCAAAAAATCAAGCATTATCATTATAATACGTTTCAGAAAGATTGGTTCATGTTAGGGACATAAACCTAATAACCTTCCTGTGTACTTGTTTGAAATAACATGAGAACACTGGATATATTCTTAGAACCAGACGTATCACATTGTTTTCTCGTTTCTAAAACTAGAAAGTTCTGACTTTAACAAATCCTATCTAGAATAAAAACCCATTACATTTCAAAAGGTTAAAGTCTGCGTCATGAAGTATGTTGGTAGGACATAGGCCAAAATGTTTACCAATTTAAGTCATAGCTTTATTCAACTAAGACACCATATTGTAACATAGTAACACTTAATTTTTCATTGTTAATTTGATGCTAACTTATTAGATTATTGTTGGAAACAATACCATTACTTTTCTGACATTGGTTCCCAATATGAATGCTTGAGTACATTGGAAGACCACAAGAAACCTTATGGTAGAATATTTATCTCATAATATTCTTAATTGACTTATTTTATCTATTATTAATCTTCCTTTTATACACTCTTGCACAAAAGAATATTTTTTCAGTTTTCATTAATAGTGAAAAACACACATACTGTGGCCTCCTAATAGACCTATGAGGATATACCTTAAATTCTTGACTATATTTTGAAAAAAAAGTGTTTGACACTATATGAAGTTGCAAGAAAACAGAACCTAGAAAAAGTAAGTGTTCAAAAATAGAAAGTGACCGATTACTTAAGTTGTATTTACATCGGATACCAAAAGTTATACTGATTTAGTGTTTTATGGCACAAAGCAGCTAGGCTATCTGTGGGGAATAGTCTACATTCCATCCTGAATAATCCTCTTCATAACACAACAAAAACAAGCTGCTAAGACATAGTGATATGTCAAGTCTCATACGAAATTGACACCCTCTGAAGTAAATGGAAGAAGCTTGTCTAATGAGCCTAACAAGTCCAACCAATAAGGGTGATGAGGAAGAAGTAACTTGACACAGAGAGGTCCATGAAAGAAGTAAATGGAAACCATGAAAAGGAAGCCACACAGCACCACAGATCATGCACAGGACACAATATTGATCCAAGTTGAAAGAAATGTGGGAAATGAACATGAGCGTAACTACAAAAACTCTCATGGGTTGCTGGTTGCTGTCTTGAGGAAGGAAAAATCCATGTATAGCACAATATAAGTACTATAATAAAGAGTGTAGGAAACACCTATCACGAAAAGGTCAAGTGCTGACAGCAACTTCAACCCAGGAGGAGAAGGAAACAGGTTTTCATGGGAAAATGATGAAAAATGATCATAAAGCCAAAGATTCAAAGGAAGATTAGGAAAGAGAAAAAGGATGTCACAGATCCCAAATGATAAGGACTTCAAAGGACTAGAACAGGAAGAAAATGGTAGAAGAGATAAGACCTGGCCAGAATCTGGTAAAATGATGCATGTTCAACATAAAAGCTACTGAAAGATCGTGATCAAACAGCAGAACTGTGAAGACAAAGGGTGTGAGGGGCAAAAAACATGACAGATCAAAGATGAAAAGTCATCCAACACCATGGTCAACTATCAATGTGGAAGGCCAGAACAAAATGGAAAGGAGAGAAACAACACACAGTAATGCACTATGTCTCCTAGCAAGGAACCAAACAAAAGCCATGTGTGATGCTGGAAAGTGAGAACATCCAAGGTTGATAAAGGAGAGAAGGGCATAGTGATGAGAAACTAAAACAGATGACAACAGTAGAGGCCTCAGGAGAGGAAAAAATAATGAAACAGCTAAAATGGAGCTGTCAAGAGAACACCAAGTGGTGTGAATGAGAGAGATTACTTGTGGGAGAAGATTTATAGGTGGAAAGGCCCTACCATTCTTACAGAAAGCATCTTTCCCTGAAAGTTGAGGATGAGAAACCAGAGACCAGATCAGAAGAACTGCAGCTTGTTGTTCAGAGGGGTAGCAAATACAACTGTGTGTTTGGCATCTGGACAAGAGAATTACAGCAAGAAAATTTAAGGGCCTGGAGGCAACACAACAGGAATCATCATGGACTTTATAACATATCCTCATCAAGATTCAAAGTACCAGGAATATGGAAAGCCAAGAGCTGTATTTGAAGTATGCAAGCCGAGAACAGGAGCTCCAAAGTATAAAAAACAAAAGAATCTGAATTTGGAACCTCTGCTTGGTGATGTACAAGATTACTGCAAAGTTGTTAAAATGCACCACAACCACTCCCCCCCTTAGAAATTGGAGTAAATGAGACATCTGAAAAAACAGCTAAGAGCTGACATGAAGTCCAGTTTCAAACAATGAATAGCTCCCAAAAATCTCCTGGATATCAAGATATGCTTCCCAAACCACAAAAGCATTTACAGACAAGGACACAGAAGAGTAGCAATGTCTCTGTCTGACCACCAAGCTACATTGGTTCAAAGAAAAGTAAAGATAAGTGTGATGAAAGAAATCAACGATGAAGATTCATCAATCATGAATTCAATAAGAAAGAACACAATTATGGAGTAGTCTCCAGGGAAGCCCACATTCTAAAGAGATAGTCTGATTTGCTGGCCAACAATCTGATTAACAGCTTGTAAAAAGAAACAAATCTACTGCCTACACATGTGTTTGTCATTGTTATTTGATATGAAGTGTTAAGTTACTGCTGATGTTGGAATTGCATTAACCCTAAGTTCAAATGTAACAAACACATTGTACATGCCTTGAGCTTGAATAGTCATTCAACATCACATAATGCATTTGATGTCAAGATTCATCTCTATTTCATGTTACCCTAGACTGCTGACTGTACAAATTTTCAATTTTGAGCAGAAAAAAATACACGAGGAAACTAAAAAGACTATACATAAGTATTCATAGTCAGAGGTTATACAAACACAACTTGCAAAATGATGCACAAAAGTTACAAAAGTATTCTTTATACATGAGTATCACTCTTATACAGGATGTTTGGAAAGTCACTGTACACCTATATATGTATATAATTACAAAACTACACAGTGACTTTCCAAACACCCTGTACTTTGATTACAGCATCTTGAAATAGCTTTAGTAACCCATCTGATATTTTGTGTACAACAGACTTGTACTGCTGAACTAAAAGTTTGTTACATTTCGTGAAAATATACAACAAATATTTAAAATTATAGTCAGTAATATTTCTCTAATACAGGGTCAGTCTTAATGGACTATGCCTATGTATGTTCAATTAATTATTTCTAACATTTGAAATACCACTATTTTAAGAAGCGAGATACCACTGCACCACTGTTTTAAGCCGTTTTCACTCAAGGTAGTTTTTCTTATTTTTCTCTGTATAGTGCATAACTTCATACTGTTACCCAAATAATTTAAAAAGTTTTTGATGGATATCTCATCATTTCAACTTGAGCCCTAATTCTCATACCATCAACATAACAAACTCTTAAATGCGACACTTATTCCTGAAACTCATTTACTTATGTACTAAAATATATTCAAATCTGCTTATTACACAATCTAATACATTTTATTTTCTACAATTTTTCACACTCTCTAACTACTTATACAAGTTCAGTTTCTACTCCAAACATCTTGACATCTAGCCTGTTTATACAGATTCAACTCATAGCATATAATTTCCCTTACTTTGAAACTATCCCACAGGTCCAACTATTGCTTAAAGTATACTTTATATTCTTCTGTGATGTTAAAAAAAGAGCATGTAGGTTCAAGAATGATACAGATGAAATAAGAAATCTATAACTCAAAAACTTTAAATTTTTGAAAGGTGGAACTTTCTTCTTCAAAGTCAGTTATAAGCTCGTGGGTCATTTGCTTGGCAGCATGATTTGTACCCATTTTAAATGAGTTACAAATGTTAGTGTGAAAGTGTGTGAAGAGCCATTCAAAATTAAAACCAGCCTTCTATTTTTAACTTGTTCTCTTCCTCAGACAAGTGGTTCTCCTTTGTTCTGAATTTTTGGATTAGTACATGTATTTCATGGACTCTCACACCTAGTCTAAAGGTAACAGACAAACTTCAGTCTTATCCTTGACACATACCTCACCTCACAGCAGTCAAGATGTAGTTAACTGTCTGAAATTTATGGTTGATAATTTCACTTTGTGCATGAATGGATGATATGCCATTTTGTGGTGTCTAGAAATCATGTATCATAATCATACTAGATTTCTCCCACAAGGTACTCGAATGAAAAAAAATCACATACACAATAACTGTATAAAAGGAAGTAACAGTAATGTAATAAAACATTTTATATTTTGGAATGAACTATTAATATGACAACCTAAACTTTAAAAATAACAATGGACATGTTGGTCTATCTCAAGTTTATATTAATGGATAGGACAGCCAAATCTTCAAAGTTGGTATTTAAGTGTTTTTCAAGCCTTCTCCTAAACCTACTTTACTGAATATACAAATATACTGCATTCAATATGACTGAAGGAAACACATTCCAAAAGGTTAGAAAATAAAACTCTTATCCAAAGATGACTGCCACCCTTTGAAAGCACGTGTACCTACCACTTCTAACTATTGAGTACGACAAAATATGATCCATGAACTATATAAGTTTACTTATAAACAACTCAGTTAGATCATCTAACTTGTTTTTAAGAACAGCTCCACAGATCTTAACTTGTCTTTGCTATTACAATATTTGCATCCTAGTAATCTTCCTCTGAGCCCTTTCCAAAAATTCAATGTCCTACTTAAGGCAGAGAGCCCAAGACCAAACATAATATTCCAAATTATGCCTAACAGTGGCTTTAGACTTACATTCAACATTTCTGTAAATAGAAGATTCTATTTGCCCTGCACCAGCACCAGCTTGGAAGGTTTAGCACACTGATCAACCAGAACAAAACATTCTTGTCCATAAAACTGTTATTCATATCAAAATTATAACAAAGTATAACAACCCAGATTCAAAACCAAATTTTTTTTTTTTATTTTTTTTTTTACAAAATATAAATAAAAGTATTTGATGTTTCAATTATGGACAAGTTCTACTTCACATTAATTAAATGGTCATATTTGTTGTTTTTTGTCGTCTTTTGTATTCTTCAATCATTTCTTTGAAACTCTTTAGTCTCTTAAATTCGACAGAAACATGTTTGACAATTGTTTTATTGAAATAGAACCATTTCTTTCCAATGATATTCCAGTTTTATACAAAGTGATGAAGTTTTAACTACCATAAGTAAGTTTTCATCTTGAAAAATACAAGCTTGAGTTACCAAATTACCCACTTAGATTCTCACTTGGAAACAAAAACACTTTTGAAGTAACTTTCCTGACAAAGTTTCACTTTGAAACAAACCTAAAACTGCAAAACTTAAGATGTCTTAAAAGAATAAATAAAAAGGTACACCACATAAAAAAATATTTGGGTGAAACATATCTGTATCCCTAATAACTCACATACATCATCTTGCATTTATTACAATTAAAATATGCCTATTACTTATTTACCAAACTCAAATTCTCCTAGTCTTTTGTGTAAAGAATCAGAAATCTCTTCACAGTTAGTAACACAAGAAAAACTTTTTATTAGCACATTTAAACAACTTGTTGACTATTTCTTCATTTGTGTCACCAACATAAACCAAAATGAACATACTTATCACGAAGCAATGAGGTGTTTCATTGATAACACTAACCCAGTATAAATGAGATCCATTTGCAATAACTGTTTTCTTAAATCCAGGATCCCTCTCTCTACTGATCCATCTCCTTCCTAATACCTATATGTATATTGTAAATAACAAGCCTGCAATGTCATACATTATTGCATGGTTTCTTAAAATATATACACAAACACACGCATCTTTAACTACATAAGCAGTCATGAGAATGTCCAGATTAGTATAGCAAAATTTTATCCTTATGAAACCATAACTAACCATTTTATTTATTGTTAAATGACTTTGAAAAGCATATTTTATGATTTTCAAAAAAAACTTTTTCCACAACTGATGTGAGACAGTCCCAAAATGACTGGAACAAGCTTTATCACCTCTCTTCAAAAACAACAACCATAAAATACTTGAACTATCAGAAGGTATTCACCATTCACTGACTTGTTAAAAATCGTAGCAACTTGTTTACTAAACCAAACAGTAACCTCCTCCAGAACCCTTTAAAAGTTATTATCTAACCCAGAGGACTTGTTTTTGTTTGTTTGTTTATCCTTCTAGTTTCTTTTTAAGGCTCAGTATTAATAGGATCGTTGTCTCCATCTAGCAACTGTTCATGACAATGAATAGTAGTTAAATCTTTCTATGCAAAGTAAGTAGATTTTATACAGTCACTTCATAACAACAAGGTACGAGTCTTGTCATAGGCTTAACATACTAACATTTTGCTACTGCTTATATAGATTATGGTACAAGTGTGGATTTTCAGAAAACATTTGACAAGGTACTTCATAAAAGCATAATTAAAAAAAAAATGTCCACAATATACAGATAAGTAATCATATATGTATGATTATTTATTTTCAGGCACTATATCAAACTGTACAAACCTTATTCAGGATTATACAGTTGTTAAACTTTGGCCTACAGTCAGGGTAACCTGCTAATATCACTTATTTCAGAGAATTCTTGGTGACCTCGCTGTGTACATCCACAAATTAATGTATGTTTGATTGAATTAAGTTATGGTCTTCCCCCCCTTTATCAACCCCTATACTTATCCTTCCCCACACCATTAACTCCTACACACACACACACACACACACACACACACACACACAAAGAATCTCAATATTAGAACCCTTTACCATGTCACTTGCTCAATAAAGTCATATCTTCCACCCTTGCCAACGTATAGCATAATGCAATTCTAGCTCCATTTTACCCCCCAGAGTGTTGTATTCATATCCATTCCCAAAGAATCACCCACACTGCAACATCCGTTTCTTTTGTTTCCTTCTCATATTTCTTTATCTGCACAAGCCAGAGTCTGTTAATGTTACTTAACAGAACCTGCTCATTACAGTTAAATTCACTATTAATCCTTCTATTTTCCTTAAAGGTATTATTACCTACTTTAAACCTCATCTATGAAACCTTCATTTCCTCTTTAGGCCAAGAAGCGAGAAACACTACATAAATTTAGCATCTCTGCCCTCTTCCTATTTTTCAGCCACCTCTCTCACACTTTTTTTGACAATTTTTTTTCCTTTACTGGATTGTAAGTTCTCAAACATTCAATGAAAACTTAAGTAAAAATAAGATGAACACGACTGTTTTACCTCACTTTTCTTTATTTGTGGTAAATTCTGCATCATTTTGATGACAAAATGAAACAAAAACATCCACTTAATAAGGACCTTTTGAAAACAAGAAACTTCCACGAAAGGGGTGCCAACCTTCTTTCAAAAAGGCTGTTATACAAAAAAAAAACAAAAAACCTGCAAGTTCTTGAAAATACTGGACCCTAAAACATTTTGTTTTCTTACTGGTTTAAAACTCTAGTGCCAACACTTCCCACAGTTGACACTTCTCCCTCTCTCTCTCTTGAGAACAGTTTTTATTTTCTCCTTTTATCTACAAACATCTTTAAATAAATTAAGTATATGACAATCCCAAGTTTCCAAATAAAACCCGCTCCTTATATCCACCACATCTTACAAGCAAAGTGTAAGCCCCTCGACCCTATGTTACTCTTAACTCTAGAAATCAATAATAAAAGCAGCCTATTAACAACACTGTTAAACCTAATGTTTAAAAACTAAATATAAAAAAAAATACTGATAACACAAATCAGTCCACTGTTCTTGAAGACGTATGGTTAGCTCTAGGTTTGACTTCAAAGTTATTTGTTCCAACTAATGACTTTATGGTCGGCCTAAAGGTAACCTATAATATTTTGTTAAAGTGGAAGGTTTAACTTCATGTTTCACCACCACTATACGGAGAAACAGTTTCAAAGTTGGAGTGGTTCCTGGATTAACTGTAGCTGACTTGTTCTCAAACATCAACAAAATCCATTATGGACTGCCCTTCTATAATGTATTCTCACAGTCATACAATACAAGGAAAATGGGCACATGGTATTTTCCAACAGCTGATTACATCATAAGCTATACAAACTAACAATCTTAGTAAAGCTCCCAATACATTTTAAAGTAATGGTCAAACCTGTGTAGCACATCTTACTTTGCAAGAAACATACACTTACAGCTACACCAAAGCAAAGTATCACAGTATTCCAAAATAACCCTTGAAGTTTTACATAAATGTTCAAATGCACAATACAGTGTACTTAATTAGCAGATAACAGTTAAACATTATTATTAAATTAATATACTTTACCTTGGAAAAGCATCAAAAAACCATGTTCTCTTGGTACTAGGAAAGGCCACTCTCATTCCAGAGGTTAAAGGTGAGTGTAAAATCACTCCACCTACTTCATACCTTGAAGCAAGGTCTACAGTTGGTACAGTACCAATGCTCTGCCCATAGAGAATTATATTTTCTGGACTAACACCATATTTTGTTCTCAGTGCATGCCATGCTGCATTAATATCACTGTACAAATTCTTTTCGTATGGCTTATTGGTACTAATTCCATAACCTGAATAATCATAACTAAAAATATTACAGCTTATTCGAGACCCCAATCCTAAATAAAAGCTACTCATTTGGCCTAAATCAACTGCATTCCCATGACTGAAAAGTATTGTGTATCTTGCATTTGGTGAACATCGTACATACATACATGCTATACGATTTCCCCTTGACGTTCTGGTATAAAATACTTCAAAATTATCTAATTCTTTTTGTGAATACTGCCACTCGGCTCTATCGGAGAGTTTGAGAGCGAATTTTGTTCCACTTTCATCAGGAATAAACGAATACGTTGGTTCTGGTGGAAGAAATGCCAATTTAGCAGCAATACGAGATGGAAAAGGTGGACAACAAAAGAGACAACAGATGTCACTGAAGGACAGCCCATTCATTCTGTCTTCTTTTTGGATTCGCCTAACTGTCAGTCTCTATTAGTAACTTCTTAGCCTACTAGTACTGTTATAATAACAGTTATTCTACAATTTTTCTTCAATTCCAATCCTAAGTTACTGTGCACTGTTATGCATTTTAACATTGTATTACAAAATAATTATAAAGTAACCATACTTCTACTTAACCTCTTTTTTTGTATTAAATTTAAATTTTCCACGCACCTTCTCTATCCATAAACCACACGCCCTACTGAAAGTAAAACATACGTATCACGTCATAATAGAAAAACGCACTACAGCGTCGCTCGTCTGTAATTGGCCAATAAAATGTTTGTATGGTAATTTATAATGTCTTCTAAATGTCAATCATGCTGTTGAAGGATACGTAATTTCACATAAATCTTTTTTCAGATTAGTTTTTAAAGAGAAAACTTTCAGCCACGTGATGAGCATACCATGAACACTACGTTTACTAGTAAATGAATTGTAGTTTCGAATGATAGCGAGTATCACTGTTACTCAGTGTAAGGCGTGACAAAAGAAAATTGTTGATTGATTATGGTGTTAGTTCGACGCTGTACATTTTGTTTCTGTGTTTTCAATGGAGTAATAAAGGAACGACAAAATAGCAAGTAGGTGAAATTTCCATTGAGTCAGTGTGACCCAATGAGTCAGCGGAAACTTTGCGAATTTATATCACTAAACATTCAGTTTCCCACAGTAAACGGAGCACAGTAGCACATTTATGTATTTTTGCACTAAACGCTAAAAGTGAAGCAAACTAAGAAGTTATACGTTTGTGAAGTTAGGGCTGTTATTAGTTTTTGTGGAATTTTCTAAGTTTGTATTGCATAGTTGAGGGAGTTATAATTTAAATAAAGATATAAATTAAACTCTCGAAAGAAAATGTATATACACACACACACATTGAACTGGCAAGTCCAAATAACAAACTATCCACACCTCTTTCCACATTCACGGGAAAGCCATTAATGAGGGAATAGAAGAATTCAACATATTAACACTACTGACATGTCACCTATGAGTGTCTTGCTGCAGGCATATCATTTTTCTTCCTGTTTTTATCAGTATAAGGATTTAATTTTTTTTTGTTTAGTTAGTTTCTGTGTATTCTTAGCATAATTATATGGTACATGACACCTTTGAAGTTTCCTTTTGTCTTAATTTATTCTCTATAGCAGTTCATAGAGCCCAATGAGTATTGTTGTTCATCTTTATTGAAAGGGTCAAAAAATGAAATGCCTTTTGCTGGTTAATGAATAATGTCTGTATATCACAGTTAACATACACTGTAATCAAATGATCAATCATGGTGATGCCATCACAAGAGAAAGGATTTGAAACTTTCTTGCAAGATTAAAACCTTTATTCTTTCAAGTCTGTACAGTTTCTTCATGACTAGCCTGTTAGAGATTCATTTTGAGATGCAACAATGATAAATTGGATGATTCAATAGAGAAAATCAATTGTCTATGGAAGTATGTTCACTGTTTTGTGTGTGTATTTAAATGAAGATTGTTTTTACAGTACATAACCCATTCTCAAGCTGCAGGACCCTTCTAAGCTACTCTAACTTCACCACTACCTCATAAATTAAGAGAATTTATCAGGCCAGTTCATTATCATCAACCAATTGAGAAAGAAAATACTATAAAGGAAGTATTATACAGTGCAGTTTGATGTAATTTCCAAAATGAATATATGGAGTAATTAACAACAACCTATTCATCTTGCTGCACATTTAAGTGGACTAGTTTTAACAACCTCAAGAAACTTTTCCAACACTGAGCTGTAGCAGCTATCAGCTGTTAATGTCTCTCTTATCAAATATACTTGAGAGTCTCGTGTACTTCAGAAGGATGTTTCTGAAACAAAGTGCAGGAACAGAGTAAAGAAAGACTTATTATCTAAATCTTTTAGATGTTGGATTAATTGAAATATAAATTAGTAGATGCCATAGTGAATAAGTGCACGTAAATTAAACTGAAGCAAAGTTGATCTACATCCTTAAGGAAATATGTTCACTTGACAGTTGAAAATTAATTGATTGCAGCTGTAGATAAATAAGTATATTTCCCATACAAGAATTATTATTAGATCAAATGGTAAAGAATCGTAAGTTCTCTCTGATGAAGGTTTAAAGGGTGAATTAATTATCTGGTTACTAAAGATGAAGAAAATAAACCTCATAGCAGGTGATAATTAAAATATCATTTAAACTGATATATTGCCCGAAACAACAGACGAAAAACCTTTAGGGGAAAAAAATGTCTTCCAAAAGTTTGTTTATTGTTAAGCAAAAAGTTAAACAATGGGCTATCCATGTTATGTGCATTACAAGTATCAAATACCAATTTTTAGTGTTATGGGGTTGAGGGGGGTAAGGCTGCTTCCAAAGGATGTGAAAAAGGGGCAAGGTACCAAACGTGTGGAAAAAAAATGAATTTTACGTTCAAGATTGTGCTGAATAAATCACTGTTAGTAAAACAAGAAGATCATATTCTGAGGATGAGAATACACCTTTTGTTCCAAATGAAATAAATATTGCATTATTTAAAGGAACCAGTCAACAGGCTCTTTGATGGAAAATGTTACAAAATTTAAAGTGACACTAGCCTTATAACTACCACTATTCTGTCTGATTTGTATGAAAGTTGGAAAATAAATTAGAAGTTGTGATAATGTTTCAGCAGTAAAAAGTGGTGATAAAACTAGAAATCGTCCTCACTGTGATAAACTTTTCTACACAACATCATCCTCACTGTAGTAAGCTGTTCTACACAACATCATCCTCACTGTGGTAAGCTATTCTACACAATATCATCCTCACTGTAGTAAGCTTTTCTACACAACATTATTCTCAGTGTGGTAAGCTGTTCTACACAACACCATCTTCACTGTAGTAAGCTATTCTACACAACATCATCCTCACTGTGGTAAGCTATTCTACACAACACCATCCTCACTGTGGTAAGCTATTCTACACAACATCATCCTCACTGTGGTAAGCTATTCCACACAACATCATCCTCACTGTGGTAAGCTATTCTACGCAACATCATCCTCACTGTGGTAAGCTATTCTACGCAACATCATCCTCACTGTGGTAAGCTATTCTACACAACACCATCTTCACTGTAGTAAGCTATTCTACACAACATCATCCTCACTGTGGTAAGCTATTCTACGCAACATCATCCTCACTGTGGTAAGCTATTCTACGCAACACCATCCTCACTGTGGTAAGCTATTCTACGCAACATCATCCTCACTGTGGTAAGCTATTCTACGCAACATCATCCTCACTGTGGTAAGCTATTCTACACAACACCATCCTCACTGTAGTAAGCTGTTCTACACATCATCCTCACTGTGGTAAGCTATTCTACACAACACCATCCTCACTGTGGTAAGCTATTCTACACAACATCATCCTCACTGTGATAAACTTTTCCACACAACATCATCCTCACTGTGGTAAGCTATTCTACACAACATCATCCTCACTGTGATAAACTTTTCTACACAACACCATCCTCACTGTGGTAAGCTATTCTACACAACATCATCCTCACTGTGGTAAGCTATTCTACACAACATCATCCTCACTGTGATAAACTTTTCCACACAACATCATCCTCACTGTGGTAAGCTATTCTACACAACACCATCTTCACTATAGTAAGCTGTTCTACACAACACCATCCTCACTGTAGTAAGCTTTTCCACACAACATCATCCTCACTGTGGTAAGCTATTCTACACAACATCATCCTCACTGTGATAAACTTTTCTACACAACATCATCCTCACTGTAGTAAGCTTTTCCACACAACATCATTCTCAGTGTGGCAAGCTTTTCTACACAACATCATTCTCAGTGTGGTAAGCTTTTCTACACAACATAATGTGTGGTTTATTGATTGTGAGGAAGAGTGTACATTAGGAACACATTCTGTGCAAAATAAAGATGTGGTGTTTAACTTTGAATATTTCCACAGGATATGTCTAAGTACCATATGACAATTAAACCACCAGATGTTGCTCTTTCTGTGACAACACTGAGAGAAGCACAAGGTGCAAAAAGCATCCAAAGCAGAATCCACAAACCAGTGGTTGGTTCACTGTCTCTGGAAGGGTAAGAGAACAGCCGTGTGATTAGCTGCAAAGGAGATTCCACTCAGACTCCTGTTGAGACTACTTACAGAATTTCACCAGTAAGTTCTCTCAACCTTCTACTCATTATAGAATAGCAAGTACTGCTGAGAGTCAAAAATTCTTTCCACAACCATACTGTAAGTTGTGTAGAAAATACCAAGAAAACTTGATGATTGAACAGTTTAAAAAATTGTTAGTGAAGAATATTTCATTAATAAAATATTGGATTGTATTTTGTTTTACATGATAGTTTCATAACTGCAATATCGATATTTATGAATTCTAATTATATTAATTGTGAAGAGTTTGTTTGTTTTGAAATTTCGCACAAAGTTACTCAAGGACTATCTGTGCTAGCCGTCCCTAATTTAGCAGTGTAAAACTAGAGGGAAGGCAGCTAGTCATCATCACCCACTGCCAACTCTTGGGCTACTCTTTTACCAACGAATAGTGGGATTGACTGTCACATTATAATGCCCCCATGGCTGAAAGGGCAAGCACGTTTGGCGCGACTCGGGGGCAAACCCGCGACCCTCGGATGACGAGTCGCACATCTTAACACGCTTGGCCATGCCGGGCCAATTGTGAAGAGTCACATTATTGTTAATTGTGGAAATTCAAGTTCAATGTACTATTGTTTTCTTTGTGCAATAGATATATTCAAGTCTTTCATAGCAGAAACAGTGAAGTGTTTTCATTTTTTATCTAGTTATATATCACATGGTCTAACCAGATGAAGTTATGTCACATGATAAGCATAATGACTGATATTTTCTTGAAAGTTTGGGAAAAGATTTCTTTGATATAAAATATATGTTTGATGATATTAAAGAAAATTGTTGATTGATTGTTGAATCAACCAGTTAAGCACTGTAAATCATGACTTTAATAGGAATATTAAAAGTAACATCATGTGAGTAGAATTTAAATTAAAATGTGATTGTTTGCAACTAAGCAGAAAGCTAGAAAACAGACTATCTCTGCTGTAACCACCATGGATATCAACACCCCACTTCTATTGTTGTAAGTTCACAGACGTACCCGTACATTTATGAATTTGTACTTATGATTGTGTAAACTTGTATTAGTTCTAAGAGTAAGACTTATAACTGAGTATTAAACTTTTAACTCACATTTTCTACCAAATAAATTAAACACAACAAGTTTTTATTTTCTTTATGCACGGCATGCTCTTCAAGTTACAACTCTTCAGTTACTTGTGATCTTTTAATGTTTTTCTTCTTCTCAGGGTGTACGACAAATTGTTTTGTGACGCTTATGTTGTACATGTAACGAACATCCTTGTAAGCCAGGTTTACAGGTATCACACACTTCCACTAATCCTGTTACACAGAAAAAGATCAAACTCCACAAAGATTGTTTAATGAGGTTTATTCTTTTTTCTAATATCATTTTAAGTGTATGATCAGGGTTACCTCATTTCAAAATATATATATATGAAGAAAACACTCATTAAGATGAGTAAGGTAAGGATTATACTTCATAGGATACTGCACTTGGACTTCACAGTATCACATACTGCACTTGGGCTTCACAGCATCATATCTTCATTACTGTTGATTTCATTAAGTGTAGACATTCTGCTTGTAACCAATGCTCTTTCCTTAAGCCATATCAAATAGTGATAACAGTTATTGCAATAAACTAACAAGCCAATTAGAATAAGCAAAAGGCAGTAGTATAATACTGCATGTAACAAGTATTTTTGTTGTTCAGTCACTTTTATTTCTTCTTTGATGTCCATATTCAAACTTATTTTTTCTTAATAACTTCTCCAGAATCTGCTGTCTTGTAAAAAACTTACAATTATACATTAAAAATCAGTGTGTCTGTATAAGAGTTTGAAGTAGGGAGTATAAAGCTAGCTTCATTCTGTTTCATCTATCTAGTTATCTCTCACAACTTTTGTCACACTGCTGTGATGACACTGTTTGTGGCATTCCTCTTTTGTTACATACAATGCTAAACAATGAGCTACATGTGTTGTGCTGACTCGGGATATAAAAACCCACTTTTTTGAAGTGTGAGTTATCAGGCTTATCATTGAAAGAGGGCTCAGTTACTTGTCTTACTGTTCGTAATGCTTTCTCACTCTCTTATTAGAAATGTCACATTAATACAGTATGCTAATATTTTATATTTTACGAAGATAAATAGCGTTTGAAAGACGAAAACTAAAAATTCATGCAAATGGTGCAAATCCATCTTCATTCTGTTGAAGAAACACCGATTATTTCTACATTTGGGTAACTGAACCATGGCCTTCACTGCATTAAAAAAATTGTTACACATTAATATTAGCATCAACTTAAGTCAAAGACAAACATGACAGCATGTTAAACAAAAGCACTGAACATCCTACATAAACCTGAGTTGAATGATTCTTTGTTATTATTGGTCTTCACCTAAGTACATGATACAGTATTGTTACTTCATGTAGTACATCATTGGTTCTGTTGAAGTAAAGATGTCTGTGGGATGTGAATATTTCTCATGTTTCACTTTAGTTTAAAAAACAAACTTTTTTTTTAATTAATCTTTTCCACACACTGATGCAAATGTTAAACATAAAGTGCGAAAACACTCGATCATGTAAATGTTATTAAATACCTGAAGACTCTGTGGTGTTTATTATTTATTTTTGCTAATGAGTGACAACAGGATGTGGTTGACAGATGCATTCTGGGTGATTTTACTCCAATTTAATAAGTTTATATTGATTGATTCTCTCAGTCTTATCCAAATATCCATCTGTTATAGATTCCTTGGACATTTAGAGTTGACTTGCTTGTCTTTTGTTTATATATATATATATATTGTTCAACAAAGTTTTTGTTTCAGAATTAAAGTTGTATTCAATCTCTTTCCTAAGTTCTGTCATTTCAGAATTCACTTTAACTCTTGTTATAAATTTTCTGCCCAACATTTTTGTCAGAGCAGTGGTTATTATTTCTTGTAAGATTAAAGTTTTGGTTGCATTATGATAGAATTTGGATTTAGTGGGGTTTTCTGTATTTTGTCAATTCCTTTTGCTTCGTAGGATAAAAGAAAACAGTTTCATTGTTAGAACTGCATATTAATTGTTTGTAATTATCACCAATATTTCAATGATTTACATCTGTAAATGAAAAACTAACTTACTAAAGGATTAATGGGAATGGGCCCGGCCTGGCCAAGCATGTTAAGGCGTGCGACTCATAATCTGAGGGTTGCAGGTACGCATCCCCGTCGCACCAAACATGCTTGCCCTTTCAGCCGTGGGGGTGTAAAAATGTGACGATCAATTCCACTATTCGCTGGTAAGAAAGTAGCCCAAGAGTTGGCTGCGGGTGGTGATGACTAGCTGCCTTCCCTCTAGTCTTACACTGCTAAATTAGGGATGGCTAACGTAGACAGCCCTCGAGTAATTTTGTGCAAAATTCAAAACACAAACAAACATTAATGAGAACATTTAAGCAAATATAAAACTGGTGTTCTTCCCGACATAGTTATATGTCCATGGACATTTCATTTATTTAATAATAACTTAAGTGCCACTACAACTATTATAATGTCCGCAGACATTTATTAGCCAATAATGTTAACACAAAGCTCTTCTATGGGTCTAGTACAATCACAACAATAAATGTATTTGAAAAACAGGAAATTACCAGCACTGGTAAGTGTTTTCATTTAAACTTCACTAAAGCATATACACATTGCAATATTTTTTTATATATTTTTAAAATGCCTTCATTTTCAAAATAAAAAGTAAAATGAATACTCATGAATGCATAAAACATTACAACCATAGAATATTGGGGCAGCTAAAAATACAGAAACCTTTCATTCAGGAGGCACAATAATACAATTTATGATTTTCAGCTCAAGAAGCTATTCATTTTGTTGCTACTTGTTTTTTCTCAGTTTCTGTTTTCCAAAGGATGTTGGATTTTCTTATAAACTTAAAGGATGCTGCTAAATAATGTTCACTAACAATGCACAACCAGAGATTTTAATAGTATGTGCTGTAATGATAATGTTTGAATTTTTGATGAGTGTGACAACTAACAAACTTCCAACCCTTGTGATAAAGTCGCATGATGAGAGTTTTGATACAGTGTGCTTGGCTCTCAGGCTGTCTCTTTCCTCAGAGGCTGTTTTTCTCTTGATGCTATCCTTCAACACTTCTTTTTCGTAATTTTCTCAGTGTACATTACATATTGGTGATATGCACTACAGATATTCAGCAACAACCGACATGCTTCGTGTGATTGATGGTCACTTATTTGGTTTCTTGAACTTCGTTCCTCATTGGTTTTCTTTCCCACAATTGACCAACAAAACATGTCCATCATTGATGTCAAGAAAACCCACTTGTAGAGAAGCTCAAAACGTTGTTTGCTCCTCTCTGTAAAAAACTTTTCTCAACCCAAACGAGCCATTTTTACATATAAAACATGTCGGTCTTCTTTCACATTTTCTGTCAAAAGGCAGCAGAAGTAAAGTGATGAAATAAAATGGAATAAATAAGCACTTTTGTTTTGGAATATATTGTGTAAAAAATTGATGTGATTTTTTTTTTATATCAGTCTCCAAGTCAGTGATTTTAACTGTAAACTTCCTCAAGTTGGTGACTTGTGTACTCCACTCCTGAAGGAATATCTAGTTTTAAAATAAATGTATTTGTAACTGAATTAAAAGACAAGCCTAAACATCATTCACTTTAGAAATTGGCACCCCACGTGGCTTTGCTATAAGAAAAATGACACACAAATTGGCACAATCTTCTAGGATTTTTTGAGCAGCTAAGGATAAGTTGGTTAGAATAAGAAAAAGCAGAAGTAAGTTAGAGTAAGTAATAACTAATAAATAAACTGATGATACTCAAAGTCAGTGAATAAAATCAGCAATATAATGTGCTCAAATGTAAACGTGCCCGACTAAACTTTACTAGACTTGATTGAAGTAGTTATATGGGAAGAACTGTGAGAAACACAGATATATAAACCACATCTGATATAAATATAGTATGTAGCAATAAAAGAAATGAAGAAGTGAGCTGGCTTTATAAACAAAATAAGCCCAACAGCTGTAAGTGCTTCAACTGTTGCAAAACAGGCCATATGGCAAAAAATTGCTGTGGAAAAGAAATGAGCAGCTAGCATATTTCAGTTATGGTATTAAAGGCAGAAAGCAGAAAATTCTGAATGGCTAAAACTTCTAACAGAATGTTCTGAAAATTAAGAGGAACCCAGCATGCAGAAAGCCAAAACACACAATGAATTTTAAAACATAATTGGAGGTGGTTCCAGCAGTATGAAATAACGAACTGAGTGACTGTAGTGTTAATGAAGTGTCACTGGTACTATGTAGAAATAGAGGTTATTGCATGTTGGTTATTGGTTGACACAAGTACATTATATTCTCTACTGAGTAGAGAAGTGATTAATAAAAATCTGACAGTGTTAACTGATGCTTGTAAGGAAGTGTCTGAGAGTATTTTAACTCCCATAAGAAGACATCCTAATATACTTAAAATAGGAAACTTAAAGATAGAACACCCATTTTACAGCTGTAGGTAGATAACTTAGAAACAAATGGTATAATTGAACAGTATTTTTAAGGGCCTATGATACTAAAAGACCTCTTTTCTGTGAACAGAAATGGAGATCTTAAGTTTTAAAAAGATCTTACTTTCAAACTTCATGTCAAAGCTGAGACAAATGATATTTTACCACAAACTACAGATAAAAGTCAGATCATGAAAGCTAGCATTAGCAAGGCCAAATACTCAAAATATAAAAAAAAACACTGATTCTCCTAACCATAGTGATACATGACAAAGTTGGTATAGCACAAGTAGTGTGTGTAAAGAGAAATCCATTTATGGGAAATAAGAAGAGAAGCCCTAAGCCTAACAAAGGTGTTAAAATTAATAACTGCAGTACAGATAAAACTAAAAATAAAATAAGTGGAACTAAACTTAGGCAAAATAAGATAGAAAATAAAACTATAAACCAGGTAACTCTACACTTATGTCTAACATAAACAATAGCTAACACATCCCAACAGGAACGTTTGTTAAAAAGAGTACCTCTAAGGTTAGGTAAAGTCATTGTGAGAAGTTAACTTATTGTTAAGGCTATAGCAGATGAAAAAGTTGTTGTTGAATCTATAAAGAGAGAAGAAGCAAGAGTTTAAATAGTTGATTGTATTAGTAAAGTGTTCAAGAAAGTCAGTGCTCATAAGTGTTGAATACAAATGATGAAAAGTAATACTGCCTGAGCATTTAGTAGTAGGTAGGATTAGTAGTAGTAATAGGACAGCATAATGCATTAATTATAAAGAAATCGGAACAACAAAGCAGGATAGACTGAAATTATATCTTAGAAACATTAACCAGGGAAGGTAAGGCTGTTAGAAGAGTACTAAGACATCTTTGTTGTAAAAAATAATCCTAATGTCTGTGTAAGTAAGGCATGTTACAGTGTTAAATGATAGTAAGCCTGAGCACGGAGACCCTATAGAGTGCTAGAGAAGAACAGGGTAGAGTTGACAAAAATGTGTAAAATGCATGTTTGAACAAGTTGTAATAAGAGAACAGTAGCACACACACTGGATCTCCAGTTGTTTTAGTTCCTAAAAAGGATGGTAAATTAAGGTTCTGTATGGTGGACATCAGAAAAGTGAATAGTGTAACAGTGAGACATCTACCTATCACCTAATATCCAAGAAACAGTGGATAGGTTAAGTGAAAGTAAATACTTTTTATATATGGATTTATGTAGTGTTTATCAGCAGATAAGGTTAAAACTATTTTTGTGGTACCTTCAGGTGAGTACCAGTTTAACAAAACAACACTTGGTTTATCCTTTCAACATTTCAGACCAATGGATCTGGTATTATTGGGTTTGAAATGTTGTTCTTATTTGGATGATATTATGATGTTCATGACAAGCGTTGAAGAATGCTTAGAAAACTTAAGACATGTATTTGACAGATTGCAGAGAGCAAATTTAAAGCTTAAGCCAAGTAAATACCAATTCCTGAAAACAAAGAGAGGACACTTAGGCCACATAGTAATTGCAGACAGTGTAAAACCCAATGATAAAAAGTTAAAAGTGTGCAAGAATTATCCAGTGCCATAAACAGTGAAAGATATTCATGTATTTCTGGGATACTTCAACAGATATATTCTGCATTGTAAGGAAAACCATTAAGAAAGAAGAAACATTGGAGCCGACAGACAAAAAACAGGAGGCATTTGTAAAATTAATATATGCTTTATTAAAGGCACCATTTCTACATTACTTAGATTTCAATAGAGTTTACTTTAAACACAGATGCTTGAGGATTTGCTATCGGAGCAATATTTTCAGAGTTAGGTGAAAATATGAAAGAATATTATAGTTTATCACAGTGTTCGTTTCCATGGTTGTGAAAAGCTAAGATAAACTGTTCAGTTACAGAAAAGCTTTGCCATGGGATTGAAAGTTTCTCATCTTATCTGTATGGTAGGAAGTTCACTATCGCAGATGGCTAATAAAATTAAAGGACCCATCATTTAGTTTAGCAAGATGGTCATAACTGTTGCAGGATTATGATTTTGAAGTAAGACAATAATCAGGACAAAGGCATTCTTATGTTGGTGCACTAAGTAGGATTATGGAAACTGAGTAAATCTAGGGTGTTTACAAAATAAAAGAGATAAAATAGAGAATGAAAATGACTTAGAAGTAATATGGTATTTAGATCATGTGTTTAACAAACAAAAGTGAACTAATAAATACATTAAGAAACAGGTATTACAAGGAGATGATACAGAATTAGTGTTAGATTCGTATATATTGTGTAGAAAGACCAGTGGTAATCACAGAACATTGCAGATAGCTGTACCACAGAGTTTGAAAACTGATCATGACGTACCATTCACGACATATTTAGCTTTCACAAAAAGTATAACAAAATAGTAAAAAGTTGTTCTGGTTAAACATGAGAAAATATATTAAAGATTACTGTGAATCATGCACAGAACACCAGAAATGAAACACCAGCCTACACTTTAAAAATGCCAAGGTTAGCTAGTGCCTTTCCAGTTAGTGGCTATGGGTATATTAGGCTCATTGCCCACATTCTATGCAGGAAACACTTATGTATTAGTAGATACAGACGACCTGATTAAATTTTCCAAGGCAATCTTCTTACCAAGTCAAAAAACAGAAACAACTACCAAAGAGTTTGTGCACAACATATTGACTAAATATGGTACACCTGAATACTTACTTATAAATAGATGCATCAACTTTATTTCTGAATCAGTAAGAAAAGTTTGTGAATTCTTAAGCGTTAAGCAAATGGAGACCACTGCTTATTACCCAGTTGCTCAGAGTCTGGTGAAAAGACTTAACAGTCCGGCATGATTTTTCAGTATTATGAGAAAGACCAGAAAACCTTGGATGAGCTGAATTCTTTGTTATTATTAGTACAATGAAGTGCGGAAAATGAGTCTACTTAGAAAAGTTTTTTTTTCTAACATGACAGAGTTGTCATGCTACGTATATGGGAGATATTAGCTCCTAGAACATTAAACTCCACTGTACTTACAAGGCAAAGTTATCATAGTGAATGCAATTAGCAAATGGGTTAGATAACAAATATTCTATTGAAGATACTGAACACAGAAAACCAAACTAACAGAAAGATGCAAATTTGTGAAATAATAGTTAGGACACAAAGTATTGTTCTACACTCCCATAGTTATCAAAAGAAACATTAAAAAGAGCTGTCAAAATTATAAAGTGGTTTTTTTAATTTCTTAGTTCATTTTTGTCTTTGTTTTGTCAACTGCACATTAAATTCACAAAGTTTAAATCCATTACTATTTGTAATTTGTTAACATGCCCTGGCTGTTTACTTTTCCTGTAAATCTGTTAGATCTCAAATTAATGGAGGTTTAGTGTTTAATTAAAAACTCACTATAATCACGGATCACTTGATCAGCCTGTATCACTGGTGTATTTAATACCTTATTCAGGATAGGTACACTACTGATGTCACTAACTGAAATATTCTTTGTTGTTATAACTTCATCACCTGACACAACATCATCTTCTAGTCTGGTCACATGAACCTTACAACTAGGAGGAGACAAGAGAGGCTTGTTCCCCAACAATGATGAGCAGATAGACAATAACTTCCATGAAGTGAAAGACAGTGTATTAGAGGCTCTCATCAACATAGTACATCTTTAAGTTGTAACTGAATTAAGTAAGAAAGGATGGTATATATATATGTGTATTACTAGTAAGATCATTGTGGTACTGATAACAGGAACTGTAGCTGGACAGAATGTAACATTTCAGTCAGAAATAAGGGGGTATGGCATTTTATATTTTCTGGAGATAAATGGATAAATGTTGAGGACATGTCATTATCGTAATATGTTCATTTGTTAATCCAATTACAAAAGTAATTAGTAACACTTCAGAAATCATTTGACATTGATACTTGTGTGACGAACGTGATGTTATGTGTGATACATCACGAAACAGTTACCTTGAAAATAATAAAAGAAATACAGATGGATAAACAAAATAAGTATAAGAAACTCATTGGACAACATCATGATAAGATAGGTGATCTATTTATTAAAACTAAAAGATATAAAATTTAGCATATGGATATTGGATGAAAATGACAAAAACATGGTTTGATAAATGCAGATGAAAGTATTTTTAAATTTATATTTGGAACCATAACTACAGTCGATTTACAGGAGTCAAATAAGAAAGTGCATCACCAGAGACAAACATCTGGAGAAGTGATTCATCTGACAGGTGAACAAGTGACTATAATGAATTCATTAAATCAGACAATTGAATTTCATGACCAAGAGAAAATTAAAGTATCTGAAACATTAGTATATATCACAAACACATGAATCCACACTGTGACTGAATAAAATGAGCTTCACAAGTAGGGGCCAACATCTTATTTTATAACACTGGAGTTAAGAATAATTTACAACAATTAATAATTAGTGTTTAATGCACAAAGCAGCAGACCTGAGTTAGCTATGTTAGGCACTTTACATAGCTACAGTTAACTTCATAGTTTCTACCCCTGAGCAAATTAAAATAAGTGTTACATGAAATTGAAAGATCACCCCCACACCTAGGGTCAATATTCTCACACATAGTGATTTGATTTACATATATTATAGACATGATAATGTAAAGACAGCTGCAGAACGCGACACCTTAAGAATGTTTACAGAGGAAATCCTGGAAAGTAACAGCATGAGTGTTATATGGAACTGTACTTTTATCATTACCTCTGTGCAATTCTTTAACTGCAGAGAATGAAAACATATGTATAGTTGTTTAGAGTGATTAGCACACGTACTTAGAACTACCATAAAACCTATGTTAAGATGTACAGAGAGACCCATTCAAGTATGTGACCCTAATTCGGGAATTTATTCGGTACCCTTAGTCACTTGTACTCACGTGATATTTACAGGATAAGATACGGGACGGCAGAACTTTGTAAAAAGAGAGCAATTTCCCTTGAACCCTTTTATATTCGTGAGACAAGAACATCAGTATTTAACTGTAAGAACTGCATTAACCTGATATGTATCAGTTTGATTATCAGACGAGAGTCATGAAGCTAAGAATTAGTGGATACTTGAAATTGCTTTGCACATGGTCAAGGAATAACCTTACCCTCTATTCCTAATAGTGAAGCTAAGTATGCGGGAACTTATTTAAATATGAAAATATCAGATCTGAAGGTTTTTTGTTATTGTTTTTTAAATTCGCACAAAGCGACTCGAGGGCTATCTATGCTAGCCGTCCCTAATTTGTAGTGTAAGGCTAGAGGGAAGGCAGCTAGTCATCACCACCCACCGCCAACTGTTGGGCTATTCTTTTACCAACGAATAGTGGGATTGACCGTACCATTATAACGCCTCCACGGCTGAAAGGATGAACATATTTGGTGCGACGGGGATGCGAACCTGTAACCCTCAGATTACGAGTCGCACGCCTTAACACGCTTGGTCAAGCCGGACCGAGATCTGAAGGAATTGTTAACAAATGAAAAATCACAGTTACTTAAGATAAAACCATAACCAGTTATTTTTGTGCTCTGGGCAAGTTTCACGAAGTGCACCACTCCCACCCGTTTCCTTGTGGCTCGCATATGTCGGACAGCCGGTCAGTCTGCTGAGGTTCGACGGAGTATACTGGACGTTAGAGACTGCCTGACTTTTTTTACGGGATACATTCATGCAGAACATATTTATTATTCATGGTCGCTATTCCATCAAAATCAAGTGTTTTTATAAAGTGCGATAATTAATAAATATATAAAAATAATTACTAGAACATAAACGAATAACTAAACAAATCAATGTTCCACATCCAAATACAGTAAATTTCAGGTTTTTACTTCACAACAGTAACAGGTACAGTAAACACCAGTGGAGCATGCTCTTTGTAATGCTTGTTGGCCACCATGTGTTTTCCTTTTTTCTAAAAACATATAAATAATACGAAAGTAGCATGTAGCTAAATGCGCTGTTGAGTATCGAAAAACACTAGAAAATATAAACATAATTATGGTATATGTTATAACTTAAAAACGAGAGAACGTAGATTAGGTTTAGTGAAGGCGGGAACTTATCATATTAAACATTACAAATTATCACGCTCATTTCCGGCCTGTGTTTAAATGATTTTATTTGCCCTTCAGTCTATATAGTGCTGCGTAAATTATTGAATATCAGGCTTAGCACCCGTACTGGGACCTTTTTTTGTCTAATGCAACTACTCCACCCTTCTTCGTCCCCTACTGGATTCATATATAAGCGGGCGAAGAAGTATATTTGAAGAAACTCAACATTTGCCTCCGAAAAGAGTTTCAACAGCATATGGGTCGCTTGTAAGAAATAAACAAATTAGATAGATGAAAGATGGTATACTGTTCTACAAAGCACGTGACAATTTGCCATTACATTGTTCAAGGCTTATGCCAATGCTAAAACAAAAAGAGAGCTTTTGCTTTTTTGGAATTTCGCACAAAGCTACTCGAGGGCTATCTGTGCTAACCGTCCCTAATTTAGCAGTGTAAGACTAGAGGGAAAGCAGCTAGTCATCACCACCCACCGCCAACTCTTGGGCTACTCTTTCACCAACGAATAGTGAATCCCACTATTGACCGTCACATTATACACCCCCACGGCTGGGAGGGCGAGCATGTTTAGCGCGACGCGGGCGCGAACCCGCGACCTCGGATTACGAGTGCACGCCCTAACGCGCTCGGCCATGCCAGGCCCAAAAAGAGAGAGCAGAACTCGTCAAGTTATCATGGTAAGAGGTTAGGTAGTAGTCTAACTAAATAATTATCTAATTAAGAGATGGATTGTACAGACCGATAGCAAAATTAGGTTAGCTTAAGAAATCGATGAACCCAATGAATTATAAGATGCAACTGTTATAAACGGAAAATTAATAGAATTAGTTTGATCATGATAAGAAATAGCGAGAACCGATAATGCCAGTATGAGAGAAACCACGTTCGAAGACCACGTGACTGGTAATACAAAGTGTGCGACATAACGCGAAGTGAATCGGTAAAACTCGAAACATCTCGAAATCGGTCATGAAAGTGTCAGATCAACGATTAAGAAAGGAGAATTAAAATCGTATTATAACATACTGGAATGTTGACAGTCAGGGGGAGGTGTTAACCCCCTCGTGAACCCAAACTTTTTAGATAAGTTCAGTTGCTACCTGTGAAGTTTCAAATAGATCCGTGATTGCATGGAAGAATTGTCAAATGCAAATTTCTGATTGATCACTTTTAATACAGCAAGTTTTGTCAGAACTAGAAAAATACAATCGAATATCTGTGAAAGGCTCAAACACCTGTTCGTTCTTACTAGGACATCTACAACACAGTTTAGTTCAACTTTAATATCACGGTGAATGTGTAATGAGGCCATTCAATCGATCTTCAGTGGTGGTATTTCTCAAACACGTTTGAGTCTTCTGAGAGTTGAAAACGAACGTTCCACTGAGCTTGTTGACACAGGCAGGGTGGCAAATACTTTCAACAGTCTAGAAATGACTGGTACATTTCTGCATTGCACATTAGATATGCATCTATGACATTTTTTGGTCTGTGGTTCGCAAGTGATTTGTACCAAACCCAAAGTTCACCAACTGCAGCTCGTGAAGTGCTGTCAATGTCAGCCTTGTATATATTGACCAACACTTTAATTTGGTCGCATTGTTGTGCTGTGGGTTCTGACCGTTCTGTGGTACATCCTTATGGTACTAGACACATGAAGTTTGTAAAGAGAGTTTTGTGACTGGACAGTCGGTCACATATCTGTGAAAGAAAGTAACCAACAAATGGTACAAATACAGCAATACGAAAGTATTCCTCAGGGCTAGTGATTTGTGGGTTAGCACGGTACATTTGTCTTTTAGCCTGCCTTGGCATTATGATGTCAATTTGAGGCTCACTACACAGAAAATGTTGTTAAATTCATTCACAGTATTATTTCTGAGTGAATAGATTAAATCTTCTACTATTACTGCGTGATGCATCGCAGCACCTAATTCAATGTTCTTTTACTGCAGTAAGTTGCACAGAGGTAAACTAAAGGAAAACAATTTAGCAATGGTAATTAGAGTGTTAATGAATTCTGGCTGTGTTACAGAACACAATAATTGATTTGCTTGTGTGGCAAAATCTGTCTTGCCAACCTGATATGGTCTCAAGGGCATCTGCAACTGCATGAATTAATTCTAGAAAGACAATGACTGAGTCATGCCTCTCAACCCACCGGGTGGGGCAGAGACCTTTCAAACTTTTTTTTCGATTTAGGTGCTTTATTCTCCACCGAAAGAGCCAAAACGTGCTTTAGTTTGGGTGTATTAAGAAAGTTTTCATTGTTAAAAATTACTTCCAAGCAATTTCGTATAGGAACTTCTTTACGATCATCAGAAATTGCCAAGTTTAGGGAATGGGTACTGCAGTGTACATAGGGTGCAAGTGGGAATTTATCAGTTATGTGTCTCTAAACATCATTGAATTTTCCACTTACAGAGGCAGCATCATCGTACCCTTGTTCTCGCAGGTAAGTCATGTCAGTATCATATTTTGTCAGACTGGTTATGATAACATCAGCGAAGTTTCTTCTTGTCACATCATAAACAGGTATAAATTGTAAAAAAATCTTTTCTCATTGCAACATAGTTGTCATTGGCATACAAATATCTAACACACAGCAAAAACTGTTCAATGTCTTAAATATCTGTTGTTTCATCAGCTGATATTGAGAAACACTTTGCAACATTAACCCTGTTGACCAAAGAACATGAGTATTACAGGCATTGATTATTTCATTTTGAATTGGAAGACTCAGATACGTAGCATTCCTCTTTGTACTCTTAAGGCTTGGTGAAAGCTTGACATCAACCTTTGCCCTGTAGCGCAAAATTGCCCGAAAATTCCCATCATTATTGATGGGCTCCTCATCAGTTTCACCAACAAACATTGGACCAGAATCATATTTTCCCCTCAAAACTAAACCTTGTCTCTCACACAGCAATACAATATCAATAATAGGCATTAAATATTGCCGGTTTTGTTCAAATTCTTGCTTGTAAGTTGCATCAAGCTGCAAGTGCACAGATGAACTTGTGTTTACGACCTGTAGAAAATGTTTAGCTTTTTCTTTGCTGTCTTGGTGGTACTGTTTCAATTCATGTGCCTTCAAGTATTCAACAACCTTCTTCAAGTTTGTGTATAGAAATTTCATTAATTGTCCCAATTTCTGGCTTCCAACACCAGCACTTGCAGAAAGCTCCCTTTGCATGTTGACTGTAGAGTCGCCATCTCCACTGTGAAAGCCAACGATGCTGAAAACGCAGCTTTCTTGGACCACACTGGGGGAAAACATAATCACTCCCTGGCTTCCAGGCATTCTCAAAGAGCCATTTTTTTGTTTCAGCGTTTATCTGAAAGAGACAGAAAGACATAGTTCTAATTAAGTTATTTTACACACAGGAAAGTTTGTTGTGAGCGTACAATAACCTCGAAGAGAAAGGCTTAGAGCTGTACTTCACAGAGCAAGCCTAACATCTTGTGGTTGTAGGTCTACAATCACAAGCAGCAATGAATATTCAGTCTAAAACTCATCGGTGGTTGTGTGATTTTTAATATAAAATTAATATAATGAGTAGTCGCCTAACCTGTTTTCCAATGCTGACATCATCACAAATGTAATTTTCAATGTCCCATACCAGACCTGATTGGCTGCAGCAGATCGATCAGTTTCAGCCTCATGAATAGGTTTAAAGAATCCATACAGTGTCTTTTCCTTTTTCAGACTTGACATAGTAAATGATTGTTTATCGCAACTTCTGTTTGTCAACGTCACATGCACAGTACCATTGGCGCCATCTATAGTGAATCATTCACTATAGATGTCGCTATGGTACCAGGTTAGTAACATGGTGCTGCCAGCCTCCCCACCTACTGTTTATTTGTGAAGTTAATTCTTGAAATCCAGGGAATCTGAACATACACTGTCCAAGATATTTGAATACAGATTACAGACACTATACATACATTTTTCTTTCTTCTGAGTGACTATTTTATATGTTGATGACAGGACTGTAGGCCTACTTTGCTGGGCCTGATAACTTTAAGCTATATATCACATATATCGGCGGCCTATATATTTATTTATGATTTAAAAATAAAAAAAACACCTCAGTGTGCCATTCTGAAATTTGTCAAAAAGGTGGTCTCAAAATGCATAATTCAGGCTTTTCTTTTATAGTTCTATTGAAGCACTCAAAGTAAACCCTCCCAATGGCTATTTCTGACAATGCCCCTCTTGAGTTGTGTTGTGTGGGATTTACCAGCATGAAGCTTCATGAGAATTTCAAAACATGTTTACATGTACATCTGATGTGGATATTTTTCAAGAAGGAGGAAACCTTGGAGAAAGGTGATTAATGATAGTCTAGCTAGGTTAAAGTATTCACCATGTATAACATGCGAGTTACCGTACAGTACTTCATCATTCTGCTGTTACCTGCATGTGAGTTTTACAACACCGTACAGTACTTCATCATTCTGCTGTTACCTGCATGCGAGTTTTAGTACACCGTACATTACTTCATCATTCTGCTGTTACCTGCATGTGAGTTTTAGTACACCGTACAGTACTTCATCATTCTGCTGTTACCTGCATGTGAGTTTTAGTACACCGTACAGTACTTCATCATTCTGCTGTTACCTGCATGTGAGTTTTAGTACACCGTACAGTACTTCATCATTCTGCTGTTACCTGCATGCGAGTTTTACTACACCGTACAGTACTTCATCATTCTGCTGTTACCTGCATGTGAGTTTTAGTACACCGTACAGTACTTCATCATTCTGCTGTTACCTCCATGTGAGTTTTAGTACACCGTACAGTACTTCATCATTCTGCTGTTACCTGCATGTGAGTTTTACTACACCGTACAGTACTTCATCATTCTGCTGTTACCTGCATGCGAGTTTTAGTACACCGTACAGTACTTCATCATTCTGCTGTTACCTGCATGTGAGTTTTAGTACACCGTACATTACTTCATCATTCTGCTGTTGCCTGCATGTTACCCTAAAAAAAAAATTTCATACAACATATGGTTTTTCATCTTTACATGCATTAGCTGGTACGAGATGTTACTGTTACACCAATCGCACAAGGAAACATGTTAATATGTTTATATCATATATTACTGTCACACCAGTCACATGTTAATATGTTTATAAAAATCAATTTTATTGCAGAAAATTAAATACACTTCAAAATGTTTCAATACATTTTTCATATTTCAGTCAGTACTCCAGGTTTGTACTAAAGTTGAAAGTCATTCATTCAGTTATATTTTTAAAGATGTTATTCAAAGGACACTTTAAATTATTAACTTGACAATAATGTTCAAAGGATTTTAAATCTGGTGGTTACGTGCAAATTCATATGCTCAATAAATTCTCATACATTTCTATGTCATAAAATGTATATGCACATAAATGTTCAAATTTAAACAAATTCCACTTAAAAATGAATAAAACATTTGCCAGTTTCTTATAATAACTAAATTATTACTGGACTAGCTTTTAAGACTACTCATCTTCTTAAAGTTTAGTCTAAAGTGAATCACTTAAAATAAAACCTTTTATTTTCAAAAGTTTTGAAAAATCACAACCTTCAATATAATAATTGCAAATATGTAACTAATTCTTCCTTCAATTTTTTTGCCTGGTAATTTTTTTTCCATTAAAACACAATCAAAGCAAATAACACCATTTAAATACAAAAGTTCCAACAGCATCAAAATTACTTTTAATAACCTTGATTTGGCTTGTTTATTGTCCTTTAACACAATAAATGTCCACACTACATTTTAGCATTCATGTATGTATGTCAAAACACAAAATAAGATATTTCATAAATAGAGTTTTCTCATTAAAACTCGTGGTTTTAGAATTTCTAAAATATTTTAAAGAGAATGGATTATTGTTGCTTCATCACTACCTGTATAAATAATGCATGTTCACTTTTCTTGAGTGATGACAAATCAAAAATTAAATCATTATCTCAGTGGTTTGTGCAAATCTAGTTGACTATATCCACTCAGTCTACTACAGGAAATCGAATCATAGATTTTTGCACAATAAGCTCACAAACTTACCAGTGACCCACCAAGGTAATAAAGTCACTCAGTGTGTGAGCTTTAAACTAATTGATAAAAATCACTATTGCTCGCATACTTTTATATCTATATAGTTTTACTTTACATTTAAAAAGAGGACACATATACTATCTTTACCAAATTTATTTTTTTATAAATTTGTATTAAAATAAAACTGGTAAATAGTATAAACATGATAAGAATTTGACACTGAAATAAAATTTGGCACAAAACAGCTCGAGGATTACATCGCATTAAACACAAACAATGCCAAAACACAGATCTGTTCATCATACTATACAATAAAAGAGCCATACTATATTTTAACATCACTATGCATTTCTCTAAAAACAGTTACATAGAAATTCCATGTACTTCAAATTATTACATTTTTCTTCAATAATGGAAATTACTTCTGTCTTTCACAGTGTTAACACAATGGAATCTAGGTATGATTCCCTTTATTCTAAGAATATTTTACCTCAAAGAACTATTCATTAGCCCCAGAACTTCTCACAATAGAAATGAGGTAGCCCTGATACACATTTTATTTCTCTTTATGAAAAGTATAAATTTCAGTTTTACAAATCTTGCCTCTTAAAAGCCTTTCCTTGTTACTTGATGCAACCAATTCATTGCGAGGTTGACCTGAGGGTTTGAAACTGAAGTTTCCTGGTGTATACTAATATGATTCATATTTCAGTTTCAACATAAGATATATTCATTAACTTAAATACGTGTGAGGCAAGACAGTAGAACTTTGGCATTAAGGGCACCCTACTGATTGTGTCCAAATGTCTTCTGTAGCAATGCACCCTTAAATATAAAAAAAATGTGCTATGCAACAGGGAGATTCCATACTGACTGTATTAAATTTCTGCTGTAATTCAGCTAGCTGTAGTAATGACTTGTCACTTTGCAATGACAGCCATTAACCACTTAAGCAAAGTGGAGAAGTCAGTGTGCTTGGAAGCATTATAATGCACTGGACTAAATGTACTCGATTAATAAAAAAATGGGTTGGTTCTGCACTACAGGAAGGTTTAAAATAAAATGTTGAAGGTAAGAAGTTTGCTTTACTCATCGATGAACCAACTGACCTCACTATCGAAAAACATTTGTGCATTGTAGTAAAATTGTTTTTGGTTTTAGAACAGCAATTTTAAAATGAGTTCCAGTACCATCTACAACAGTACAGTCCATTTATTATACACTGAAAACCGAATTGAGTAAATAACATATATTTACAAAACTGTATTGGATTTGTGAGCAATGGGACTGCTTCCATGGTTGGAAGCCTCTGTCTGGATCCAAATAAAAGTAGCAGCACCCAACTGTCTGCAAATGAATTGCATTTGTCTTTCATTAACACTGTGCATTAACATGCCTTTGAAAAACTTCCATTGAGAATTGGATTTCTCATAACTGGGATCCCACTCTGGTTCTCTAATAGTGGTTTACATAAACAAGAGTATAAATCTATATTTGAAGCACTTAATGTTGAAAATGAATCTGAAAATTGTTATAGAGGACCCCTGCTATTTCAAAAGGCTTCTATGACTAGATGACTAATCAAAGGGAAAGTCATGCTTAATATTTCACTTAACTGACACGACCTTAAAGCTTATTTTTCAGCATTAAAATACTGTAGCTGCCCTGATACAAACCACAAAGCCAGAATTTTGAAAGAAATCCTGTATAATAAGATCAACTATTTTCATTTTGTGTTTGCTTCGCCAATTGTAAAGTAATTTAAAAGTGTAAATTTTTCAAGCCACTAATATGAATCTTCAATCTCTCTCTAATCAATTGGTGTTACTCAAAACACTGTTTAACAAGCTATGAATCTTCAAACTCTCTCTAATGAATTGGCGTTACTTAAAACACTGTTTAACAAGCTATGAATCTTCAATCTCTCTCTAATGAATTGGCATTACTCAAAACACTATTTAAAAAGCTATGAATTTTCAATCTCTCTCTAATGAATTGGTGTTACTTAAAACATTGTTTAACAAGCTATGAATCTTCAAACTCTAATGAAGTGGCATTACTCAAACACTGTTTAACAAGCTATGAATCTTCAAACTCTCTCTAATGAATTGGTGTTACTCAAAACACTGTTTAACAAGCTATGAATCTTCAAACTCTCTCTGATGAATTGGTGTTACTCAAAACACTGTTTAATAAGCTATGAATCTTCAAACTCTCTAATGAAGTGGCATTACTCAAAACACTGTTTAACAAGCTATGAATCTTCAAACTCTCTCTGATGAATTGGTGTTACTCAAAACACTGTTTAATAAGCTATGAATCTTCAAACTCTCTCTAATGAATTGGCGTTACTCAAAACACTGTTTAACAAGCTATGAATCTTCAAACTCTCTTTTATGAATTGGCATTACTCAAAACACTGTTTAACAAGCTATGAATCTTCAAACTCTCTCTGATGAATTGGTGTTACTCAAAACACTGTTTAACAAGCTATGAATCTTCAAACTCTCTTTTATGAATTGGCATTACTCAAAACACTGTTTAACAAGCTATGAATCTTCAAACTCTCTCTGATGAATTGGTGTTACTCAAAACACTGTTTAACAAGCTATGAATCTTCAAACTCTAATGAATTGGCGTTACTCAAAACACTGTTTAACAAGCTATGAATCTTCAAACTCTCTTTTATGAATTGGCATTACTCAAAACATTGTTTAACAAGCTATGAATCTTCAAACTCTCTCTGATGAATTGGTGTTACTCAAAACACTGTTTAACAAGCTATGAATCTTCAAACTCTCTCTGATGAATTGGTGTTACTCAAAACACTGTTTAACAAGCTATGAATCTTCAAACTCTCTTTTATGAATTGGCATTACTCAAAACACTGTTTAACAAGCTATGAATCTTCAAACTCTCTCTGATGAATTGGTGTTACTCAAAACACTGTTTAACAAGCTATGAATCTTCAAACTCTCTTTTATGAATTGGCATTACTCAAAACACTGTTTAACAAGCTATGAATCTTCAAACTCTCTCTGATGAATTGGTGTTACTCAAAACACTGTTTAACAAGCTATGAATCTTCAAACTCTCTCTGATGAATTGGCATTACTCAAAACACTGTTTAACAAGCTATGAATCTTCAAACTCTCTCTGATGAATTGGTGTTACTCAAAACACTGTTTAACAAGCTATGAATCTTCAAACTCTCTCTAATGAATTGGCGTTACTCAAAACACTGTTTAACAAGCTATGAATCTTCAAACTCTCTTTTATGAATTGGCATTACTCAAAACATTGTTTAACAAGCTATGAATCTTCAAACTCTCTCTGATGAATTGGTGTTACTCAAAACACTGTTTAACAAGCTATGAATCTTCAAACTCTCTCTGATGAATTGGTGTTACTCAAAACACTGTTTAACAAGCTATGAATCTTCAAACTCTCTTTTATGAATTGGCATTACTCAAAACACTGTTTAACAAGCTATGAATCTTCAAACTCTCTCTGATGAATTGGTGTTACTCAAAACACTGTTTAACAAGCTATGAATCTTCAAACTCTCTCTAATGAATTGGCGTTACTCAAAACACTGTTTAACAAGCTATGAATCTTCAAACTCTAATGAATTGGCATTACTCAAAACACTGTTTAACAAGCTGTGAATCTTCAAACTCTCTTTTATGAATTGGCGTTACTCAAAACACTGTTTAACAAGCTATGAATCTTCAAACTCTCTCTGATGAATTGGTGTTACTCAAAACACTGTTTAACAAGCTATGAATCTTCAAACTCTAATGAATTGGCGTTACTCAAAACACTGTTTAACAAGCTATGAATCTTCAAACTCTAATGAATTGGCATTACTCAAAACACTGTTTAACAAGCTATGAATCTTCAAACTCTCTCTGATGAATTGGTGTTACTCAAAACACTGTTTAACAAGCTATGAATCTTCAAACTCTCTTTTATGAATTGGCATTACTCGAAACATTATATAACAAGCTATGAATCTTCAAACTCTCTCTAATGAATTGGCGTTACTCAAAACACTTTTTAACAAGCTTTTCAATCTTGATGTAAGTGAAAAGGATTTAGAAAAATATTGATTATGGGGTCAAATTTAATCAAGAGGTTGGAGCTTATCTAATAAACTGAAAGATGGCCAATATGAACGTGATGGCAGATGTGAAGTTGTTAAAAGGGTGTAGAATGTTAATTATTGAAGTATCAGATCAAGTAAATAAAACATTCGCTGAAATTTTCTGAAATCTTTCAATGATTAATCCCCACATCATATTGAGTCAAACAACAAAAGATGATTTTAACAACCTATGCTGCATTTAACTGCTGATAATTTAGATGGAACTGAACAGTAATACAGTAAAGATAATCTAAGTGACTGGTGACAAGAAACCTTTTGAGAACAATGGAATTCCAACAGACACTGTTGAATTTTGAATGGATGTCTTTAAGCATTGCAATTCTAAGAAGTAGCCAACATATGCATTAATTTCTCTCTGGTCACACCAGTAAGTAATGCTGTTGTTTATAGGATCTTTTCTTTGGTGACTCTTATGAAAACAAAACCAAGAAATAGAAATCAAATTAATCTCCTGGATGCAGTTTCTAGAATACATCTTTTGGAAAAATCATGTCTATTATAAGGACTTTGTTGCTACAAATACAATGCTAAGTTAGTTTAAAGCAGCTGTGGTATATGGTTACAAAACTATTATTCCTACTAGTAGTTTTGCTACCAAAGGAGTGACTTGTCTTATAGGAAGGAGGAAAAAATGAAGACATATTATTTTTCTTGTAATTTGAGGGAATTTATTTTAATTCTTAGTGTATTTTAATTTGTGTATTATATATTATAATAAATTTAATAACATATGATACTTTTAAGTTCAATTTTTGTTTTATAACAGAATTTTTTATGGAGTTTAGAAGTTGGTTTTTTCAACCATTAATTTGGCCATGAATCTCCCCAACCGTCTGGCAACAGCTGTAACTAAGATCAGTCTATACAGTGCAAGAAACAAAACTACAACAGTGTTAAATAAGACAACATATTAAGTAATATTCTTTAACTACATAATACAGTTTTAACAACATTCATCAAGTAAAAATAAAGCACACAACCTGTTAAGCAAAAACCAATTTTATAAAACACTAGATAAGTTAACATACAAAAAGGTTTATGTTAATGTTTGATATCTTTATATCAAATCACCTTTCCACACCTGTCTGCAGGCAGTTAAGGGCGATACAGACGTTGGACGTTGTGGGTTTGAGCACCCACATCTCACTCTCCTAACTTCTATATCTATTTTTAAAAAAATAGTGCCTTTCTTCCATAATTGGGGTTAGAATGCTATCTTCAAGATGTAAGTTTTCAACTTACTTACCCCCCAAATGGTAGTACCTTAGTTTCTTATTCTTATTTTAATTAATTTTTTCTTCTTTGCTTTGGAAAGCAGTCACCTTTCCACACCTGTCTGCAGGCAGTTAAGGGCGATACAGACATTGGACGTTGTGGGCTTGAGCACCCACATCTCACTCTCCTAACTTCTATATCTATTGCTACTCTTTTAATTCTTATGTGATACTGGCAAATGGAGGTTAAGAATGATAGATGGTGCATCCCCACTGCAATGTGGATCCTACTTCTTCAGTCACCTCCAAAACCTAGGGTACATTGTATATCCCACATTACAGTTTGTAGGATCTTTTTAATTGGCACAGCATTTTTATTTTATTAATTTATTATTGTTTTGGTTTGTCTTTAGGTTATAGTAGACACAAATATATATAAAGAAATGTATATCAATTATTAACATTAACCTTTCCTTACAAATTTGTACGTGACATTTCTCAAGCCATCTTTAAACAAATTCTAAAAATAATACAGGTACAATATAATTTTGTTTTAAAGCTTGCATAAGTGTATGATGTTTTTGTTTGTACAAAAAACAAGTTTTCACAAATACAAATTCAATATAAAACTTCCAAAAATTGAATTTGTAACTTATATTCATGCATATATTTGTACAAAAATTTACCCTTTGACTGCAGCTGTTTCAATCAACCATTAAACTTTTGTTAGCCATTAACTGTATACAGCACTCACATTCAACTGCAGGAGGCAGACCATACACTGTAAGCATATCAACAGTCAATAGGTTAATGGTCCCTAGATGAATAGGGAGTGCAGAATCATAGTTTCATCTACTACACGTCAGGTAGAAAAGAATTTCCAGTTACAGAAAATAATTTTTTCCAATTAATTAGCAATTATTTTATAAAATATATAATGTACACTAATCATGAATCATAGAAAAACATTTTATTTTTGTAAAAAAAAATATATTTTTTTCATCTTTATGAACATTTTTATGTGAAATAAGCTGTCAAAAGTGAATCAAACTTACCCTTCCTGATCACATTATCGCAAATTTATTTTCAATAAAGGTAAAACTGAAAACATATGTAGAGGCCCAATGCATTCTTTAGTTTGCTAAACCCTCTGCTGTGGACTCCAGTTCTGCTCATTGGATGCCCATCAGCACAGCAAACCAAAGAAATATAGAAAAGCTTTTTATAAAAATGAACTACATGAAAACTATGAATTAAGTTTATTTGAACAATGAGTTTGGTAAATTGTCCCTAGAAAGTTAAAAGGTTTCCCTACAACTACACCATCTAATGATTCCCATTTTAAATATATGCACGAACTTCAAGATATAATAACAATTAAACAACTTTTCTTGTGATTGTTTGTTGCTGCTCAGTTTCAAACTTGGTGATCCTGGGTTCCCAAGGAGAACCAAGAACATGAAATGTAATACCAGATTCGGCAACCTTGAAAATCTCCTTCCTGACATTCGACTCTGCCTACCAAAACTGGTCCTGTTAGCTCCAAAACTTGGAAGGAGTTTCAGACAAATACTTAAAAATAAATCAATATAGGCTTAACTGTTCTGTTCTGTAAGATTAAGTTTATAAAAATATTCTATTTTACCATTTATATACTGAAGATTTCATCTTATAAATTGAACAATTTGAGTTTCGAGTAAACTTCATCATTTCCATAAATTCAGTTATCTAACAGAACTTGTAACTTGTTCTTCTGCTGAATACATTCCCATAATGACTCCATCCACAACAATATCTGGAAGAGAACCTAAAGAAAAGTACAATATTTTAACAATATTTATTCATAGTATTATAAATAAAAATTGTTTACGGTTCAGTGTTAAAGTATTTCTTCATAAAGTTATTAAAAATTACTTTATGCTTCAATTTTCTTTTTAAATATACACTATGCAAAAAAAAGTCTTCCATAAACTATTGGATAAACAATTCAAAAATTGAGCTGTTCAGAGGCTAGATGAGTACGCTGTTGTTCGGCCACGTTTGCTTATAAACTCATTAATTACTGGTATCACTTTACATTACAGTGGAATATTTGGACATCAATAGGAAGACACACTAGCATAGTTCTTCAAACACAGCTTTCTTAATGATCAGGTGATAACTGCCATTCAAAAAAGGGTTCAACACATACTTCTAAAGATCTAAATTTTTATGGATAGAAAGATAAATTTTCACAGTGGAGGAAGCAATTGCAAAACTTATTTCAGAAAGAATAACCACACTGAGGTAAATCGATTGAGTAATTTCTGTATCATATTTATTTAATATGTTAAAAATAAAGTATAAACAACTGTTTTACTTTAAATAAAATGAACAAAAATAATCAAATATAGTTTGCTGCCTTCATTGCTTTAAAAAAATTGGAACTTAAAAGAATTGTTATTCCAATTAAATGTTTAAAAATATTTTACTCTTTCTGGAACAGTGTACAAATATAGCTACAAAAAATCAAATGCAAGATAATCTAACTTAGATAGCAAAGTCATTTGTGACAAGTGCTGTAACAATTTGTACTTGAGGGTACAAAGAATTCATTGTGTTTAGGATACAAACATGTAATTTTAGAGTCAAAAAACAAATCAAGTCGATGGGTTGAACCAATTTCTTGTATAAGTACGTCCATCTTCTTTTTCAAAAATTATCCGTCTTTTTTTAATGCTAATTATGTTACTTCTAATACTAATTAGGAAAATGCTAATAAGAAAAAATGTTTATCTTTTGTGTGTAGATGAACGTATTTGTTTAAAGTCCAGTTTTTAAGTTTCTTAAAGAGGATTTAAATAGAATATCGCTATCCTTACTATTAGGAAATATCTTTATCCGAAACACTCAATAATTGGTAGATTGAAATCAATGTGTATATATTATATAAATGTTATATTTTGGCATGATTGTACAAATATATCTCATGTCATGAAGCTCAACATATTTTAGTATTCATACCACGTGTCGGAATGAATCACAAGTGTAAAAATGCTGAAAACCAAAGAATGTTTTTTTCATTTTGGTTCTTCTATCTTAGATTAATTTTATATTTGTCCAATTTTCTTTTTTATACCTCTAGTAACTGTTTGAGTAACCTCTTAAACTTCTACGTTGTGTTGTGTTCAACAGAATAATCGTGGAAGTTCCATGTCAGCACCAGTTTTGATCACTGCCAGATCCAATAAAAACCACTAAAAAGGTCACGCCATTGGCATATGGATTTAATCAAAATCATCCACATGGTTCTTTCCATTTGTACAGATATATATTAGTTTGTTATAACTTAAAAAAAAATGCCACAGTAAAAATAAATTACACAAAAAATGCTGCACAAATTGAAAAGATCCCATAGTACAAACTATAATGTGGGATTATAAAATGTGTCCTAGATTTTGAAGGTGACTGAAGAAGTAGGATCCACATTGCAGTGGGGATACACTACCTATCATTTGTAGCCTCCATTTGCCAGTCTCACATCAGAATTAAAAGAGTTGCAATAGCTCTTAGGAGAGCTGAGACATGGGTGCTCAGGCCCACAACGTCCAACATACGTGTCACCCTTCACTGCCTGCACACAGTTGTGGGAAGGTGACTGGTCTTCAAAGTAAAGAAAAATAAGGAAATACAGTACTACCATCTGAGGGTTAGTAAGTTGAAAACTTACCTCTTGAAGTTAGCATTCCATCCCCTAATATGGTAGAAAGGCACTAACTGATAGCACAGAAGAAAAATTACACTAGTATGAAGCATCCTGTCCAATTATCTAAATAAACTAGTATAGCTCCCAACCATCATTCGTTTATTAAGGCTACTGTGCTATCATGTTATAAACAAATCTTTATATGTGGCAAGGTGTACATCCACATAAAGTAGTGCCAAGTTGTTCAGTGATATAACTAAAAATAGTTATTAGGAATTTTAAGTAAAATTTCTCTGATTTTTATTTAATACATTCTAATATTTGTTGTAGAATAGTTTAATAATTCTATTTAAAGTTTCTTTACTAAATCAATTAACTATTCATTTTTGTATCAGTATTTCAACATTACTGATTATTTGTATAAATAATCCTGAAATAAATAATATCAACATTATTTATCCAGCAGAATTACAAACTGAAAATACTTCTGGCCCCCACAGGATCCAAAACCATAACTTGGGCACTAAGAGTGTCTGTTGCCCATAGACAGTACCCCAAAAAGTGATAGCAAACCTCAGCAGTACAAGAGACTGGAATAAGAAAGGAAGAGGAAGGAGAGTGAGAGCCAGAAACAAGTTAAATATGGGTGAGACCAAGGAGAAAGGAAGGTCCTGAACAGTGCAGACTCAAATCCAAGTGTTGGAGATCAGTTGCATTGAGGAGTCAGTATACAGCCTAACTCATTGTATGATTTGCTCAATCAGAAGGGACACAAATGCACTTGAGACAAAGGGGGATTCCTCCAACACAATAGATCCAAACCACATGAACAAGAGGACAGGAATGTCAGTTTTAACTCCAGAGATTCTGAGCTGCATTCAATAAAACTGGAGCAGGAAAAAGGAAAGCTGAAGTACTGGGATCTAAACTCCAGAAAAAACAAGTGGCTCAAATTGCTGTAAAGATATGCTAAAACATGATTACCAAAATTACATTGGAGTTAGGCTGTATACTGACTCCTGAATGCAACTGGTCTCCACGTTTATCTGTGTTAACACCAGCATTCGGTCAGAAAGAAACCACTAGATGCTATTCCATCAGCCCATCACTAATTAGTTAAATGAGAAATTATAAGGAACAGAAGACAAAAAAAAATTATAACATGTCCGATTAATAAAGTAAACAAATAGAGAGGACAGACAGGAGAAGAAAACAGGTTACCCCAATCCTCTTCCTAATTTTCATATACATCTATCTGCACATGGTAGCAGAAGGCAATTAACAATCAACACAGAAAACTGCTGAAAGGCAGTTAACTTCCTAAGCCTACAAAGCTTATCCTGATGTTATTGAAGAGGTAGGAAAATCAACTGTAGTTGTGATGTGGGATTGCGAGATCATAACAAATTAACTTGATTGGGACAAAGGAGAACTGAAGCAATCAAAAACAGTAAAAGATACAATTTTAAACAACCTGAAAAATTACAAAAGAGGGTTACATAATATTCAACTGAACTAAATGAAAACAACCAGTTGGAAAGCACGAGTTAAAATATTTCCCAGCAGTATAACTACTAATTTAGAAGTGGTTATGGGCTGCATGAAGAGGACACTCGCAATCACAGTTGTATTTCACACTTATCAATGAGTGTTGCTCCACAATCATTTGCACTATAACATGCAGATGTCTCATGTGAATACATGAGGAGAAGATGGGAGAATTAAGGCTGATAAGAAGTGAACATTTGTGCATATAGAGGGCAATATAAGTCAAGAAATGCTATTTGTGCACAAGATACTGTATCAGAAGTAATACCTGTTTAAAACAACTGTAGACATAAAAATAAATTTGTAACATTAGCACAAAACTACAAAATGGGCTATCTAGTTTTGATTCTCCCCCCCACAAGTACTAAAACCCTATTTTTAGCATTATAAGCACTCAGATTTACTACCAAGCCACATGCAGGTACAGAGAAATATGAAAAATGAGTCTACACCAAAACTCCAGAGGAACAATAACATACAATTCTTCTTAAGGTATTTTAATGAACGAGTTGGACTTTGAAAAAAATGAAAGAAATACTCAAGTAACAGGAGAAATAATTTTGCAAAGTGCAGTTGCCAACTTAGGTTTAACAACCTAAACAAAATCAATATTTTTTGTTTCACAGGTGTAATTTTAAACAGTAAGAAACAGGTATAAAAAATGAAATATAGAAAAAAATGTAAGCATATTACACGAGGCTGTTGCAGTAGTAAAAAGTCTCAGTTTGTTAAAGTTTATTTTGTGAGAAGAGAGGTTCATATTTAATATATTCTCTGCAGCTGGGTCATACATTCCCAGTACTCTGAAGAGGAACACGTTTCCCATTATTAATGACTGTCATCACTGGAGGGAGAGCTAGCAGCCTTTGTCTCGTTATCTCTTCATCATCAAGCTTGAAGACCACTTGACTCATTTTCACCATCGGTTAAAGCCTTCCGAGTCGAGCACATCAAGCACATGTACAAAGTAATTAGGGTTACTACTCACCACTCTAATGACACAGGCACACGTTTGTCACGCATTCTGCTTAAGCATCTTGTTAGTTACTGAGCACCCGAGTAGAAAACTCCGAGAAAAACATCAACATTGGATTGAACAGCAATAAACACTTATTTTACTACCAAATGACATGAGCAAATATTTTTAGTGACAATGAGAAATGTCCTAGTCACAGTGTGATGGGGGTTGAACCACTGGGAAATAGATCTCCCTGCCATAGTGAAAAGGTTAACACTATGTTCAGTGTATTTAGCACTAGCTTTGATCAAGATATTTTGGCACGTTTTTATTGGAAAAAAAAGATATTTAATCAGATAAAGACAACAGTTCAACAACGATAATTAAAACAAATGTCACTAAATAATATCAAATAACTGAAAACAATTAGAATGTTACGTTAGAATATTTACCAGAATATGCTGGTTCAGAAAAAGGATTTGGTAGAAAAGTCAAAATGGGTTGGTGGGTTGTCTTTTTTTCTATTCTTAACTGTTCCAAAGAACTGTAAAATGGAAAACAGTTAAATTTCAGGCTTACTCTTTGATCATATATTAATAAATTTTTACATTAAAACAGACACCAATACTTAAAGTAACAAAACGTCTGAGAATTTGTTAATATTTAAACAAATTATAAATTAAACAAGAATTCATTAGTACTTAAAAACATTTCTTCCACCTTACTCAGGTTCTAATCCTACTTGTTGATAGATGAGGTATGTGAAAGATAGTTTTCTGTCCACGTTACTCAGGTTCCACCATAAACAGGGTGTTTCATTAGAGAAATCTTAAGATAATGCCGTATAATTTTGATATTTCTGGCTTGTACAGGATACCGCCCTATGCAGTTTCCGGCTAAGGCAGGTTTTACTGTATATATATTTTGTCATTAAATGTACTTGAGTTCCAATTAACTCAATCTCCTTCTTTATAAAGCCTTTGTAAATGACACTGACAGTTACTCTTAATTACACAAACTTCACATTGGCAATTGATAAAAGAATAAGAAAACAACAAGCATAAGAAGACAATATCAATAAAAAGAATAAAAAAACACATACAAGCTGATGTTAAGTACACTAGAAAAACAATTAACCAATCTATTACAGAACCAAGAATTTTATTATAGTTACTGAATACATTTATTAAAAGCCTATGATGAGCCCAAGTAATATTATAAAATGAAATATATTTAGTACCATATTTATCATTTCTGTCTTTATTAGATATGAAAGTTAAAATAGCTACCTACAATATTTCCATAAGGATGGAGACTCTTCAAACACCGAGAGAAATCCTGCTTACACTGCACATTTCATGTTTTAAACAAGGCAATATAAAGTTCAGGAAAATAACATGAAAAGTTAAACATTAAATGCAAAACCATGAACAAAATAAATCTTGTGGCTGTGTTAGTACTTACCCTAAACTTTCAGACGGAGAAATCGTTGGAAGGGACAAAAATTCCAATACTTCTTTTGGGAGTGGCTGCAGTTGAAGCACTTCCTGAATCAGTTAAAGGAACACACGAGCATGACTGTGACAGTTAGGATTCACACACGAGCATGACTGTGACAGTTAGGATTCACACACAGACCAAAAGTTTTATAATTAAACAATACAGTTGTAAAATATAAGTGCAATACAAAAAAATATAAGAGAAAAATGAATGAAAAAATTGTTTCTCAATTATCAGTGATGTCGAGAAACCCACTTGTTGAGAATTTTATATGCAAAAAACGGCTCTTTTGGGCTCAGAAAACACTTTGTTCGCTCTTCTATTTGAAGTGTTTTCTGAGCCCAAAAGAGCCGTTTTTTGCATATGTTTCTCAATTAATGTTTTATAAGTTCTTATACAAGTCATTCTTCATAACAGACTGTATCCATTAACATTTCCTTGTGCATTAGTCTTGATTCCATCATGAGAAAAGTATAAATCAAAAGTAAAACAAATTTGAATGTAGGAATGGAAGTATCGTAAATCAAGGAAACAAGGTTGGAAATGGGTGGAGTAACATTACATCACTTGGTGGTTTTTGACACAGTGCAACTTCAAAGTGGGTATATGACCAGCATTCCACCCTTTCCTACTTCGTGTGTTTTTTGTAACTTGGTAGTTTTTAATACAAAATGAAAGATCTATTTCGCTAAGCTTCCTTGTTGAAAAACCTTGTTTCAGCAACCAAGCAGATACGTGTATATAATCAAATTGTGTGAACCTAATGAAATGCATGACACGACAACGATGTATGCTGTTGCAAGTCAGAGAGAAACCTTTATTAGTCATACTATGTTTATGTGAGACATTGTAACAATTTGAATGGTAAATGGTGGGCCAACAATATTGCATAAGAAGTGCTGATTTTTAAAATTTTAAAAAAAAATCCATATCCAGAGAATATATTATGTATCCCATACTGAATTAACTGCAAGCCAATCAGTTTTACCTGATTACTATAAGTAATCATGCACCCACACACGATATGAGAGCAAGTTGTTACTAGGCAACTTACAGAGTGCACTTGTAACCACAGAATATGATTACTATCATACTGTTAATCTTGTTAGTAGTTTTGCTGAATGCTTATTGCTATTACTTGTTACTTTCAAAGTTATAAGCAAAAACTAAGAAACACTTTTATCCAAGGTAGCATAATTCAATCACATGCATTCATATTTGCATATAGTGAAGGCAGGAAAACATTATGACTTTTTAACAGCGTAGGTTGTAGTTTTGTGAAATCTGTTTTAATTTACCAACTACCTCAAGTGCCCTGGTGGCTTGTTACTCTTCAGTTGGTCTGTTTACTACTCAGCAGTGTGTAAAATGCTTTTTAAATTTTATTTACATGCTGTTTACAATATATATGAGATCTTAATTTGTACTATAGGTGGCCCATTCCTGCTATAAGTACAACTGTACTAATGATTAGAGCTTAAATACCATATATAAATAAGCTAAACCTTTATTAAAACTGGTCTGCCAGTAAGCTACATACAATTTTTCCATTTTGAATAGCTTGAAGCTTGTTTATTACACTATTCTTTTAGTTTTTAGATGTATAAAGATACATTCTTTGAATCTTTAATACAACAGAATAACATATATATTCAGTAGAAAATGTCTGCCTAACAATGACAGAGAGAAGCATTATGAAATTATTTTCAGACTTTTACAAACTTTTAAGTTCAATATGCTAGTGGCCAAAATATATTTTACTATTTTAACTTTTTAACAACTTGATGTATAAAGCCTCTGTCAAATTTAATGAAATAAACTAATTTTTTATCAAATATTGTTTAATATAATTTGAATCATAGATATACATAAATGTTCCAGTATAATATTATTAATCAGTGTAATCATGAACAGTAACATAAAAAGAAATTAGAATAATTTAACAAAACATAAAAAAATAACATTCTCACAGAAGTTCAAATCAATCTATAAAAATAGTTATATTTTGTTTTTCCATTTGTGGGTAAACAGTACTTGTAAAACACGGTGCTTACCATACAACTTTCAGTAATTATATGTACTTTAGAAAGTGAACTTAAAACTCTGTTGAGCTAACAGATTTTCATTTATTCTTCACTCGTACAGCATAGTTAGCGCAGTCCAATAAATGATTCTATGTATCATTTTAATATTTCTAATTTTGTTGTGCAAAAAATTGTGTGATTTAATAATGGCTAAAGACCAAAGGAACATATAAACTGAGAAAAAAAAATTAAAATTACATTTGATTCATTACTAAATATTAAACCTTCATGACTTGACTAATTATTAGTTGTAATCTTCACCTGAAAATGAATGAAGGGATTTAAAATTTATTATATAAATGTATTGTACTCTGGTGTTTCCAATATTAAATGCAACCATAGAGACAGCTAACAAATCTGAGTAAATGGATCAGACATAACCACTTCTTTCTCACCCCACATTCTTCCAGGAATGTGTCCATCCCACAGTCTGGGGAAGTGCATTTAATTTGTTAAAAGAACTCATGAAACAAATGTTTATAAAGAAAGCTAAAGTCAGTTCAAATTTTTTTCCAAAATTCTTGACCTTGTACTGGTCATTAAGAAATATTACCTGAACATAATGTTCGAGAGCTTGTCTCCTCTGTTCAATCAACTTTGGACTGGAGTTTCTCATTTTCTTTGGTGGAAAACTTGGTGTTTGGATCAACCTCTTCAACTAAAAATAATACATTTAGTATATGTATATACCATATTTATCACATACAAGATATGATAATTATAATAGTCAAAGGTTAATTGATTGACTGATTGATTGATTTAGTGTTTTATGGCACAAAGCAGCTAGGTTATCTGCACCAAACGTCCAGTATAAAGGTAAAAAATAAAGTAAATGTAGTAAAATACACATAACGAAATGAAGGTAAAACAAAACATTAATAGCATAAAACCAATGTTGACATCTAGTCTACAAAGTAAAGAGAGAAACTACAGTAATACAAGTTCTGTAGCATAATGGTAATTATCATAATCCACCAGGAAGACTAACAGGTAAATACAAGAACCACCGTCAGTCACCTGAAGTTGGCCTTAACAGTCTTGGTTCTGGGTTGTCATAACAGCCATTATCAAAAGATAAAATAAGAAAAGTGTTAAAAGACATGCAGCAAAATTGTAATAACAACTTGCCAGGAAGACTAGCGGACAGTTCAAACAGCAGCGTTAGTCACCTGAAGTTGGCCTTTCCAGTCCTGGTGTTGAGTTATTTAATGTTCTGGCCATTTTTCAATTTCAATTTGAACTAGAGAGATTGAGACTCTGAAAAGGGAACCACAATTAAAAAGGTGTAATGAATAAATATCCAACATTTAAGTGAGATTAAAAAGATTAATGGCCATTAAAAAACTAAACACTTTATCAAGGCATCATCACAATAACACTGTCCAATGTTATGGACAAACCCTGGGACAGAACATGTTTAAAATATTGCCGGCGTTGAGAGTCGTAACAATGGCAAGAAAGTAAAATGTGGCTTACACTGATTTGAGTGTTACACAAACTACACACTGGTGTATCAGTTCCAGATAAAAAAAAAAGTTAAAAAACTGTGACCAATGCATAGTCTAGTTAGAACAACTTCCTCCTTCCAAACCTTACAGAAGCTAGAAGGCCAAAGCCCAATATAGGGTTTTATTCGAAAAAGTTTGTTGTTACATTGCTCACTCCAAGTGGACTGCCGGCTGGCACGGAGCCAAGCCTTGAATACAGGACCATAGTCCATGTATGGAATAGGCACAATGGTGATAGTGTCAGAGCAGACAGATTTAGCTGCCATGTCTGTAAGCACATTTCCACAAATACCAACGTGACCTGCATCCGAAAAATAATGGATAGAAGTAAATGTTAATGAGAAATGGGCCAGTCAGTTTTGAATATAAGCAAGAACAGGATGTGAGCCAATGTAAAGTGATTCCAAGGCCAGCAGAGAACTAAGGAAGTCAGTATAAAGAGTGCAGTCAGTGTACTGCTCAACTTCAATATGCTCCAGGGCAAGAGATATGGTGTACAGTTCAGCAGTGAACACTTAAGCTGTAGAGGGGATTCTGCATGCAACCACCAAACTGCAACAAACCATGGCAAAGCCCACAGAATTACTTGATTTGATGTGTAAATGGGAATGGAATGATTATTCGAAAGATGTTCAGTAAATAAAAGACGGTACATCCAATCGGGAGTATCTGCCTTTTTCAGATGGCTTAAAGAAAGGTCACATTTGGGGGGATGGGATGACAAATGGATTCTGCAATGTTATCCAAGGAAAGACCCAATTCATCCAATTGCACCTCCAAAAGGAGCAATGGCAGATCTGTCTTGAAAAAGTAAGACCCACTGGGGAAGGAAAACACATCCTCAAGTGGGATGCTTTGGTAAGGAGTAAAGTTTTGAAGAACCCAGTAAAGACAGTTGCAAACAGTGAAGGTGCACAGAAGATTCATGAGATTCCACATACAAGCTCTGAACTGGAGAGGTGTGGAAAGCCCCAGTGCAGAGTCGAAGTCCTTGATGATGAATGGGGTTCAGCATCTTTAAGGCTGAGGATCTGGCAGAGCCATAAACCACTAATCCATAGTTGAGTTTTGAATGAATAAGAGCATGATACATCTTTAACATAGAACATCGATCTGCTCCCCAACTGGCAGTAGAGAGGACACAGAGGATGTTCAGTGCTCTTGTGCATTTGACCCATAACTGATTTAAATGTTGTATAAATGTCAGCTAATGGTCAAAGATAAGCCCCCAAGAACTTGGTCTCAGGGACCACCGGCAGCAAAACTTCACCGATACGGAGTTCAGGATCAAGGTAGATACTCCATTGGCAGCAAAAGTGCATGCAAACAGTTTTAGAGAGAAAAGTTAAAGTCATTCGCTGTAGTCCGCTTCAGAACACAATTGAGGGCAGTTTGTAGTTGCTGCTCAATATATCTCATGTTCAACGACTGATACGAGATGTGAAAGCTGTCGACAAAGAGCCTGTTTGCAACAGTGAGAGTGAGTTGTTTAATGATGGCATTAATCTTTATACTGAAAAGTGTGACACTCAAAACACAGCCCTGAGGGACCCCAAGTTCCTGTACAAAAGTATGGGAAAGTGTCGAACCCACACGAACTTGGAATCTCCTATCCATTAAAAATTTTTTAATAAGTATGGGTAAATGGCTACATAACCCATATATATAGAGGTCTCACAAAATGCCATACCTCCATGTTGTGTCATAAGTCTTCTCAATGCCAAAGAATATTAAAACAAGATGTTGGCATTTGAGAAAGGCTTCTCTGATTGATATTTCAAGTCAAATTAGGCGGTCCATTGCAAAATGCTACTGTCGGATCCCACACTGAGTGGACAAGAGTGGGTTGTTTGATTGGAGGAACCAAACAAGATGAGCATTAACCATCCTCTCTAAGGTCTTACAGAGACAGCTTGTCAAAGCAATTGGACAGTAGTTTGAAGGAATCTTGGGATCTTTCCCAGGTTTAGAGAAAGGTAAGATAATAACATTCTCCTGCCAGAGCCAGTTAAAAACAATTAGAAGAATATCAAGAGAAGCAGAAAAGAGATGACACAGCATGTCATAGTGTACATCATCAGGTCTAACAGATGTACTGCCAGACCAATGAAGGGACATTTGAAGTTCAACCAATGTAAAGGGACAATTATAGTTAAAGAAACAGTCAGTTTGAAAAGAAAGAGGTGAATGCTCTGCCTGAGTCTTGATGGCTAAGAAGGTGGAGGAACAAGCAGAAGTGCTAGATACCCGGCAAAAGCTTTCACCTAGAGTATCGGCAATGCTTTGGACATCAACTACCTCTTGGCCATCAGAGAGTAAGATGGAGAGGGGGACAGAACTGTAGTGTCCATTGACCTTTTGAATCCTGTCCCATATGAACTTGAAACTGGTGGTAAAAGGTATACTAGTTGTGAACTTAATCCAAGATTCCTTCTGCCTTTGATGTCTTACACACCTACCATGTGCACGAACCCGTTGCAAAGCGATGCGGTATCAAAAGCGTGGGATATCTATGAAAAGTATCTCAGTCCCATTTTTGAGCCTTCCATGCCAAGTGGCAAGCAGGATTCCACCATGAATGAGGATATCATGGAAAACGTATCGAGGTTTTAGGAATACACTGAGCAGCTGCTTGTATAATACAGCCAGTTACCACTGCCACACAGTCATCTATTGATGGCTGATTCATGATGGCAAGATCAAGTTCTGCAAGAGCAAAGAAAGTGGATTAGTCTGCCTGATCCAGGTTCCACTGGGGCACATGGGTAGGGTGGCATCGACCATGGCCAGTCTCTCTCAAAAGTATAGGAAAATTATCAATGCCTAGTGGATTATTATCAACCCTCCATGAAAAATGGAAGAATAATAAAGAGGAGCAAAATGAGAGATCAATAGCAATAAAGGACTGACTAGGGGTGTGAAAATAAGTGGAAGAACCAGCATTGAAAAGAGAAAGATTGTGATCAGAGAACATACGCTCCACAGTGTGACCCTTCCTATCAATAACAGCACTTCTCCAGAGGGGATGATGTCCATTAAAGTCCCCCAGGATTAGAAATGGAGATGGCAACTCTTCAACAAAAGCATAAAGGTCTGATTGATCATATGTCTCTCCAGTAGTCAGATAGAGAGAACATAAAAATCAAGGTATGGCCCAAGGAAACACGGATGTCTATGGCCTCCAAGAGTGTGCTGAGTGACAAAGACAGGGTGGGCACATGCTGATCAACCAATAGTGCTTCCCCTCCATCACACAACCTGTTATTTCTGTACAGACAAAACTGCCGAATAGTGACTGTATCAGCAGGTTTTAAAAATGTTTCTTGTAAGGAAAAACATACAGGATGGTAGGAAGCATTCAGTGTTTTGATATCATCCAGAGTAGAACATAAACCTCGACAGTTCCATTGTATCAAGGTGGCCATTTTTAATGACAGGTAGGCGAAGTGGCTGGAGAACCCTTCTGTTTATGACCACGTCTTTTTTCCTACTGTGTTTATTTGGAAGAGGTCTATCAACCTCTATGGATCCTGCACTGGGTCGATTGTTGGAAGGGGATTCCAGGAACTGAGGATGCAAACAAATGATTGTTTGCATCGTGGGGTGGGAGAAAAAATGTATCAGAAGAAATGCCTGTAGTTGAAACTGAAGGATGTAGATCTTGAGATTTGTTGGAATGTATGGGAGGAACAGAGATGGGTGTGGAAGTTGATTCATTAACCTTTTTAATCAATGGAGGTCAAAAGGCTTTTCATTTGTTTTGAAAACAATTCTCTTGGAGGCACAAAGAGATATGTCTGCACTCTCACTGCAGTAGTAGAAGGAATTGCAGCAACATATGTCCGAGATGGAGTGGCGGGAAGCAAGTTCTGAGCCTCAGGATAACTAATGTTATTAGTCGTTTTCAAATGCTGAACCTCTTTTTCTTCCAACCATTTTGGGCAAGAACAAAAGTATGAAAGGTGGGAAACATTGCAGTTGACACAATGTGGGTCAGTGTGACATTCATAGGCATCGTGGTCCTTCCCACCACAACGAGCACATGTCAGGGAACCTCAACAGGACGTCTTTGAGTGGCTGAATCTCTGACACTGGAAACATTAAAGAGGGTTTGGAATGTATGGCCGTACCCTGCAAATTAGATAACCTGCCTTGATGGTGGCAGGTACATGTGGTGATGTAAATGTCAAAACAAAGATATCTGTTGGCAGTGTAACTCCACCTTTCCGAGTGGAGATGCACCTCAATGCAGAAACTCCTTGAGGCCAGCGAGATTCTCTAATTCCGGGATGTTCTTCAAATTCCTCTCAACAATAACTCCTCATGATGAATTCAAGGTAGCATGAGCAGTAACCTCAATAGGTACATCTCCAATTGCCTTTAAATTTAAGAGGAGTTCACTTTGTTGGAATGTGGATGTTTAAACCAATATGTCTCCAGATCAAAGCTTCTTTTCTGGCTTTAGAGAGCCAGCAAGTCCCTCTAAACCCTTCTGAATAAAAAAGGGGACATTTGCCCTTAAGGTTTTTCTGAAAGAGAATGTAATATAAGAAAATGGGGCACAGGTGTTACAGATGTTGAAGATTGCTGCTCAGAGTCTTCAAGGCATGGTCGTTTACCTATTGACTGTTTTTTCACTATTTTATTTACATTTTTTGTTGGAGGATCCATTGGAAAAAAGGAAAATTTTGGTACTCACTGACCCCACTCACCATGGAGCCCTACGAGGGGATGCACTACAATGTCATGCAAGGACATTGCAGCAACACCAGGGTTTTGTGAGTAATATACCCAAACACCAGCATCAGACTTAATGTTCACAACATCTGTTGAGAACTTCCAACACTGGTACTTGGTTGACTCTAGCCCAAGTGAACCAGCCAACTGACCAAAGAGAAACCACCCAAAAGGCTGCCTATTTACAGGAATTTGAGGCCAAAGTGGTGTGTTAGAGTTGGACCACCAGGATCTTCTCCTCCCCTTCACGGGTCACCATGCACGGCAAACACGAAGGGGGATGTTTAGATCCCAGAGGAGGTAAACTGAAAGAACAAAACCTTCCCTGGTAGGTCCACTCACCACATACAGGAATCCACACCGAGAGGTCAAAGATTAGTAAAAATTGTACATAAATAATACATACAGTCAGAAATTAATTACTCATCAGTACTACTTTGTTACAAGTTATAAGATTTATCAGAGAACATGAACAAAATTTTGTTTATAAAGTTTAACTAAACATTGTACCTGTTTATGGAGGGCATGAAACGCTCGGTAACGTCTTTCAATCTTTTGACATCTTCCAGACACATACACTTCTATCCTATAAACCTGAAAGTTTACACTTTTATTTAAAAAGAACTTGGTAAAATAAATTCAATCTTTAATTCAGTTATAATATTCAATAAAGTTCCTTTACTTTTTATTTTAATATACAAGTTTACATACATGTATATCAGAAACATAAAGAATGTGTTTCTGTAATTTATAGATGCAATAATTAATCACAATACTTGGTACTGTTTACAATTGATTAATATGAATGGAAAAAAACATTCTTAAAAGTTTTAAAAACACTTATGTCAACAGAAAATCCTAGTTTCTCATTCATTTGACACTTTGATTTGTTTTAAAATTTCTCAATTATTTTGAATTTCTTCACTTTCACAACATTCATGGAAATGTCAAACTTAAACTGATGCCTCCACCCCCAAAAAAAATATATTAGCAACAGGAAACAAGTAACAGCAACTGGCAAGTATTTTGGTTGGTATCATTTCAGAGCAACAATGATCATAAAGCGTAGACGTCCAATTACTGCATCATTTGAGTTTTCCACAACTGAAAGCAGCCACATCAATAACTGTAAAGTTTGTGAGAGAATGTATCAAAATATTACTTTGTCTCAATACCATCTGCAGATATGCATGTGACCAGCCCACATTACTGGATGGTACTTTTCATATATTGTACTCATTAACAAATGCTGAGAAAAACATATGGTTCTGTTTAGGAAAAAATGTTAATGTACAGATAGTAAATAAAGATATTAACAATTAAATAAGGTAACTGGTAGTAAATGTATATTTGGGAAAACAAAAAGTGAAAGTAGAATATTTCAAACATGGATTTTCAATAAAACATATACTGTTATAAATGACACATAACACTAATGTGTAATACTAAAATTTTAGTGTAACAAATATAATGTAAAACTAAGTTCCCATGAAAAAATTAGAAACTTGTTGAAAATTCCATAAAAGAAAGCACAAGTGAAAAATATCTGAACACCACAAGTGCCAATCGAGAAGTGAAGCTGTATGGAAGCCATCTGTGCTAGGAATTGTCTACTTCTATTAGTGGAGAGTTGTTGTATGCTCATTTGAGTGTTATCATGTAACTGCCTAATGTAAAAACATGTGAGGGCAAGTGGGAGTGTCATGTTCAGTGAAGAATGAAAATTTGAGGAGATGGAGAGCAATCCAGGTTGGGATAAGCTATTCTGAAAGAGAAAGGTAAGATATTCTATCAGAATTAAAATTAATGAAATAATTTGCAAATTAATTAAATTAAATTAATAATATAAAGATTGTAATACGTTTATAACAGATAATGTAAAATTTTTAAACTCCATGCTGAATAAGAGAAACTTTTTTATATGTTTAATAACATGTACATTCGTTTGATATAGTAATATTATCTGCATGCCTGCATGATAAAATAAACCCAACTTTTCAAAACACCTCATAAGCAACAGATTGTAATGATGCAAACCACACAATAAACTCCAGTTTTCCAAATCTGAGGTTTTAAAGCATCACAGCAAAGCTCTTCTACAGAGAAGACTGATAATTACAAAGACAAAGAAAGCATTTGTCTATATGCATGAATTTTAAAAAGGAACAAACAAATCATAAATGTTAAATATCTGTTAACATTTTCTTAAATTTAAAATGTATTTCCAATAACACCTCCACTGACATTTATAGCTATTATTCAACGGCCACGGTTTCATCTTTGCCCATCAAAGCATCGGTCTATTTTTTTCTTCCTTGCTCCAATCTTTTATACCCCATTCAGCTGCCTTTGGTGATATTTGTTTCACGATACTTTCCACCTATGTAAATACCCCCTCTGTTCTGATACTATATATAAGCACCTCATTCAGATAAATTTATCACTCTTTCAAGACTTACACAGTTCTAGTCCCTAAAACCAGCTCTTAATGGGTAAGAAAGGCAGAAGAATGTCAGCAGAGGCAAGTATTATTGTAAATACATTTTTGATTTAGGAAAATAATAACTTCCAAAGTATACCTATCTCCAGTGCCATCTATAGCTAGAATCCCACAATAACAAGGTGGATGGGCCAATGAGAGTATTATCCCCACGGAAAGCATCTGTAGAGATCATGGGTGTACCAAGATAGTGGTACTTAAGTGGAGGAACTGTACTATATCCAAGACAAATGTGCTCTTCTCCCAGTAATTAGTTCCTGTATTAAGGATATAATAATACATGAGTAATCAACCAGACAGATGATGTTCTTCTGCTTGGAATTGGAATTAAGGAGTCTTGGTCCCTATATTCCACATTGATGGCTAGGACAACATTACAGACAAATACTTTGGATTGGATCCCAACCTGTAGTCACAGAGTTATGCATTCTTAGTCAATAGAATCATGATAAAAAAAGTAAGCAGCACTGAAACAGACAAACCTTCTCCTCTACTTGAAGAAGGCTGAAAGGAAACAGCTCAGGCTCGGAATGATAGGATCATGTATGGCTTACTCATCCAAAGGAACAGAATTAATCCTGTGTGGAATTATGAACATTCATCTTTACTACCGAAGCATGTGTGGAAGGAACCTTCCATTTGTCCCTGAAATTATGAGGAGAACATGGAACAACTATGCTCAACCATGAAGCCAGGATGGGACCACTTAGCATTTGGAATTACAAGATGGTGGACCTCCTTCCATGAGCAATACACTGAGCCAATATTAATCAAAATGAACCAGATAACCAAGCATCAAATATGAACCAGCACTACAAGTAGACTTCCACTCTTGCCAATATCTGGGAGAAACATCCACTGACCCAGGAAGGAATGCTCACAACTTCTTCATATCCAAAAAAGGAGTAAATTATTCAAACATTCTGGAAGAAAAGCCTCTGTCCACCATCCCAGTCACTGGAAACTGGGTATGGTAAGAACTCCCTACCTCTGTTAGTAGAACCTGGGGGGTAATGCACATTGTAGAGTCTTGAGGGTAAAGTGCAATAAATAAAGCATACCTGTCTGGGCAACACAGGGGTGGGATCCAGTGAAAAATGGATGTTAGTGGAGAGGTAAAAATGAGGGCAAGAAAAAAAAAATACTTGCCCCTCCTTATAATCTAGCAAATGATGTTAAAATGACCACAGGGGGTAGAAAACCCTCAGATGAAGAAAATATCATACCCTGAAAATAAAACGAAAGAAAAGTATTAAGTACACATGTTATGTATATGTGTAAATATTTTGTTAACGACAACATGTCGTGTTGTGTTTGAATTTTCATTTTCTATTATTAATTTTTCCATATTGATATTATTGTTTCGAAGTTTAAACTAATATTTTGTTATTTATTTAGGGTAACATTTAGAACTTTCTTGAATTAAGTAGACCAATCATATGTTTGTAAATGAGTGCTGGTGACTTCGTGTCTAGACGTGTAGTCTCGTGTAAGAACGGACACGCGCGGATTGCTCTAGAGTTGTATGGAAATTGCGAGAATGTTCGAGAAATAGGCCTATCGGTATAAAAGATGGTGACGCGAGAGAGATTGAGTCATCAGTTTTTATTCGAAAAAAGAAGATAGATTCAGTCATTAGTTTTATTCGAAGAATAAGAGTGAGATTCAGGCATCAGTTTTAGTTATTTGAGAAAGATTAAGTGTTTGCTGTGAATATTCAACTTGGATTTGTGATTGAAGTTAGATCTACGGAAGTTGTGATTTTATTTCGTCAATCTCTACGATACATCTGAATTACTGCTTGAGCTGAGAGACGGCGATTTTATTGAACTGTGAACTGTTTCGGAATTTCTTCGTGGGACCAAATTCACACCCTACACTGGAATTTGAGACTTTAATTTTAGATCATTACATTAGATACAGGCCAGTACCGTTTTGTATTGTGATTTATTTTGAAGTTTGAAACTAATATTATTTTGTTTTGTAATTAATTTCGAATATTGTAACTTAATATCTGTCACTGTTATTATATAATTTATGTTATATCTGTTATATTTGTTAATAGGTTAGTGTAATAAATTATACAAGCTGTTATCTGTGTTTTTCTGTTGCGTTTAATCTACGAAGAACTTAAAACATAAAAAATACGTAACAACATATATCAGCCAGTACAATGTCTACCAACAAGCAGCTCAAGTAGGCAACTACAGACATAGAAATGTGATGAATCTAATGAGATATGACTTGCAGATTCCTTGCCTGAAAAAAAAAAGTCCAGAATAATCAATATGGATCATCTTGCAAAGCAACCTTGTCATGGTAACTGGAGAAAAATCCCACAAAACTGAAGGATCCAAATGAATAAAGAGTCAATTTCTAGCACCACACAAACAGCTGGGGTCTGAGTAGTTGTAGAGGTAATAAGCAGATGACAAATGAACTGGTTGGGCCAAAGCAGGTGTTCTGCTATTAAATTCATCACTCATGACACATGGCAAGCTAGGAGGCAAATATTAAGACTAGTAGAGAATATCCAAAGTTCAAAAACATAGGTACTGAGAACATTTGCTATTATCTAAGCTATTACTGTGGAATTGTATGAATAAGTTGTGGTAATTTTTCCTTCAACAGATCTAGACTTCAAACCATTGCCTGTTAGACAGCAAAAAAACAGATCTAAAATAATGATATGGAATGAAGATTCATCTTACTTCCATAGACCCTGGAATTAATAACTGTTAATACACACACCACCTCCCTGAAGTGAGACATCTGTGAAGAGACAAATCTCGTGACAAAGAGAGGGTATAAGTTCACTCATGGTAGTGTTTGTTTGATCCAACCATTAAAGATCTAAGATGCTGCTCTTAAGTAAAAAGATTGGATGAAGCATCGAAATAAAAACTTCTAAGGAAGCCCACGTCGCCAAAGAGATAAAACAGCTCAAGCTGCAAGGAAAATAAGGTGAAATGCTTGCTCCAAGCCCAAACACAAAGAGGAGAAGGCCAGATCTGACTAGGTTGGAAAAGAGAAACCTCTCCAGATAATGAGGTATTGACAGGAAGTAAGAACAGCTTCCCTCACTGCCATCAGAAATCCTAGCAATGCTGCTTCCTACAAGGTAGAAGAGTGTGGTCTCCTGACTGTAAATGGGAGGAAGCAAGCAGAAGCTAGTCATTCACAGAAAGAAGAGTGCAAAGACTCAGAGTGAAGACATTTGGCAACAGTTTGTTGTTCTCCCTTGACAAAACACTAAAACGTAAAGGTTAGTTTTAAACTATTAAAAGCTAGAATAAGGCACATAGTTAACATTGACAGTTAGTTTATGACAATAAATTACATAACTGGTAGTAAAAATAAATATCTGATGCACAATCTAGACATACCTAGGAAAAGTACTCATTAATAACAAACTAACAAACCCAGAAAATCTCTCATAACAGAGTATGTAATACTAAAGAATGTGTAAAATAATTAAATTTGTGAAAAAAGTAAAAAAAAATTAACTTACATTAAACTTGAAGTGACTGATATAACAAAGGAAACATAAATTTCTAAATTCCAAAGTCCGAGTACTGATGATGTGAAATGCTCAACTCTTTCATGTGTAAATAAGAGCAAAGTCATACAAAGGACATTGAGCCATGCCTACCACGAGTGTATCAACCGAGTGTGCAGTGTACAGGTTGAAAAACTCACCACAATTCTCCTGGGAGAACTGGAAGTTATAGGAAGAAAGGACAGAATAACAAGGTGCTGAAAAAAAAAAGAGAGATCCCAAACATCTTTTCATTGGTTGTATTCTTTAGAAACATTGCCACTCTGAAAATCATTGGCCAAACAAATGAACCTAGCTTCCCATAAGATAAGGCCTGCACTTCCTCTACAAGTAAACTCAGAAGATGTAGCAGAAACATTTTCAACTGGCAAAGAAGTATACATGTTCACACATGGTAGCCCCATGTGAAAAACCACAAATCTAAGAAATGTTGTGTCAATCAAGAGACTGATGACTGAGCAGGAATAGTAGAGGGTGTCAGCTGTACACATCTAGGTGGCACACTACTATTTGTGGAAAGTAGTTCCAATGACATATTCATGGCATTGTTTAGAGAGAGAATGAAGATGGATAATTCTCTGTGGGATGAGGTAAGATCATATTGGAAATAATGACTAAACAGCTGAAAGGGTAAGAATATTTGGAAGCAAATAGAACCAAATCTGAGACCCTAAAATCATAATGCAATCCACCTCCCAAATCACCCAGTCAAATTGTTCCAAAGCTGAGAAAAGATAAATTCATAAAGAAAGTTTGATTGATTGATTGATTGATTTAGTGTTTTATGGCACAAAGCAACGAGGCTATCTGCGCCAAACAACCGGTAAAAATGTAGTAAAAGACATAAATGGAAATGAAGGTAAAACAAAAAAAAAAGTATAAAACCAGTGTAGACACCTAGTCTACAAGGTTAAGATAGAAGGCAAAGTGTAAAAAGTTGTAAGGTAGGTATTCTATCAAAAAGGTATAATCATAACCCACCAGGAAGACTAACAGGCAGGTACAAGACCCACCGTCAGTCACCTGAAGTTGGTCTTTCCAGTCCTGGTTCTGGGTTATGTGTCATAGCAACTAGTATCAAAATGTAAAAGAATAGAAGTATTAAAAAACACACAGCAAAAGAGCAACAATGAGTAACCAAATGTTCAGTAAAAAGAGAAAAGTCACATAAATAGAGTAAAATTTGTAAAGGAAAATGAAGGTAAACACAAAACAGCAATTAAAACAGAAAATGGCGTAAAAACCAACGGTGACACCCAGTCTTCAAAGTTATAAACTATTTACTCTAGCATAATAATAATGATGATAACCCGCTAGGAAGACTAACGAACAAGTTCAAGAACCACCGTCAGTCACCTGAAGTTGGCCTTTCCAGTCCTGGTTCTGGGTTATGTGTCATAGTAGCTATTATCAAAATGTAATGGAATAAAAGTTTAAAAAGACACTCAGCAAAATCATAATAAAGAGTAGCCAAATGTCCAGTAAAAAGATAAAAGTCAAGTAAATGGAGTAAAATGTGTAAAGGTAATTGAAGATAAAAACAAAATGGCAATTAAAACAGGAAATGGTGCAAAAACCAATGACGACATCCAGTCAACAAAGTTGTAAAGGACAACCTGTAGCAGAATGGGAATGATCATAACCCGCCAGGAAGACTAACAGGTAGTATATAAACCACCGTCAGCCACCTGAAGTTGGTCTTTGCGTCCTGGTTCCGGGTTATGAGTCAATATGGCCAGTACAAAAAGGTTGTAAAAGTACGAAATGATAAGCAGCGAAAGTAGAACAGTAACTCGCCAGGAAGACTAACGAGTAGTTCAAACAGAAGCGTTAGTCACCTGAAGTTGGCCTGTCCAGTCCTGGTGTCGAGTTATTTAATGTTCTGGCCATTGTTTAATGTCGCATTGAATGAGAGAGAATAAAACTTTAAAAAGGAGCCACACTTAAAAAGGTGTAATAAATAAATATACCACACTTAAATAAGATTAAAAAGATTAATGGCTATTAAAAAATTAAAAACGTTATTAAGGTGGACATAGTCACCATCACCAATAACTCTGTCCAATGTTACAGACTGACGCTGGGAAAAAATATGTTTAAAGTATTGCCGTCGTTGAGGATTGTAACGATGGCAAGAAAGTAAAACATGGCTGATAGTGATTTGAGTGTTACACAAACTACACATTGGTGCATCAGTTCCAGATAAAAGAAAATGATGAGTTAAAAAACTGTGACCAATGCGTAGCCTAGCGAGAACAACTTCTTCCCTCCGAACTTTACGGAAGCTAGATGGCCAAACTCCAATTTTGGGTTTAATTTGAAAAAGTTTATTGTCGCGTTGTTCACTCCAAGTGGACTGCCAACTGGCACGGAGCCGAGCTTTGAAGACAACACCATAGTCCATGTACGGAATAGGCATAGGGGTGATGGAGCTGAGGCATACATATTTAGCTGCCATGTCTGCAAGCTCCTTCCCATGAATACCAACATGGCCTGGTATCCTGAAAAACTGAATTGAAGTAGCTGCTAATGAGAAATGGGCCAGTCGGTTTCAAATATCTGCTAGAATAGGATGTGAGCTAATGTGAAGTGATTCCAAGGCAAGAATAGAACTAAGCGAGTCAGTATAAATAGTGCAGTTGGAGTACTGCTCAGCTGCAATATGATCAAGGGCAAGAGATATTGCATACAGTTCAGCAGTGAACACAGAAGCTGTAGAGGGGATTCTGTGTGCAACTACTGACCCACAGCAAACCATAGCAGAGCCCACTGAATTTCCTGATTTGGAACCATCTGTATAAATGGGAACTGAATGATTGTTTGAAAGATATTCATTGAATAAAAGACGGTACTTCCAGTCTGGAGTATCTGCCTTTTTTAGGTGATTGAAAGAAAGGTCACACTTGGGGGCTGTAATAAGCCATGGTGGGATGCATGTGGAATCTGCAATATTATCCAAGGACAGACCCAATTCATCCAATTGCGCCCGGATGCGAAGGCCAAACGGAGCAATGACAGATCGTCTGTTCTGAAAAAGTTCTGCCCACCGAGGAAGGAAAACACATTCCCAGGTGGGATGCTTTGGTAAGGAACGAAGTTTCGAAGTATATTGTAAAGACAGTTGCAAACGGCAAAGGTGTAGAGGAGGTTCATGAGATTCAATGTATATGCTTTGAACTGGAGAGGTACGGAAAGCTCCGGTGCAGAGTCGAAGACCTTGGTGATGAATGGGGTCCAGTATCTTTAAGGCCGAGGGTCTGGCAGAGCCATAGACCATTGATTCATAGTCAAGTTTCAATCTAATAAGAGCACGATATATCTTTAACATTGAACGGCGATCTGCCCCCCAACTGGTAGAAGAGAGGACACGAAGGATGTTCAGTGTTCTTGTGCATTTGACCCGAAGCTGCTTTAAGCGTGGTATAAAGGTCAATTTACGATCAAAGATAAGCCCCAAGAACTTTGTCTTCGGGACCACTGGCAGCAAAACTTCACCGATATGAAGTTCAGGATCAGGGTGAATACCTCGTCGGCGGCAAAAGTGCATGCATACAGTTTTGGAAAGAGAGAAATTAAAGCCATTCGCAAGAGTCCACTTCTGTACACGATTGAGGGCAGTTTGTAGTTGCCGCTCAATATATCTCATGTTTGATGACTGACATGAGATGTGAAAGTCGTCAACATATAGCCCATTCATAACGGTGAGAGGGAGTTGTTCAGTGATGGCATTTATCTTTATACTGAAAAGTGTGACACTCAATATACAGTCTTGAGGGACTCCAAGTTCCTGTACAAAAGAACGTGAAAGTGCCGAACCTACACGAACTTGGAATCTCCTGTCCATTAAAAAATTTTTAATAAACATGGGTAGATGGCCACGTAACCCATATGTATGGAGGTCTCGCAAAACGCCATACCTCCATGTTGTGTCGTAAGCCTTCTCTATGTCAAAGAATATCGATACAAGGTGTTGGCGGTTGAGAAAGGCCTCTCTGATAGATGTTTCAAGACGAATTAGGTGGTCTATGGTGGAGTGCTGTTGACGGAACCCACACTGGGTGGGTGAGAGGAGGTTGTTTGATTAAAGGAACCAAACAAGACAAGCATTAACCATCCTTTCTAAGGTCTTACAGAGACAGCTCGTCAGAGCAATTGGACGATAGTTTGAAGGAATCTTCGGATCTTTCCCTGGCTTAGAGAAAGGTAAAATAATAGCCTGGCGCCAGGCATCAGGAAAAACATTCTCCTGCCAAATCCGGTTGAAGATAGTCAGAAGGACATCAAGAGAATCAGGAGAGAGATGGTGTAGCATGTCATAATGAATATCATCAGGTCCAACAGATGTACTGGCAGACCGATGAAGGGACATTTTTAGTTCCACCAGGGTAAAGGGACTATTATAGTCAAAGAAACAGTCAGTTTGAAAAGACAGAGGTGATCGCTCTGCCCGAGTCTTGATGGCCAGGAAGGTGGAGGAACAAGCAGAAGTGCTAGATACCCGGCAAAAGCTTTCACCTAGAGTGTTAGTGATGTTTCGGACATCAGTCACCTCCTGACCATCAGAGAGTAAGATCGAGAGGGGAACAGAAGTGTAGTGCCCATTAACCTTTCGAATCTTGTCCCATACGATCTTGGAACTGGTGGTAGAAGATATACTGGTTGTGAACTTAATCCAAGATTCCTTCTGGCTTTGACGTCTTACCCACCTAGCATGTGCTCGGGCCTGCTGGAAAGCAACCCGATTTGAAAGTGTGGGATATCTGCGAAAAGTGTCCCAGGCCCGTTTTTGAGCCTTCCGTGCTAAGTTGCAAACAGAATTCCACCATGGACGAGGATATCGTGGGAAACGTGTCGAGGTTTTAGGAATACACCGAGCAGCTGCATGTATAATACAATCAGTTACCACTGCAACACAGTTGTCTATTGATGGCTGATTTACGATGACAGGATCAAGTTCTGCGAGAGCAGTGAAAGTGGACCAGTCTGCCTGATCCAGCTTCCACCTGGGCACGCGGGTAGGGTGGCATCGACCACGGCCAGTCTCTCTCAAAATGATCGGAAAATGATCACTGCCTAGTGGATTACAGTCAACCCTCCATGAAAAATGGGAGAATAATGAAGGGGAGCAAACTGAGAGATCAATGGCAGTGAATGATTGACTTGGTGCATGAAAGTAAGTGGAAGAACCAGTATTGAAAAGAGAAAAATCGTGATCAGAGAGCATCTGCTCTGACAGATCGACCCCTCCCATCAATAACAGCACTTCCCCAGAGGGGATGGTGTCCATTAAAATCCCCCAGGATTAGAAATGGAGATGGTAACTGTTCAACGAGAGCATCCAGGTCTGATTGATCATATGTCTCTCCAGGGGACAGGTACAGAGAACAAACAGTGATGGTACGACCCAAGGAAATACGAATGGCTACGGCCTCCAAGGGTGTATTGAGTGACAAAGACAGGGTGGGCACATGTTGATCAACCAAAAGTACCACCCCTCCATGTACTCGACCATCACACAACTTGTCATTTCTGTACAGAGAAAACTGCCGAATGGAGACTGTATCAGCAGATTTGAGAAATGTTTCTTGTAGAGAAAGACAAACAGGATGGTAGGAAGCAATCAGCGTTTTCATATCATCCAGATTAGAACGTAAACCTCGACAGTTCCATTGTATCAAGGTGGCCATTTTTAAGGACGAGCAGGTGAAGTGGTTGGAGAACCCTTCGGTTTACGACCTCGTCTTTTGTCTTTACTGTCTTTCTTCAGAGGAGGTCTATCAACCTCCACGAATCCTGCTCTGGGTCGAGTGGGCAGGTTTTTGTTATTGGAAGAGGAATCAAGTGACTGAGGACGCGGACGAATAATTGTTTTGTTTATTGTGGTGGGAGAAAATGATGTATCAGAAGAAATGCCTGTATTTGAAACTGAAGGACATGGATCTTGAGGTTTGTTGGAAGTTGTGGGAGGAACAGAGATGGGTGTGGAAGTCGATTCATCTACTGTTTTAACCACGGAGGTCAAAAGGCTTTTCATTTGTTTTGAAAACGATTCTTTTGGAGGCACAGAGAGATCTGTCTGCACTTCCACTGTAGTTGTGGAATGGAGTGCAGCAGCATATGTCCGAGATGGGATTGTGGACATCAATTTCCGAGCCTCAGGATAACTAATGTTATGTGTCGTTTTCAAACGCTGCACCTCTTTTTCCTCCAACCATTTTGGACAAGAATGAAAGTAAGAGGGGTCAGAACCATTGCAGTTGATGCAATGTGGGTTTATGTCACAATCATAGGCATCGTGGTCCTTGCCTCCACAACGAGCACATGTCAGGGAACCACGACAAGATGTCTTTGAGTGGCCGAATCTCTGACATTGAAAACATCGAAGAGGGTTTGGAATGTATGGCCGAACCCTGCAAATGAGATAACCTGCTTTGATGGTGGCGGGTGCTCGTGGTGAAGTGAACGTTAAAACAAGGGTATTTGTTGGCAGTGTAACTCCATCTTTGCGAGTGGAGATGCGCCTCACTGCAGAAACTCCTTGAGTGGAAAGACCGGCGAGAATCTCCGATTCAGGAACATTCTTCAAATCCCTTTCAACAATAACTCCTCGTGAAGTATTCAAAGTAGCATGGGGTGTAACCTCAATAGGTATATCGCCAATTACCTTTGATTTCAAGAGGAGTTCACTGTGTTGGGATGTGGATGTTTCAACCAGTATGTCACCAGATCGAAGCTTCTTTACTGACTTTGGAGAGCCAGCAAGTCCCTCTAGCCCCTTTTGAATAAAAAAAGGGGACATTTGCCCTAAAGGTTTTTCTGAAAGAGAATGCAATATCAGAAAATGAGGTACGTGTGTTACTGATGTTGGAGATTGCTGTTCTGTGTATTCAAGACATGGTTGCTTACCCATTGACTGTTTTTTTACAATTTTACTTAAATTTTTTGAAGGATCCATAGGAAAGAGAAAAGTTTCGGTACTCACTGACCCCACCCACCATGGAGCCCTACAATGGGACGCACTACAAAGTCATGCAAGGACAATGCAGCAATGCCAGGGTTTCGTGAGCACTATACCCAAACACCAGCATCAGGCACAATGTCCACAACACCCGTTGAGAACTTCCAACACTGGTACTTGGTTGGCTCTAGCCCAGGTGGACCAGCCGATTGACCCAAGGGGGGCCACCCAAGGGCCGCCCGTCTACAGGAATTCGAGGCCAAAGTGGTGTGTTAGGGTTGGACCCCTCAACCACCAGGATCCTCTCCTCCCCTTCACGAGTCGCCACGCACGGCAAACACGTGGGTGGATGTTTAGATCCCAGAGAAGGTAACCAGACAGAACAGAACCTTCCCTGAGAGGTCCCCTCACCACATACAGGAATCCACTCCGAGGGGCATAAAGAAAGATAACAACAGTAGTATTTCAGTCATATATATGTAACATGAACCTGATGATGATCGAGAAAGGTCGAAACGTTGTTCGCTCCTCTACATAAAAATTTTCTCAACCCAAACAAGCTGTTTTTACACATATATTTCACTACAAGTGGGTTTTCTCATCATCACGGAATATTTCTCAACCCAAACAAGCCGTTTTTACACATATATTTCACTAGAAGTGGGTTTTCTCATCATCAATGAATATTTCAATTACTTGAACAGTTGGAATAATAAAAAATGATGACATTCAGAAACATTTGCACCATTTAATTATTTTTAGAAGTTGTGACAAAGATGAAGAAACCTAAATTAAATCTGTTCACAAGCTTGGCCAAATTAGCACTCTTTTTTTGAAGCCAACCATACTGATGGTTACTAAAATTCTGAATTTATGATGTGTGTGTTCATAAACATTACAATCTCTCATGTGCAAGTCTTATTTTTAATACATATCTGAGAATTTCTGGTAACTGAATATAACACATGAATCAAGAAATAAATGCTGTCACACGATCAAATTAGTTACTTTAATGTTATTTCCCATGTACTAAAGGTTCTGAACTAGCCTGACTCAGAACTAGCTATGCTTCAACAATGAAAATAAAAATAAAATCCTTACATTAGTGATCTATTTACATTTTAAATTTTTAAAATGTAACTAATCAAGTAATAGAAACTAAATGATTGAGACAAGATAGAGATAATTAGTGTTTGAAATCACAAATAATAGCATAAATTGTTTTATTTTGAGTGAAAATTAGATAATTTGACTGGTTTCGATAAATGTTCATCAACAGGTAATTTTATGAATTCTGATTGTATTTTCAATTCATTCACAAACTTCCTCAAGTTAACAACCTATGAAAAATTATTACCAAAACTCCTATTAGAGAATAGAATCTATGAAGAAAGATTCAGTGTCTGTGTGCCAAATAACTCCTTTTAAACCACACATTCCACAGACTTCTAAATAATACCAAACAAACTGTCTCAATGTTAAATTTATAATAAAAAAATAAAAATTTTCACCCCATCTCATGAGAAACTTAAAGATTTCCCTAAAAACCCTTCACCTGAACTTCTAGACTCACCAACTTATAGATGATGCATACAATTCAGAAACAATTTTAGCACCAAGATTTACTCAGATAAACTTTTCACCTAATTCCTCATAGAACCCAGTTATTTCCTAAAAACACTTACCAGATTTCACAAAGTAGACCTCAAGTTTTCCATTGATTTACATTACAGTGTATGTAATTAAGTAGGCTTAATAATTAATATTCATATTTTGGTTCAAGAAATTAAACTTGCATTATAGCAGCAATGATCATTAAACCACAAAATTGTAAAGCAGTAGTTAAAGCATGAAATATGCATTAAACCAGCACCATAAAAATATGGGTCACAGGCCAATGAATTTGCTATTAAATATACAAGTGTACTAAAATAAGATTATAAAATTACTCACAGTAAAATGACCACCATGTTCTCCTTCTGCTTGGCGAAAACTTGGGATAAAGGCACGAATCATTGTCACTGATAAGTTGTACAAGTTGAAAAAAGAATCCACATGCAAGAGTATGTTTAATAACTGAAAAGTTTTGTACGAATTAACAAAGCTCATGGATATCATAAATACATCAAGTACAATAAAATGAATGTGAATTACTTCTTAACCAAAATATTACAATTTCCTTATTGTACTAAAGTTGGTTTACACTTAAAATGGTGCCTCAATTAATAGTTTTATTTTGAGTTTACTTACTGATAGAGCAATTTTATTACAATTTACAGCTTTTACAGTAAGATAATTTTAGAACAGGTACACCAATACAATTCAATCACTTGTGCTATCATTATCAAGTACACATTTACACTAAAGAACATTTTAGTATTAAAACCAACATTCAACACTATTTAAATTGTAGATTTAACTGTAGTTACTTGTTCATATAAATATTGGTTCACGTGTAGTTTACAGATTATTTACGTAAGGCTAAACAAAAAAAACACAATACAAAAATAAATAAATGTAAAAAAACTATGGAACTTGAATACATTGTTGGATTTTGAATGTTAATTTAAATAATAAAATGTTCTTTACAGTTAAAATGTGTATTTGATTTTGATCACACCAACGATCGAAATGTCGTACCTATTCTGTAAACTCAACTACTGCAAAAGCTGTGAATTGTAAGAAAGCTGTCTGAATTAATTCATTAAAAGTACAGTACTGGCAGTTATGATGGCTCTTATTTTCAAAGTTTTAATAAACAACACTTGCACCAACTTATTTAGTTCCAACTTATAAATAAATAATTCATACTAACTTTAATTCATATCCAATAACATCTAGGGGTTGCTCAGGGTACTTCAACTGTACCTTGTAACTTGCATTATATTTGCATTTTCAGTACATTCAAATGTGCTCCAAAATATTTTAAATAATCCTGGAATATTCAAGAAATGTTTCACATTATCCAGAATTTTAAATAAAATTCCATACATAATTACTCCATGCTGTAACATTTTACTAACTGAATATTCTGTATAATATTACAGTAATTTCTTGATTTTCTGTGCAGATGAAAAATCACTTAAGCACATTCTTGTGTATCATTTTATATGACACCTTTCTGTGTCAAGTCAAATGGATGGTCCAAAAATAAGTAAACTACCTTTTGACTACATGTTCAAAAACAACTGAACTTACTGGAAGCAAATTACTTTCAAATACGCAAATGCTGTACGTGTTCTTCTACTATTACAAAATGCTAAAGAAAACAGTTTGTTTAAGCCTAAAGATTGTGATCAAGAAAGTTGTAGCTTTCTGTAAAAAGGCTCAAATTCCAGTTCATTCAGAATACTATGTTATTATCAAACTGGATACATCTTCTGAATTATGGGTGAAGCTAAAGAAAATTTCAGAGTGGAAAACTGAAACATGGCAAGCTAACAAACCAGAGTTTATCAGTAATCTAACAGACCTTTCGGACATCATTCACAGCAATGCCTTAACTCTGATCTGGATCCCAGAAGTCAACGACTTTTTTCTTGCCCACAAAGGGGCATCATGGATACATGAGCAAGGTACGTTAGGTTATTTCTCAAAAGGGATTAAGGACTTGGAAAAGAAATGGGAGGTAATGATGCAGAGAAACCACCATGTGGAACAAAAATGAAACTGTTAGTTGCTGTAATTTATGTTATAGCAGTGATGATAAAGTTGGTGTAGTACCAATAATAGTGATGAGTACAGATAAGCAATTAGAGAACCCTTATTTAAACTGAAAAAGAGGATAAAAAAAATATCATCACTGTGTTTAGCAGCAGCTTTGGACAGAAACAATTTGAGTAAAAGAAAGATGACATTTGGCAATCTTGGGTAATACACGCACCAATCCAGTTATGAAACTGTGGCTGATCATAATGAAATAGTAGAAGCTACAGAAGTTAAAGACAGTGTCAGAGAATTTGATACTAACCAACTTCAGGTCAACAAACCTAGAAATGATTACTGTGAGCTCCTTTAACAAGCCATAACATTTCTTGGTGGCATCTCTCCTCATGGAGTGCAAGTTAAAACACCTGATGCACAATACCATCCATGATGCTAAAGCATCATATGCTCTCAACATCTAGAAGTTCATGGGACAGTTTAAGCTCACTGGCCATGAGAAACGAGTAAGATAACTGGCTCTTGTTAGTCTGTCCTCAAGCATGGTTCACCTTGGACACCATTTATTCTCACAATAATCTTAACTTACTATAAAATTTTGTGAAAGATAAAAAGAATTCTGCTCTTTCAAAATCTCCCTAACAAAAATTATCTAACATCTATGGTATCTCAATAAGGAACTCGTAGTTTGCCAATTTTTGATCAAACTAGATCCAAAGAAACAAAATGAGCAAAAGTAAAGAAACTAAATGAAAAAAAAAGTATGGATCAAGAACTACAGCAGGAAGTCTGAGGAAATGACAGTTGAAAATTTCATTACAAAGAACCCAACACACTCCATGACGTGACTCAAAATTCTATATGAATTTGCGAAATACAAACCCATGTCATGTGACCTCACAGAAAATGAGAGGCACTACAGACAGTTCAACACTTACACGTGGTAAATGAAAATGACTAAAGGAGTATAATGTTATCATAACAAAGAAAATAATGAAACAAGTCCTTCTTTAAGTAGCACAGGATCACAGAAGATGTGTTCCTATCAGTAAAAGAGTAAAAATAATTGACTAATTACACCAAAACCATATAATTATGTAATTACACTATTGTACATACAATAATTTATAAAGCCTAACAAATATATTTTATTATCATACAGGATATGCTAAATAAGGTCACTGTAGTTTAGAACATCAACACCCTTCCACAACTTCTAAATACAGTCCAAAATGGATGGAAACTTACTTTTAATGTTTGTTTGAACTTTGGAACAAAATTAGATTTCTAGAAGTTTTATTCATAAATTCCATCTGCACATTCTTATATAACAGTTAAAAAGCTTCAGTTTATTAACTTCTAAACACATACAAGAATCAAAAGCTGATTTCAACAACAAGTGTCTTTTTCTTATAACAAAGCTACATCGTGCTATCTGCCGAGTCCATTAAGGGCAATCAAATCCCTGACTTTAGCATTGTAAATCCTTAGACTTACCAGTGTACTAGCAGAGGGCTTCAACAACAAATCATAACAATCAAATGTTTTACATTCTGTTTTACTGTTTGGCATCAGCTTTTTAATAATCAAACTAATTAACGATGCTATAAAATATGATACGGAGCACTTCATGAAGTGATGAAAAATATATCTCAAGATTTGATGGCCATGATAATGGAAAATTGAAATTTGTCCACAAACACAGGTGTTTACATGAACATATAAAATACAACATGCATATACTTAGGTGTGAATTTTGTGACGAGTGACCTCAATAACCTGGCATTCTATAATAAAGTCAACAATTTCCATTATTTATCAGAAAACAAAGCAATGTTATGGCTTAATCCCAGTTAAAAAAAGGTAAAAATGGCAAGGTGAGAGTAGTCTTAAGCCAGGGAAAATAATTTAATTATCCCAAATTAAATGTATTTTGTCATATCCACACACCTATCCTCCTACATTTTTTAAAGTAAACTTTAACCAAATTAAACACAAGAAATAATGAAGCAAACTCTCTTTCATATTCTTTGAAAATTAAAGGTGGAAGACTTTCAAAACATCTTCCTCTACACTTGTGTCTCCACAACAGACAATTGCCATCCATTCTGCAGAGTTTCATCAACAATCAAGCAAACTATTTAACAAGATTATAAAAATCATCAGCAAAACTTGTCAAATATGAAGTCTACACCTACATATGGGTTTCCTAAACTGAATACACCGACATGAATTATCCATAAATAGAATACAGTCCATATTTTCCAGTCTTTTCATTCTACCTCTTGATCAGCCAAGTCATAAATATGTATAAACATGTTTTTAAACAACTGAAGCTAATTCTCTCACTATACTTGGGGGTCTGGAGAAACTAACTCTACACTACCTCTCAAATGCTTAAATTCAAACTACGTATTACTCCTGCAACACTTTCACACCATGCTTGCAGTATAGACTCCAACAACTACTCACGATGCCTATCATTCTTATAAGGTTACTGTAGCTTGCTAGCTCTCAAGTTGATACTTTCTCTAACAGACAACTACAAATTGAAAATACTATTTTCTACCACAGATAAACAACCACCCATGGATTTCACGTTTTATGAAAAACTATGTTTCCAACATACTCTACAAGTTCTATCAACTGCAGATGTAGGTAAGTGAAATTGTTAAATAGAGTATTTAACAACCATGAAAAAAGGTTTTGGATTCACCTATAAGCAAATGAAATGTTTTTTTTCTTTGTTAACACACCAGCAAAAGTTACACAGTAAACTAGAGATTTTCTTACAACAAACAATTTTAAAAATCAATCAAACCCATTACTTGCCTCTTAAAAACATGGATTTTGTATTGGCTTGATGGCAAATCAAAGTATCATTCTTCTGGACAGCACTAGTTTCAAGTTAAGCGAGCATCTCTCCTGAAACTTGCATAATTTATTAACCATGTTTTTAATTTTAGACTAAACATTACATTGGTAGCTTCATGTTTTGTTGAACCTAACAACATGTGGTAGATGGTGCAGTACAGTGTTGCTATCGTAGTTTGTAATAACTAATATTATTAGTAGTAACACACACAACAAGGTATTTTAATTTTACAACTGTTACAAGTAGTAATGATTGGTACTACGAGTGCTACAATACTCGTGTAACCCAAAATTCAGCCACGAAAGTTGGAATTTGGCAAAACGAAATTGAATTTGAAGTTAGATCTGCCATTTTTGAGGTTTGGGGCTTTGTTTGCAATGTTTACTTTCCACTTCATCCAAAATTCAAAGTTAGTATAAGTTAAATATCAATTGCTTTCATACTTACATTAAACAAACTGTTTTTCCAATCATATCCCTTCACCCTCGAGTCACTGACTCACATTTGCTCTAAATAAACATTTATGCTCCAGATGACGCTGCTCAAGGAGTTAACTTTATTAATTTCGTATCCTAATTTAAAATGAAAAGACAGTGCAAAAACAAAAACAAAACGCAAACGAGAAAAAGAATATATCTGCCAAATTAAACGGAAATTATAAAGTAATTGTTAGTTTCTGTCTACAAAGTAAAAAAACAGCATTTCTATTGTGTCTGTATTGGCCTCAGTACTTGGATTGATAATGTAATGTAAACAAAAACTTATGGTGATCACCAATTACCACCCATTATGTTAATACAGCTATTACCTAACCCTAAGGCCTGGCATGGCCGAGCGCGTTAAGGCGTGCGCTCGTAATCCGAGGGTTGCGGGTTCGCGCCCGCGTCGCGCTAAACATGCTCGCCCTCCCAGCCGTGGGGGTGTATAATGTGACGGTCAATCCCACTATTCGTTGGTAAAAGAGTAGCCCAAGAGTTGGCGGTGGGTGGTGATGACTAGCTGCCTTCCCTCTAGTCTTACACTGCAAAATTATGGACGGCTAGCACAGATAGCCCTCGAGTAGCTTTGTGCGAAATTCAAAAACAAACCGAAACCTAACCCTAATATAAACCCAATTACGCAAAGCTTTTTTTTGCAAAACGAAATTTGACAGTATAATCTTTAATTATTATAAAGAATCAGATAACAAAACACTGAAGCACTACACAACTCTTGATCGTTTCAATAAGAATATAATTCTTTTTAATGTTGGCTAGTTTTAAGCACATAACCACAAAATGGTCTATCTGGGTTCTGTCTACCACGGGAGACATTTAAAAAAATAACTATATTACTTAATAATGTGCTGCATAAATTGATTAAATAAGCATAACTTAAAATTAATCCTACTAAGAAAATGATTAAATGGGATTAAACAAATTATACTTACACGCATGATTTGTTTGAATATATTCATTAGATAACACCAGTAAACAAGTTATACCAAGAAAGAGGTGTAAACTGTTTAGGCTATGTACAGTTCATCGCACCCACTGAAAAATTAGCTAACAACATTGTCTGAGTGTCGATCGGTAATTAATGTGCCCGGCTGAGGTCCGCATGTTCTGTTGTCGGCTAAGAAAATTGAAAAAGGAAAAATGAGACCGTGTACTTTGCAGCTGTTTCTGTGTTATAACAATTATGAACTACAGTAGCTTACGAGTTAGCGGTAGATATTGTTGACTGATTGTTATCCCTCTAGTTTATTTCTTCAAAACTGCAGACGGCTAGTGCAGGTAGCCTTTACTTGTTTGTATTTTGAAATTAGGCATAAAGCTACACAATAGACTATTTGAGCTCTGCCCATCACGGATATCGAAATCCGGATTAAAGCGGCGTAAGTTCCCAGACATACCTCTGTGCCACTAGAGGACCAAATAGCCTTTGAACAGCTTTTTACAAAATCACATCACATCAAACACGCTCACACTTTCAGCCGTGGGGGCGTTATAATGTCGCGATCAACCCACTATTCGTTGGTAAAAGAGAAGCCTAAGAGTTGGCGGTGGGTGGAGATGATTAGTTGCCTTCCCTCTACTCTTAACACTGCTAAATTTAGGACGACTGGCGCAGATAGCCCTCGAGTAGACTTGCACGATATTCAACACAAACCAAACCAATAAAACAATAAAAACAAAGTATATTCTGTCACGTTTAAAACGTAAAATTCATTCACATTATCGGAAACCTAACGATATTCTTGATAATAATTAGGAATTTATACGTTTTTCGTATTATCACAACCTTTTTAAAACTTTAATATCTACCAAACTTGTTTAAGATAAGATTGAAAGGTTTTAATGAATGGATCGATATTAGTTGACTCCACTCTTACTGTATATAGTTAATACTAATATACTTAATATTAGCTATTTACCTGGCCCGGTTTGGCCAGGTGGTTAAGGCACCCGCCTTGTAATGTGAAGATCGCAGGTTCGAATTTGCGTTACACTAAATATAAGGCTTGGCATGGATTACGCGCTTGGCCATGCTAGGCCCATAGATAACCTAATGTGTATGTTTGTGCTCAACTATAAGCAGACGTTTTTATGAATATTATAACGAAGTTTTCTTGAATCTTGTCGACTTTATTTTTCGTCTGTTACAGATTTAACATTATTTATTGTTTTATTATTTTATGAAGTCACAAAGGTTTATTAAAGTTCGATTAGTCATGTCAGGTAACTTTATTGTATGTTTATATTTTTAGAAGCTGTATATATTTTAATATATTAATGTATTTTTATTATAGGGTTTTTTACACGACGTAAAAAATATTTAAAGTCTAGAAGTTTCATGGAATTGAACACAATATACCGTGGCAACAAGAAACTCACTTGAAGCAAAAATATATTCTCAAGACGGCTGGTATGAGTATTAAAAGTATAATTGAAAACAATAAAAACGTTGTTCTGTACTTTATGTTAATTACAGTTTTAATACCCATACCATCCGGCTTAAGTACATAAGAGTACAATATCAAAATTCCAAACTGAGTGAGTTATCAGGTCATCCCGTAAGTAATGTCTGAAAATTTAATGCAGAAAGTCCATCATCATTTCTGTCTTTGTAGAAGGCTTTAATGACTAAAATATGTAGTAGGACGTGAGTAAAAATGTTCACACAAATAAAATAAACTAACCCAACTCCACTTTTTCAGATCATTAATCAAATAAACCCTTATGAAGATGGATGTGTCTGAGGAACACATCAGGCATATAATGCTTTATGAGTTTACAAATGGCAATAGTGCAGTCGAAACTACATGAAACATTCAAGGTGTTTATGGTGTGAAGTCTCTCAATGAAAGTAAACGTTGAAAATGGTTTCAGAAGTTCATATCAGGTGATTACAACTTAAGTGATGCGTCGTCCTGTTGAGTTTAATGATGACTTTCTGCTGGCTGCACTTGATGAAAATTGTGCTGTAACAATTGAAGAACTAGAACTGAAGCTTAATTAAACCCATTCAACAGTTCACCGTCATCTGCAACAGCTTAGAAAATGGGTTTCTCATGATTTGAAAGAAACCAACCTTAGATTAAGAGTGGACATTTGCACTTCTCTGCACTATTGTGAACGTAACTCACTAATTTTGGATAGAGTAGTGACTGGAGATGAAAAATGGATATCTAATAACAATGTTAAGCACTACAAAAAGTGACCCAGTGCGTGTAAACTGGCTAAATAACAGCCCAAAATGTACCCCTACCTGAGGAAAATCTTGTTAAGCAATTGGTGGGATTTTGTTGGTATGATCGATTTTGATTTGCTGTCACTCGATGTAACGATCACATCAGACTTCCACTGTCAACAGTTGAGTGCTTGAATGTTGCACTGAAAGAAAAGAGGCCTACTTTGATCAATCGTAAAGGTGTTGTGTTACATCAGGATAATGCATGGTCCCAAACAGCAATGATCACATCAGTAACGATTGAAGAGCTAAACTGGGAAAAACTTCCACATTCTCCTTATTCTCTAGACCATGCCCCATCTGATTATTATCTATTGTGAAGTTTACAGAACTACCTTGATGGAAAAGAACTCGGAACACATGAACTCCAAATCCCAAGAATTTTACAGAAGTGGCATTCAGAAACTTGTGAATCATTGGCAAGAAGTAATTAACAATAATGGAACATACATTTTTGATTAAATAATATTAAAAGTGTTTGAGATCCTTTCTTTTTTTTCTGAACCTAAAATAGGACATTACTTAATGGATAACCAGTTGGAATAAATCCACCAGACCAGTATCAGTCATAGAGTTTCAGTTAGATAGATTGAATTAGTTTGTTAATCAACAAGGTTGTTCATTACTCATCAAGCTAGTAAGTTAATCAACTTGTTTGTCATCGATACATTCAAGAGAAAATTTTAGAAATATGTAGCACGAGTTTGATTGTGGATTAAGTGTAGCTTATTTTCAAAATTTTTATTAAATATTGTTTAATGACGGTAACCCTAACATGAAACGTAGCGTATAACCTGTATAGAACTTTACATTGGTATCTGTTATTCACTCAATGACAGAACATGTAATAGAACTTATATCAGAAGAGTTTGTTTCTTCAATTTTGCGCAAAACTACATGAGGGCTATCTTCGCTAGCCGTCCCTAATTTAACAGTGTAAGACTGTAGGAAAGACAGCTAGTCATCACCACCCACCGCCAAATCTTGGACTACTTTTTTTTTCCAACGAATAGTGAAATTGACCGTCACATTATAACGCCCCCACGGCTGAATGGGCTAGCATGTTTAGTGCGACGGAGATTCGAACCCACGACCCTAAGATTACGAGTCGCGTATCTTAACCATCTGGCCATGCTGGACTATGTCATAAAGAAAAGGTTGGTGGAAATAAAATAGTACTTTGTTTGAACTTAAATATGGAAACAAGATCATCAAGAAAGATCTAAAATTTGCTGAAGAGGACAAAATGGTGGAAAAAAGAAAAAGTACAAAAGATCAGGCCTTTAAAATAAAATTAGCTGTATTGATGGAATGAAGCTCAACTGAGAATACGCCATCTGCCTTTTGTGATATGAGTTTATTGTTTAAAAAACAAAAATGCGGAATCACTGATGTACGCTTTGCAGTATACTGATCAACACTGGTTATGTAGCAACAATTATTTGACCTGATTAGGTGAAGGGTATTGAAAAGCTGCCTCCAAAAATAAAGAAAGACGGATTTGCCAACTTCAGAGAATTTTAGTTTTTAAAGACTGTACTCTTTCTGTGAAGCCCTCTGGTGACACAACAGTATGTTTGCGGACTTACATTTATTACATATTTCGAAATGAAATAGACCAGAATAACAGTCCTTTATCCATCTTTCAGCGGAGAGTTGCAACTATACACACATTTAAATCACTTAGGGATTTACATGTGTCTGTGTTTTCTTATAGCAAAGCCACACCAGCTATCTTCTGAGTCCGTCGAGGGATTTATGTGGATAAACATAAAAAAACGTTGGATCTTCCACTGTTACTTATTGATACTTGAACAGTGAAACCTGAAACTCCAGTAAGATGTCAGCATCATTGATGTTTGTAAGAAAATTCAAAGTGTCATTGGACAATCTACACTCACTTCTTGTGGATATTCACCTAGCAGGTTTACACAGAATTTGCACAAAACTACGGTATATGCTTTAATGTCTTATACAACTTTACTGCATGAAATCTTAAATCAAGTATTGATCAAATGGAAAGTCACCATTATTTAAAAGCTAAGAAAGCTGCCTTTTAACAAAGTGACATAAAGCCAAGGTCTTTCTCAGTTTTTCAACAACTAATTTCACCATAATATTTCTTCACAACTTTGTCAACAATATCACAATTACAGGGCATTTTTATCACTACATACTCCATAGAAAGTAACTCATAGATAGTATTTTCCTGTTTAAAACCTAATTTTAAAATTATATGCTCATTAGAATATAAAACTGATTTTTCCAGAACTAATGCGACATGATTTTTGGAGAAAATGATTACTAAGAATGGTTTTCGGTAAATAACGGTCATCAGCTTTCCCAAAAAAAAGGAAAATATTATTTTTTTTCAACTCAATATGTGTGCGTGTTTGTGTTTTCTCACAGCAAAGCAACATCAGGTTATCTGCTGAGTCTACCGAGAGGAATCGAACCCCTGATTTTAGCGCTCTATTAGTGGGAGACAACTCAATATATATATTTAACAAAATTGTCAATGTTATTAAGATAATCAACGAGAAGCAATGAAACTGCCTTGACTCCCCTATCATGATTCATCTTTCCCAAACTTTCTTCTTGCTTTTTTCAACACTTCAGAGGTCCGGCATGGCCAGGTCGGTTTAAGGCGTTCGACTCGTAATCTGAGGGTCGCGGGTTCGCATCCCCGTCGCACCAAACATGATCCCCTTTTCAGCCGTGGAGACGTTATAATGTGACGGTCAATCCCACTATTCGTTGGTAAAAGAGTAGCCCAAGAGTTGGCGGTGGGTGATGATGACTAGCTGCCTTCCCTTTAGTCTTACACTGCTAAATTAGGGACGGCTAGCGCAGATAGCCCTCGAGTAGCTTTGTGCGAAATTCAAAAACAAACAAATCATTGAAAATCCACTTACTGCTAGTTTGTCTTTTTTACACTCGATATTTTATTATTAATTTTATGACAAGATTGGTCCCCAGTGGCTCAGCGGTATGTCTGCGGACTTACACGCTAAAATCCGGGTTTCCATACCCGTGGTGGGCAAAGCACAGATAGCCCATTGTGTAGCTTTGTGCTTGATTCAAAACAACAACAACGACAAGATTGTTCAGGTTTATATCAGTAAAATACTGTATGTCAGACGTAAGTGAAGTTTTAATCAGATCGGCTCGTTTTGTTAATTATTGTGGTCTGAGAAGGGCTGTGTGGAAGAAATCGAATTACCTGCAGTGAGAAAAGCCTAGCAAACATAATTCATCAGCTGCAAAGTAACATTCACAATCATCCCCGCTCAGGGGCGTAGATTTTTACACCCGATGGGGGGATGATTTTTGAAACCATTTATGCGGGACTGTACAATTTGCAAATTGGTAATCTCTGAGTACGTGAACTTGAAAGCTGTAAACATGAAGTCACAGAGTAATCTTGTTGCCACGATACATGCCTGTATACTTAGACCTACTGAACAGATACTTACTGACTATCGCTTAGATCGAAAACCTTAGAAGCACGCCTATATTAAAGATGCACATTTCGGCTACTGAAGAAACCTACATCTAGGCCTAATTATGTAATTCGATTGGTAAGAACATGAGAACCACAAAAACAAACACACAATTTGTAGGCCTGTGACGCAATAAAAGAATTCAACAGACCAAATTGTAGGGGGGAATGACTTTTTGCACCATACCCCCACCTAAAATGAAGAGGGATGTATACCCCACCCTCCAGGATATATGCGCCTGTCCCCAGTCGTTATTTACAGTATAGTTCCTTGTTGCGCTTGAGATTTTCAGGTCATTCACCATTTTGGGCTGAGCCAAAGCTCAGACACAGGCTTTAACGTGTGTAAACAGAAAACAAGAACAACATTCTTTTTGCAAATGATGTTGTTTAGGAAAAGTTTTATGAATATGATTGAAATAATAATTATTTTTATGAAGTTGCTTTATAAATCCCGATTGGTCTAGAAGTGTAGGTAACTTGCTTGCACCATCTTAAAAATTAATTTACTTTGTGTCATATTTGGGTTAGATACACATGACGTTGAAAAGAGAGGGTGATCCTTCACTTTCTTTTCTCGACGTATTTGTAATCTTATTATTCTTACTTCTTGTTTCAAGAAAGAAAACGTATTATATAATTCATCACTCACATTGGCCCCTGATTAATGTTTTAACAGTATATGCAGGAACTAGTGTCGGGGTATTTCTGCCATTTGTGTTCTCTATGTCACTGTTTCGAAGCAAATCGTGTAAACTTTGTTTGTTTATTTGTTCTTCATTGAGCAAAGATACATCGGGTTATCTGCTGTGTTTACCGCGGGGAATAGAATCCAGAATTTTAGCATAGTAAATGTGTAGACTAAATGCTGTCCCATCAAGAAATCAGTTTCTTAGGAGTATGCTCTCTTATCCCTCTTCTTGGCTACTCTCCTGCTTTACATAATTTGTCCCTTTGTAGGATAACGGTACGTTTACGGACTTACATCTTAGATTCGATTTCTTACAAGAGGGACAAATTATGTAAAACAGTACTAGTCATAGAGTAGCTAAGGTGAGGAATAAATGAACCTTTTGTATGAAGCTGGTCCCCTGGTAGGACATCATTTAGTCTATGAACCTACAATACTAAAATCTGGGATTATATTCCCAGTGGTGAGCACAGCAGATAACTGAATGTGGCTTCCACTGCTCACACACTCCAATACTTATGAACCTCATCATTCATCCAGATTGTTTCTGAGCAAACACAATTTAATCAGCAGGTTATTCACATTTCTATGCCAAAGAAGAAGCAATATCCAAATTATATTTCCCATCCACCACTTTCTTGAGTTTAGTACTGGTAAATTTAATTACAATAAACTTCCAATCCATGTTGAATACAGTTACCACACCATCAAGGACTGACACAGCATGATTAATACAGGTACCACACCATCAAGGACTGACACAGCATGATGAATACAGGTACCACATCCTCAAGGACTGACACAGCATGATTAATACAGGTACCACACCTCAAGGACTGACACAGCATGATGAATACAAGTACCACATCCTCAAGAACTAACATAGCATGATGAATACAGGTACCACACCCTCAAGGACTGACACAGCATGATGAATACAAGTACCATATCCTCAAGGACTGACACAGCATGATGAATACAAGTGCCACATCATCAAGAACTGACACAGCATGATGAATACAGGTACCACATCCTCAAGAACTGACATAGCATGATGAATACAGGTGCCACATTTTCAAGGACTGACACAACAAAATTATTTTATTAGGTTTATAATTATTCATTTTATTTTCTTTATTGAATTATTGCTATGGTAAATTTCAAATATGCCATTAAGCTAATTAATCTTTACAAACTCATTAGATGATTTTATTGATAATTTCGTATAATTACTGACATTATTTTTAAGTTTATTCAATTCATAACCATACTTGGCCAAATGGCCCTTTGGTTGAAAAATGTAAGTGCTCATTACTCCGAACCATACGTTTACCATGTTTTAACTAAATGAAGTAGTTGTGAATCGAGTTTATAGTGCTATAGTGACATAAGTGTGGGAAAGAAGTTCATCCAATCTGTTTTTCGCAGATGTTATGTGTGATATTTAATTTGTAACCAAAGCTGATTATAGAAGGTCTCTTAATCTGTAGGAGTCAAACGAAGTTTCTTTTATTTGCTATAGATCTGCATAAAAATATGAAACCTCTATCGATTACCCTCAGCTGGTTTGATGTGCTAGTGAAACAGTATATATTTCTTTTAATGTTGTGTACATTATATAACCATGCAATATCTACAAGTAATCTGAGCTCTCGCAAGAGAAAGATATAATATCTTTCACAATCGTTAACAAAATCACACAATATAAGTTTCGTAAAGTTTACAGTCACTGTATTCAAAATTTTGTTAGTCTGAAATATGCAAACAGACGAGATCGAATTTAGGAAATTAGATGCGATGCCTAGAATTGTTGCGATTACCAATATTCGAGTTGGAAACAAAAGTACTTCAATAAAGTGTTCGTCCTATTAACCTCATAAAATCACACTTTACTGTCACCTCTCAATGGTGTGAAGATGCAGAGGTTTCAAACGAAGATTTTTCTGGACTGTGTTTGTTGTTGTTGTTTTTTGTGCAAAACAGTATATGAGTTTATGTTCAGGTCGGTGCCACGTTCAACGACATAAAGCAGCAAGCAAACGTTGTCGAGCATCCTCGGTGATTTTTATTGGTTTAACATGTGAAAACTGCAGAGGAAAGGCTTTACAAAGCTGAGAAAAGATTTTGCACAATATTTAGAGCCACTATATCGTGTGCTGCGTAGAATTTGGGTCAGGGTCTGGGTTTTATAGTCAATCCCAATTTTTGTTGATAAAGAATAGATCAAGATTTAGCAGTTGTTTGTTTGGACTAGGTAACACCTCTTTAGTCTTATCACTTCTAAATTAGGGACTAACATCGATGACTTTCGAGTACCCTTGCGTGAAACTCAAATAAATAGATTTGAATATCTTTATCAATTTAATCCAATTGCAATAAAAAAAATTGTATACAAATTTGCTCCAGCTATCTTCTTCACGTTCAATATATTAAATAGCATTTGTTGCTTCACATTACTATGAATATGACTGGCACTATGGTATCAAAATATCCGGCAAAGACTGTTTCAATTTTTTTTTTTCTGAATACATTTTTTTTATGGGACAATGAAAAGGGAAGCTTGTTTCCTTTGATATAGTTAACAAACTTGCTCTCGTTCAGTAAAATAAATGTTTTTTTTTTGTTAAAATTAAATTGGAATATTTTGGAATGCTGGCATCGACAGCATATTAATTAACATTATTATATATCATCTTCAGTATTATTGTACGAAAATTTACCACTTAAAAGGTTTTCTCTTGAATTAGGCTTTCGTAGTGGCAAGCTCTGTTTATTTGTTAATTTTTAGATCTTCAGAATTTCTTTCAAATATTCTTAGATTATTCATTGTATGCTTCATGTGTATTTTCTCCTGCCTTCTGAAATACTGTCGAGTAATGGTTTCCCCTGATTCAGGAAGATTCAAACCCAAATTCTTTAAATCATTTGTGGATGGCTTCAATTTTTTCTGAGAATGATAAAAAATGTTGTATTTTCAGTTTCTCCAATAGTCATTGTATTCAAAGGGGTTTCAATAAGCTTAAAAAATCGAAATGAGGATCCACTTTCCGCACAGACCAAGCATAACCTAGTGGCTAACTGTAAATCTGGTGTTGCACAGTCCGCATCAGTTGTGGGCGTCTTAATTGAATAGTAATAATGTTTGAATAATAATAATGTTCATCTAACTGATTACGGTAGCTCCAAGGACAGCTAGCACAGACAGTCCTTTTGTAGTTTTGCGTGAATTTTTGAGATACGTAAAAAACTTTTGACCTTTAAACTCAGTACGTTTTGGAAATTATGATACACAAACGTTATTTTAGAGGATCCTTCTTCTTGCGTTTGGATAGAAAGTACAGCAAATAGAAACACGTTATTTTATTGGAATCATGCTGAGATACCTTATCTTTAAATTAAGGATCAATATGTAAACCCTGGTCATTATTAAGTTAAAATGCTGATGTACAAAACATGGGAAGCTATTCTTATTACAGATCACATCATCACACAGGAATTGAAAGGAACATTAACTAAATAAAATAGAACAATAGAAATTGTAAACATTAACACTTGCTAAGCAATCTACCTGCAATAATATCCATTAAAACTAAACGAAGTGCAATGAATTCTCTTTAAAGCCAATATTTGTCCCATAATCAGTTGTGAAATATTTCACAGTTTTTAAACTTCCATTTTTCCACCACGTAAGTGATAACAAACCATTTTGTTATAAAAAAATATTTTTCAGTGGAAGAGCAGAAAGTTTAAGAACTTACAATGCTAAATCCGGGGTTTGATTCCCTATAGCGGACACAGCAGACAACTCGGTGTAGTTTTGTTCTAAAATAAACAAATACTTTCAGAATATTTTTGTTTTCGAACCGAAACATCCACATCGCCCACACAAGCCTATCATCTCATCCAAAGAACTGTTCCGGAAGAAAGCACAAAGTGTAATCACCGCCTACTTATTCAGATAAACAGAGCTTATAAAATTGGATAACGATTAATGTACAAAGCTTTACTTTATCTGAGTGGGAACTATTAAAGAGTATCACAAAGTTGTTAAAAATAAATTGTTAGTTGATAAAGGAGGATATAAACTTACATTTTAAAAGCAAGCATGAGTAGGTAATGAATATGATGACTCTATATTCAGACTCTGGTGGCATGATTAAAACCGTGAAATAGCTCAATTTTTTTTACATTTGAGCTAGTTTTGAAGTTTCCCGAGCCATTGACAGCAGTAGCAAGTAAACATGACATTATTATTATTTATAGCTCTCGATTCCATGAAGGAACATAGGGCCGCAATCGCTTGAGGATTGATCAACAAGCTGGTTTTTAAGTGAGTAAATTGTAAGCTTACTGCACAACCTCCAACAATGAGGAGAAACCTGAGCCGTCCCTAATTGTGCAGTGTAAGACTAAAGGGAAGACAGCTAGGCATCAGGCCATGCCGGGCACATGACATTATTAGACCAACGTAAACTTGCTGACATCAGTAACAAGTAACCTTGGAGTTACTGGACCAACGTAAGCTTGCTGATAGAAAGAACAAGTACACTTGAAGTCCTTGGATCATTGAAAACATGCTTATGCAATAAACAAATAAATTAAAGGAAATGTTGTTCCAGCAAAGTCCGATGGGAGACGCCAATAAATAACTGTCGGAGATAACAGTTTTTATGAGGTTAACATTTCAAGGTCGAAATGGAGTCGTTTAATACATTACAACAGGAATGGCATGAACACATTCATTCCAGAGTATCTGGAAGAACAGTAAAGAGAAGACTGACCAAACAAGGTTACATTGCAAGAAGGACTATCTATCTGCAAACTAATATTAACTGAAATTCATTACCGTCACCATGTTACTTGGGAAAAACAGCGTACCAACCTACAGTTGGGATACTGGTGACATGTCATCTTATCAGAAGAGTCCTGTTTGTGGCTTATTAAGTCTGATGGTATGATTCGTGTTTGTCTCATGCCTGGAGAACAGAGGAGGGGAAATGTTCTTCCTACATGGAAAACACATGAGGTGGTGTAGTACATGTTGGGCAGCTATTTATCACAGTGAAAACTGCTCTCTGTATACCTCCATTGAAAAGATCAATAATGCTTTCTAATGACATCACATGAATACGGTATGCATGCTGTATGCTAAAGCCTACAGATTATCTCGACCAGAAAAACGTTACAAGATTGACATGACCAACAAAGTCACCAGATTGTAATCTCATTGAGAACTGTTGGGCTGATCTGAGTCAGAAAATTGCTAACCATGACACTAATTCACCTACTGTAGTTGAGTTGCAGTCTTCTAGTTACCAGTTGGGATTAAATTATGGTGGATTACATCAATAACCTCATCTACAGCATGCCATCTCGTCTTGTTAATGTTATTAGAGTACAATGAAGATGAACCAAGCACTGAGTTTTATGTGATCTAAGATTACAGACCCTATTTATAGCAACTTAATGTTATATTTTGTCACTATATGTGTGTGTGTTCTGGTAAGATTTTTCTTGACATGGAAATGCTGAATTGCACATCTTTCTACAAATGTCTAATAAATTTGTTTGTTGTTCTAATAATCACTCATGACGTTCATAGTACCTGTCTCATTATAAAACTTACTTAAGTAAATGTTTAATGGAGCATCCGTTTCTCAGTTTGACTGCACCTATTGCATTTGTATTCCAATTTAATAATAACGATCTTATTTGTAACAAAATATGCAAAAATTTGGCCAAAATTTATATTGTAGTGTTTGAGTTAGTATATTCAAGACTTTAGGTGCAACATAGCATCTGTTGCAGCTGTAAACGGCAGTTGAATGCCTTTCTGGGTTAGTAATGGCCAACATGTCTATTGAATAACAGTTACAAAGGATTTAGAAATACTGAATAATGATAAGGACGAATTAATAATCATTACATCTGTGGCACCAGTTCATCATATTTCGCTGGGGACCGTGGATTATATTTGAAGATTATGTTATTCCTCTTAAATTGCATCTCCATTCAGCGCAGACTGCAACAACCAACCATCATTGCTGAGAACTTTCATCAGTGAAACTACAGGATATTCTAGAATGAAGAGAATATGGAACAAGAATTAAAAAACTGATAGTTAACTGATGGCATTTCATAACCCTCGTCCTTATTTCCAAAGTCACAGGTTATTACATCCAACAGTTACTGTACCCTACCAAATATTTGGAATACCAAACCCTGAGTGTCACTGTGACACTAATGCATAACTTACTAATACCCTGTAATAGTTTATCTTAAATACTAACCTTTACTATAAAGTGCACATTATCAACTTTGAACAGCAGTCGATCTGGGAAAAGCCTTTGTCTCACTTCTTCCCTCAGCTCCAGATTAAAGAAACAGACTCTATTCTATGAATTGTGTATGTGCTTTTTCAGGAAGTAGATTGCAGTCTTTGTGCAAATTACGAAAGTATTTTAATTAAAAGCCAGTTGGGCCCGGCATGACCAAGCGTGTTAAGACGTGCGACTCGTAATCTGAAGCCTTTGTCTCACTTCTTCCCTCAGCTCCAGATTAAAAAAAAACAGACTCTATTCTATGAATTGTGTATGTGCTCTTTCAGGAAGTAGATTGCAGGCTTTGTGCAAATTTCGAAATTATGTTAATTAAAAGCCAGTTGGGCCCTGCATGACCAAGCGTGTTAAGACGTGCGACTCGTAATCTGAAGGTCGCGAGTTGAATTCCCGTTATACCAAACATTCTAGCCCTTTCAGCCGTGGTGTTATAATGTTACGGTCAATCCCACTATTCGTTGGTAAAAGATTAGCCCAAGAGTTGGCGGTGGGTGGTGATGACTAGCTGCCTTCCATCTAATCTTACACTGCTAAATTACGGACGGCTAGCACAGATAGCCCTCGAGTAGCTTTGTGAGAAATTAAAAACAAAACAAAACCAGTTGACATGTCCTAATAATGATGCACCTCGAACTCCAATTCCCTTCTGATGTTATATTTAGTCTATGCGACAATGTAACTTAAGAATCAGTTTCCAGCAGGTATCATAATGTCCTATCCATGCCATGCAGGTTATCCAAGTCTTACATTGTGTTTTTTGGAAAACAACTCATAAGAGACAGATTACATACTAAGTGTTTAAATTCATGCCCAGGCTGCATATTTGAAGATGTTGCATCCTACCATCAGGTTTAATCTTTTCAGATAATAGATATTGTTACGTATTTTTTATGTTTTATGTTCTTCGTAGACTAAACGCAACAGAAAAACACAGATAACAGCTTGTATAATTTATTACATTAAACTATTAACAAATATAACAGATATAACATAAATTATATAATAACAGTGACAGGTATTAAGTTACAACATTCGAAATTAATTACAAAACAAAATAATATGAGTTTCAAACTTTAAAATTAATCACAATACAAAATGGTACTCACCTGTATCTAATATAATGATCTGAAATGAAAGTCTCAAATTCCAGTCTAGGGTGTGAATTTGGTCCCACGAAGAAATTCTGAAGCTTAAATGAAGAAGTTCAGAAACAGTTCACAGTTCAATAAATTCGCCGACTCTCAGAACAAGCAGTAATTCAGATGAATCGTAGAGATTGACGAAATAAAATCACAGCTTCTGTAGATCTAACTTCAGCCACAAATGCAAGTTGAATAATCACAGCAAACACTTAATCTTTCTCAAATAACTGACTCTCTTCTTTTGAAATAAAACTAATGTCTGACTTGCCTCTTTCTTGTTCGAATAAAACTGATGTCTGAATCTCTATCCTCTCTCTCGCATCTTCGTCTGTTTATATATTGTAGGCCTAAACTCCTCGAAAGACCGCGAAATTTCTACAGATCTCCAGAGCAATCCGCGCATGTCCGTTCTTGCACGAGACTACACGTCTAGACACGAAGTCACCAGCACTTCATTTACAAACATATGATTGGTCTACTTAATTCAAGAAAATTCTAAATGTTACCCTAAATGAATAACAACATATTAGTTTAAACTTCGAAACAATAATATAAATACGGAAAAATGAATAATAGAAATGAAAATCCAAGCACAACACGACGTGTTGTCGTTTACAAAATATTTACACGACATTTACATAACAATATAAAGAATGGAAAGAGAACCATACTGAGAACCACAAGCAAAACGTTAAAATCCTGAAAAGGCTAGATAAGAAAGGATAAGTCAATAGTTCGGTACACTATTTATACTTAAAATACAACAAACAAAATAAAAAGTCAAGTTGGATTAATATATTTGACTCATTGCTTAAGAATATCCATACGGGAGTCAGAAATCTATGCTATGCCCTGTCCCATCTGAGATGGCGAAACCGATAAATATTGAATGTAGTGGTGAAAAAAATACAAAAGTAGTCAAATCCTAAGAAATATTTCGGAAACGGAAAAGTATTGCAAATATTGGACTAGGCAATCAGATTGAGAAAAAATAATGAGCCCTAGACAACTCTGAAAACAACAAAAATAAGAGAAGCTTACTTATTAAACATGTTGACAAATCTTTAGCATAGTAGATGGTCTTTTGATAGCTGTGAAACAGAAGTTTCTTTGACAATGGAATCTGCTAACAGCCGTCTGGACATAAGTTGATGGAAGCACTAATATTATAGGGTTTGGTTTATTTTGAATTTCGCGCATAGCTACATGAGGGCTATCTGTGCTAGCCGTCCCTAATTTAGTAGTGTAAGATTAGAGGGAAGGCAACTAGTCATCACCTCTTACCACCAACTCTTGGGCTACTCTTTTACCAACGAATAGTGAAATTGACCGTCACATTATAAAGCCCCTGCGGATGAAAGGGCGAGCATGTTTGATGTTACAAGGATTCGAACCCGCAACCTTCCGGTTACGAGTCGAACACCTTAACTCAATCTTTTACACGTATAATCTTCTGATTCTTAAAATTGTTAAGCAACTAGAAAAATAAAGTGGTTTTAAAAAATAGCATGTCTCATGTTAATGACAAGTGCAATGTTTCAAAATGTCTGTAAGTACCGTCAGAAGAACACCACGATGCAACCTTCATTGTTTTATTATCTCCGCAGAAAGACATACAATTTTTTACTTCGTGACACTTTTGAATGGATTTACTTGAAACTTTGTACAGTTAAACTTTGTTGTTATTTAAACACAACACAACTGATGTAACTCTGTCGTTCTTTAGCTACAAAACTAGTAACGTAAGTCTGGTCTTGTTTAAATAAAACAATTGTACTTAGGGCATTGCATTAGGGGGTCCAATATGCTCAGATGTTTCCTTTTAGTTGAACCTTTTTAAAGATTTTAGGAGGTGATAGGTCAAACAACCCAAAAATGCATGTTTTAACTCCTGGGCAGTCATATATACAGCAAACAATGTTAAAATTGGCCAAAATATAAATGTTCTTTTGTCTTACACATCGACATGAGAAAAGTTGGATTTGTCCATTTTCAGTTTCTCTAGAGAAAGGAATATGATATCACAAAAAAACAATAACACAATTCGGTATTTTGGACCAATTACTCAACCATAATTGGTGACTATTAGTCAGGACTATAACTAGATTGGTAACTGTGTGTAAGGAAGAGAGTTAAGTTGTTGACTATTTGTCAGGACAAGAACTAGGTTGATTATTGTCTGGACGAGACTTTAGTTGGTGATTAGTTGTTGGGATAAATAAGGCCAAACATGATACAACATTTTTCCGTGGACTATTCTGCAGATACTACGAGCTAAACTTATATCCAAATTATTAAGTAAATGATCAGTACATTCCTTCATGGAGCAGAAAGTTTTCTCTTGTTTTTTAGTGTGCGGTTTTTAATAATTTTCTTACTGTCATAACATTCACGATTCGTGAAAAAATCGGTCATGCTTGTAAGAAGGCACTTTATTGGCTAACAGTTAGAAGGAACAAACAACTAAAAACCAGTAACTAAATTTAAACTAAAACGTATCTGTACTTTGGCTCCTAGAGTGTCACACCTCACACCAACGTCGTCCATGAGGGTGATGCAGTTTTACCGGTCGTATATTCCATACAGATATGTATTTAAACTACATATATACACCAAACTCTTCCACTGGAAACACAGAATTAATGAACACACACATAGAGCAATTAAATATTTATCAAAATCTGGCTTTCCTTCGAAATCTCTTTCGTTTTGCGCACATTAACTGAAGTACACATAACCTGAAATCTTTACAGTGGATAACCTTAATATCTTACAAACTGCCATTTTTATTTTATTTTTTTAATTAACAACAAGTGGAAATACTAATGATTGAAGAACTCGCCTTTCAAGCTACGTTTGTAAATACTGGTAGATTTTGTTTGAAGTTTTATAAGGTTAATTATAACCTGAAATATTATTTCTTTGAAGCTTCCAAGTGAGTGTATTTAGTGTTTTTTGCACCTAGTTTTCCGTGTAGTACATCTCAAATTATGGGGTCCAAAGTTGCTTATGGATTTTCTTAGTCGTCCATACCAGGTACCAGATACCTTCTGCTTTTTTTCTAAACCAGAAAATTAATTTTAAATGAATAAATAAATATATAATTTCATTTACTTTTGATAATTTTACTTCACGTAATTTATACAAGGAGCGTTATGTCTTTGTACACTAAAATGTATGTATTTAGTCTAGATTTACACAAGGGAAGTGTTATATCGTTGTACATTAAAATATATATGTGTATTTAGTCCAGATTTACACACGGAGTGTATTATATCTTTGTACTTCAAAAATGTATATATTTAGTCCAGATTTACACACGGAGTGTATTATATCTTTGTACTTTAAAAATGTATATATTTAGTCTAGATTTACAAAAGGAGTGTGTTATATCTTTGTACTTTAAAAATGTATTTAGCTCAGATTTACACAAGGAGTATGTTATATCTTTGTACTTTAAAAATGTATGTATTTAGTTCAAATTTATAAAAGGAGTGTGTTGTATCTTTGTACATTAAAATGTATGTATTTGGTTCAGATTATCTATATTTAGGTGAAAACTTCAGTTGAATTTTTGTTATATACTCTCAAGCCTCCAGTGGTACAGCGGTGTGTCCGCGAACATAAAACGCTAGAAACCGGTTTCGATAGCCGGAGTGGGCAGAGCATAGATAGACTTTCGTGTAGCTGCTTACTTAACTTCAGACATACAACATATTGTCAATAAACTTATATCCTGAAAAGTGACCTTTGAAGTCACGCAACCGGTTGACGAAATTAAAAAGAAAATAGCAAATAGTCTGATATTTCAGTTTTTATACCCCCCCTCTGTAATATAGCGGTATATGTATGGATTCACACTACTAGAAACCGGGTTTCGACACCCGTGGTGGGCAGAACACAGATAACCCATTGAGTAGCTTTGTGCTTAATTCCAAACAGACAAACTTCAGTGTTTTTGTAATTCGTAACACCAGTGAATGTTGTTTGTTGTTTTGAATTAAGCACAAAGCTGCCCAATGGGCTATCAGTGCTCTGCTCATCACGGGTATCGAAACCCGATTTTTAGCGTTATAAATCCAAAGACATACTGCTGAGCCACTAGAGGACCCAGTTGATGTTACCAGTATTTTGGTTACATAGACACACACACACATATATATATATATATAATAAAAACCCGAAACAACTTAAAATTTGATACTGTTTTACAAATATAACACCTGATAAGAAAGCACTGATCGTGAATATTTTCAGACATTTTTCATTAACCATTGCTGATGATCGTGAATTTGTAAACTGTTGTCAAAAGTACTGAAATACTTGATGGATAAGACTTGTTTGTTATAGTAGGTCACACTTATTTATTACGAAATTATTTTTGGTTTCTCACAATTAAAATTCTCTAGTGATTTAAACAGATAGAATCATTACCATAAAGACATAAATATTTCTTTGTTAAACAATTTTCTTTACAAATTAAGCTAATCTTATATATCCTAAAGTTAAAACAAATCCGACGACACAAAGCATCGTGCTATTTCAATACGTGCGTTTGTCTTTTTAAAAATTCTGAATTTTTCCATGTATAGTATTATTTTTATTTTAACATAATTTTTTTATGATTAATAGACGTAAAACTTGAATAATAACAACTTCACTTTTACGAAATATTTAGATATTTACTTTAAATATTAAGTATAATTCTATGCGACATAACTAACTTACCGAACTTTGTAAGAGCCACCTTTCGGTGAAATCCGCTTAAAAAAATAAAAAAAAAATATTTATATATAATTTGTGTGATTTTTTATAGCATACAACAATACAAAAATCGCAAATATTTAAAATCGTCGAATTCACGCACAGAATGTTTGTTTTTACAACGAGAACAAAGTTAGAAAAGTGTCTGTGACCAACATATTTCAGTTCAAAACAGGTTTGTTTGTTTTTATCACTAAGATTCTTTTAATTGTTTTTAAACTGACATCCTCTTGTTGTTGGAGCTGCAATACTGAAATTAAATTATGTTTATGAACTATACCACCAGAATATGAATTTAGGTTTTTACAGTGTTTACAGCATTAGCGGTAATTTTTCGTACTTCCAATGTTCTAATCTGTGGTTCAGTTTCCCTGTAAACAAAGTGAGTGCAGATAGCCCACAAGTTGTGACACACAATGCCCAGTTTTAAACCTTATTTATTCTCCATTTATACAACTGTGTTATACGAAGAAGGACGTCAGCTAAAATACACTTTGTTAAATTTCTCACAGGCAGTGAAATAACACGTTTTTGTGGACAAATGAACTGTTTCTGATTTTGAAACCATCCAGTGGCGGTGCCAAGGGGGGTGCCTTGTGGTGTGAGGAGCTTGAGCCCCCCAAATGAGCCAAGCCCCCCTCAGCCCCAACATTGTTACCTACATATATTCATAAAATATGGAAAACACATTCATTGTTGTTGCTTAATAATTAACATCAAAGAAACATAGATTTGCAGAGCTCAACGTCTTCATTAAGATGGAAGTATGTGTCATGTGTTTCATAGCAACGTACTGAATATACTGAAACTCATGCTCTGTATTGCCGCTTCCTGTGTAATGCCATTCTATCCTGAGCTTTGACGAAGATTAGACAACCACATTGATTTCAACTAACAACAGATCATCAGGGATTTAACTTGATAAACACAAGGTTTCACAGGTATTTACATATTAATTTCATTTATTTTTATTGAAAAGTAAAACAAAGCATGCATGTGTAAGTGTATTGTGTGCAGGTCAAAATTATGAAGCATTTAGCTGGTGTTGTGTCCTCTGTGAGATCATTTTGCATTGTGTATTAGCCATCCAAAATTGTACTGATGATTGTGGCATATGCTTAAAATTGTGACTTACAATCAAATTAATGCTATACTTATGAATAGATAACAACCTTACATGTTAACTGACCAAATAATATTTCTAAACAATTCTAGAATGAATTTTGAAACTGTCATTGGGCTAATTAGAAGTGCCTAATTTAATATAATGTAGTAGTTACACTATTGTAACAGGTGCTTGTCACACTTATGATAATAAGAACAAAATCACAATCACAGTTTGTCACACCTTTCTGAAATATACCTTGGTATTTACATTATTATAATTTACCATCTATACTTCATATTTATGGCATATTGGGAAGCACCTCCAAAGTTTACCTCAGCCCCCTTCAGTCCCCCCAACGAAAATATCCTGGCGCCACCACTGAAACCAACCGAATATTTGTAAACACCTTTCTGATCATGAAACTTTTGAAACTGTCTATGAACACAACAAAGACAGACGTTGAACAAAATTCCTTTGATGCAGATTAACTAACCCCGCTGCCTTGTCGTCTATGATGTTTTCTGTTCGTGTCAGTCTTGAATTTTATCTTTCATATGTTCTCCTTAGGTTTTTTTAAAGGTCTATTTTCTGTTTTTTCACGTGTTAGTTGTAATATAGCGATAATTTACTCCTGTGTTAATAGATTTGACAGTTATTTGCGCCTGTTTTATGAAAGTCCTTTGAAATACATTTCCTTGAGCCGATGGAATTGCAAAACCAGTCCAGGATTGCTAAAACTTTGTTATATTAGACAGAATCAACAGATCACAGTCCTTGTTTGTGTGGTACAAAGCGAAAATATGTTTACAGGTCTTACACAATAAGAAAAATTGTACTTCACAAATTCCTAGATTATTTTCTTTATAGAGTGTGAGAAATGTTACGCTGACGAGAATGTAGTCTGAGAGAGTCTAGCAAATATTACACTATTCAAGGTTATATAAACAAACCAGTTTACCTACAATGTAAGTTTTATAAGGTAATTTGATACAAATGTTTTATATTAATTCCCTTCAAACATGTCACTTTAACCACTGAGCACACATTGGTCAGTTTTATTAAATCTTTATTTTGAGTATAAACATTCTCTTTTATGACTGTCCTCTTCCCTTTGAACACACTGATGTAAGACAAGTACAATTCACCATACCACATCACAGTTATAATAACATTTCAAGTGCTATGAGTTATTAGAGATTTATTTAATGTCGTATTTTCCCATCCATATACCTTACGAGGAATTAATGGTGACTCAGACCAAAATAAATTAATAAATTTTGAAGTTGCTTTAAGGACATCACTTTATTCAGTTAATTTTCTTTCTAAATAAATGTGACAGCACAACAACGAGAAGAAAGTTCACGAGCAGTTTTAACTTTATGATTACATTAATTAAACGCCAAGCCATTTAAGTCAGTTATTTAAAATAATTTCACAGCAAAACCTTGTCAAGTGATCTTACATCCAATAAACTTATCCGGTGATCTTACAGACAAAAAATATTACCAACTGACTTTACACATAACAAAACCTCATCAAATGACCTTAAATTCAACAAAATCTTATCAAGTGACCTTACATAAAACAAAATATTATCAAGTGACTTTACACATGAAACCTCATTAAATGGTTTTGCACGCAACACAAAAACTTCATCAAGTGACTTTACAGACAACAAAACATCATCAAATGACCTTAAACACAACGAAATCTCATCAAGTGACCTCACACGAAACAAAACTTTATCAAGTGACCTTACAGATAACAAAACTTCATTAAGCGACCTTACTTACACTAATTCAATTCATATAAGATGGTAAGTGCAGCTAGTTTCCAAACCAGATAAAGTATTGATGTTTACATTTAGTTAAATAAGTATGCTACTCAACGATATTGTATTTTCGGTAGCACTTGTACGGGATATAACGTATTCCATGAGTTAAATGAGAAAGAAAGTACATTCTAATACATGAAATTATCACTTACGTTTTCTGCAGTCACCACACTCTCTGCTAATATAGCTTTCACTTGCGACCTGGCATAATCTCTTACTTTGGTTGGACTACGGTCAATACAATCTTCACCCTACATATGATAATATTTCTTTTTTTACTACAGACAACAAAGTACAAAGTGAGCCAGAACGTAACACCAAGTACATTAAAATACGGATTCATGTTACTTACAAATAGATTTTCAAGTGCATTTTTTTTGTGATTCCTGAAGATATGTCATGTCTGATTTCGCTTTTCTTTCACTCTAACGTATTTGATTCAAGCGGGTCACAAGTACTATTTAATTACAATATAGGTTATATTAGTGTAAGCATTGTTATTTATTTTATTTTTTATGAATTAATACTTAATGGTTATTTAATTTTTACAACAACAGTTCAAAATATTATTTTAAAGATGACGATTATGACACGTCTGATTGCGTAACTTGTTGTATGAAATCAAAATGTTGTAGTATGGTTGATGTCACGTGACTCAAATATTCCGCTGTTCACGTAATTTGGTGAACGTTTGAGGCCTCAGTGAAGATATTATAAATATAGACGACAAAATAAGCCCAAGTCAGAAAATTAGTCAGCAAAAAAATTGTGAAGTTAGCTGTTGTGTGAGTGATTAGCCTGAATGGATGATATTTTAAAGTGAGTTTCACAGTTTAACAGAAAGGAGAGTAATTTGTCTTGTAAAAGGCTCTTCTAAAGTGATTGAACGTGTCTGTGCGACATTAACGAAAAGGAAACAATTATTTAAAGTCCGATATACAACTGTGGCAATCCATATTGTAATGTATGTGAATTATTTATTGATAATATCTGTAAAAGTAGAGAAAATAGTTTGTCTAGTCGTTTGGATTCTAAAGTAACTGAATCAGCTTAAGTGGACTTTTGAAAAAAAAAAGAATTATTTAGAATTTGAGATACAACTGTGATTTCCGTGGTGTAAATAATTTTTGTAAATACATTTGAGACGTTTTAAATATCTTATTTTAAAACGAGTGGAGTATTTGCTGTTCGTTCGTTGTGGAATTTATCGCCAACAAATCACAGGCACCTATTGTACATTAATTCTTAGCGCACACATGTACATACGTAAAACCTTGAAAAACTGCAATATAAACTTTATTTTTTATTTCATTGAGGTCCTATTTAACTTCTTTCACTGCAGGTGGCGTGTTTGTAGTTAAGCACAAACTAAACAATAGGCTATCTGTTTTCTGCCTACCACTACGTCAGTTAATAAGCATATTTTTTCTTACTACACGTTTCAAACTTAGCTTTTTGTACTATATATATATCTGATATTCACATTAATGTTTTTAAACGAAAATCAAAATTGTACTGAGTTAACATACAGAGATTGATGAAGGTCTGAAAAGTGGTAAAAACGTAGTATGATATTTGAGAATTAATCAAATATATATACGGTACTATGTGAAGTTGGGGTCACCAGGATCTATGTTCTATATTCAAACCCACATGGCTCAGCATGACCAGGTGCTCATGGCGCTTGACTCGTAATCTAAGGGTCGCGGATTCGAATACCCATCACACTACGTTTAGAATTCGTAGAGGTACAGATCACACAGGTAGCATTATGTAACCGTTTTGTTAAAAATGTAGCAGGAATTCTAAAATCAAGCGAACACAGACATACTGAAAGAACTAGGAGTATATGTGGATCTGTATAAATTGTTTACCTTTATACCTTGTTTATCTTACGTAAATAAACGTAATTGTTTACTTTTGTGATTTGCCAGTATTATATACCAGGCTTTTGTTGAATGTCATTCGCCTTGCACAAAGTATGATTAGCTGCCTTACACCGATGAAATGGGGACGGCTAGCGCAGATAGCTCTCGTGTAGCTTTGCGCGAAATTCAAAAGAAAGAAACAATAAAACAATAAAACACAATGTATTAAGCTTTAGTAACAAACTAATAGCATTATGGTCTTAGGCTGGTTTATGTATTAAAATTATGTTTCAAAGTGCTCACGTGTATATGATACATTGTTGTAATACCGTAGCTTTTTAAATAGCACTGATATCGTATTCTTGATGTGTTATTAGAGAAGTAGGATTGAGTAAGTCATGTAATTATTAATATTCGAAACCTCAGGACTTCAGATTAAAATATTATTTTAAAAAATACTATTTATCAGAAATAAAAAAAAATAAAAATACTATTTATCAGAAATAGAAACATTTTAAAAAATACCATTTATCAGAAATAGAAACATTTAAAAACTGCATAACTATACTATTTATATATACAATTGTTATAGCATAAACAAATAGGTTCATATACGCCGACTTTAATAATTCGAGGTCAAGGTTGTTCTGTAACGAAAGTTTCTTGAAATTTCTTTAATGCTTTTCAGGACTCTGGCGAGAAGTTTACAGGAGAAAAATAATAGAAGCACATCCAGAGTTGGTAGGTTCAATTTTTAAGTGAAAAGAAATAAAGATATGTTTGTTTACTTTCTTTAGGGTGATGTTAAAACAAAGCTGCGAAGTGATAAGTATACTGTTCACATGACAGAAATGTATGTATGTATATATATATATTATCATTGGGCATTTAATACCGTAGAATACAGTGCAGTTGACACACTTCCTGAGGTCTGGAGGAAATATTATTTTTTTTACATGTAGCTTTGTGTGATACGGTTATCGATTGTATTTAACTAAAATTAAATGTAAGTTTTGCATATTTTAATATAAAAATAGATATGGAAACTGGAGCAAAGATACTGCTGATATTATTGTTAATTATTTTTTCACTTGTAATAAAAACTTTATAAGTTTCCATAAAATTTCACATTTCAGCAAAGAAAACTACAATATATTTCTAAAAAAAATTGTTTTCAATATAAAGTATGCTTGAACGTAAGATATCATAATATAAGTTGATATATTAAACTAGCACAATCCATTAGAATATATGAAACGATTTGGTGTATTAAACTCTATTGAGATACCAAAGATCACGATATAAGTTGATGTATTGGACTAATAAACTCTGTTGAGACGTCAAAGATCACAATATAAGATGATGTATTGGACTAATAAACTCTGTTGAGACGTCAAAGATCACGATATAAGATGATGTATTGGACTAATAAACTCTGTTGAGACGTCAAAGATCACGATATAAGATGATGTATTGGACTAATAAACTCTGTTAAGACGTCAAAGATCACGATATAAGATGATGTATTGGACTAATAAACTCTGTTGAGACGTCAATGATCACGAGATAAGTTGATGTATTAGACTAACAAAACTTGTTTAGACGTCAGAAATCAACAGTTAAGTTAGTTTACTAGACAATCAAACTCTGTTGAGACGTCAGCAGTAATAAGTTATTTGTGTCTACAAGATGGAAACAAATAGTTCTCTAAATGTTTTCCATGGAACGAGAAATAAAACTCGTTTATTGGTTTTGAAGTAATACATAAGCCAGGCATAAAGTGTAATTTAAGAAAATCAAAACTTTTGTTTCCCTTCATAGCCAAACATCTGAAAATTCAACCACTCTCATTTTTGTCTTTTAACTTTACTAGGTTGTTTGTAATTATACCGTGCTAATTAAGATTTGATAAATGTGTACAAAATTTGTGATATTGTTTAATAAATAACCCATATTCTTATCAATATACCAAGTTCAACTTTGTTAAATAATATTGAACTTTACAGATGTGTTTTTGGGTTTAAATTTTCCGTCGATTGCAACTTGTTTAGCATATAAAGTTTTTAGCATAACGGAGAAATATTAGCAATTTTTTACGTAGTCTTGACAACAGAGCGTTGTCAACGTAATATATTATAACATTTTTGTGATAAATAAATATGAAAACTATCTCAAACGTGATATTATAATATACATGTAATTAAGTTTCTGCTAATTAGTCTAATTTCTTTTAAAAGTGTTTGTTAAAATAAATTTTGATTTTGTTGTATAATTACAAGACAGTTAGTTAGAACATAAACCACTAGATCGCGCCACAAATACAATTCAAAATGTTTCACTGTCAGATACTTTGATTCCGTTTGAATTTTGCGCAAAGCTGTACGAGAACTATCTGCGCTAGCCGTCCCTCATTTAACAGCGTGAGAGTAGAGGGAAGACAGTAGTTATCGCCACCCACTTACAACTCTTGGGTTACTCTTTTACCAACAACCTCAACGTTATAACGACCCTACGGCTTAAAGGACGAACATGTTTGATGTGACGAAGATTCGAACCCTCGACCCTCAGATTACGAATCGAACGCCTTAACCTCCTAGCCATGCCGAGACTACATCCCTTGCGTACGTTTACGCAACCATTCGAAACGAACACAATTTTAAAGAAAACGTAGGAATCTGATATATCTCGTTGAACTGCATGTGGAAGATTAGTGATACCAATATCCTGAAATTAACATAAACATTATCGCTAAAGGAAAAGACAATTTGAGATCCTCTAAATAAGTATTTTCAGATAATATATCAATATTTTTATTTATTAATATCTGAGGGTAGTTCAGTCACATAAAATATTTTTTTTTCCTTTTTAAAACTATTTCTCTTGCTTACATTAGTAGTTTTTATAGTTTGATCTCTGCTTTGATTTATAATACATTTTATTCTTTGGCTGAAATATAGTAAAAACTTAAGTGGCTTGATACTTTACTAAATGAATAAAAGGTTAAAACAATACATAAAAACATATTTATAACACACGTATTTGTATTATTAAAATATAAGTGTATTTGTATTATCAAAATATAAATGTATTTGTATTATTAAAATATAAATGTATTTGTATTATTAAAATATAAGTGTATTCGTATTATTGTATTATTAAAATATAAGTGTATTTGTATTATTGTATTATTAAAATATAAGTGTATTTGTATTAGTAAAAAATAAGTGTGTTTGTATACTATTAAAATATAACTGTATTTGTATTATTAAAATATAATTTGTCTTATCCTCTCCGTATCTTTGTTTTCATTTCGTGTGTTTGTATTATTTTGTGTATTTGTATCTTATTAAAATATCTAGTATTTGTATACTATGTTTTTTGTTTGGTTTTTAACTGTCTATATATTTTCACAAGAAATGCTTTTGATGTCACATTGTAGATTTAGGTTAGAATATGTTGATGAGTTCAACTTTCCTTTAACATTCGAAAACAACTTCAAAGTAGTAAAATAAGTCGTGAATTTTGTTTAGTAACTGCAAACTATTAGATTTTTGTTTCAACAGATTGATATTTACTTTCTACATTTTAAAAGCTGTAATGCAGTTCCAACAGACTCAATTAACGATGAATTTATATTTCGGTACAGAGCTATAACTATAAATTAAAAATTTTAATTACACTTTCATTAACAATAAAATATGCATCATAAAAACTTCTCAGGTTTGATTTTTATTCGATTTTAAATATGATATACTCAGATTAAAATATGAAACAAGAATAAAGCATATATTCACTGTTAAAGTGTTGAATAGCATAAGACAATTTTATTGGAAAAGCAGCACATGGCGTTGGAAACATAGGTGCTGCCCTCTCTCGGTTGAAATCTTTAAATAAAACGTCAATTAATAATATTAGTATTATAAAACGTTTCGCCCCCCCCACCAGTGGCTCAGCAGTATGTCTGCGGACTTACACGCTAAAATCCGGGTTTCGATATCCGTGTTGGGCAGAGCACAGATAGCCCATTGTGTAGCTTTGTGCTTAATTCAAAACAACAAAAATAAAACGTTTCGTCAAGTTTGTAAGTTTTCATTATTTATCTCTTGTTTATTTGTTGTTCAGCACAAAGCTAAGGTATAAGTTACTTGGACACTTGCTTACCGATTTGCAGCGTCATAAGCCTACGTAGTTACTTCTGAGTCACCAGAAAACGGATAAAAGGAACAAATTTATTTTTAAAATAAATATAAATTAACAACATAATTACATTTATGGTTTTAATTTTTATATTATTACACTTTCTTTATTTGTCTTTCATTAAAATCAATTTCATTACATGTGATATTTAAATGATTTAATATTAACAGTTATGTGTTAAATAACCATAAATGTGTGAGGGAGATTTATTTAAGTTATGACCAACTTTACCTACGTAAAACCCCTCAAATATCTTAGAGTTATATTTCTACATAAGCCCACAATTCTAGAGATCAATATGAACTTTATTTAATAATTTCTTATCTTTTACCTGTTTGTATGCAGACAGAAATTCCCACATAATTTTGTTTTATTCTATTTTTGAAACCTGTTTCCAAATTGTAAGCATATGTTACGTAACATAGCCTTATATATACACACATACACATATTAAGTCCTTTAGTATCAGGTCCGGCATGGCCTTGACTCCCACTCTGAGAGTCACGGGTGCGAATCCTCGTCTCACTAAAACCAAACTTTCATTCTGACGGAATAAGCAATGCCGTATATAAAATGGGACCATTTGTATTTCCCGTTTAACATATCTACTTTTACAATAGGTCTTCATACGGTTTACCCTTTCATACAATTTACCTTTTCTTACATTACATCTGGATATGGTTGACCTCTTTCTAACTTATGAAACATTTTCATCGGATAAATAAGTCAATGAATCATTTTTATTTAGATCACTATAACTGATTTTTATTACTTCTATATAATTGCTCTACAATAGTTTTCTATGCATTATTAATCTGATTTTTCACGATTGTTTAAAAGTAGGTTTAATGGCTATTTTCCTCATCGTGATTTTTACACATTCATTTTGCGCATTTTTATATATCTCTCTTAGAGATGAAGCTTTTGTTAAACATTGTTATTGTGAAATAAAATACAAAATAAATAAAATTACTGTTAAAAGAAGTGTAAAAGAAGCACAATGTGTAAATTCTGACGTAACCTCACATGAACTACACGAATAGCTTTAACATTCAAGACTATATTCAGACAAACAAAACCAATTTCTTTAAAATATTCATGCTCGCCTTTTTTATTAATTAACTTATTTGGTCTTAATTGCCAGAAACCTTTTGTTGTTGTTATTTTAATATCTCAAATATAGTTTTGACAGTCTGTTTTTTGGTACATTATTTAAAAACCAATGTTTTGTAAAATGGGAAGGCGTAATAAATTATCTAATATAATCCGATAAAAACGCCAGGCAATTATCTTGTAGCCTGCAGGTTTATCTTTGGCACCATCTAAGGACCTGTTAGTTCCAGTAAAAAAAAACTCCTCCAAGGAAAGGGTGACTTTTTTATACCACCATGGGAACTCGTGTTTTTTTAAAGCAGGACGTGCACAAGACTGCAGCACGTCTTGGAATGCGAGTGAGGGCAACCTGCAACTTGTCCATCAATACGGCTGACTGTAAACTGATCGCTGTGGTATTTCACAAGGCAACCTTTTGACCCCAAAGAATCATGTATCAAGACTTGGTTTGCTATTACCATAAGACATGAGAGGTCGATGTTCTGTTTCCTTCGAGCAGTGGGAGGTTATAGGTTTCACGGACCACAGTGTTTACTTTGGATTTGCATCATAAAAAATAAAAAAATGATGTTATTCAGTGCTTTCAGTTTAAGAACAAAAAAGGTTATATCTTACCTACACGAGGCTCTAAATTGTATTGAATCGCTAACTAGGAAAAGTCATTATAAATGTTTGTGGTTAAAATTAACTTAAATACACCTATTTGTATTACCTATTTCTCTTCCTAACACGTTTTTTGTCAAACACGTGCGAGTAAAACTATGTTGTTTCATTTATTGTTTGTTTCCCTTCTGAATGAATTAGGGGTTCAACTCGTAATCTTAGGATCGTGGGTTCGAATCCCAGTCGCACTAAACATACTCGCCCTTTCAGATGTGGGGTTGTTAAAATACGACGGTCAATCCCACTATTTGTTTGTTAAAGAGTAGCCCAAGAATTGGCGGTGGGTGGTGATGACTAGCTGCCTTTCCTCTATTCTTACACTGCTAAATTAGGGACGGCTAGCGCAGATAGTTCTCGTGTAGCTTTGCGCAAAATTAAAAAACAACAAATATCTGAATGAATTTTCGATTAGGCTTCGTAAGTATATCGCCTTTAATAACACTGGATAGTATGTGTTATTACACTATGTAACACAGATTTTGTTCGTGGATAGTACGTGTTATTACACCATGTAACACAGACTTTGTTCCTGGATAGTACGTGTTATTACACCATGTAACACAGATTTTGTTCCTGGATAGTACGTGTTATTTCTTAACTGCTTATGTTGTAAAAGTACAGAAAATGACCATTATTCCCTTCAAATTTTGCTTTTGTGACCTGGTAATGAAATTTAGAAATTAACACATTTTATATGTAAAAAGGGACAAATTTGCACATTTTCATTTACATAAGGTCTGAATAAAACAACACACGAATCAAGATTTACATGTATTTATACAAAAATGTTTTGAAGTGAGTAGTTTTTTAAGATTTCCGACAGTGATGTAAATCACTTTCAAGTATCAGCCCACAAATATAGTTTACCATCATATTTTCGTTATACGCTCCTTAGTCACGAAAAGCAAAGTTTGAAGAGAAAAATAAGTCTTTTCTGTTTACTTTAGGCATAAGCAATTGGGAAATAACACTTTCTGTCCAGGAACAAAATTTTAGTGCATACTGCAATACATCTGAAAAACTTGAAAGGTTTTGTTTGTTTGTTTTGTTTTTTTAATTTCGAGTGAAGCTAAACGAGGGCTATCTGTGCTAGCCGTCCCTAATTTAGCAGTGTAAGCCTCCACGGCTTAAAGGGCGAACATCTTTGAAGTGACGGGGATTCGAACTACGATCCTCGGATTATCCACGGAATTTACTGAGATTTCATTACTTTCTACTGAAGCTTGACTAATACAGATATATAGTGCCTTTTATATCAGACCTTAACCAAAACTTAAGGTATTTTTGTTGGTGGACAGGATGGCGTTTCAGGATCTTAATTTTTACTTCCGCATTTGTCAGTTCCACGTTCAACTTTCTTCAAGACCGAAATATTTGGTCTGACTATGCGAAAATTTGGGCTTAAATTTTTTTTTTTTACATCCAACCATCCTGATTGAATCAGAGCACGTTCACACCTGATAATGTTCTGGTTTTGTTTTCTCCAGTTTACTTTTGCTTTCAAACAGTCACCATAGAGATATGTTATTGATAATTGCGAGGTGATCGGGAAGAATACATGGGTTGATGCCTGCTTTGGAAACTACTGTGTCAAGGCCAGGCAGCATGCATCGTGTTGTAGGTAACAAGTCCAACAGAAAGTTCAAATACCTCAGTTTTTTATTTTATCTTTCTTTACATTTACCGTTTAATGACGTTATTGGTAAACCTATGTAAAAATAAACAAACAAAAACTCGTGACGTAATTATAATTATTTGATCAATTAAAAATAATCGTCACCGAATGTTTGTCCTTTCAGCTGGACAGAGAAGGGGAAAATGGATTATATGTGACAGCTAATTTCACTATTCCTCTGCAAAAAGAGTAGCTCAAGAGTTGGCGGTAGAAGGTGTTGACTAACTGCCTTCTCTCTAGTCTTTTACTGCTGGTCCCGGCATGGCCTAGTGCGTTAAGGCGTGCGCTTCGTAATCTGAGGGTCGCGCTAAACATGCTCGCCCTCCCAGCCGTGGGGGCGTTATATAGTGACGGTCAATCCCACTGTTCGTTGGTAAAAGAGTAGCCCAAGAGTTGGCGGTGGGTAGTGCTGACTAGCTGCCTTACACTGCTAAATTAGGGACGGCTACCACAGATAGCCCTCGAGTAGCTTTGTGCGAAATTCCAAAAACCAAACAAAAAAATTTTTACTGCTAAAAATCTATCTCAGGACGGCTGATGTGGATGTTAACACTTTCACCAAAATAAAGCAGATAACAACATTTCGACCTTCTTAGGTCATCGTCAGGTTAACAAGGAGACAGTTTGCAACTGACGATGCCGGACACGTGTCCCTAAGGTCAAAATGTTGTTCTCTGCTTTATTTGGTGAAAGTGTTATTACCTGCACCAGCCGTCCTGAGATATATTTTTACTTCAAGTGGGTTTCTTTTCATCATGAACTACTTACAATTAGGGACAGATTTCAAACCAAACTAAGCTGAACAAGAAGTTGTTTAATGTGTGACACATGTGGTTTTGTCTTTATTAAGCCTATAGCTGTCAATTAATATATTGTATACATATGTATAGAACAGACTCTAAGTGGAAGCTAATTAGATCAGTCATTAAACCTCCTGGTTGATGACCTCACATTCAAAGTTTCAGTTTTTTTAACCGTGTGACAAACGCAATTTTATTTACGAAGTAGCAGCACAATACGGATTGTGTTGCAGTACAACAAGGAGTGTTTGTGGTTCGTCTCTTTGTTTCAGCACGTTAAACAAGGATTTATACCAATCTTTTGAAATTATATCTATACGTTGTTTGCTTTTCTATTTCGCGCAAAGCTACACGAAGGCTATCTTCGATAGCCGTTCCTAATTTTGCAGTGTAAGATTAGAGGGAAGGCAGCTAGTTATCACCACCCACCGCCAAATCTTAGGCTACTCTTTTACCAACGAATAGTGGGATTGACCGTCACATTATAACGCCCCCACGGCTGAAAGGGCGAGCATGTTTGGTGCGACGGGATTCGAACCCGCCACCATCAGATTACGAGTCGAATGCCTTAACAACCTGGCCATGCCGGGCCCTTTTTAAACGAATTAGTTTCGGTTCTTTTAATTTCATGTTCATATGGGTCTTTGTTCACTAAAACAGACAATAACTGTAATAAACGTTGAATTGCAAACATAAAAACGTTACAGAATGTAGTTTTGTTTAACGTGTACAAGATATATGAATGACACTAATACATATGTATCATAGGTTAGGTAACAAGAGTTGTTGTTCAGTTTGTTCAGGAATCCGTTTATCCTCAACTCTTTGAAGAACCAGTATGAAAATAATTTCCAGGGCCGTTCTAAACAACCGTTTCATTCCTGCCCAAGACATACCCTAATTAACTGAGTTATACAATATTAAATTTAAACGTTTCGTTCTTAAAGAACGGTAATCCTTCAAATCATTCGGCGTCCCTTCTTAGCTCAATTGTGAGATCGTGAACTAAAATTATGGGTTTCAGTACCCACTATGGGCACAGTGCAAGTAGAAACAAAGAGATATATTACGAACGTATTTCTAAAAGAGTTACCGATATTTCATCTTACAGAAGCGTAGCGTGGCATTGTTTGTTTGTTTGTATTTGAATTTCGCACAAAGCTACTCGAGGGCTATCTGTGCTAGCCGTTCCTAATTTAGCAGTGTAAGACTAGAGGGAAGGCAGCTAGTTATCACCACCCACTGCCAAATCTTAGGCTACTCTTTTACCAACGAATAGTGGGATTGACCGTCACATTATAACGCCCCCACGGCTGAAAGGGCGAGCATGTTTGGCGCGACCGGGATGCGAACCCGCGACCCTCAGATTACGAGTCACACGCCTCAACACGCTTGGCCATGCCGGGACCACGTGGTATTGCCAAGACGTCTTAATGTGTGAGCAATAATTAGATGAAAAAAATTACTTCCATACATTGGAGTTCTTACTTGATAATAATACATGAACAGAAGCCAGTTGATATCTACACTTCTCTACAGGCCCGGCATGGCCAGTTGGGTTTAGGCGTTCGACTCGAAATCTGAGGGTCGCGGGTTCGAATCGCGGTCGCACCAAACAAGCTCGCCCTTTCAGTGCTGGGTGCATATAGTGTGACGGTCAATCCCACTTTGTGACAAATTCAAAAACAAAGCTTCGCGATAAGAGATGATAAAGAGCGAGTGTATCAATATATATCCGTTTATCAGCTTGCAACGCGTGAATATACAACGCTTAGTGACCTAATTACTCGTGACGTTAGTGACGTAATTACTTGTTCAGATCTTTATTTAAAAGTAAAGTGGGCTCGTCCTTTCAGAAATTGGGAAGTTTTACAAGTAATTGTGAACTACGACAGAATTCATATAATTATTATTTAATTAGAAATTTGGTAACCACCCCTCTACTTGGTTTGAACGGGTTAAAGAGACAGTCTCAACAAACGACGTGATTTTTAGCGCAGACGCGACCAGGGTTTCGTATTTTCCGCGGTTTAGTAAGCAAGCCAAAGCCGCGTGAGCTGTGCGTGGGAGCCGTCGTAAATAACCGACCCCGCGGAAAGAGGCGAGCGTATGTCTACTGATCGCCGGGAAACCACTCCAATTGTTTGTAAATTTATGTTACGGTCTCCCAGGAAGTCGTCGCTTCCCCACTCGAATAGATCTTTGTTGTCCGTCCTAGCGATCAGTACAGACATTGTAAACATTCCGCCATTCTAGGGCTAAACTAACCACAACAGCAGGGATTTCTGTAAAAGAGGTAAATGAATAATAATTATGAAACGTATCAAAACTTGTGAATGTAGGGACCGATATATCGCAGTTAAGAATTGTTTGTTTTTGAATATCACGCAAAGCTACACGAGGACAGTCTGTGTTAGTCGTCCCTAATCTAGTAGTGTAAGACCAGTGGGAAGGAAGCTAGTCTTAACACCCACCGCCAACTTTTCGGCTACTCTTAAACCAACGAATAGTGCGATTGACCGTCACATTATAATGCCCCCAAGGCTGAAAGGGCGAGCATGTTTGCGGCGACGGGGATTTCAACCCGCGATCTTCGGATTGCGAGTCGAGTGTCTTAATCACATGGCCATCCCGGGCCCTGAAAGAGTGTTACTTTAGGAAAATATTTGTAAACACTTATGGGTTAGGCCCGGTATGACCAGATGGGTGAGGGTGTTCGACTCGTAAACTGCAGGTCGCGGGTTTGAATCCCCGTCGCATCAAACATGCTCGCCCTTTAAGCCGTGGGGGCACTATAATGTGACGGTCAATCTCACTATTCGTTGGTAAAAGAGTAGCCTAAGATTTGGCGGTGGGTGTTGATGACTAGCTTCCTTCCCTCTGGTCTTAAACTGCTAAATTAGGGACGAATTGCACAGACAGATTTCGTGTAGCTTTGTGCAAAACTCAAAAACAAACAAAGAAAATTTATGGGTAAATGCAAAGAATAACATGTGAAAAAATGCAAACCACATTATACTTGCCATATCGAATGCCAAAGAGGCATTTCGCCAAACGGTAGCATTCATCATGCCGATTTGGTTCTGGTTCCCCTAGACGTTCTAACGTTCTATTCATGTTATCAGTTTAACGAACATGGTGTAAAACAGATTAAGTAAGTTTAATGTATTTATTATCAACCCTATTTAAGTCATTTATCAATAAGAGCTGCACTGAGGATTAAAAACGTTGTGTTTATGTTTGACATAATTTATTGTAGTAAATAACGATAGAACTAAGGCCAGGTCTGTGTTGTGCTGTTTGACATTGAGTGCATGAAAGTAGCTAGAGATGCTTGGAATGTTTATCACCAGAGGGTGTCTTAAAACACTAGATTTATAGGAAAAACTGCTAGATTTCACGATCCTGTAACGTCTGCTGATTTAAAATATTCTATTTTCATCGCCAACTGAAACTTTTCCACCAAGACGAACACCAACTTTGCTTCAGGCTAACTTGCATGACCTTAGCTTGTTTACTTGTTTTTGAATTTCGCAAAAAGCTACTCGAGGGCTATCTGTGCTAGCCGTCCCTAATTGAGCAATGTAAGGCTAGAGGGAAGACAGCTAGTCATCACCACCCACCGCCAACTCTTGGCCAATCTTTTACCGAACGAATAGTGGGATTGACCGTACAGTATAACGCCCCCATGGCTGGGAGGGCGAGCATGTTTGGTGCGACGGGGATACGAACCCGCGACCCATGGATTACGAGTCGCATGACTTAACACCCTTGGCCATGCCGGTTCATGACCTTAGATACTAATACATTTATGAATTGGTCTCATGTCAATTAAACATCATTTTATCTTGAACGTCTGAGTAAAATAATAGGAAAAACATTTCCATGTTTATTCAAGTTCTCGTCTTCGTTTGCCACTAAGGTTCGATTTAAAAATTACCGTCTGATGCAACGCTCAACTGTGTTTCATAAGACACTCAACAATACGTCACTTTGATGGAAGGTTGCTTTTGTTCTTACATCTTTCTGTTAAAAGGTATCTTAATGTTGTTACGTCTCTGTGATGGAAGGTTGATTATGTTCTTATGTCTTTATATTGAAAGGTATCTTAATATTGTTACGTCTCTGTGATGGAAGGTTGCTTACGTTCATACGTCTTTCTGTTGAAAGGTATCTTATTGTTGTTACGTCTCTGTAATGAGAGGTTGATATGTCCTTACGTCTTTCTGTTGAAAGGTATCTTAATGTTGTTACGTCTCTCTGTTGGAAGGTTGCTTATGTTCATACGTCTTTCAGTTGAAAGGTATCTTATTGTTGTTACGTCTCTGTGATGGGAGGTTGAATATGTCCTTACGTCTTTCTGTTGAAAGGTATCTTAATGTTGTTACGTCTCCCTGTTGGAAGGTTGCTTATGTTCATACGTCTTTCAGTTGAAAGGTATCTTAATGTTGTTACGTCTCTCTGTTGGAAGGTTGGTTACGTTCATAAGTGTTTCTGTTGAAAGACATATTAATGTTGTTACGTCTCTCTGTTGGACGACTGCGTGATGCCATTAAAATTGGTGCTTTAAAGTGAGCAGTAATACGCGTAGCTTGCTTTAAGTATTCTCTCCATTCAGTGTGAACATGTTTTATCTTGCTTTAAGTATTCTCTCCATTCATTGTGAACATGTTTTATCTTGCTTTAAGTATTCTCTCCATTCAGTGTGAACATGTTTTATCTTGCTTTAAGTATTCTCTCCATTCAGTGTGAACATGTTTTATCTTGCTTTAAGTATTCTCTCCATTCAGTGTGAACATGTTTTATCTTGCTTTAAGTATTCTCTCCATTCAGTGTGAACATGTTTTATGATGAAAATACCTTTTCATCAAAATCTGTTTGTTTCTTGGTTGAATAATGTTGTAGAAATGACCAGCTGTCAAATAACTTGGTGAAAAAATGTAACTGTAACAATCCAGATAAGTTGCACGTGGTTAGCTGGTAATCAGTTCTGTGTGTACAATGTTGATCTATATTGCATAGTGGGTGGCTATTTAAGGTAAAAGTCCATTGCGATATGGAAACAGTGATGATTTCACCTAATATATACAGTTAAGTAACCCAAAACTGTTTCGGAAATTAACTGGTCAAACTCTGCTGATGTATTTATTAATATATATCGTTTTTTGGGCTGTATCCTACATCAGAACTAGGGTTTGACTATTTGCAACAAATAGTAGATAGAACAGCGAGTTATAACATATTACGTGATAGTAAGCTCGTGACCCGTATATGTACAGACTAACAATACTGCATTACTTTGTAATTTGTAATTGATAATAAATTAAACTCTGAGCACCGAATTAATAACTGACCAACAGGTTAACAGTAATAGATATACAGGCTGCATCACGCACGTGTTGCTCGCTTCTATCACACAAGTCTAACTTGCATTATAAATGTGTGTTTGCAGCCTGACTTTAACTGAAGTAACTTAAGCATTGCTTACTGAAATCTCGTTTATAATGTTTTTTTCGTGTGTTTTTTTGTCAGATCGTGATCTGCTTTGGTACACACTCCCGTCAAGGTACAGCTAAAAATCATTTATCGCAACATCCGGGGATCTCTTTACATTTTTCACTCTGTATCAAAATGGCTTATAATGCTTTTTCCGTGGAAGTTTCCACTAGAAACGTTTCAACGCGATAATGTAAGAGAAGTCGTCTCGTCTGATTGGTAACGAGAATCTCGATTAAAGTTTTCAAACTCGGAAGTTCCGTGTCCAATATCGCTTGAACAAAACTTCAAAACGCCTGTGGTGATACAAAATCATGTAGTTTTCAGATTCCCTTGTCGCGATATTAGAAATCAGATAAAGCGTTGTAGTATTGAGAGTTATATTACAGTTATATTACAAATGTCCACTAGGTCCGGCATGACCAGGTGGTTAAGGAACTACACTCGTAATCTGTGGGTCGCGGGTTCGAATCCCCGTCACATTAAACATTCTCGCCCTTTCAGCCGTAGGGGGTTATAATGTTACGGTCAATCCCACTATTCGTTGGTAAAAGAGTAGCCCAAGAGTTGGCGGCGGGTGATGATGACTAGCTGCGTTTCCTCTAGTCTTACACTGGTAAATTAGGGACGGCTAGCGCACATAGTCCTCGTGTAACCTTGCGACAAATTCAGAAACAAACAAACAATTTGGTAACGAGCGGGACTAATGTGATTGTTAAGTTTGACACGATATAGTAAATGTTGACCGGTGAGAACGTTTAATAACCAATCGAAACGGAAGCGCAAAACTGAGAGCGAAACGTTGTAAACTGCCTAAAAGTGTCAGAAAAATTAACACGGATGATCCCCTACAGCTCGATTAGATGGCGGTAAGTTTACGGATTTACATAACTAAAACCCGGGGTTCGATTCTCCGCGAGGACATAGCATATATCCCTACGTGGCTTTGTTCTAACAGTAACTAACTAAACAAACCCTGTATCAACTATGACCATTGTGTTTTGAATACATCAAAATAAATGTCGTCTCTTATATTTCTAAGCAGTTCGTTCGTAAACCCAATGTGTTTTTTTTTGTTTTAGTATACAAAATACCCATAAAAATATGATGTATTTCTAAAGAAGTAATAAAAACAGAAAAGTGTCTTACAACTGGAAACCAGTGTAAGATGTTTCATGAAGTAAGGTTTGTGTTTCTAAGTCGTTAAAGGAATCCGCTAATTTCTTCTCACCGGTTACATCGAAGCAGGAAAATAATATAAACTTTCTCATTATGGTTTGGCAATGTCTTTGTATACAAATGCTTCACGGATTGTAAGTAACACCACGTGTCTGTCTTACCTCTCAGGTTTAATAACTCAGCTACTATTAAAGAGTGTTTCTTTATATTGAATTATTATCGAACATTTCTTAAGAAATTGGACGTTCTCTACTTTAAGTGCAAGAATTTATTTAAATAATACAAACATTTTAATGCAAAATAATATATGCATTAAAATACGCATAGCTTTAAAAGGGTTTCCATGTTTGTTATAATATATTTCTGAATAGCATGTTCCAAGTAGCAGATAAGGAATACGAGATGCAGGTCACGAGTTCAAATTACTTCACCAAACTTGGTAGCTTTTTCAGCTGTTGAACGTTATAATGTAGTGGACGATCCTACTATTCATTGGTAAAGGAGTAGCTCAAGAACTGACTCAGTATTGTTTAGCTGCTCACCCTCTAGGCTATCATTGATAAATTATGGGCGGTAAGCACAGACTGCCCTCAAGCAAACAGACAACCAAAATTTACATCCAAAAGTACACCTGAATCACATTTTTAAGTTTGTCATAAATTACTTCCAAAAGGCCCGGCATGGCCAGGTGGATAAGGCACTCGACTTGTAATCCGAGCTACACGAAAACTATCTGCGCTGGTCGTCCCAAATTTAGCAGTGTAAAACTAGAAGGAAGGCAGTTAGTTATCACCACCCACCGCCAAATCTTAGGCTACTTTTTTACCAACGAATGGCGGGATTGACCGTAGCATTATAATACTCCCACGGATAAAAGGACAAACATGTTTAATGTGACTGGGATTCGAACCCGCGATATTCAAATGACGAGTTTAGTGTCCTAACCACTATTTTTATATTTAACGTGTTATTAGAGGAAACTAACGCCGGCCAAAACCAGTTATGAATTTCCATTTGCAGTACGTTTGTTTGCGTACAATTTAAGAGTCGTTGTAACGTCCCTAATTTCGAACCAATGTCTTCAGGGTTGCAACCAGTTCTCAGCAACTACGTTTACTTTTCACGTTATTATTGTTTAGGGTTTTACTTCTCCTTATTGTTATTGTATTAAACTGTAGGTCGTTAAATTAGTTGTTTCTTAGAACAAAGCTACAAAATGGGCTATCTTCTTTCCGTCTACCGAAGGGAAACAAACTTCAAATTTTAGCGTTGTAGGTCCATAAATTTACCGCCAACCCACAGTTAAATATTATATGTCAATATTTTTAGGTCCATTTTTAAGGCGACTATCATCCAGCAGAGCTAAAAATTTAAATTGCGGAAGTATGTGTCTGTGTATGCCAGTTTTAATGTGTCATTTTAGGCTTACCTGCATTTACAGTAAAACCCAGTCTGGAAACCTGGAGGTATAAAATTGAAACTAATTTTAATAAAAATATAGTGAATTATCTACTTCAGATTTTAATTACAAATTACTTGTATCAAACTTCATGCATTATTTTAAATTGTTTACTTCATGTTATAGTATTGACAAAGTAAATATTTTATTTATTTAAGGGATGTGAGTTAATAAAATACAACAACGTCTAATGGCAAATAAAGTACAAATATTTATCAAACGTTAATGTTATCTGAAATTCTCATATGTAATTTGGTGTTGTATAAAAATATTTTTTTCATTCCATTTGTAAATAAATCTTTCGTCAAGGAAGTTCATATTATAAGCTGTTTAAAGGCATCGGCGAGAATCGAACTCGCAATCTCAGGTTTACAAGACAGACGCTTTAACCAACTAACCCACGCCACCTGCTATAGAAACTCATTCCCACCTATTTGTGTTTAAAATCCCCGTTCTGATGTTCAAAGATATCAAGTGATGATAACAACATTTATTTCTTCAATGACACAGTGAGCGACTAGGTGGCGCAATCTGGTAGTGTTCCTATTCAGGAAAATAGGTACGAAGTTGTTGAGTGTGAGCTAACATTGGCACGTGCCACAGAATTAGTTTGTAAGTTAACATAATCCCGAGCTGTGTGAGGCTGAGAATAATTTAGACGAAAACGGAAAGCATTTTCAGAAAATGTTTTGAATTTTAATTTTTGGTACGGGAGTGAGACGAATTTAATATTGTATATTTATTTTGATATACATATTTACATCATATAAGTATATATATGTGACTTATACTGTTGATTGTGTGTTACGAAATTCTCGTATTTTCACGAAATTTCTTTCAGATTCTCGCAAGTATGAATCAACAATATATGTTTAACGAAAGCTCTAGAGTACCGTCTGTATTATTGAGTTAACTGAAATTCCTAGAAATTCGCTTAACGCTTATAAAAGATACTCCACGCAATGCATGGAGAGACAGAAATATATTGTTGGTTTGCTACATTTGGTTTACTATAAACCTCGAAAGTTATAACTGTAATTGATGCTTATTAATCGAGAAACTACACACATTTGACCGGGAATGTTTACAAATTTCGAACATTCCAAAAACTTTGAATTTTAATGGATTAACATCAGACGTTAGTATTTTGACAAAGACATTATATATAACTTCAGTGGAGAAACATTCACGTGTGATCAGCGAAGAGCCAGCTAGCTTCTTGTTTAGTGAGTTGTATCTGTATTAACGCAGAATTAATTCGCTCGTCGTGAACTGTCCCTTAGATATCAATACAGTTCTGAATCAGATAGAAGACTCAATATTATTTCTTAGTTTGTGAGAATTTTGTATGTAAACCAGTATTTATAATAATTATTTGTAATAACTGTTACTATAAATTGTATTATTGTTTATATATAAAAATATATTTTTGTTAAGAAAGAAAGCTGTGTATCAATCTTGTTGACAAATATAATAAATGTAACGCACATTGACATTTAATTAACTTCTGATTTCCATCATTATTGAACTTAGTTTCACGCTATTTCAAATTGTAATACATAACATAATAAATTATAGTCTCGTGTTAGATACGTTACAATATGTCACAGAGAATTTAGAAAAGTTAAAGACCCCCTGTCACGAAAAACTGACCCCTTTAGGCATCCCACCAAATTTAAAGTATTACGTTTCAGAAGGTGTTGATTGGTAGAAATAAACTACTTAACGCTACTATTTAGAATATTTTATCATATTTGAAATCCACGAAGTATGAAAAACGATACAGCTGTACATAACAGTAATGGTTTTAAGAGGTTTCATCGTTCCCATCTTCTCCAGAATCAATATTATACTCTTGCTTTCTTCTCATATAATTCTATTTTGACCTCTCAGGTCACTTGTCCTTCTTATAACTTATTTTTTTCTTCACTTCTAATTAATATAATTTGATTTATCTGACCGTGAATACAATGGTAAGCAGCATCTACAAACACCACAGTTTCCTTTCTTTCTACGTTTATGTTCCTGGCAAGACAGTTTACAAATTCCACTTACGAGAATATTTTTAAATCAGTAAAAGTTTCTTTTTAGTTTGTATTATTGGATTACGTTACTCAGTCTGGCGCCTCCAATCCGTTTTTCGACTCTGATGTGTTTTCTTTTTCCAACATTTAGGTTTGTTTTTTAGCGATAGGGGGTCTCAAGTTTTAAGTTACTCAACATTCACTCGTTTGTTTGTCCAAAGTATTGGATGATTATCTGTGTAACCATTAATCAGTCCTGTTTATGTCACTTTCGTTTTATAAGTAATGTTTAGTTTATATCCAAATAACCCGGTTCAAACCACCTGCATTTCTAGTCGTGTAAATTTTTACTAGAAAAATAAAAACAGTGGTTATTCGATGATTCAAATTTGATTTTTCTTAGTTTTTTCTTTTCCTGAATGTTTCTTTCTCTGTTAGTCCTAGAGATACCAAATCAATTCCAATTTTCACCAGAAGAAGCTGACGGAAGAGCCAAGGTTGAAAATCAACTCGTTCGCGCTAAATAAGTTCAGGTTATAATCTAGGAATTTTGAGACCTCTGAATATTGAAACTGACAGTTTCTCATCAGTAGACGAGAACAAGAAACCCATACGATGTATAAGTAATCGAATAAAAAAATAAACAGACTGGATTGTGAAAAAGAAAATGAACCCATTGCTATTTTAGATCATTGTTTTCTTTTTCTGTTTATAGTAAGGAAGACCGAGCACTGGATAATCATACATACAACATCTAGAGAACTGTTACTATGCGCGAGAACAATGAAACTTCCCAAACTTAAAATAGTTTATCTTAGTTGATCTCAAATACAATACGATTATCGACCAGAACCGTTTACAGTAAAAACCTGGGCCCAGCATGGCCTAGCGCGTTAAGGCGTGCGCTTCGTAATCTGAGGGGCGTGGGTTCGCGCCCTCCCAGCCGTGGGGGCGTTATAATGTGACGGTCAATCCCACTATTCATTGGTAAAAGAGTAGCCCAAGAGTTGGCGGTGGGTGGTGATGACTAGCTGCCTTCCTTCTAGTCTTACACTACTAAATTAGGGACGGATAGCACAGATAGCCCTCGAGTAGCTTTGTGCGAAATTCCAAAAAACAAACAAACTGTAAAAACCTAGAATAAACAAACAAATTTATAGTGTAATCTTTGTCGGTGTTGACACTTTAGTTCATAACTGGATTTATTTGAAAAATACAAAACAATGTAAATGAAGTAAATAAAAAAGAAAACTTGAACTTTGGTCTCTGAAACTTGCCTAACTTCTGATAAGGGGTTATGTAGTTAAGGGATGGAGGTTGTTGAACTGTTAACTAAAGAAATCTGATAATACAACAGATACCCTGTATTCTTGCAATGTTATTGGTTGACATGAGTTAAAACCAAATCAATTTCAACAATCGTGCAAGCGAAGAAGAAAATGTTATAATATTTCAATCACGCTGCATGTGCTATATACACTGACGACGAAGCCTTTCGCTCAGTAACCAGAGCTCATCAAGTTGGCCGGGATACGAAAAGACAGGTATTGTATATGCATAATATAAAGAAATAAAATCTATACGACTTATATAATACTGTACTAACTGTCAAAAATTAATAAAATGTAAATTATTTGGCTGCATGTGTATTAACCATTTCTCATCAAATAAATCTAAAGAGATATTTTTGTTGATGGGGTGCTGTCAACGTAGGTTACGTTCTGAACAACAACCATTATTAACACGTTCTGGAACCCGAACGTGAACGAATCACAACTAGTAGAAAAGTATGATATGTAATCGTCAAAAATTCTCGTGTAATGTTTTTCGTCTGTTGGTTAAAGACTGAAAACAAATTCCGTGTATATATATATATATATATTTAATTAGATAACGGAAGCCATATGTTTCACGTTAAAGCACCAACTTGACAGATGTTTTTAAACAATGAATCTTTTAAAAATTAAAATAATAGTGTGATAGATTAGTTGAATGAATTTCCTTACGACAGTACACTCTGACTCTTGGTGTATTTCAATACGATAATTAAAACCATTGTATTAAAAAGGAACTGAGACGGTCAAACTAAAAAATCTCCTTCAGTGAAGGCATGCATAATGAAGCACGTTCACATATTCTGGAGTTTAAATATAGCAGTTTTTAAACGGCGTCTGGATAGATCACAACTAGCCAGCAGTCGCCACAAGAGTTTTATCTGGCTTTTAAAAATTAATAAGGAGTTTAAAGTTTCATTACTAAATGAAATATCTGATAACTTGATTAACCTTTCATAACTAGATTAACTTTTTATAACGTCATTACTTTCTCATAACATGCCCACAGTGGATCGTCCAGTGCATTTTCAACGGCATTGAACCTCAAATCTCACGCCTTTAAGCCTGCAAGTTGATAAAATATCCATTAGACCACTTTCGTCTGAAGTGTTAACATGGGTCGGGGATCATACGTGTGTTATGAAACCACGATAATTATAAAAACGGTTGGTGTTAATGCGTTATATGTATATTTCATAATGAGAAGTGTTGAGTGGTAATAAGATAGTGCATTATACGTGTATATATCACGGTAATGAAAATAGTTAGTACTCAAAAGGTAGTGTTTTATATGCGTGTATACCATGATACGGGTTGCCTTCTTTGTTTCCCATATGCATCCTAAGCAGAAAGAGGGCTTATTTCTGCGCTAGACGTTTTTAATTTTGAAAGGGTTAACCATAAAAACCAACAGCACAAGAGCTCTAAAAGAAAAATCTTCGGCTATTGTAATTGACTCTTTGGCTGTCACTCTTATAACGCACCCACGGTCTCGAGTGCAACCATGCTTAATAAAGAAATTTCGTTGCTGTTTGAAAGACACAGTGTATTGTATATGGAACACACAGTGTATTGTATATGAAAGGGAGTGTATTGTATATGAAAGACACAGTGTATTGTATATGAAAGACACAGTGTATTGTATATAAAAGACACAGTGTATTGTATATGAAAAATACAGTGTATTGCATATGAAAGGCAGTGTACCTTCGTTTTGACCTTTTTGTCATCATATCTTGTGTACTTATACAGTATGAAAGGCAGTGTATTGTATATGAAAGGCAGTGTACTGTATATGAAAGGCAGTGTATTGTATATGAAAGACAGTGTACTGTATAAGTATACAATATATGATGACAAAAAGGTCAAAACGAAGGTACTTTTTTACATGTATATGTTCCATGACGATTATATGAAAATAAAGCATTCTATGCATACACTCTATAGTGATGATTATGAAACAAAAGTTAACAAAGCAATTCTGAGAAGTAATGATCAGAATCAATATTAACACGAGTGAATAGATAAAGTTTAAACATTCTAAACGTCTCGATATTAACACGAGTGAATACATTAAGTTTAAACATTCTAAACGAATCAATATTAACACGAGTGAATACATTAAGTTTAAACATTCTAAACGAATCAATATTAACACGAGTGAATACATTAAGTTTAAACATTCTAAACGAATCAATATTAACACGAGTGAATACATTAAGTTTAAACATTCTAAACGAATCAATATTAACATGAGTGAAAAGATAAGTTTAAACATTCTAAACGTCTCGATATTAACACCAGTAAATACATTAAGTTTAAACATTCTAAACGAATCAATATTAACACGAGTGAATACACTAAGTTTAAACATTCTAAACGTCTCAATATTATCACGAGTGAATACATTAGGTTTAAACATTCTAAACGTCTCGATATTAACACGAGTGAATACATTAAGTTTAAACTTTCCAAACGTCACAATGTAAACACGAGTGAATACATTAAGTTTAAAAATTCTAAACGTCACAATATTAATACGAGTGAATACATTAAGTTTAAACTTTCTAAACGTCTCGATATTAACACCAGTAAATACATTAAGTTTAAACATTCTAAACGAATCAATATTAACACGAGTGAATACATTAGGTTTAAACGTTCTAAACGTTTCGATATTTACACGAGTGAATACATTAAGTTTAAACTTTCCAAACGTCACAATGTAAACACGAGTGAATACATTAAGTTTAAAAATTCTAAACGTCACAATATTAATACGAGTGAATACATTAAGTTTAAACTTTCTAAACGTCTCATTAATATCACGAGTGAATACAATAAGTTTAAACTTTCTCAACGTCTCAATATTAACACGAGTGTGGCCTGGCATGGCCAAGCGCGTAAGGCGTGCAATTCGTAAAACGAGGATCGCGGGTTCGCGCCCGCATCGCGCTACACATTCTCGCCCGGCAGCCGCGGGGGCGTTATAATGTGACAATCAATCCCACTATTCGTTGGTAAAAGAGTAGCACAAGAGTTGGTGGTGGGTGGTGATGACTAGCTACCTTCCGTCTAGTCTTACACTACTAAATTAGGGACAGCTAGCACAGATAGCTCTCGAGTAGCTTTGTTCGAATTTCCAAAACAAACAAACAAACAAAACAATTTAACACAAGTGAATACGTTAAGTTTAAATTTTCTAAACGTCACTATATTAACAATAGTGAATATATTAGGTTTAAACATTCTAAACGTCACTATGTTAACACCACTGAATACATTAAGTTTAAACTTTCTAGACGTCAAAATATTAATACGAATGAATACATTAAGTTTAAATATTCCAAACGTCTCGATATTAACACGAGTAAATACATTAAGTTTAAACTTTCTAAACGTTACTATATTAACACGAGCGAATACATTAAGTTTAAACTTTCTAAACGAATCAATATTAACACGAGTGAATACATTAGGTTTAAACCTTCTAAACGTCTCGATATTAACACGAGTGAACACATCAAGTTTAAAATTTCTAAACGTTACTATATTAATACGAGTGAATACATTAAGTTTAAACTTTCTAAACGTCATCACAATATTAACACGAATGAATACGTTAAGTTTAAACTTTCTAAACGTCTCGATATTAAAACCAGTGAATACATTAAGTTTGATTATTCAAAACGAATCAATATTAACACGAGTGAATACACTAAATTTAAACATTCTAAACGTCTCAATATTATCAGGAGTGAATACATTAGGTTCAAACTTTCTAAACGTTTCGATATTTACACGAGTGAATACATTAAGTTTAAATATTCTAAATGTCACAATATTAATACGAGTGAATACATTAAATTTAAACATTCTCAACGTCTTAACACTAACACGAGTGTGGCCTGGCATGTCCAAACGCGTAAGGCGTGCACTTCGTAATCCGAGGATCACGGGTTCGCGCCCGCATCGCGCTACACATACTCGCCTGTCCAGCAGTTGGGGCGTTATAATGTTACAATCAATCCCAAGTTACTTTTCGCGAAATTCAAAACAAACAAATGAGATTTACTGCAATTTTTCAATACGTGATTGTTTTCTAAATTTTAAGAAGTTTTAAAAAATTATAACACTATATTATACATTCACACTGTATCTGTCGTATCTTTTGCCCATTACACGTTTCCCTTTATCCAGGATATCTGGGAAACAAAATACATGGTTCTGGTTGGATACTATTAACATGGACCATTTGATAGAACAACAGTATTGTTTGTACCCTTTCTACAGGCCAGCCTGGCATGGCTAGATGGGTTAAGGCGTTCTACTTGTAATTGGAGAGTCGCAGGCTCGAATCCCCGTCTCACCAAATGCTTACTCTTTCAGCCCTATGAGTGTTAAAATGTGAGAGGGAATCCCCTTATTCGTTGTAAAAGCGTAGCCTAAGAGTTGGCGACGGGTGTTGATGACTAGCTGCCTTCCCTCTCGTCTTACACTGCAAAATTGGGGAACGACTAGCGCAGATAGCCCTCGAGTAGCTTTGCGCGAAGTTCAAAAACAAAACCAAATATACAGGTTTACATGTAGTATTTAAATTATGAAATGGCTTAACACAAATGTCTTTGATGAATATAATTCTGAATATTTGGCTTTTTTTTACGTGCATTGTATAATTATAACAATGATTTTATTTGTTATATTTTTATATAATTTATTTATTTATATAAAGAATGAGTATTTATTCGCTTTGTGGCATCTGAACTTTCAGTGAAACAAAAGAAAAAAAACGTCTTAGCTTTAAAAGCAACCGTTTCGACTCCATATTTGCGTCTCTTCAAGCTATGTTACCATGGTCACACTAATGTGATTATCGCCCAAGAATACTGGAATCAGTATCTGATTAGACACGTGCTTTTCACAGCTAACGTTTGAAGAGTTGTTGGTAAAGTTTCTGTTAAAACACTTGCATCCACAGAAGAGAGTCGTCTGACACGAAGGACTCGGAGTGATAAAAGACGTCACATCTGGGCGTCTGGTGGCTGTTCATTCAACTAATGAGATTGTTCTCACAGTTCTGTTAATGGAGAGTTGTTAAGCCAAACCCTCTGAGCACTTTACAACACAGAGAAATTAATGAAAGTAGGACCTGTGTAAGCTGTTTGAGCGCGTGCGTGTAAATAACGTATGGCTTGAATTAAAAGAGATTCTTACAAACAGGAAAAAAATTAGAAAACGTCGCAAATAGAGTCAGATAAGGTGCTTTAGGGAAGCTTGGATTGTGAAACACAAATACACCAATGATGCCAAACGTAAAACGTTTCACTGCCGAGACTGACAACAAATTGATATATAACATACACAGATATTCATGATTTTAACAAACGTGTAGGTTGAAAAAAAATTAAAGTATCAATTGTTCCAACTCATCGAAAAGGTAGACATGAAGTGAAGTTCACTTTTATAAAGCACATGGTTTATAGGATTTTGTTATTTGGTTTCTAAACATGTTATTGTCAGGAGACCTGCTGACGTCAGTCAGGTTTCTTCTAACTGCTGGAAATTAAAAATACTCCATGACAAAAAAGCAAACGTAAGCTTGGAAAACTAAAAGTCATAAACTTCCGCCACTACACAAATCAAATTATGGTTCTCATTTAATGGAAAATATTTAGTACAGATTCAGAAATGAAAATTTCACCAACTTTGCTCTGTATTCGATAGGAACTTCAAGTTTGGTAAAGGCTTTAATATTTCCTTATATATCACATACTTATAACACAATGTCGTAAATAATATATATTAAATATCTATACTTTAGTGCAAATCATCAAACTTAATAACTGATTGATTTTTTTATTGTGTAAATCCCCGTAAAAAAAAAGTCCAGTTCGTCTCGAATAAGAGGCTTAAGTACTCACTAATGCTAAAGAACGAATATTATTTTGAATACATGAGATGCAGTGATATAAACGTTGAAAAACAGTTTTAAATGTCCTAATCCTCTTATTTTATAAAGGTATACTGGGTGGTTAAAGTCAGCTTTTGTTCAGTGAATATTTTTTTTTTGTCTTTACTAGAAGGTTTGAAGTCATGGCTATCCGGTGGTAGGATCATTTATTTTCCATATTAAACCGATTTACTAAACAGTTTCACTCAATGTGGACTGGATGAGGGATCTCTTTTATCTAACTTTTTTGTTATTTGTACAAGGGACTGGAACTGAGATAATTGAACGAGACCCCCAAGGGGTGAGTGAAGAGTGGGTAATCCTGCGGTTTGCCACTGTGTTTTCGAGACTAAATCATGCTTAACTGTAGACTTCTTCGCTTGGCTGCCCTGGCTGTTATCACTGAAGAGAACAGAGTGGGTTTGTTCTCCAATTCGAGGTTGTAGTGTCTGCTCCATGAAGCGTACTGCTGTAATTTAAAGGGCGCTGTTAAATTCACGTAGGGGACCATCTCAACAGTTTATATAATGTTTCGAGCTATTCGGTTAATTGCTTTACATCACTGAAAGTGTGCGTGTGGGTAAATTTTGAACATATAAATATGTTGATTTATTGTATAAATGCATCAATAAACACACAATATATAAATTGCGAGAACCCAAGGAAATTTCTAGTGTGTTCATCTACTACGTCGCACATATATCCAGGCAGAACAAGAATGGTGATATATTAGATGTCTCGACATATTTCAAGTGTTACACGAACAGAAACAAATGTATTTGTTATTGGAGATATGATGAAAAAAGCAACCGTATTCCAGAGTGATTCTATTGTAGAGTTTACTGTATACTGTCTCAAATATTGAGAGACCGAAATTAAATCCTAAGATATTTCAAATATTAAGAAACAAGGTGTTTAATCCCATGATGTCTTGGTTAGTATGGATATAGGATAAAGTAGACAAATCCCATGACACCAAATGTATTACAGACATAAATATTTGATGCCGGGATGTTTCAAGTATTGTAGAAATAAGAGACATATATTAAAACGTTTCAAAATTATTTAGGACAGGAAATAAATTATAGAACTGTCTTAGTGTTATGGAGGACAGGAAATAAATTATAGAACTGTCTTAGTATTATGGAGAACAGGAAATAAATTATAGAACTGTCTTAGTACTATCGAGGACAGGAAATAAATTATAGAACCGTCTTAGTATTATGGAGGACAGGAAATAAATTATAGAACTGTCTTAGTATTATAGAGAACAGGAAATAAATTATAGAACTGTCTTAGTATTATGGAGGACAGGAAATAAATTATAGAACTGTCTTAGTGTTATGGAGGACAGGAAATAAATTATAGAACTGTTTAAGTATTATGGAGAACAGGAAATAAATTATAGAACTGTCTTAGTGTCATGGAGGACATGAAATAAATTATAGAACTGTCTCAGTATTATGGAGGACAGGAAATAAATTATAGAACCGTCTTAGTATTATGGAGGACAGGAAATAAATTATAGAACTGTCTTAGTGTCATGGAGGACAGGAAATAAATTATAGAACTGTCTTACTATTATAGAGAACAGGAAATAAATTATAGAACTGTCTCAGTATTATAGAGAACAGGAAATAAATTATAGAACTGTCTTAGTATTATGGAGGACAGGAAATAAATTATAGAACTGTATTAGTGTTATGGAGGACATGAAATAAATTATAGAACTGTCTTAGTGTTATGGAGGACAGGAAATAAATTATAGAACTGTCTAAGTATTAAGGAGAACAGGAAATAAATTATAGAACTGTCTCAGTATTATGGAAGACAGGAAATAAATTATAGAACTGTATTAGTGTTATGGAGGACAGGAAATAAATTATAGAACTGTCTCAGTATTATGGAGGACAGGAAATAAATTATAGAACTGTCTTAGTGTCATGGAGGACAGGAAATAAATTATAGAACTGTCTTAGTGTCATGGAGGACAGGAAATAAATTATAGAACTGTCTCAGTATTATAGAGAACAGGAAATAAATTATAGAACTGTCTTAGTATTATGGAGGACAGGAAATAAATTATAGAACTGTCTTAGTGTTATGGAGGACAGGAAATAAATTATAGAACTGTCTCAGTATTATGGAAGACAGGAAATAAATTATAGAACTGTATTAGTGTTATGGAGGACAGGAAATAAATTATAGAACTGTCTCAGTATTATGGAGGACAGGAAATAAATTATAGAACCGTCTTAGTATTATGGAGGACAGGAAATAAATTATAGAACTGTCTTAGTGTCATGGAGGACAGGAAATAAATTATAGAACTGTCTTACTATTATAGAGAACAGGAAATAAATTATAGAACTGTCTCAGTATTATAGAGAACAGGAAATAAATTATAGAACTGTCTCAGTATTATAGAGAACAGGAAATAAATTATAGAACTGTATTAGTGTTATGGAGGACAGTGTTATGAAACTTGGTTGAATTATATTAACGTTAGATACGATGTGTTAGCTCATCGAGTGGCTATATAGTGTGTCCGATTGTCCGAACATAACTATGGCAGTTATTTGGTTTTAAGGAAAGGTATTTCACTTTCCTAACTGGAGTGTTGAGGGGCAAGTTTATCCCCTTTCATTCCGCTCGCAGATATGTTAAGAAGTCAATAAATTAATCGTTTCGGTGGTGTCGGTGTAAAGGTCAGCGAATGCCAAGTGCAAGATTTGGTAAAAGTCTGGAGGGCGTCGAGACAGAGTGGAGAAGATGGTGACGTCACTGACGTCGGAGTTGTAAAATCTGTACAAACCATCTACTCAACAAATTAACGGGCTTCACCAGAGCCACCTACTGACAGGGATCTATAAACCCAATGCCTTGTACAGCTTTCAAACCTTTAGTTTTTGACAGATCCCAAACAAACTTAACATGTACTTTTAAAACCCATCACCTCCATCCTTTAAAGAGTTACATTGTGGGGTCGGGTCATATCTAACTTTTTTATGAAACCGAGGGTAAGTTACGTTCCCCGTTCTCTTCTATTGGCCTCTACCATACTTCGAAGTCGCTTATACGTCATCCCGGGAGTGGTATAGGTGGGTTAGCCTACGACTCTCACTACCCTAGGTCACTATTAATGTTCTCACGTGGTTCTTCTGCTATTCTACTGATCTCTACCTAACCTTGAAGGCACTCTCAGTGCACCACGTGAAAGACAAAGACTCCCGTTCCTCGTGGTCCATATGCTTTCACCGAGCGTTTAACGGGCGTGCTATTTAACTTTAAAACCTTAAAATCCATGGAAGCTACAACTCTGAAAAAGTTTTCGTTTTTTCTTAACTTTCAAATAATCAAGTTGGTTCTACCCCGTAAGGTCCGCCACACTGAAACATTTGTACTCGTAACACTTAATATAAATAAATACCTGATCAAAAACAAAAGTAAAAAAACATTCATATGTTTACATATCGGGACCCCAGCAGTAATTAATTACAATGGTACTTAACATTTTATATGTAACTAACATGTTATTAGAAAGATTTACCAACAGACCGATGAATCGCAAAAAAAAAAAAAAGTGTACCTGAGTATGGTAATAGAAGCGTCCCGGCATGGCCAAGCGTGCGATTCGTAATCTGAGAGATCGAGGGTTCGCATCCCGGTCGCGCCAAACAAGTTCGCCCTTTCAGCCGTGAGGGCGTTATAATGTGACGGTCAATCTCACTATTCGTTGGTAAAAGAGCAGCCCACGAGTTGGCGGTCGGTGGTGATGACTAGCTGCCTTCCCTCTAGTCTTACACTGCTAAATTAGGGACGGCTAGCACAGACAGCCCTCGTATAGCTTTGTGCGAAATTCCAAAACAAAAAAATTAAAATAAGCACGAGTTGACAGTTCAATTCATTGAGTTTCGTCAGTAATATTACGAAACTATCAGGTTTCAAGAAGTTTGGAGAAAGATACACGAACGGAAAAATGTGGACCTTAATCGCATATTTTCAAGTTGTTAACACCTTATCCACTACATGAGCTAACCAGCCATATCAGAAACTCCTTATTTTGTAGCTCCTGGCGGAAAGAAAGGTAACCATTCGGAAGAATCCACTGCTTTAGCGACTGCACTTATGAGAAAACATAAGTCGTCTTTTTCTTAGTAAATGAAAATGTTGCCAAGCGTTAAATCGTGTAAAATTACATGTGTGTAGGAATAACGTGTTTAGATATTACACGCTGTTATTTTTACTGTCTCGTAAATTTGGTCAGAGAGAACCTACGTTTTCTCAAACATTGAAATACTAGCACCAGTTGTATTAAAGATATAAAGTCAATATTTAATAGCACACAGTAAACAGTAATTATATATAAAAGGAGGCTGCCTTCCTTTCAAAATACAATAAAATCTTTTAAGTAATTTTATTGTGTGTTATTAAACTATGACTTTATTTATTTAATAAGTACGTGTGGAATCTTGCTCATATGTCGTTGTAATCTCAATTTAAAAGCTAACTTAGCTAACCATATTAAAAGCTGTGTAGATATTTTTAAACGAAAGGTCTGAAGATAGAGGGACTAGTAAACTGGACCTTTTAGTCCAGCAAGTGCTCAGTCTAAAGACTTATTACGCTAAAAACTGGGTTTCGATACCCATGATGGACACATCCCAGACCGTCGTGTAACTTTGATATTAACAGCATACGAACCAACTCTTCTGAGTAAAATATTATTTATTGAGTTGTTTCTCTGGTTTCAAACGTATGTTGCTTGTTCTAAAATTACACAGAGAGCTATAATTTACTCTTATATAAAATCGTACATGAATTTGTTTTACGATTAAAATTATTTTGTTTGGGTCTATCCATCATTTTGAAATAAAGTTTGTTTCATTCTCTCAACTCAAAAAGATATTTTTAACTGTAACTTTTGCGCACTCGTAACGTTTTTTCTTTTGACAGACATTTCCTTGGGTGATGAACATCAAAATGAAACATAATTCCATGTATAACTTATGAACAAAGGAAATATAGTTAAAGGTTATGCAACATATTCGAGATAAGAGCTCGTTTGCTCGTAAGTAAGCACAAAGCTACACAGTAGGTTATATGTGCTCTGCTCACCCCAGGTATCGAAACCCGGTTTCTAGTGTTGTAAATCAGCAGGCATACCTTTGTGCCGCTAGGGGAAAGAGATAGGGTAAAGTACAAAATTATTCCTGGATTATGTTAATATATAAAGTAGGATCACATAAGTGATTTGTTTTTTGTTTGTTTTTTTAATTTTGCGCAAAACTACAAGAAGGCCATCTGCGCTAGCCGTCCATAATTTAGCGCTGTAAGACTAGAGAGAAGGCAGCTAGTTATAACCACCCACCGCCAACTTTTGGACTACTCGTTTACAAATGAATAGTAGGATTTACCATAACATTATAACGCCCCCACGGCTGAAAGGGCTAGCAAGTTTGGTGTGACGAGGATTCGAACCAGCGACCCTCAGAATTCTGGTCGAGTGCCTTAACCACCTGGCAGTGCCGGGCCTACATTAATGTGGAACATTAGATAACAAGTTGGAATTCAATATTTAAAGTAGCGTTAAATTAACTTTAGTAATGTCAGAAAACAATGTGAAATTTATTATTTAGAATAGCAAGAAACACCAGAGAACATGTGACTTGAATATTAAATTGTGATGTTCATGGTAGCAAAACTAAAAATGATTATAAAATACAGTCAAATTAATGAGATTCGTACTTTATTTAGTTAATAGAAGTTTAAATATTCCCCAATTTATTATATACTGTTGTTAACAATCACCTATTTAAACTTAAATATTCCCCTTCATTACATTCTATTGTTGACTTTTACCTACTGAAACCTAAAGAATCCCCACTTCATTATATACTGTTGTCAACAATCACCTACTTAAACTTAAATATTCCCCTTCATTACATTCTATTGTTGACTTTCACCTACTAAAACATAAAGATTTCCCACTTCATTACGTTCTACTGATTTGTGAGAAATGAATTTTTTTTTACTTATTTGACTTGTTGACTTAAGACAAGTTTTGTAAAACAATTGTTATTTTCTGTACAGATCCTGTACTGTTTCTTTATGGTCTACTGTTGTCTTACACTTACTGAAACATACAGGTTCTTTACTGTTTCTTTACAATGTACTGTTGTCGTACACTTACTGAAACTTACAGGTTCTTTACGGTGTACTGTTGTCTTACACTTACTGAAACATACAGGCTCTTCACTGTTTCTTTACGGTGTACTGTTGTCTTACATTTACTGAAACATACAGGTTCTTTACTGTTTCTTTACAATGTACTGTTGTCGTACACTTACTGAAACATACAGGTTCTTTACTGTTTCTTTACGGTCTACTGTTGTCTTACACTTACTGAAACTTACAGATCCTCTACTGTTTCTTTATGGTCTACTGTTGTCTTACACTTACTGAAACATACAGGTTCTTTACTGTTTCTTTACGGTCTACTGTTGTCTTACACTTACTGAAACTTACAGATCCTCTACTGTTTCTTTATGGTCTATGTTGTCTTACACTTACTGAAACATACAGGTTCTTTACTGTTTCTTTATGGTCTACTGTTTAGTTACACTTACTGAAACATACAGGTTCTTTACTGTTTCTTTATGGTCTACTGTTGTCTTACACTTACTGAAACTTACAGATCCTCTACTGTTTCTTTATGGTCTATGTTGTCTTACACTTACTGAAACATACAGGTTCTTTACTGTTTCTTTATGGTCTACTGTTTAGTTACACTTACTGAAACATACAGGTTCTTTACTGTTTCTTTATGGTCTACTGTTGTCTTACACTTACTGAAACATACAGGTTCTTTACTGTTTCTTTACGGTCTACTGTTGTCTTACACTTACTGAAACTTACAGATCCTCTACTGTTTCTTTATGGTCTACTGTTGTCTTACACTTACTGAAACATACAGGTTCTTTACTGTTTCTTTACTGTCTACTGTTGACTTGCACTTACTGAAACTTAAAGGTCCTGTACTGTTTCTTTATGGTCTACTGTTTAGTTACACTTACTGAAACATACAGGTTCTTTACTTTTTTTACGGTGTACTGTTTAGTTACACACATAATCTCTACTGTTTTTTATGGTCAACTGTTGATTTGTACTTACTGAAACATACAGGTTCTCTGCTTCATTTGGTTCTCAGCTGTCGTCGTTCGTTTCCTAAAACGATTCACTTTCTAAGTCTTCCCTTCATTACAACTTCCACTTAAAAATAAAGCATTTTGAGATACAGATCTTTTGGTGTATACAGTTTTTTTCATGTTAGGAGAATTAACCAGTTTTAAATATCTGTTCAAACAACTAGTAAGGTTGATCAACTGAGAACGACAACTCCGCCCCCTGTTGATACGATAATTTCCTTTTATTATCTTAAAACTGACCGTTTTTTAAAACTTTCGGCAGTTATTAATCTAAACAAAAATAGCGAATGTTTGTTTTAAATACAATTTATTAAACAAAATCTTATTTGTAATATATATTGTTTCATTATTACAGTGTTTATGTGATATGTTCTTTAAGCAAATGTGTTCAAATGTTTGCCATACGTTTCTTGATTTCTACGTTAACATAAGCACTCATGTTAAATATAATCTGATGTGGTCTTGCTTTAAAACGAACGTAATCTAATTGTTAACAGTATGAGATATATTAAACGACATTTAAACAAATATTATTACATCTTCATGTGACAATTTCATTTACGAAAATTACGTTTCACGTTAAACAAATTCTTGTAGGCAGGTACTTTTCACTCGACAATACATTTGACCAATTGAGTCAACAAATCTCCCAACAAGTACAAACAATTATAGCGAGAGGCAACTTCAGATAAGAAGTAACTAATTTGTATTTATGTCAACCCGAGTTTTCAGAGATACGCAAATATTTTAATAATACAAACTATAATAAATATTTGTACATCAGTTGCCTATTCTTGATTATATTCTAAACTTAATTGTGAAGGTTTTTTGACGTAGCCGAACAAACGTATCCACTAGAATCAACCCTGTTAAAACATTCTTATGTTATAGCGTATTAACTAACTTTAGTTTTATATCCCATTAGTTTAAACTCTTATTTGACTAAATAAGTTTTTAAAAAACTATAAATGATGTCCAGTGTATAGTAAAGTATTTTGAACAGACAGGTGTGTAAAACACCTGGCAAGTTTAATATTTTACCCCAGTTTAATTTGTGTGTTCCACTCTAAGTTTGAATTTAGTAACTTATTCCCAGATTGTTCCCGAAGAAGAGAAGACCACCTTTCGAAAGCGCTCGGGTTATGAAGGTTTCTATTTCAGTTTTATCAAGACTTCTTAAACCTACGTGTTTTTAGCAAATTTCGAATATCTCATTGTTTGTTTGTTTTGGAATTTCGCACAAAGCTACTCGAGGGCTATCTGTGCTCGCAGTCCCTAATTTAGCAGTGTAAGACTAGAGAGAAAGCAGCTAGTCATCACCACCCACCGCCAACTCTTGGGCTACTCTTTTACCAACGAAAAGTGGGATTGACCGTCAAATTATAACGTCCCCACGGCTGGGAGGACAAGCATGTTTGGCGCGACTCGGGCGCGAACCCGCGACCCTGAGATTACGAAGCGCACACCTTAACGCGCTAGGCCATGCCAGGCCCATATCTCATTGTGGGGTGTTAGTTAATAATATATGGCATAAAAGTTATTAGCCGAGTACAGTGTTTTCCTTGTTACTGTAATTAAGATGTTTACCTTTTTTAAGTTTTATTATTATTAAATGTCCTCGAATTTCTTCACGTTCTATTTTTACCTATTAATACAGTATTTATCATTATTTTTCATTTCTCTCTCTCAGTTTTGCCCCCCAGTGGCTCAGCGGTATGTCTGCGGACTTACACGCTAAAATCCGGGTTTCTATACCCGTGGTGGGCAGAGAACAGATAGCCCATTGTGTAGCTTTGTGCTTAATTCAAAACAACAATCTCTCAGTTTTATTTTGTGTTTTAAGTGACAGCACTTGACTGAAGTATGATTTGCTGTGTTAAACTCACCTCGTAGTGTGTTTGATATATCGTTTCCTTTGTATAACAGTATTTCAGCTATCTATTTCACGATTCTGATTGATTCCTCATTTATTATTTTCCAATGTGTTTCATTGGTCGGAAGATGTTGTTATGGTTTTTCTGGAAGTTTTGTTTAAATAGAGTAATTCTCTTGATACAAAGTTTAACGAACATTGAAGTTGATGCAGTACTTGAAGCCAGAAACTACTGTTTATTGATTTTCCAAGGAGGACAGACTATATAATACCTTTAATGTTTCTTTAATTACCGTCGTTAGCTAAAACGTTTGCTACATATCTAGTTTTATTGTCTTAAAATTTCTAATGTTATAATTTTATTAAAGAAATTGTTTTGATTCTTGGTTCATTATACACATTTAGGATTTATCCAGATCTCTTAAGCTGACCGAATTTCATGAAATATTATTGGGTTTACGACCGAAAATGTTAATAACAGCGGGGATACCCAAGCTATGAAACACTTTATTCGTATCTCTGTAAATAAGAATGTAATAACATATATTTAATTACATGTTCGCGTTAACGTACAGTTTAACCTTGGTGTTATCGAAAGTTAATATTAATGTCTATGGCCGTGTATATATATGTTATTTAATAAAGTTTCTGTACATTTAAGTTTTGACGGAACCTTTCCAATAGTTTCAAGTTTAAAATAATTCCCTATGTTATCAATACAGTTTTGTTTTGTATGCCGTTTAACACTATCTTATAATATACCATAACTCTCTTGTCATATTTTGTCTTTAAGTCTTGTTTCTGTGTATATCATCTTCATTATCTTCAAGTGGTATTACCTTATATCAAATTTGGTGGTATACCTGGTATTCCACTTATTTTGGTAAAGCTTGTTTTCTTCAGTCATTGAAAAAAAACAACCTTCAAACCAATATCTTATCTTACATCCACCTTTCAGATGCATCCTGGGTGAAATACACGAAGTTTCTTTTATTCAGTACATCCTTGTAAATTTCGGATGTTAAAGAGACCTTCTCTGACATCTACTATTTTTCACACACTTCAGTTCTCTACAACATGGACGACATAAGTAATGTTCGAAACAATAGACCGTCTCCTATAAACAAGCCTGTCTTTACTGGTTATATAAAATGTGGATACAATCTACCATCTGAATGAAGAGATACGAGGGCTTTTATCAAATATATATGTATATATATCGTTAAATTAATAAGTACAGCAGTAGTTAATAATAGAGATTGTGAGAAAACAAAATTGTGCCCATAATGAACAATTGATGGGCGTTTTTCAATATCTAAGACATACTTAAACCATTCACTTACTTTATTTTACATTATTGATAACATTAATATTAAAACCCCATCGTTTTATGTCTTTACAATGGCTATATATATTTTTTTTTTACCCTTGTAAAAAATTTAAATGAATTGTCGTAAATTAATACCATCATCAGACGAAGCCATTATTAATCACGTGTCATCTGGCCAGCGTAAAATTCAAGTTTAGGCTTAATTGATATCATGAATATCAAATCGCGTGAAATCATTTATTAAAAATTACTAATCATTTACTGGGTATAATGTACCTTCCAAGAACAGTGACAAAAACTGGATGAAAAATTACCCAAGGAGAGAGAAATCCTTTACAAGTTGCCTTAATGAATTCCTTATCTCTCCTTTACCCTTCTCGTATTTAATCGTTTCCTATTTTATATCGATCAAGAAATAACTGGTGGAACACTTTTTACTGTAAGTACTTTTTAGAGCGATTTATTAACTTATCTTTCCTCCTCCAGGCTTATAAAAAAAAACAATGACACTCTCTTATCTTTTTTTTTTTTCAATATTTCTTAATTGTGTGTACGCGTCTTCGTTTTCTGTCTTTCTTTTGGGATGGAAAAATTATTGATAAATAATTACCAGCATTTATAGTAAACGTTTTTTATCAGTTCTTTTTTTTTAATTTTCCCAAGTCCTACATCTTTATCAATTCAGGTTTAACTGCCCTATAACAACTCAGCTGTCTGAGTGAATACCACACAGTTCATGAAATCGTGTGGCATTGATTAAATTATCAAGTAATATTCCGGTTCATAATGCTTACGCACGGACTGCAGTTACTTACAGACTTCAGGAGTACGACACCTCTCGGGATTCTTGAACATGAAACAATAAATTTATCTAAATTGGGTTTATCTTTATTAAGAATTTTGTTTTTATTATTTCTAATGCTCCGCACATTTGTTTCCTGCTTCCTTTGGTTTGGATCACAAAACACTGTACTAACCACCGACCAACTTGTTTTGTTTTTTATAAATTAATGTCCTTACTATTAAACACGCGCTACGAACTGATTTGAATTGTCACTGTCAGCACCTCCTAGTGTTTGCATGAAAAGTCTTTTTTATTGAACTTGGTCAGTTTTTTATTTCATGTATAAAAGCTTCATATGTTGTTATTTTGTTCTGTTCTTGCACTCAGGCGAAGGAAAAAAATAGACTGACAATTAACAGTTACAGTAATACGGGTAAGACGAAAAATATTTGCGACGTTTGATGTTTTGTGTTTTTGTCTTGTAGGAAAGCTACATCGGGCTATCTGCTGAGTCCACCGAGGGGAATCGAACCCTGGATTTTAACATAGTAAAACCGTAAAATTACTGCTGTACTAGCGAGGGACAAATTAAGTATTCAACACACGTTTGGTTTTTCTAAGTTAAGAGCCAGTTGAATTTATGTTAAATAATAACAGTTCGACATCTCTTAGTATTAAGTAATATTATTTCACTTGTTTTAAATGTTAGTTAAACAGTTTTAGGGTGATATATTAGAATTAAACAGTTTTAGGGTGATATATTAGAATTAAACAGTTTTAGAGTTAATAACAAGCAATTCTGTCAATTTGTAACTAAACATTAACAACTCAATATTCTTAAACTTAGGGTTTAGTAATTCAACAATTTTTGGGCTATATATTAGCAGGTATACAGTTTTAGAGCTAATATAAGAAATAAAGTTTTAGAGCTAAGTAATATAAGGAATAAAGTTTTAGAGCTAAGTAATATAAGATATACAGTTTTAGAGCTAAGTAATATAAGATATACAGTTTTAGAGCTAAGTAATATAAGATATACAGTTTTAGAGCTATATATTATCAGATACACAATTTTAAAGCTACATTAACAGCTACATTGTGTTACAGATACCTACTAACACATCTGTATTAACTATTGTGCACAGAACATTTGATGTTTTTATATTCATTTTAACCCATTAGCTTACTTTTAAAACATTCTATTTACAATATTTTATTTCCACTTGAAACTTTTGCTATAAAGTGCTATGGGCATTTTTTCGCACAGTTGCGTGTGAACGTGTTAGATTTCATCAGCCGACAAACACCCTGAATAGCATTTTGTCGAATAAAACACATACAAGATTGATTAGCTAATCATAAAGGAAACCAAAACCTTTAGTAATACTTGCTGTTTATGTCATATTAAATTTCATAAGTAATAGAGACAGAAAAACGACAACACAGAGTATGTTTTACTTGGCTTAAAGAAATGGTTAACGTTTAAAGAGTTTGATAATTTACTATACGCTGTTAAGAAAGACAGAAAAACCGAGCACGTGAAATGGGTTGATGCTACCAATGCTGAGGGATACATCCGTCCCACCTCGTCAACATTTCTACCGGTTAATGCATCATAAATATAATGAACACAGAACTGTACAAAACACACCTCGAGCTCTTATGGGAAGACCTTCTTTCTTTCTTTGTTCTTCTGTTTCCAAGGGGTTTTCCAGTATAATTTTGTAGAAGAGTTAGAAAGCACATCCTTTAGATGGGAAAAGGCGTGTGTAAGTCCGTCCATCAGGTACGGTGATTGCCACTAATTCGTGTTGCTTCGTAAAGTTGCGAATCCTATTATCTTCTTATCTCTCCAGTAGAAACCGATGGTTTGAGTAATGTTAGCTTATATTTTGAAAGGTGAACGTACACTGCTCAGAATGTTAATTTTGACTTTTCGTGGTCTGCACGGTTTTACGCGTGTTCTCAGTGAGTTAAAGGTTAGGTCCGCACGCGATTAACTCATCAGTTCTTCTGATAGTAGACAACTTCGTGGGTCTCCTAGCGACACGTAACCGGTCGAAATGGGCCTGCATTCTTTGGCTGGTTTCTACTTTTGTTGAAGAAACAAAAGGAAGCAAACATCTCACTAATACCGCATTCATAACAATGTTTTATCATACGCCGAAACCATGGAACTGTCTGCAATGCATTCGAGCGAATATACATTAAGAACGATAAGTTAAGTGGTTACAATTGAAAAGTTACAGTCTATTATACGTACATAGAAGTGACACACTTGTAAGAGTTGAGCATACGTACACGGAGCAGACACACTTGTAAGAGTTGAGCATACGTACACAGAGGTGACACACTTGTAAGAGTGAAGCATACGTATACAGAGGTGACACACTAGTAAGAGTGAAGCATACGTACACAGAGGTGACACACTTGTAAGAATGAAGCATACGTACACAGAGGTGACACACTTGTAAGAGTGAAGCATACGTACACAGAGCAGACACTTGTAAGAGTTGAGCATACGTACACAGAGCAGATACACTTTTAAGAGTAGGGCATACGTACACAAAGCAGGTACACTTGTAAGAGTGTGGCATACGTACACAGAACAAAAACACTTGTAAGAGCGGAGCAGACGTACTTAGAGCATACACATTTGTAAGAGTGGAGCATGCGTACACATACACAGAGCAGACACACTTGTGAAAGTGGAGCATACGTACACGGAGCAGACACACTATTCGTATGTTCCCCCAGTGACTCAACAGTAAGTCTGAAGACTCATATATCTAAAACCCGAATTTCGATACCAGTAGTAGACACGACGCATTGTGCAATTTTGCGCCTGACAACAAACAAAATCCATCTCGTACTTGTAGTCTCTAGAAACTAATTTTATCATGTAGTATTAATTTTACCATAAAAATAAACGTCATTTTTTATTCCTTTTACTTTTTAAAAGTTAAAAATTCAAAATGTCAAGTAGCATGAACTAAGTTATTTACAAGATTGGTGTAGATATGCTAAGGTAGTAACACGTTAGCGCAGACGCGAACCATTGCGCTACAGACGTCATGTTTACTGCTCAGATATTTATTAAGCGGTAAATCCGCGATTATACAACAATGATTAACTTTATGACTTGAAGGTTATCTGTAGAAGGCTATTAGAAAAGTGCGAGTGTTAAGCATTGAATCAGAAGAGGACACACTCAAAAAGTAGAATTACTCAATATCCTTTACGGACGAAAACAACAACAACAAAAATCTGTACAACAAAACACGTTTGGCAGCAACAAGATTCGAACGACAGCTAATTCAGGACAACAACCAGGCCCACAAAATGGATGATGGGGCTACGAAAGATAACTTTTCGAGTCATAAAGCAGTTGTGAAAAACTGTGTTTATGTTTTGGTACTTTAACAAGATATTAGACATTGGTTTGAAAATAACGATGTCTTACAGATCAAAATTTCATGAGCGTCTAAAAACTTTTCGCAACCATCAACAGCTGTTTCCGCTGGAAACATGGCTGAAGAAACTGGAATCCTAGACGCTCATTCAACTAGATTTCTGTTAACTTTTATTACTATTAGTTTCCTCTTATGTTCCTCGTTTGTTTTCCCCAAAAGAATTTAGTTACTTTGATCTACTTAAACATGATTTCAGAAGCTGACATTCCTATATGAGGGTACTGATAGAGTTTAGTGACTTTGGTGTAGTTAAAGATGGTTTTAGAAGTTGACAACCATATATGGGAATACTGATGGAGTTTAGTGGCTTTTGTGTACTTAAACATGGTTTTAGAAGCTGGCATCTATATATAAGTGTACTGGCCGTACATCGTTGTGCCTCGTAAAACTGATTAAAATATAAATTATATTTCTGGGCGATGTGGTGTAACCTTGGGGAGATGGTAAACCTGTGTCCTATTTGTTGGCCAGATCATCTTTCCCAGTTTTCTGTGAATGAGAACCATTATCACATGTTGTACTGCCTTGAAATACAGCTTCCTTCCATAATTCGTCAATTCATTATTGAATATCCTTGTATCATGGGTCTCTAGTTCACTGAATGTCATTAGATCAAAGTCCTTCAGTAGTTTCTGGATGTGAGTACCTATCTAACAAATTGTTATTTTTTAAAAATAATTTTATATGTTTTTTATCATTTCAGGGGTCATCTTGTTGATAGTTGAAATAACCAGTTCATTGTTTAAAATGTCCACACCCGCCAGGACAATATTTATAATGCTACATTAGTATTGAAAATATAAAATTTCTGAAGCAGTCCAATGTGTAAAGTATCACCATTCTAGAAAGTATTTGTCTTTTTGTGTTTTAAATACAGTCGAAATTCAATCCTAAAAGTAGAAGTCCTAAAGATATAAATGTGAAAAAAATTCATTTTGTGGCGTTGATGTAATCTTAACTGTTTCTTCTTTGAAATGGCCAAGCGCGTAAGGCGTGTGACTCGTAATCCGAGGGTCGCGGGTTCGCGCTATTCATTTATTCTAAGAGTGTTTAAGGTACTCGACTCGTAATCCGAGGGTCGCGGATTCGAATCCCCGTGATACCAAACATGCTCGCCCTCCCAGCCGTGAGGGCGTTTATGTGACGGTCAATCCCACTATTCATTGGTAAAAAAGTAGCCCAAGAGTTGGCGGTGGGTGGTGATGACTAGCTACCTTCCCTCTAGTCTTACACTGCTAAATTAGGGACGGCTATCACAGATAGCCCTCGAGTAGCTTTGCGCGAAATTCCAAAACAAACAATTCTTCTTTGAAACTAGTAACATAAATACATATTATGTATCTGAATAGTTGAGCTCATGAAAAACACTGATTTAAATAAAATTTTACGGTAGTTTAGTGAAAGTCTAAATGACCTTAGTTTTCCTTATGGAACTTTGCATTTCGTAAATAAAATAAATAATTACTTTATTACGAATCAGTAATCATAGTAATGAGATTGAGTGTCAGTGAGATAAGATACGAACAGCGAATGTTAAGTAACGATGTATTTACCTTTCATAGTTACTCTTATTAGTTGTTCATGCTTTTAAACTTTTGCATGTTTTGAGTACATATGTGAGTATTATAATAATATTTTGCATCTCGTGAAGCATTAGTGGGATTATGGCCGAAAATGTCGCTTATAGCATGTGTACTCGACTAATGTATTCTCGGATTTAGTTAGATGACGTATTAAAATTTATAAATTTAAGTGCCTCAACTTAGTTTACTATACAGGATTCTCTTCATTAACGTATATATTACATTAGATAATTTTAGCCCTGACAGACCTTCTACTGGAGTTTTAAAGCGACTGATTACGAGACATCAGCTATCCAATAACTCACAACCAACCAATACATAAGCAATCAGTGTTTGGAATCTGAAAAGGTATCCGTCTACGTCAAAACTAAACAAAGTTTCTTATTTTTCCATTCCTTAACAAAATCCCGATTTCGATTATTACAAATAGAACTAATTTATGACAGAGAAGTACTTCAAAATATCCTGCAGATGAGCAAGTAGGCTAAAATATCAGACATAAGAGTAAAATCAATAACATTATTGTACAGTCGGCGTACGTGTTCGTTGTCATATATTATTCAAGCCCATCTCACGATGCACTTTAAAAATTGCAACAACGTAACCCTTCTTGTATAAATAAGTAGTTATGAGATGGTTCGTTTGAGGGCGTTGAAGAAAGAAGTACTGTTTGGGTGGTTCGTTTAAAGTAAACATGATAACGTGTAATTACTTATTTAAAGAAGGGCATACTGTCAACACCTAATTAAAAGCACGTCTAGCAAACGGCCATAGGTAAATTATACTTTAAGATACTCTGTTATTTATGAGACTAGTTTGGGGATGAACTCTTCTATTGTGAAAATGATGACCTGCCAGCGTTGCTTATAGTTGTACAATAGCTCGAGCTATCAGTTTGACCACTGTACTGTTCATAATATTCTGTGCAAGTCTCTAATCCTCCTTGTTACTGCGCTCTTCGAAATGATTTAGAGCAACGTTTAAGAGAGATGAATTCTTAAGCAAACTTAATGGAAGGAAACAAACTTACGCTCGAGCGTACACACTCTTCAGACTTGAGATGAATAATTGCAGTTTTAGTATGTGTTATTACTGTTTGATTTAGCTGAAAGAACTTCTAATAGGTAATTAATTAATCAATCAGGGTAAGAAGTAATTAACCCCAGATTTCAGTTTATCATCAGTTATTGAAGTTTGGAAGCGACAAGTATCACGGAATCATTATCACATTTATTTAAAAAAATATAACTTGTTTAATAAACACATTTTTTAGAGTGAGTTTCATAACAAAGTTAACAAAAACTTATTTACTTTCATATTAGATTAATTTTTTAAAGCTATCGCTCATGATATAACTTATCTAAATGTCCTAAATTCATAATCTAAGGATTTTATTACATCTTTTGAGTTTGGGCTTTTTTTTAAATTTCGAGCAAAGATACATTAGGGCTATCTGTGCTAGCCGTCCATAATTTTGCAGTGTAAGACTAGAGAGAAAACAGCTAGTCATCACCACCCACCGCCAATTCTTCAGTTGCTCTTTTACCAATGAACAGTGGTATTGACCGAGACTTTTTAACGCTCCCAAGGATGAAAGGGAAAGCACGTTTGGTGCGACGGGGATTCGAACCAACGATCCTCAGATAAAGAGCCGAGCACCTTAGCCACCTGGCCATGACGGGCTCTGAGCTTGGGCGTTTTGGCGGTTTTAACACTGACAAGATTCAAAGGTGTTAAGATTAAATTGAACTGTAGTTGGTAGTTTTGAATATATAATCGCTGTGTGTGTAAATAAAAACATGATTCTATATTCTTACATTTACTAATAGAACCACACTTTTACTATCATAATTATAAAAGGCAAATGTCAGTCGGTCAGTATTGATTCTACAAATTTATTGAGTTACACAAGTTCGTTTCATTTCAATACTTGGCGTTTTCATTACCCATTCCAAATTACAGTTGCATTAAGTCACCAACCTAGCCATGGATTAAAAACTGAAATATTTATCCACGAGAAACTTTCTATACATGTTATATTTCTTGACCATTCTATCCATACATAAATATAATAACTTTAAAGATAAGTAGAACAACAAACACACAAGTTGTAATAACATGACGTGTTCATGTACCTCCTACAAAGGTACTGAATTTCAGCACATATTCTGACGTCAACTAAAACGGTCCGGCAGGGCCAGGTGGTTGAAGCACTCAACTCGTAATCCCAGGGTTCCAGGTTCGAATCCTCGTAAAATCAAACGTGCTCGCCCTTTTAGCCATGAGGGCATTATAATGTTATGGCCAATCCCACTATTCGTTGGTCAAAGAGTAGCCCAAGAGTTAGCGGTAGGTGATGATGACTAGCTGCCTTCCCTCTAGTCTTACACTGCTACATTAGGGAAGGCTAGCGCAGAAGATAGCTCTCGCGTTGCTTTGCGCGAAATTCAAACCAAATCCATATAATTCTTCTGTTTTTGTTTGTTTGTCGTGAAGTAATCGTGAAGAGTGAATTTAGTCAACGCTTCACGTGAAAAATTGAAGGTCATACTTGAGGTGAACGAGCTTTAGCCAGGCTACAAAGACATTGTTAACCGGTAATTTAACTGTCAAGACATCCTGTCACGTATTTTACCGAATTAGTTCACAAGAAGCTTACTTCATATGTCCAATTATTTCATTCAGAACTCTTTTTAACTGACGAACTGTGTACTTACAATACTGAATGACTAGTGGTTCCTCCGGTCTGGCTTCATACCCTCAGGTCACTCTTGAAAACCTCTGGTAAATACCCTGCTATCGAACAGGTATTCACAATTATTCTGAGAGAAGATAAAATTTACTATCCCATTAATTTGGTTACATGTCATAAGCTCTCCAACTCCTAATAAAACATTTCTAATTGAAGTGATAATTCTTACCTTAAAACGTAGAATATGTGAATCAAAAGCCACGTTTATTAAAGTTTAAATACAGTTTCATAGTTTCTCCAGAGAGGGCGCCAAATCTAGTATGTAATTTTCAAATACAACAGAGAGTGGAGAAAGAGAGCGCATGTGTGAAAATATTTTAAGTTATAAATAAAGAAGTCGTGGTTTTTAAAGCCATAATTAACGTGAAATAATTAATGAAGCTTCCTCTTGTATGAGTATTTGTTTAAAGGAGTTAAAATTTTACTCTAATTTAGGTTGTTTTAACATTTCATTCAGGCCCAGAATGGCCAGGTGGGTGGGTTAAGGCGTTCGCACCAAACATGCTCGTTCTTTCAGCCGTGGGATTGTAAAATTTAATGTGACTATTCGTTGGTAAAAGAGTAGTCCAAGAGTTGGCGGTTGGTGGTGATGACTAGCTGCCTTCCTTCTAGTATTACAATTAGGGACGACTAGTTCTGTCAGGCCTCGTGTAGCTTTGCGCGAAATTAAGAAAAAAAACAACACTTCATTTATTTAAAAGACGCAGATTGGCCCTGTGGCTCAGCTTTGAATTTCAGAGCTGTAGAACTGAGTTTTACTCTGTGCTGTGTCACAAAATGTTCCCCACTGTGGATGCATTATAAAAGGCAATCCCTTTGCATGGATGGAGGGCAGGTGGCAAGGTGCTGTCGATTGATTAACTAGTTGCCCAAAACTAGGTACTCCAGCAGATTGGCTTAGTAGAGATGTTGTAAATACTGTACTTAAGAAAAATTAAGTGTCAGAGATTCAGGTTCCTTTAGTGATTCATCTTTCACTTTGTATGTTAAAGGTTTCGTTTGAAATTAAGAGACTTAGTAGGCTAATAAAGAGTGCGTCAGAGAACTGGTTTTTAGTATAAAGAACCAGCCTGACCAGTATCAGGAGCATTTACCGTAAAAAATAGTGTTTTATAAAGTTTCTGTGTTTTAGTATTAATAATACGATCATGTAAAAACCTGCGTGTTTGGATATATAGGTTTTTATTTTGTGTATTACGCATAAAGCTATATGAAGACTATCTTCACTGGTTGGAGACAAGAAAGTCAGTTAATGTAATCCACCACGAACTTTGTTATGGCACTAGTTGTGTGTTAAGCGTCACTTTTATAGCGTACTCATAACCACCCCCACCCAACTCTGACAGTATGGAAGAAGTGTTCTTATTAGTTGTTTTTGTTGTTGTCGTTTTCAGAGCGGTAAAGCGATGTGAATCAAAGGAACGTAGACGATTAGGCCTTGCTCAAACACAAATAAATGTTTGTACTGGTTATTGTTTTAATTATATATAAATTATCGTTTATTGTGCAAGTTAACACAAAATCAAGGTTTTCTGTGTCATGGTGTTTCTTGCACTACATAACTTAAAGCGATACAAAAGATCCACTTTATCACTGTAAGAAAACCTGAAATTTTTGAGTGATTCAAGTTCGTTCAGAAATATTTTAATCCAAAACGTGTTCAAATTTTACACACAGAAAATAACAAGAACGTGATCAGAACAACATTGGTGAAGTTAAAGCGAGCAAATAAAATAGTTGGAAAAGAAAACTTTATATGTTATCATAGATAGTTTTGCTGATACAAAATTGAAACGTCCAACAAGGAGAAGATGTGTAATGTGTTGTATAAATTTATTTTAATAAATGTATTAGCTGTTTAAGTTGTTTGTTTTTATTGTATAACAGATTGCTTTAAAAAAATCAAATAGACTCGTAGAAATGTTCCTACGTATTCCTTTCGTAGAAATATTCCTACGCGTTACTTTCAGTCAGAAGAAAAGAATAAAACTTTTTAAAAAATCAAGGTTTTTTTTGGCTATAACCCAAAAAAAGAAGTGTGGAAAAAAAACTGACGTATTTACACATGTGATACATTACAGAACCGTCTTTCTCTTCGGTTAATTACCATCAGTGAAAGCCCATCATACCGCGTTCCAAACGAGCTGTGACCAGCGTCCGATTTAGATAGTAAACGATGACCTGAATCTGACCTTCTAAATGCTTCATTCCACGCACTTCAAAATTTCAAGAACTGATCTTGGTTTCCACAAATTCTCGAGACATCAAAATGAAACAACAAGCTTTCCATTGAATTCTTTTCTTGGATGTTATGTGTGCGAAATAGTTACAAATAACAGTCATCTTTCTTCGTGAGATGCGAAGAATAGAAAGAAAATTTTTCGTTACACGTGTCAACACCTTGGTCACGTTAAAAGGCTTTCTTTGTTTCTTATAGTGTTACAGTTGTTCTTTGTGAGAGGAATGTTACTCATCAGCTACACCTGACACTTTGAAAATCTTCCGTCTTGTAACACTTTATCAGGAACTCGACTTTCACAATTCTCTCTCTCATAAAAGAAATTGAAATGACATTCCTAACCAATGGACGTTTAAAATCTAACTTTAGAATCGGGCATGTAAAACTGGCAGAATCACCGAGCTGAACAAAACGACAAAATTAATGTTTGTTTGCGAGAAAAATACAATGTTCAAATTTTGTTATTTATAGATATGACGCTACTAGTATCTGAATACTGTATAGAACCAACACGTTAACAGATTGAGCATTCATCACATATAACATTATGTCACACAATGTGTTTCTGGATATTATGTGTTATTTCTAAATTGCTTGTATTGTAAAAGCACAGAAAATGACCATTATTCCCTTCAAATTTTCTTTTGTGACCTGGATGATGAAATTTAGAAATCAACCTATTTTCCATGTAAAAACAGGCAAATTTGCACATTTTCATTTACATAAAGTCTGAATAAAACAACATATGAATCAAGATGGTTTTATTAACTTGGAGCAGTAATGTAAATCACTTTCACGTATCAGCCCCCAAATATAGTCTCCCATCATGTTTTTGTTATGCACTCCCAGGTCACGAAAACAAAGTTTGAAGAGAAAAATGAGTCTTTTTACATTTATTTTAGGCATAAGCAATTGGGAAATAACACTTTCTGTCCAGGAACAAGAAAAAGTAAATATTTTATTGTATAGTGTAATATATGATTTTATAAGAACCCTCTGCTATTCATATCCTGAAATGAGGATGTTACATTCATCGTTTAAATGAGGTGGCACATGTTTGTACTGTAAACATATTTTAAGGTTCTTCATGTATACATTTAATGAGAAACTAATGATTCTCGTATCAACCCCGTGAGGTCAAAGTCACGAAAAGTCCGAACTACATTATAAAAAAGGATCATTCCTTACGTAAAGTTAACAAATCAAGGTGTTTAATATGTGGTCTTTTAAAGTTATTACTACGAGCTCTACACCACAGTTAATATTCCCATAGAAATATTTAGTTACTTGAAAACTTGTAGGATAAATTAGGAAAACTCGCACTAAAATGACATATAATACGCTTTCAAAGATATACCCGGGCTATAATGGGAAAAAAACAACACAAGTAGCGTGATAGAAAGATAAGCAGGCGTCTTAAAAGGACACGTACACCAGTATTGTGATAGAGAGATAAGTCAGTACCATGACGTAAGCATTCTTTAACACCATACTGGAACTGTGTGTCAGTCGCGTTGAAAAAAACCTAACGTACCACTGTAATGAAAATATGAGCCAGTACCTTGGTGCAAATATGAGTCAGTAACCTTAAGAAAATGTAAAGTAACATCTCAATGTAAGTAAGTGTGACCCAGTACCTTGGCGTAAATAAGAGTCAGTAACCTTAAGAAAATGTAAAGTAACATCTCAATGTCAGTAAGTGTGAGCCAGTAACCTTAAGAAAATGTAAAGTAACATCTCAATGTAAGTAAGTGTGAGCCAGTACCTTGGCGTAAATATGAGTCAGTAACCTTAAGAAAATGTAAAGTAACATCTCAATGTAAGTAAATATGAGTCAGTAACCTTAGGAAAATGTAAAGTAACATCTCAATGTAAGTAAGTGTGAGCCAGTACCTTGGTGTAAAAGTAGGTAATTGGAGCCACATCTTTATTCATGTTTTATCTGTTGTCTCTGTGTGTTAGATACTCCTGTTAGCAGTTGTTGCTTGTGTACTTAGGGAGGGATCATTTATAAAAGTAACTATATTTTTCGATTTTATTATATAGACGAATTCCTCACTTTGTACATTTTACCATAGCTCCCAGCAAATTCAGTACAATTTATATTCTGAAACACCTTCAACGAAATTATCGTCAGTAGTTTACCATACAAAAATTGAAAAGTGTATGAAACTAGTCTCTTTATCTGTGTCCTAACAGTTCACGTTCAAAGAAATAAGACCAAATAGTCTGTCCCTCTATAGCTACGCGCCTTTTCTCACTAGAGAAGGTGTTTACTTTTCTTAACTGTCTCATTTTGATGTTACACCTAATTGGTTACAATCACTTCAGCAGAGTTTTCCTATTGGTACACCAAACGAACCGCCTACTTGTCAGGCATAACATTTTGCCAAAGATCAAGGTGGTTCTATTTTAATTAGCCGAAAACAGTATTGGGTTTTTGGTTGATTCAGTTGACCACGTGCTGCCAGTGTTGCACACGTATACACAAACAAACGGGTTCCACCACCGCTCTGGTTTATTTGACGAATCTGACGAGTGGAAACTGTTTAAATAAATGTTATTATTATGAAAATCAAAATGCTGACATATTATACATATGCGATCCTGGTACAAATAATCCTAAAGCTTTTATTAATTCGTTTCATTTTAAAGAAAGGTTTGGAAAATGTATGACGCCTTGTCAATAGTAACTGCATACTACACGAACATTGAACTAACTTGAAATCGCTGATTCTTTGTTTTAGTGTGAAAATAAAAGTCGTTACACACTGGTGGACCTAAGGGAGAGGGCTAAGGGGTCCGTAATTCCCGAAAGAAATTTAAAAAAAAATGTCACGATGACTTCAGCCCATATTAGTTTATTAGAACGATTGCTTTCAGCGCCAAGCATCTTTTTAACCACCACTCTTGAAAGCTTAGCAGTGATAGTATACGAGATTTTATTAAGTTATTTTTAGGTACATTTCTCTATTCTATATGAAACAAAGCGCAGAGCTTACGGAAGCTTCGCCCTTGGACCCCGAATCGTCGATGATTGTGTTCTAAGCCATCTCTACAAAATTTTGACAATATAAAAAACTCGAACTCTGGATCTGCCAGTGTCGCTATGTTCGTGTTTAGCCTAAACTATGATAAATATCTGTAAAACTACACACAAGAAGCATGCATATATGTATATTAAACACACGCTCAAGAAAAAAGATCGGTATTTTATTTCACAGTGATGTTTTGAGCAAGTCTTTGTCAGGTTTAATGTGATTATTAGTTTATTTTAAGGTGTATTTTATACCATCTGGGTCTCTGTAAAAAAAATCATTTAAAGTTAAATATTTTAAATTTACTTCTTAAGAAATATCTTACAACGTCCAATTGTTTCATTGAATGTTAGTAGTTTGCCACGTGCTTGTACGTCTGTGAATAAATACAGACAACAGAGAAGGATTTATTACAAATACCAACTTTCTTTCTTCGCAGAGCGATTGTTTGGAACGGGAAGCTCTTCTGGTAAGACAAGGGAGGCTTGTGACGATTTCGCCCGTCCACAACCTACAGGATTTTTAAATGTTCTATTTAGTTTCGCTGCATACTAAATTTGAAAGAACATAACTGAATACCAGATATGAAGCTTGCGTCTCCTAATGACGGGTTTATGCGCTTACTGAACTGTAATCACGCTGGTTCTTGGAATCCTGGGACTGTGTATTCGTACATTTTGACTTTTCACAATTCATTAAAATCACGGCATGGTATGTGGCTGAACCGATTAATTGTTCGCGGCACATCCGGGGGCGTTGGAAGCAACTATCAAGCCGTCGTTTGCGACCCTTATTAAAATGCAAGCCTGGGTGCGGTACTGATCTATCACGGCAGACAGCGGCACCCAAGCCGATTATTCGCTTCAGACCTGGGCCGGAACTAACATCTCGTGGTAACGACAAAAGACGTTTAACAATTTTTATCGAACTTGTTCGTAACTTGACAGATACTCCACCGGTCATTCTCTGAGTTTGAAGAGTCATTACAAAAATGTGGTATTTGATCTACTTTGAGTTTGCGACTAAACTCTCACGTGCATCTAACTGGTCAACATTATTAGCACGATCACTCACACTCGTGAATAAGCAAGACAAACAAAGAAATAGACACGTAATTTTGAAAAGTGATTTCACAAATATAAACGTGAAATGAAGTCTGATAGAAAACACGTTAAAGTATTTTGATTTCGTATCACACAATACAAACCTACCACAATACTTAACTTATAATTACTGTTTTTTTGTGTGTTTTATTTCGATTTATTGGCGTGTTTGGATAACGGTTGTCTACCATATAATATATTTGCTTTAAAAAAACTCAGTTTCCATAGCTAGCTTGCTGCTTCTTTCAAATATTGCATCTCGCGAATGTGCTATCATTACCAGAGACACGTGTGAGAAAGGATACACATATTACATACAATAGAATTCATCATTCTTTTTGTAATTTGTGTGAATTAGTTCAGCTGTACATTCTTCTCTTAACCCTAACTTACATATCACCGTCTTTTACTTGCTATATAGTGTTTAGTTTTACTATCAATAATGTTCTATTCTTCAAATTTCTATCACCAAAAATCGTTTGAATGATGTTTAAGACTAAAGATTAAAAGAATAAAAATTAAGATATTTATCCAAGAAGAAAAAAAATCATATACTTAGTTTAATAATCCATTGGTCGCTCTCTGAAATATTAAAACTATTTAATGGTTGAATCACCCGTTGCAGTTCCTTAATGTGTTAGATTTTGTTTTGTTTTTAATGTTGAATTACCCGTTACAGTTCCTTAATGTGTTTTATTTTGTTTTGTTTTTAACGTTGAATTACCCGTTACAGTTCCTTAATGTGTTTTATTTTGTTTTGTTTTTAATGTTGAATTACCCATTACAGTCCCTTAATGTGTTAGATTTTGTTTTGTTTTGTTTTTAACGTTGAATTACCCATTACAGTCCCTTAATGTGTTAGATTTTGTTTTGTTTTTAACGTTGAATTACCCGTTACAGTCCCTTAATGTGTTAGATTTTGTTTTGTTTTTAATGTTGAATTACCCATTACAGTTCCTTAATGTGTTAGATTTTGTTTTGTTTTTAATGTTGAATTACCCGTTACAGTCCCTTAATGTGTTAGATTTTGTTTTGTTTTTAATGTCGAATTACCCATTGCAGTTCCTTAATGTGTTAGATTTTGTTTTGTTTTAATGTTGAATTACCCGTTACAGTTCCTTAATGTGTTTTATTTTGTTTTGTTTTTAAAGTTGAATCACCCGTTACAGTTCCTTAATCTGTCAGATTTTGTTTTGTTTTTAATGTTAAATTACATAAAATAGTTGTATATTTCAGTCAAAACCTTTACGTAGTTTATCTTTACAAAACATGTAAACAGTGTCATTCGTCTCAGTTATATTTTATAAATTTTATCTCAATTTTCAAACCCAGAACGTTTAAAACTCTGTATCAAAGGAAATGTTAGACACTACCAATTATGTTTGAAAGCCTCGTTGTCTCTATACCCCCTGTAGCGTGACGAAACATGTCAGTTGAAACGTACATGGATGTGTCTTTATCATACAAGTTTAATGAACGTTTTGGGTGTTGTTTTTTTAAAAAAATTTGTTATCCAAGCTTTTAGAAGCATCACCACTCAAGCTTATTAAATAAACGAACCTTTTGTATTATTATAATTATGAAATATAACACCTCATACCGGGAAACATGACTTATTGGTTAGTAGTTTGTGACATTACAACACAATTATCATTATGAAATAAAACACCTCATACCGGGAAATATGACTTATTTATCAGTAGTATGTGGCATCACAACACAATTATCATCATGAAATATAACACATCATACCGGGAAACATGATGAATTAGTTAGCAGTATGTGATGTTACAATACAACGGTAATTTTGTACAAATATTTCTTTATTTGTACGTATCAAGTCGTATACGGTTTGATACAGGCGGAGGACACAGCACAGATGACCAATTGTATAGCCTTGTGCCTAACTGGAAACAGTCTATTTAAATATATCCCTTGGTACAGAACCACTTAAGACACATAACAATATAATGACTTGTGAGAGTATGTGCTGTTTGTGATGCTTAAGAAACCAATCTTTTATACTTTTTACCATATTAGTGATCTGAATGCAACATACGTTGTTTTAACAATGAGATACCAACTAGTGTTGCCCTTTATTGATACTCGAGTTCGTTTGAAACTTTGGATAAAGTAGGATTCGCTGATGTAGTTTGTTTAATTAACTATTATTTTACTTTTATTTTACAAGCTACATAATGATTGGGAGTTGCTTTTATACAAATAAACCAATACAAATCTTTAATTGTATACACCTGTAATTAAAAGGCGTAATTTTTGCATCATTTTGATTTATTCAAACTATGTGCTCGGCATGACCACGTAGGTTAAGGCGTTCGACTCGTAATCTGAGGGTTGTGGGTTCGAGTCTAGTCATATCAAACATGCTCGCCCTTTCAGTTATGATATGACTGTTAATCTCACCATTCATTGGTAAAAGAGTTGTCTAAGAATGGGCGGTGTGTGGTGATGACTAGCTACCTTCCCTCTAATCTTACACTGCTAAATTAGGGATGGCTAGCGCAGATAGTCCTCGAGTAGCTTTGCACAAAATTCAAAAACCAATAAACAAATGCTATTTAGTGAAGCTTGCTTGTTCGCTATGGTTCATTTCTTCACCAACATTTATATTATCGGACGGAAAATATCTTTTATGATCTGCAATGTTATTCTTGGAACAACAATTATATTTTTCAAGAAATTTTATCGTTCTCAAAATAAATGCAAGAACTCGTTTCTTGTTTTTAATTATAAATAGAGAGCCGATCGTGGCCTTGTAAGTTATCACATAAGATTTTGTATTTGAGGTTCAGTGGTTCGCGTCCAAGTACTAGTAAAAACAAAAGACGCTATCACCTTGAAATTATTTAATTCGTTATAAGAATGACTGCCTAGTTCCATTATTTAACCTAACAAGAGTAGTTGGCAGTGAGTGGTGTTGATTAGCTGTAGTCTATCGGTTCAAAATTAGCGCAGATAGCCCTCGTGTAGGTTTGTATATAATTGAACAAACGAATAATGAAATGTATTACTTTACAGTTTCATTGGATTGACGAGTTATTCATTTATTCTAAGAGTGTTTAAGGTACTCGACTCGTAATCCGAGGGTCGCGGATTCGAATCCCCGTGATACCAAACATGCTCGCCCTTTCAGCTTTGGGGGGTGTTATAATGTGAGAGCCAATCTCATTATTCGTAGGTAAAAGAGTAGCCCAAGTGTGGGCGGTGGGTGGTGATGACTAGCTGCCTTCCCTCTAGTCTTACACTGCTAAATTAGGGACGGCTATCACAGATAGCCCTCGAGTAGCTTTGCGCGAAATTCAAAAAAAGTCAAACAAATAAGTCAAGTCTAAAGAAAACTGAACGAAGAAAGGGAGCACAGATAGCCGTCGTGCAGCTTCGGATGAAAATTGAAAACAAACAAACAGAGGCATTATTTCCAAAAAGAAGTCGTGATATATTTAACGACTTCCCAACGTGTTTTGTTATAAGTGTTCTTTTTATTCTAAATAAAATTGAACGAATAATGATACTTTATCACCTATTGTCTCCAGAAGTCCAATAATAATGATTTACTACTGACTGGTATTCCGTAGTTTAAGGAGAAAAGTCACTTAATTACGTACACATGTGAAGTGTGAATACTTAAGAAGTGGCGCTGTTGAAGGCTGGGCGTTTTGAGATCGGACGATAAAAGTGGTTCTACAAGTAAAGGCAAAACGTTTGGTGTATCTCAAGACAAGAAAGTAGTAAAGATCAAGACGAAGGTCAAGGTATATCCCATTTCCATTAATCGGACACATATTACATTTTATTTGTTTCAGGACAAAGTCATCTTGGGCTGTTTGCTGTGTCCGTCGTGGGGAATCGAAACCTCGATTTTCGTGTTGTGATTCCGCAATGTTACAAGTCTCCCACAGTGGATAGAAAGTATAGATTGATTAGAAAAGTTAATTTGATTGTTTGTTTCATTCACTGCTAGGCTAGTGGTTCGTTTGTTTTTTTAATTTCGCGCAAGGCTCCTCGAGAGCTATCTGCGCTAGATTCCCTTATTCAGCAGTGTACGACTAGAAGAAAGGCAGCTAGTCATTATCACCCACTGCCAACTCTTGGGCTACTCTTTTACCACCGACTGAAAGAGCGAATATGTTTGGTGCGACGGGGATGCGAACCCGTACCCCACAGATTAGGAGTTGCAGGCCTTAACGTATCTGGCCATGCCGGGCCACAGGACAGTTGCAAGTCTGCAGCGCTAAAATTAATTCTATGTGGCATTGCTAGAAGACAACACGCACACACTTTCACTTTAATAAATTTATAATGATAAAAGAGAAAACATTTCAATGTTATAAAAGACGGAATTTCAGTTGTTAAGTCTACCAGTTGCTCTTGTTTGTATGTCTTTTAATCCAATATGTTTTGTGCGTGAAACGCTGAAAGTGAAAATAAATACTTATTATAACAGTAGTGACAGATTAAAGTTAGTTATAAAAAATAAGGAAAATAATAACTAAGTATTTCTATCTCTTGTACTTTAGTTTACATCTGGATGGTTAAAATACGTTATATTAAAACAGTTTGTCACTAATGACGAGGAACCACATTTGTAGAGAAAAATAAATTTTAAAAACGACTGGTTTGGGTTGAGAAAATTTTTGTGTAGAGGAGCGAACAATGTTTCTTTCTTCGGTCATCGTCAAGTTCACAAAGAAAGAAAGAAATAGCTGACCGATGGCTCACCACGTTTGAAGTGGTTGTGTAATTGAGTGTAGGAATGTAGAGGGCGTGCTTAGATGTTTGATTATATTTATTAATATAGGTATATAGGTGTGTCATGTACCAGTCACATCCGATTGGTATTTACCGGAGTTGACTTTTACATAGCTAAGCACTATCTAAGAAGTGTGATAATACAATCAAGGTATCACTTTTAGGTAACTAACCACTTGTAAGTAACAGCCTTTTCCGATTCAAAATATTTATACACTCAAATCAAAATATGTGTTAGGACAGGAAATTTAGAATTTCCAAGACGTGGATACCCTTTATACTTAACGGTTTTGGAAATCAACGGAATGTGTATCAGCTGGAGCACCAGGACCATTCAGAAAAAAAAAAGACTTGTAACAAAATATCCCGAGCTGTGGTAATCAAAGCACATTATTTCTTAACTGTTGAGATATCACCTATCCAACGGCCAATAGCAAAAACCAACCAATGTTTCAGGTAATAGAATACAACATTATGAAAGAAAAAGAGGTCTCTATTTGGAAAAGCGACACACGTCAGATGAACAGAAACTGTTTTCATTACATATCTCTTCAACTGTCACATGTATTCATTCTAGAGTATCCATAAAAATAGTAAATAATAGACTTTCCAAACAAGGCTATTTTGCGATAAGGACTATCCGTAAAGCTTCACTGACCACAATCAATAACCTCATCGCTGACATGTCACGTTGTCTTGGAGAAGTTATTAGAATAATAAAAAAAAAACAAGCATTTAATGTTTAATATGAACTGGTATAAGGTTACAAACGTTATTTATCGTCATCGAGTATGTTTTGAATAAGTTTTGGCGTGATAGGTGAAATACTGAATTATCCATCTTTCTGCAGGTATCTGATAATATGTTTTGCCTTTCTGACAAACCGTTTATGATAAATCCATCCTTCACAATCAACATTTCAGGATTATTCCACTTTATAACCTACCCGATAAAAACTTTAGATATTAATTAAAATGAAGACAGTCCGGTTTACATGTTGTCACGTCAGATAGACCAAGTCTGATTCAGAAAAAAATAAAACAAAATGAAGTAATCGGGTGTAAGACCAATGATTAGAGTCCCACGATTAGTTGGAAGACTTAGTTAGGAAGAACGAAACCCTGTCAGGATCTAATGGTATGGTTACAGACAACCAAATGAACAAAAGTTACTTTGTAAAAAAGTACTATACTTAAAATATGCGGAAGAGGTCTGGAGACTAAATAAACTTGTAAGTAAATATACTTTTTATTTACTTATATTTATGCGTTCAGAGTTTTAACGCATTGATTTGAAAGCTATGATAAACTTGTATTACTTCTCACATAGTGTAGAATAACAGTATAGCTTAGAATGATAATTTATTACTTATCACATTGCTTAAAACGGTAAACTGTTACTTATAATATAACTTAGAATTGTGAATTATTACTTATAATATAGCTTAAAATAATAAACTATTGATTATTATATAGTTTCAAATGATAGCATGTAACTTATCGTATAATTTCGAATGATAGCTTATTACTTATAGTATAGATCAGAATGATAGCCTATAATGTATACATTTTTTTCCCTTCTTAGTTAACATTTATCTGTGATGAAGATTTGATCTCAAAATAAAAGATGTATTTAGATGAAATAGGTATTTTAACCTCATGTTTCTCACGTGGTCTCATCATAGATTCATTTGATGTTTTTATTCATATTATTTTTTATATTATTCGTTTTGATGTGTTTGGGGTTTAATGAGAATAAGGTAGCTATGAGCACTTTCAAATTAAACAGTTATTTTAATAATCTATGAACACTTTCAAATTACACAGTTATTTTAATAATCTATGAACACTTTCAAATTACACAGTTATTTTAATAATCTATGAGCACTTCAAATTACAGTTATTTTAATAATCTATGAGCACTTTCAAATTACACAGTTATTTTAATAATCTATGAACACTTTCAAATTACACAGTTATTTTAATAATATACATAATTAATTTTAAAATATCCGTATATCACCATCATTTCTCAATCACCCTCTCTCTCGGAAAATAATATTACAATCAGATCTGTATGTCTGTTTCTCCGCGTGTGTATTTCGAAAACTAATAGCTTATTTACATAAATATTTCATACAAGATTGGAAGTTAGTATGGGACAGTTCTCTTCAGATTAGGCCTGATCCAAATCTAACTCCGCATCACGGATCACTTGGAAGAAGCTTTTGCAATGGAGAGATAAGGTCATTTTCAAAGTTTGGAGCTAATCAGTCTATAATGTGTTATCACATTTGTACCAGATTTCATGGCACATTAAAGTTAAGACTTCTTATCACACTATAAAAATTATCCAGATTGTTGATCTTTATGAATTTGAAAGGGAATTTCTGAGTTTTCAAATGTGGAATCTGACGTGATCCAATATAATTTCATGCAATCTCATAAAGGCATGACTGGGCGAGAATATGCAATATATGTGATCGCTCTTATTTGTTTTATTTTTTAAAGAAATACCATAGATGACTTTTCAAAATTTAAATATGATGTCAAGTCCAACATAGAAGCATACATTCGTTCCAATCTAAAACATGAATGATAGTTTGAAGTTTAAAAAACTCTGTATTAGGAATGAAATGAAACAAACACAAAAATCTGATGGCTTAAACTAAAAAAGGAGGTGGTGCAGGATCTATTTGGGCAGCTATTCAACATTGTGGAAAAAACTGATCTTTATATACTCCAGGGAAATATCAATGGGCAACAGATCAGATTCAATAAAGTTGTTTACTTCAATTGATTTATTTAATAAATCATTTTATGGAACTATCGTGATGATCAATCTCGGACCACAGATTTTGTTTAGTATATTAACGTGGACAGATTGAAACTATTTAAAATCCATAACAAAGCATTTACTTCAAATAAACTAGCCCGTTCCACGCTTTGCTACTTGTCATTGGTCTGTATCCCTTATTTCTAATTTAAGAAAATACAAACATAAATTCAAAATGAGTATTATTTAATATGCAGTATGGTTTATCTTGATAGTTCAATAAATTAAAACACCGTAATTCGTCATTCTTCATGTTGTTCATTTTGATAAAATATTTTATCCTTGAATAAAATCTTATCTTCCTGTAAAATATTTTTACTGTAATTTCATTAGAATATTAACGAATAAATAAAAATTGCTATGGACCTGGCATGGCCAAGTGGTTAAGGTACCCGACTGGTAATCCAAGGGTCGCGGGTTCGAATACCCCATCACATCAAACATGCTCGCCTTTTCAGTCGTGGGGATGTTATAATGTTACAGTTAATCCCACTATTCGTTGGTGAAAGAGAAGACCAAGAGTTGGTGGTAGGTGGTGATGACTAGCTGCCTTCCCTCTTGTCTTACACTGCTGAATGAGGGACGGCTGACGCAGATAGCCCTCGTGTAGCTTTGCGAGAAATTCAAAACAAACAAGTGCTACGTAAAGATCACATAAGTGCAGAAAAGTAGAAACTAACACCTACAAACTTCATCAAAACTTCCGTTCTGGTCATCTGGTCTGGCTCCACGGCTTTCCGTTCGGAAACACCAAACCAATCTGTGGGAATAAGGGTTTTGATGGATCTAGGCTTGACCCGATAGAAACGCTAATTATTTATGCGTTTTTATGCCTTCAAAGTGTTCAACATTACGCATCATTAGGCAGTAAACAGACGTTCGTTTTATTGCTTTTCATAAAAATCGTACATAATTTATAATTTATTACGTATCAATAGATGAATCACAATAAAAAATGACGCTGTCTTAAACGATCCGTGAATGGTAAATGTGACGTCACGGGTTCTTTTATTTCGCTTTCATACTGCTCAGTGCTAATGAGCATGTAAAAAATAAGAATTTTGAAAGTCATGGCAACTGAAGCTTTTTTATCCAACAAAGAGTTTTAATACATGATTTTGTTATGTGTAACGAATTCTGGTTTACAAAAAAAACTTAGGTTGAAAAATATTTTTATAAATGTAGCTGAACGTAAAATTCAGGACGTGTGTTTTCTTAGAGCAAAGCTACATTGGGCTATCTGTCGAGTCCAGCGAGGAGAATCGAACCGTTCATTTTAGTGTTATAAATCCGTAGACCTACCGCTGTACCAGAATGGAAACTGAAAGCTCTTCCTCATTTCCTTTGTATATTTTATAAATTTAAAAAAAAATATGTACATAAATGAAACGAAAAGGAAACTGTTATATTAAAAGAGGTTTAGATTGAAGACGTTTGACAACAAACAATCTAACCTTAAAATAATATAATTAGTATAATAAACTCAGTGTTTTATGCAGTGTCACAAATCTTCCAAAGGCGTTTTCTCGTTAAGGTTCACAAAAACATATTTAGAAAGTGTGCGTCGTAAGGAAATGTGCTTGTTTTAATTTCGCGCAAATCCACACGAGAAACACTATGCTAGCCGTTGCTAATTTAGCAGTGGGAAGGCAGCTAGTCATCACCACCCACCGCCAACTCTTGGGCTACCTTTTTACCAACGAATAATGGGATTGACCGCCACATTATAACACCACCACGGCTGAAAGGACAAGCATGTTTGGTGAGACGGTGATTTGAACCCGTGATCCTCAGATTACAAGTCGAGTGCCCTAACCATCTGCCCATGTAGGCTTATCAGTGATTTTTAGAAAGATAGTTATAAAATAGATAAATAACAGAATAAGATACGTCCGTGGACAAAATCTAGTGCACTTTATAAAAGATTATACTGAGTGTGAAATGTAACTGGTCAATTTACAGCAAAATAATCACCAAAACAAGATTAAAATTAATAAATTATAATTTATGAGCTGCAACTTCGTAAGTTCATTAATTGATTTAGCCTTCGAGCTAACATGCCATGATTTCTAAAGTCTAAACTAGTTTAACTGTAAGCTACAAAGACCCTGATCATCTCAATACGGATAACAGGACATTACAAGTTACTTGTGGTTCACGTCACGTATGATAACCAACTGACCTCCAGAGTCTGGCTGTGCTATTCAAGGCTTGTCATACCGTCAGTTTGGGCCAAAGAAAAAAAGGAAAGATGTGATTGAGTTTCTTTAGAAGCGTTCGTCTGCCTAGCACTTATATTTGAGGTCAACAAGTCATGTGCATCAACTTCAGACTTGTTCGGTTGAAAGTTGCCACTAGAGCCTGTGAAAAGAGGTATGCTGTAAGCATGCACCAAGTCAGTGATGGGATTGTCAAAAATCTGGCGTGAAATCTTAACAGACTGACGGCTCGACGTTGAAAAATGCTTTTCAGAGAGATGCTCTGAAGGGTTTCTTAGCAGTTAACAAATTCTTAATATTCTAAAGGGCAAGTGACAGCATGGGTGGTTTCTGTGTGTTCCTTATTAGAAACCACCTTCGAAGTGCAAACCAATATTCTGTAAATCTTGCAGAAGACGAGTCCTCAGAAGTCCAAGCCATGAATTCAAAATAAAAATGATACCTCCAACTATTGTGATTAAGTTCTTCAATCGCAAACGTATTAAATTAAAACTTATCACCAATAATACGATCACTTCTGTTTGCTGACAAGAAACCCACTTTTTTAGATTTTTTTTTCTAAGTCTAAATTAATATTCAAGTGTGTTGTGAAAATATTCAGTATACCAGATATTCTTGGCCACATAGTTAGGGCGTTCGACTGAGACAATGAGGGTTCGAATCCCACCAAACTCGCTCGTCCTTTCTACCGCGGGGTATTATAATGTAACGATCAATCCCACTATTCGTTGGTAATAGAGTAGGCCAAGAGATGGCGGTGGGTAGCGATGACTAGCCGTCTTCTCTCTAGTTTTACAGTGCAAAATTAGAGAAGGCTAGCCTAGATCGCACTCTTGCAGCTTTGCGCGGAATTCAAAAACAAGCAAACCTACCTTACAAGTACAAACCACTTATTCTCTTGTCAGATCTAATGATTGATCATTGGACGAATATCGTTTGCAATCACTATTCCTAACAATAACAAAAAGTAGCGTAATTTCTGCTGTTAAATGTAGTCACCTGTTCTTTTCAGAATAATCTACAAAATATAAATATTTTATGGGAATAATTTACAAGTTTCTTTGGGGTTAAACCATTGAGATAAAACTGCTGAAAAATCAGATACGTTATTTTTTTGCTTTTATGAATTTCGCACAAAGCTACACGAGGTCTACCCGCGCCAGCCGTTCCTAATTCATCAGTGTAAGGTTAGAGGGAGGGCAGCTAGTCATCGCCATCCACCGCCAACTCTTGGGCTACTCTGTTACCAACGAATAGTGGGATTGATCGTCACATTGTAACGACCTAAGTCTGAAAGGGTGAGCATGTTTGGTGTAGTTGGGATTCGAACCTGCAACCCTCGGATTACGAGTAGAACGCCTTAACTCACCTGAATAGATATGTTAAAAGATACAAACGTTATATTTCTTATGCTCAGATGATAACCTCATATAAAACTAGAAGCAACGCAAATTCGTTGTCGGTGTTTTGAATTAAGCACAAAGTTACACAACGGCAATCTGTGCTCTGCCAGCCACGGGTATCGAAACCCGGTTTTTAGTGTTGTAAGTCCGCAGACATACCGCTGAACCACTGGAGGCAGTTAGATTTTAAGAAATTGTGTTCTAATTTTCTTGCAAGCGATCTGAAACGTTTATGTGTTCTGTGTTAGTAATAAAGGTTCGAGCCTGTAATATACCTTTTAAAGACGTTTTTCACTTTCATCTGCATTATTACGAAAGTCTGATCTGGCTATTTGCTGAGAACAGATCTTCGTGCGGCAAGTATCGATCATTTGTTTTCCTCCCTCTGGTCAACAGTGTTAAATAAAAGACGACTAGTCTTAAGTTTCTGAGTCTCTCACCTGGTCCATTAGAATATAAAACATATAACAGGTTGGAAATATTAGGTAGGAATTATTTTTTATCGAAATGTACTACGAAAAACAATGAAACGGAACTAAAAAAGTGAGAGTATGTTGAAATTTATGAAAAGACTTATTGTTAAGTGTCTTTGAAATTTAAAAAGATGATAGGTTGTTCAAAGAACTGACTATCCTCTACCTGCTGACCCTGTATTAAGTTAATTTTCAAGCTTTGTACATTTCAGGGTAGTTCGCTCAAAGAACTGATTATTCTCCATTTGTTGACTTTGTATTAGGTTAGTTTTCAAACTCTATACATTTTTCTGGAGAGCCGAATTCTGTTCAGTGTTATTAAACATGAAGTCTGCCACAGATAAATTTCGCACATAACCCTTCAAACTGAATTACATTTCGTTTCCTTGTTTGCTGCAAGAATAACACCCGTATTTTTGGTGTATTAGTGTAAATGCTAAACTGTATTATTTAATAATAATATCATATATAAGTGTGATGACTCATGGTTTGTCAGATAAGTAAATCAATATTACAATCTCTAAAGATAAATTTAAAATATATATATATATATAATATATATTATTTTTATATAATTTGTATATTTTTATATTTGGGACACAATAAAGTTCAAAGAAAATTAACTGAAAAATAGAAGACGAACTTTCCAGCACGAATATTTCGATTACTTAATGTGTTCTCGTTCGAACACGTATTCTTCTGACTAATCTTATGGAAAATAACAAAAATTTAGTACTTTCAAATTTGTGTGGGACTTATATTTTTACGATTTTGAGATACTTGCCGAGATTCAGTTTATGTTGGTGTTTATTTCAGAGCTTAGAACTTAACACCGGATTTAACCATATCAACAATGTGGTTTAATTATATTAGTTTTATGCAATAGAACTTTGAACATTAACAGTTGAAACAGATTTCTTACATTGTTGTCAAAACAATTAAATTATGTATGTTTTAAAAAACCTAACTTACAGTCTATTCGTTGTTATTTTGATCACGTGACAAATTAATCTTGTTTGGGTGCTTGCCGTTAATTAATTTTTTGATAACATTATTTCTGCTTTCAACTACTAGGTGGCAAACTATATCTTTTACAACGTTTCTTCTCAAGGAGCCTGCTAGAGTCTGTTCAACGTCACAAGTTCCAACAGTCATATTTGTCATCTTTATTTAAGAACTTCGTTGAAAGAGTATTTGCGCGGACGATAAAAACAACAATGAGCACAGATGGCACGTACACTTGTACGTGTTTTCCAAGGTTTGGAGTTAAAGTTTCTAAAATTAACACAAGAGGTCGCTGAGGTGTGGAATGAATAAATCAACATATCCACAAGTGAAAAAAAAATCAAATTCAAATGATTTAAAAAAGATGTCTGTTATTTTTAATTTTTGTACTTTATACAGGACAATCGCCACAGCTTTTAAAAGCAAAGTTATCAAAAACGTTACAAAATACAAAAAAAAATTAAAAATCAGTCAGAATTAACATTTACAACAGTAAAATTGTGGATTTTTTTTTCATTTCTTTTATGTCTATAAAGTCTCTGACGTCTGACCTTAATAGTTATCTGAAAGCTCGTTCTAATTTAAACAATGGTTCAGTAACACTCCTTCTTGTTTTTTTTCTTGTTTCTTTAATGGAGCCAAAGTGCATCTCTAAGAAGACATTAAGTGAACGTGTTTGTTTAGCTTTCTAATGCACGATGGCTGGCATTGAATTCCGAGGTCGTGCATGTGTCACCATCTAAGGTTATAGGATCTATGTGTTGCATAATTTCTTTTTAACTCAATGTTCGTTCAACAATGAGTTTATCTATTTTCGTCTTTTGGAAAAACTAACAATTACTTCAATAAATGCATAAATTATATTGTTTCATAGCCCTATTGTTTTGTTACTCTGAAATAATCTCTTACTCCATTGTTCAGTAATCTGTTGGTTATAATTTAAATGAGAGATATTAGTTACGTAAATATAACACAAAGGAGAGATGTGCTTTGTCACTCCTTTCTCCACTCGTGTAATTATCTCTCACAGTATTTTGAACTTCGGTAATTCATTTATTTATTTTCATCTAAAGTTTTAAAGCCATTATCTGATAGTTCATATAATAGAGAAGTTTTTATAACTGTGGCGGTGGGTGGTGATGACCAGCTGCCTTCCCTCTAGTCTTACACTGCTACATTAGGGATGGCTGGCGCAGATAACCCTCGAGTAGCTTTGAGCAAAATTCAAAACAAACATCTTATAACTGCGGGGCCCGAGACAGCTAATTATAAAGAGGAGACAACGGTCGAATCGCTTCTTGTTGGTTAAACAATCAAGTCAAACGGAATATGCTGCGGGGCCAGAGAGAGCTAATTATAAAGAGGTCGAATCGCTTCTTGTTGGTTAAACAATCAAGTCAAACGGAATATTAGCTTGGGTAGCTTTTGTAGCCGATTTTATCACATTTTTCACTAGCTAGTGATCATTCGATTGTTTGTTTGTTTGTTCTGATTTTTGCGCAGAGCTACACGAGGGCTATCTGCGCTAGCCGTCCCTATTTTAGCACTGTAAGACTAGAGGTAAGGTAGCTAGTCATTACCACCTACTGCCAACTCTTGGGTCACTCTTTTACCAACGAATAGCGGGACTCAATGTCACATTATAACGTCTCCACGGCTGAAAGGGCGAGTACGTTTGGTGCGACAGAGATTCGAACCTACCTCCATCAGATTACGAGTCGAACGACAAAGACAAAAAGCATAACACGTCCTGTTATGTTTTCAAATATTCATATCCTCTCACATACATCAGGATGAAGAAAAAATTGTTTATGAAAATTTGTGCACATTTTACTTACTACGCATAAAGTATTTTTGCCAAACTATGCATAAAAGATGAAAAGTGCATTGCACGTGACAAAGTGAAACGACTTGCATAGAGAATATTACAAGGTCAAAAGGTAATTGGGTTAGTACGTGAGGGTAAAGAATAAATGAAGGACATTCGTATCACGTTAAATTTAATTTTATAAACACGACATTAATGTTGGAAAAAGCGATTTCATTTGAATCATAAAAGAAAATTGTTAAGCCAATACGTATGTTACAAGAACTGTGTTTATAATATACGAATGACGCTAGATTGAATGAAAACAATAAATTATTATGAGAACAAAAAAGTGTTCATATAATACTGGAAGGACATTGATTTTAGTGACTCGTATAGATACTGTATTACCAACTACCACTAGCAGCTAGTTTGAAATAACCTTTATATAGTAGATAAGTTTGTTTTTGTTTTTGAATTACGCGCAAAGCTACACAAGGTCTATCAGCACTAGCCGTCCCTAATTTAGTAGTGTATGACTAGAGAGAAAGCAGCTAGTCATCACCACCCACCGTCAACTTTCGGGCAACTCTTTTACCGCCGCACTGTGGGATTGACCGTAAAATTATAACACCCCCACATCTAAAAGGGCGTGCATGTTTGGCGTGACGGGTTTCAAAACTGCGATCCTCATATTACGAGTAGATAAGTGTAGCGTATCGCACTACCTTAGGTCAACTAGAAAGAAACAGTAGCGAATGTAGTTACCAGAGAGAAAACCTGGTTGATGTTATAACATCAGAGTTGAAATGTTCTGCAGAATGTAACTGAAGAAACATCAAACGCTCATCGAATTCTGTTGTTGCAGGTAAAATCTAGTTTTCTCAATTTATAAAGTATTTGATATTTTTAAATGAAGATGGACAGCTAAGCAGCATGACCCTGGACTCTAACATTCAGAAATAGCCATCTACAGTTTATAAAAGCCGAACAACGAACAGGCAACAAGTCCACAGTACCTGTTGTTTATGTATCTATTCTTACTCGAATAGCTAGATGTACTGTCTGTCACAACTATAACGCCTTCACAAGCCTCTTAATCTGGGATCAGAAATGCTAATATATTTCCTCCACGTGCGTGTTATCATTGTTACGTTTATAACGAACAAAGTTTCGTACCTTGCACTCAAAAATAAACGTAACGAGTGTTATGATTAAGAGAAACATCTGTGTTGTAGGTTTGTCAACTTGCCGCTCAACTACCAGAAGAGAAAGAGAGTGATTACCAGAAACCGAGAATGATGCGTTTCAACAGTTACTGTAACACTTTGATGGTAGATTATCAAAGAAACCTATTAATTATAACTGTTTACATGACTCCAGAAACGAACTAACATGTCTTTCATTTTAAGTGACATTTAAAGCAGCGACTTATTATATTGTATATCCTCCTTGACCAGCAGGTGTTTTTGTTTTTTCAAGATGGTTAATTGACTTCATAGAACGGGTGGTCGTCTACGTGAAGGACGTGTTTTTAATCGTCTCAGCCGGCTGGCTCCTCGGCCGCCGGTTTGGCGCTTTTTGTTATGATTATAACGGCTTAAAGGTTAGAGTCACCCCGATGTTTTGTCTTGATGACTGTTATAGTATCGGCAATAAAGAAAACATGTAAAACTCGGCTCTTCTCGAGGTGTCGCTTTACTTCTGGTTTATTAAATTTCTTGCCTCTACTATAAAGACCACTTTCCATACATTAACGAAGAAAGACTGTACTCTTAAAAGAGGCTATTTAAGTGAATCGATACTTTCAGAAAGTCACGTCGTTGTATTCAGGACGACGGCCACATTACGTTACACGAACCGTTATTTGTGAATTTGATAACTAAAGAAAACTGGTTCGAAGAATAAAATTATGTTGTATCTATTTTTATTGCTTACTAAAAAATACACATACACTCGTGTAAGTGTACAATGAGACAAGTCTAACTCGTGATTACTGTTACGTGTGTTTAAACAAACACGAGACGTTAAGAGGTCTTTGTTCTGCATTTAAAGATTGTAATATAAAAATTGCAACAGCCACGAAATTACATAAATAACCATCCATACGTTCCCAACAAATAACTTTTATAAATTCTTTCATCAGGCTGTATAATACACATCAGGAGAATACTGCTACTCAAAGGGAATTTCTGTTACTGAATTTCCGAATACAGCTGAGCACGTTAAAGACACTAACATTTCTTTAGACGCTAATAACTAAGTACGGAAACAAATAGTTTACTGAAAAATAAATCCAATATTTTGTTTATATTTTATCGTTCAAGTATTTAACGACTTCCATTCTGTCTCCAAACAGGAAATTCAAATTTTTATATTTTCCAGGCCTGTTTTACTTCAGTAAAATTTAATTCAACTATAAAAAATGTTAAATTCAGGGTTTAATTAAGGCAAAACTTGTCGTCATCTATTAATAATAGATGAAGAAATAAAAAGACAGTGACAAGTATTGCAACCAATATGCGATTCTTTAAAACTTGGTGGCTCGTATTCTGGATTTGGAACTTCAACGTGCTCACTTGTTACGCAAGATGTACACGTCACCAAGTGTATTTCAACATTGTCGTGAAATGATTTATCGTAATGTAATAACATAATATTAAACTTTTTTCTACTGAAAAAGAAATAAGATGTTAGAGAAATATGAATATTTCGTGAATTAATTTTACACTGAGGAACATTAACTATCCGTTCTCAAATTTCAGAATACAAAATAAGCTTTTTCTGATGTACCTGAAATTCTATTGGCTAGTGAGAAAGTACATAAATCCTCATTAACGTGTTAAATACCAGATCAGATCATGGCGTCGAAACATTTTAAAGTGAATTGCGTTTCTGAACACATGTTTATTCGTTAATCTTATGAAGTTTCACGTGAACGGTTATAAGGCCATCACTACAGAATAATTATCTTTCGAAATGTTAATATTGCAAATTTTATTGCTGTATTTTGTAACAGAAAGTATGTTACAATGTTACAAACTTTGTAACAAGTTAATTATTGAAAACGTAGAGGGCTGGATTCCTCCTGTTTTTTTTTGTCAGGCATGGGGGTCAAGAAATGTTTATATTTATGCACTAATATTCAGTATGTTTATAAACAACACTTAACCATAAGAGAACACTTTACAAGAACTCAACTATACACCACCATCTTAATCAAAATGTTTGGGTTACGTTAATAACAACCATAGCAACTTATAGTCTATGTAACAACGTTTTGGCCATATCATGGCTTCTCGTGGCTTAGAAATCGTTTCGTCAGCTTTTAATATTGAACACAACAAAAGGAAGTGTAAATAGAGTAAAGAGTGACATGATTCTTTTTATTCACGTTTTTCACCGGCATTTTGATCAGTGTAAATCTACATAGTTACGAATTTTTGACCTCAGCATAGCATCATTGAAGTAGATGCACTTGGTCATCATATTATAGTCTAAGACTTAGTACATTTCTATAGAATCTTCAATACGGTTCTTCTGCGATTAACAAATACGTCTTACGAGACACGGGCAAATTATATGAACAAAACTGTTTTTCTTCGTCGGTCAACAGGGCTTTCCTTAGTCATTTGGTGGTACAAGCATGAGTGCTCCGTGACATCGCGTATGTACAGAACATTATGATTATGTCAGCTCCGTACACAGTTACAATAAAATGCTTGTAAGCCTTTTTTTTCTCATTGTTGGAACACGTTTCTTGTTTTCTTCACTGTTATTTATAGGATTGTTCTTCTCGTGAACATGTAATTCCAATACACTGCCTTGTTTCGGCGAGGAGGAATGTCGGCCATCTTGAATAAAACCTGTGTTGCTACTTTCCATCACTGTAACGACATATACGGCCAGTTGAAAGAGCTGCCACTCAGTAACATGTCTCTTATAAGGGTTTCAATAGGTGTCTTCCCCACAAGTCGTACGAAAAACAACTGTTCTATCACCTGGGAACTGACTGTCCGCAAAGAAGGTAATCGTAGAAGCAGTTTGCCAAAGCGGGTAGGCTGATTAGGATATTGTGTTCTACAGTATTCTTCTAACGCACACTGAGACTTTTCTTGTAAGCTCTCGATGTGTCCAACGTCTGAGATTCCACAAGCATCTGGAAGGCACGAAAAAATATTGTAAGAAAACAATGACAACAGAGAGCAAACTGTTTTACACAGTGAAGCAAACTGTTGAAGAACAAACGTCTACTCACACTCTGCGAGAATTAACTTTCTAATTTTACAAGCAAATAGAAGAATACATTTCAGAAAAGACTGAGCAGTTCTACTGAATAAAAGAGAACAATCTTACTTTCACAAGCAGATTCTGTCTTACCGATTGAGGCATCGTAAGTGTAGTCATATTTTGAACAAAGCTGGTTCAAAATGATTGTAAGTTACTATAAAACTAACAATTCAGTTGATATTACTTAAAGTAATTTTTTTTATCAATCTCTACTTATTACAAATGCAAGTTGCACATCACGGTGAACAACTTCACAATATTATAGAAAAGAATCAACTTAAGAACTGAATATTTTTTATTGCCAAGCTGAACACTTCACACACTAATTACCGCTGTCATGTTGTGCTTGTGAAACAAAGAAGTTACCGTTTCGTTAAATAGAGCATTAACAGGTACGTGGAAAAGTTTAGAAACGTGAGTATAATAATGAAACATTTTAATGGAAAGATATCTTAACTATTATTCAACCAGAATATGAGCAAACTATCAGTTTAATTAAATGTTTATAATGTTTATATTCGTTGTATAATTAACTTATATTTTTCTTTTTATTAAGCACAAACCTACACAATAGGCTATATGCAATTTTTCCACCAAAGGTATCGAGCCCCGATTTTTGTATCGTACATTCTCAAACATACAATTGAGATAGCAGAGGGCGCGAATCAATATTAAATAATACACGAGACATTTTAGTTTAGTTCCATTGATTTATTTTATCTTTACCTGTTTATCACTTTACGTACGACACATATTTTCAAGTCTGAGGACCTGCCAGTCAACAAAACCACATAACCAACTTGTAATTTCCTCTGTAATTCAATTTTTTTTAACTATTCCGTTCTGCTTAACTCTATAGACACTTAATTCTAAACTGATGTTATTACAATTGATTGTTTGTTTGTTTTGGTATTTTGCACAAAGCTACTCGAGGGCTATCTCTGCTAGCCGTTCCTAATTTAACAGTTAAGACTAGAGGGAAGGCAGCTAGTCATCACCACCCACCGCCAACTCTTGGGCTACTCTTTTACCAACGAATAGTGGGATTGAACGTAACATTATAACGCCCCCACGGCTGGGAGGGCGAGCATGTTTGGTGCGACTCGGGCGCGAACCCGCGACCCTCAGATTACGAAGCGCACGCCTTAACGCGCTAGGCCATGCCAGGCCCATATTATAATTAAAGAATCTTTTCTAAAAGGACGCGGTTTTGGAACTTTCTGATCTAAATATAGATTTTTATGATAAGAGAACACTCCCAAAGTTTTCTCTACTGTTTTCGTCCGTTGGGGGTATTGTCAGCATTATGTAGGTTACACAGAAACAGTTGATTATCAGCTGGAGTTTAATAAAACCGTTGACTATGACGTAAGAAACACATTGTTTAGAAGTGAGGCCGGCTGATCTTTAGGTGTTCCTGCCACACATAAAATATTTACCTCATAACCTTACCACACCCTTGCATTAATGTCGACCCAACTAAATCAGACACTGTGGTGTACAAACTGTGTTATTGTCTCGTTTCCGAAACTAAATCACGACATAGCAGTAAAATAACCGTTGCTGAAATAATATGTTTACTTCATATTCATATTTAAACAGGATTTTAATAGTTTAAAAGCACGTTTCGCAGTAATCGCCAAACCTGATATGTATCTTTCACAATATCGATTTTTTTTTTCTTTAGAATTTGTAAGGGCAGGGAGAGAAATAGGCGAATAAATCCATTACCCAAGACGACCAGTGAGATTTACAATTACGTTACGTTGCATGAAACTGTTTAATCAAGACGTGCTGAAACATTGCAGAATGGACAAGAACTGTCCGTTGTAGAGACACAAATGTAGAGGACGACTTTTCGAAAGTCTTCCGCCTTTTGTCTTCAAGTCAGTGTGTGTGTAGGTGTTGCCGTCCATTCTACAAAGTTTCATCATGAATACCCTGCCGAAACAATTTATCAAATAATCAATCAAAACATATTTATTTGAAGAATAACTTCAAAAAAAGATTACAACACCCTGAAAAAATTCAGTCAATAACTTATAACAAGTAAGTGATCTGGAGAGTATTCCAAAACCACTCAAGAGTATCAGTGAAAACTATTTTTGATCGCGTCATATAAAAACGTGATTATGAAACAAACACGTATGCTATCGTAATATTAGTTTAAATACGACGTGTTTGCTTGAAAAAAATCATGAGTTTGCATTAAAACAGTTTTTCATACGGAGTACCATTTCATTATTATTCTTTTTATCACTTTTGAGAAAACTCAACTGTGCTAAACAAAGACTTAAAATGCATTAAAGACATATAATATACTCTTCAAAAAGAGAAACGCAAAAGGCAAAATTTGAGACATATTGTTAACAAGTTTATATTAAACTTTGCACATTCACTGCTGAACATCCAAAGTCTGCAAAGGCGAAGTCCACGCTCACTAGTTGAAATTTAACGTCACTCAACGTCAATAACGAGTATGCCCCCCGTGAGCGTCAATAACTGCTTGGCATCTCCTGTCCATGGAAGCGATGAGATGACGAATCACATCCTGTGGAATGGCTGTCCACTCAGCCTGCAAAGCTGCTGCAAGCTGAGATAGAGTCCGCGGTTAAGGTTGTCGCCGTCGCAGACGTCGGTCCAACTCGTCCCAAAGATTTCGATGGGGTTTAAATCTGGTGATCTGGAGGGACAGAAAAACGTTGATGTTGTGGTGTCTCAAGAAGACAGTGGTGAGTCGGGCTGTGTGAGGACGGGCGTTGTCATGTTGAAAAACATCGTTGACATTCACCATGATGGGTTGCACATGGGGCCTAAGAATCTCGTCGACGTATCGTTGAGCCGTAAGATTCCCTCGAATGTACAAAAGGTCTGTTCTGGCATTGTAGGCGATGGCAGCCCACATCATGACGCTGCCACCACCAAATCTGTCAGCTTCCTGCACACAGGTTGCTGCAAAACGTTCACCTCGGCGACGGCAAACACGGATTCTTCCATCTTGCCTTCGAAGCATAAAACGTGATTCATTGCTGAACCAAACATGCCTCCATCGTCGTTGAGGCCATACCCCATGTGCCCGAGTCCACTGCAGCCGTGGTTGACGATGTTGCTTGGTGAGGATGACGCCTCTGACTGGACGTCGAGGTCGGATTCCTGCATCTCGTAGACGATTGCGTACGGTCTGATCGGAAATCCTACGCAGCCCTGCTATGGTTGAGGCAACGGACGTTACAGTGGTGGTTTTACCCCGTAGGTGACGTAACCGGATGTAGCGATCTTGTGCGGGCGTGGTCACGCGAGGTCTGTCAGATCGTGGACGGTCACCAGTTAATCCATGTTGTAGGTGACAATTCCATAGCCTCGTGATGGTGCTTGGGTGGACATTCACATCTCTGGCAATATCTGATTGAGATTCGCCTGCTTCCAAGTGACCAATGGCATTGTCGCGTTGTGCTTTAGTCAGTCTTGGCATGACTGTATTGCGTGTCGGTGGTTTAACACTGAGCTATGGAAACCGATTACCCGTCCCTTTTATAGGGATTTTGCACATATTCCACTTGCAGAACATACAGATCTCTCAAACAAATTTATTGGACACGAATGCGTTTTGGCAAAAAATCCGATGTTTTCCTCTGTTTTCAATGTGCACAACTTTTATTGTCATTTTGGTCTGACAATCAGTGCCTTAAGACGTGTAACATTACTTACTCTGAGCTTGTAACGTTATTACATATATTTCTCTTTAAAATAACAAAAATATCCCTTTTGCGTTTTTTTTTTGAAAAGTATATATTGATGGAGATTTTTAACGTTTCATCTTTATCAAGTGGTTTAAATAAATAACCAAATAAAACAACAACAAATACTCTAGTGGTAACTAAGAGACAATAAACCTGAGAATTTATAATGCTAAAAATCTGGATTCTATTCCTAAAGTGGACACAACGAATACAGTCCATTGTGTAGTTTTGTGCTTACATGTAGCCAGTAATGGGCAGAGCACAAATAGCCAATTATGGAGATTTGTGCTCAACTACAAACAAACAAACTAGCAAATAAACTTAACATACAACAAACTGATAAGTAAGTTAAATGTTTTGAACATAGAAAATATCTAACTATTCTTTAATAATGGCAGTTACATGTTATACCAGTTTAAGTTAAGGCACTGTTACGTTCGTTTGTTTATTTGTTTTTGAAATTCGCACAAAGCTACTCGAGGGCTATCTGTGCTAGCCGTCCCTAATTTAGTAGTGTAAGACTAGAGGGGAGGTAGCTATTCATCACCACCCACCGCCAACTCTTGGGCTACTCTTTTACCAACGAATAGTGGGATTGACCGTCACATTATAACGCCTCTACTGTTGGAAGGGCGAGCATGTTTAGCGCGACTCGGATGCGAACCCGCGACCCTCAGATTACGAGCGCATGCCCGGCCTCAAAACAAAGTTTGGTTTTGGTAATGTTAAGACACTGTGACATATTTTCATCTCACATCTGCACAGTAATAATTTATTCTGTGAAACATTTGAGGATTTGTCTTGCATTCTAGGAAAGCATCAGTCTATTCTAGATTATATGCTTACATATTTATATTCTACTAACCGATGGCCCACTAAGATTTACATAACAATGTAGTGTGATATGTTTGCTAGATGGAAATATCTTCTTCAGGAATAGGAAAAATAACATCTTAGATACACGATATTATAGTCGTAAAGGGAACTCATGTGACAAACAATGAACTTTTACATATAACAGTGCCTGTTGTCTATGTTAAACACTTTTCACTCGCTCCCTATGTTCTTGTTTTGAAGGCTTCTATTATTGGACAGGTTATTTTTGATTATTCGATAAAAACATAATTCAAACTATAGTACTCTTAACATTAATAGCAAAGATTTATTTACGAATCTTCAAATTCTGCGGTTATCTTACCAACTTTCGACGATAGACCAAACTTTATAAATAAACTAGGTCTAACCATTATTTTCACTTTCCTGACTAATTTCTTATCTCTGTGCCTTAGTAGGAACACCAAGTCAATATTCGCAGTACCGAGCTGACTAACATAAAAAAAAACTCACCAATTCAATGACTCAGTCTAACAAACTCAACAGCCCATTCCAACCTGAATTTATTGTACACGTGGCTTCTATTGCTGTTTACACTTTCAAGGTAGTCAATTAGGCCACGTGTTTTCTGCTAAGCTGTAGATTAACAATAAAGCCTATAATGACATGTTTATTAAAAGATTGGGATATATGATTCTTTTGTTGCTGAAAACGGGTTACGCTCTGAAAACCAAATTTTCAGTGTGATCAAAATTACAAAAAAAAGCAATAATGACCCACGGGTCAAATAAATTAACCCCCATATTTTTTTGCTGAGAATGTAAATATTTTGTTTGAAATAAATGTTGATGTACAATAGTTCTCATCCGATGGACAAACAACCAAGAGGAATTTGGATCAGTTACGTTTCAGTGAACACCAAGCAACGTAATTTGATATCACAGAATTTATGACATTTCTTACTTCTATGTCTTTATAAAGACATTTGGTGTGTGAAATTCACACTAATAACAAAACAAGTCACAACAAAACAGTTTGTTTGTTTTTTCTATCACTCAATATAGTTTTTTTTTTGGGGGGGATACCTTGAATTCTTCAGTGTAATTTGCACTAAGTAGTTATTTACTCGCTTTATTTCTACACTGTTCGCTCTACTGGCTCTAATAAAGGATTCTTCACATTTGTTCCAACCGGATGATTCTATTTTTATACACTTATAGATTAGTATGCTTGATGAAATAGAAAAGAACCATGCTATTGTTTAAGAAACAGCGACACACACAAAAACTAAATGACGAAAATATTATTGTAATGGCAGTGAGAAATCACGAGCTGAACGTATTGATGACAGTTCGACGAAAAGATATTCGTTTTTGATACCACTTGCAATAAAAGACTGTATATTGTTTGTTTGTTTTTATTTCGCTCAATGCTACACAAGGGCTCTCTGTGCTAATCGGTTACTCTTCTACTAACGAATAGTGGGATAGACCGTCAACTTATAACGCTTACACGGCTGAAGGGGCGAGCATGGTTGGTGCGACAGAGATTCGAACGCGCGACAATTAGTTTACGAGTCGAACGCCTTAACCCACCTGGCCATGCTGTGGCCTCTGTATATTTAACAATATAATTCTTGTTGAAGATGAGACGTTCACTGCAGTTAGTATATCAATGAGTTAATATAACCCTAGTTGTGGTTAATATAATAGTAATATATAAATTGTCTTATACAGTTACTGTAAACCGTCACACCTTACTTTACTATTTGAATTGTTTAATTTTAGTTGGTTTGTGCATGTGAGCAGATTGGCTCTGTGGATTCCTTCGTTCAGCTTCAAGTGATGTGTTAAGTGGAAATGACTTTCAGTCCTCGGAAGCCCGCCATCCTCCATAGTTTGAAACTATAATCACGCCCTCTATTTGTTTAGTCGAAACTTAATTGATGATTAACAAAAAATATATTAATTTTAACAATAAATTTCTTAAACAAAGTAAAATCATGATCACACAAATATTATGACGAAGGATAGTTGAGATTTACGATACAAATCACTCTTCACGCAGTATAAGTTTGAAATACGAAATTAAAAACCACAGAAAAGTATAAAGATAAAAAAGTTATGTGGAATAAGCGTTTACTACTAGTATAACAGTATAAATGATACATCACCAAGATGCTGAGAGGGAGTATCTGATACTACAGAAGAAGAAAAAATCTACGGTAGAAGAAAAGATAAAAGAAATTTTGTTCAAAAAAGAAATATCTGAAACACGTTACCCAGTGATGGTATACATTGTTGTCTGATGAAGGTTACCCAGTGATGGTATATATTGTTGTCTGATGGAGGAACACATTCTTACCTGATGAAGGTATACTGGTACAGTGTTACCCAGTGATGGTATACATTGTTGTCTGATGGAGATAAAATGTTGTCTGATAAAGGCATACATTTTACCCGATGAAAGTATACTCGTACATTGTTACCCAGTGATGGTATACATTGTTGTCTGATGGAGATAAAATGTTGTCTGATAAAGGGATACATTTTACCCGATGAAAGGCCTCCCAGTGGCTCAGCGGTATGTCTGCGGACTTACACGCTAAAATCAGGGTTTCGATACCCGTAGTGGGCAGAGCACAGATAGTCCATTGTGTAGCTTTGTGCTTAATTCAAAACAACAACCCGATGAAAGTATACTCGTACATTGTTACCCAGTGATGGTATACATTGTTGTCTGATGGAGATAAAATGTCTGATAAAGGTATACATTGTTGTCTGATAAAGGCATACATTTTACCCGATGAAAGTATACTCGTACATTGTTACCCAGTGATGGTATACATTGTTGTCTGATGGAGATAAAATGTTGTCTGATAAAGGCATACATTTTACCCGATGAAAGGCCTCCCAGTGGCTCAGCGGTATGTCTGCGGACTTACACGCTAAAATCAGGGTTTCGATACCCGTAGTGGGCAGAGCACAGATAGTCTATTGTGTAGCTTTGTGCTTAATTCAAAACAACAACCCGATGAAAGTATACTCGTACATTGTTACCCAGTGATGGTATACATAGTTGTCTGATGGAGATAAAATGTCTGATAAAGGTATACATTGTTGTCTGATAAAGGCATACATTTTACCCAATGAAAGTATACATTGTTGCCTGATGGAGGCTCCGTAAGAGGACCGAAAGCTCGAAATTAAAACAAAAGAAATATTTAAATGCAATGTACAACCGTACATATTAAACTAATATTTACTTACACTGTACACATAAAACAAAAGCTGCCATAAAAGTTATATCCTTGGGAAGTCAAACTAACCGTACAGTAGGACTTAAGAAACGTCAGAAAACGTATCAATCATAGAATACCCCATACTGTTATAATTCACTAGCTCTAAGATAACAAGAGCGTTACCTTCGTCCATCTTCCTTCCTCACATAGAGCCCACTAAAAGCTAATCTTAACACCAGGCAATTCATTGCGCTTGTTTTGTAACCTATTCACGAACATATTTTTTTTTTATATTGGAAACAAAGCGTCTGCAGCCAACCTTGAGCAGTCTACGCTAAACTCGTCGTGCTGGGACCTGCCCTATGATGTATGGGGGGCTGGTTTTCTTGAATACCATAAGCTTGAGGAACGTTTAACTTTTAAATGGCAGAGGGCGACCTCTGTGAGCAATCGCCAGGCTCACGTGGTAGATACGTACTGCAGTAAGAAGACTTCTGACACATGACTAATGGAAAAAATCACGAAGGCATCTGAGATTGTAAGACAGAAAACCATTAAAATAATAAATATAAGTTTACAGATTCTGTAAGCGTGAGTTTAGAACACTCCATCTTCGTGCCCTCATACAGTGAATCATATTTAACAGACAACTATGGGCTGTAATTTTCAACTACTACTAGCTGCCCATGAGATGGAGTCATCTCTTCGAAACGGTGATAGCATTTAGAGTTGGAATGATAATTTGGTATACGTCTGCCAGATTCATTCTTCAGGCACTGAGCTCATAATGTGATTTTATTTCCATAAATACTACTAATAACATCATAACAGATCCTCATTTCCTCTTAACTATCACTGATGTAGCAAATACCAAGAGTTTCCTCAAACCCATGTCGACCTGTTGATAAAGGTACTTGGGGCTTCTCCGTATCTTAATGAAGGTGTAGGAATGGTGTTCTTTTGTGTGCTGTTATCATACTTTGGATATCACTGTCTTTCACTGATATAATTCTCACTTGTTAGTTGCTGCTGTTGATCTCAAACGTGTATAGCACGTTTGTTTGTGTCTCACTTATTACTGGGACAGCGATATTCGTGAGGTCGCCATATTTAGATACTTTGTATCGATAAATCAGTTTTGATCAGCTATTTTATTCATTAATATTATTTTTATGTCACTATATTTAGTTCACTGGAACCATCTTTGATATAAAATAACTTCCCATTAATTTCTAATTATTATTCCAGCCTATTATCTGGGAAATCAGTTGTAATATTTTATGTTATGGTTCTAACCTAGGTTTAGTACATTAATATACATTGTGCTGAATTTTATGGTTCTCTCTTGGGTCTGGTAATGGATGTTATAATTATTTCTCGGATCTAGCACAGTATCTTGTAATGGGTACTATGATTCTATTCTGGTTATGGTACACATTTTGTTACTAGAATTACGTACTGCTACTGGATATCTCTAGGACGACTACCTTTTTAATACTTTACTGAATTTACTGTTTTAAATATCCTGATATCTTCCATCATATTAACTTTGCCAAGATAATTTTAATATATTTTGAGAACTGTTATCATTCGATATTATTTGACATATAATTTATATCCATACGAAAAGAGCTACCAGATAAATAAATTATTATTATTAAATATGACATCGATCCATTCCGATACCATGAAAAATTAATGTCCATGTAATAGGATTTCCAAGATAACCTGGTACTGTAAAGGGTTGGTATAATTTTAGTGCTATTAATACTTAATCAAACAAATGCCTTGATAAGAGGCTTTCCGAAATAATCTGGGAATAAAAATTGTTATTTTGTGCTAGAGTAATACACCAAAAATAAACCTTCCAGGATAATATAATAACAAAATAGAAGATTTCACTTTATTCTGCACTAGACTTAGCTGGTACTTTGATAATAAGTTTCTAACCTGGTTCTAATTAGTCTTATTAAAACCACAGTAAAGTGTCTCTCATGAAGTTCGGTGTAATGATTTCAAACTGCTGCCTGTAAATGTTATCTCTCGGTAATTTGTATTCATCTTCATATTACCGGGGGTAGGAAAAAATCGATTTCAGATTACCCCCGGTGTAGTCTGAAATCGATTTTATCTTACCCCCTTAATGTCAAACTACCCCCTTCCCAATAGACTCGTTTTAACTGTTTAGACGTTTTTTATCGCACTCAGAGTGTGAAAATGAAAGTAACACATTAATAATAATATAAAAATTCAAATATTTATCATGTTCTATATCTCATGCTATCAATCACTCATTTTTATTTCAGTGCGCATAAAGAAATATAAAAAATTAATATGTATAAATTACAATACATTGAATGAAGACAGTATGTTGACCTTGTGGTCTGGCGAGGACGAGCCCTTAAAATACCTTTTATCTTATATAAATCATCAATTTTAATAAAAGAAATAATAAGCCTTTTGCTTATTATCATGTACTTAGATGCGTACTCGGCACGTACTACTGATATTAAAAGTAATCATTATGTTTCTCATTTTGGCGTTAGAAGAGGCGTAATTTGAAATCAAGGGGGGTAATTTAAAATCCATTTCATGTTACTCCCCTGGTACTCTGAAAACGATTCCATATTACAGGGGGGTAATGAAAAATCGTTACACCGGTTTTAGAGACGGTGAAACCAATCTCATTGTACTGTTGATGTTTGAGAATAATGTGATATGATGGTACTAGACAATTTGATATGTTGATAATAGGCCTTTTACGTTATAACTGAAATTTAATTCTATCCTGATATAACACTAAACTGATAATTTGATAAAGTAACTGGTGTTAACATTCTGTTATGGTAATATATCTTGTAGGCAAGGGCGTAGATTTTTACACCCGATGGGGGGATGATTTTTGAAACCACTTATGCGGACTGTTTAATTTGCAAATTGGTAATCTCTGATAACGTGAACCTGAAAGCTGTAAACACGCAGTCACAGAGTAATCTTGTTGCCACGATACTTGCATGTTTACTTAGGCCTACTGACTGATACTTCAACTATCGCTTAGATCGAAAACCTTAGAAGCACGCCTATATTAAAGATATACATTTCGGCTACTGAAAAAGCCTACATCTAGGCCTAATTATGTAATTTGATTGGTAAGAACACGAGAACCACAAGAACAAACACACTATTTGTAGGCCTGTGATGCAATAAAAAATTCAACAGACCAAACTGTAGGGGGAATGACTGTATGCACCATAGCCCCCATCTAAAATTAAGGAGAGTGTATCCCCCATCCCCCAGGATCTACACCCGGCTTGCAGGATAATCCGACACCAGAACTAATAATACCAATTAATCCTGTATTAGGCTTAGTTTGTTACGCACTTACTGTCAATAGCATTATTTTCTTACTAAAATAAATTTACACAAAATGCTATTATATTTAACGATGTTATAACAACACGTAGGCTCAAAAAGTCTTGATTGAAATGGAGTAGAAAACCTTATATATGTAAAAAGCAAACGGCTGGTATGGGTAGAGAAAGCCGTTTTTTATGTATATAATTTTCTCTACATATGAGTTTTCTTCTCAACACAATATAGAAAACCTATAATCCAAGCGCTTTCGAAAGGTGGACTTTTCTTCTTCAGGTACAAACTGGATTCTTCGGGTTGTAGGATTTCTATTTCTTTTCTGTTAAATTTACTAATGTCTACGTTTCCTGACATTATATATATATATATATATATATATACCATAGTATCTTATTAGTATAAAATAATACAAACTTTTAATATCACCATATACTATTAATAAATAGTATGATAAGTGAAAGGCTAGACCTGGAAATGCTTTCATTGAGTGTTTTTGGGTACAGTTGGAACCAAAATTTTACCTTACCCAATATCGGCCGGTGGTAAACACGTTTATATTCAAGTTACCTAATTAACCCTACTAAACATAGTGTCTTTACGATTTGATATATATATATATATGTACATGCAGAGAGGGGGAGTCAAAGAAATAAGGATAGACAAGTGTGAAGATGGCATCCAATGTTGTTTAAACTTCACATTGTTATGACTAATCATAGGATCTCTTGATGATGTCATCACTATGTCGACTTGAGCACATTTTGCTGATTTGAGGTACCTTGTTTGTCAGTTTTATTTTTTCTTCTGTGCACTGTTTGTTTTTTTCCGCACGCTTTCTTACTGGATAGACTACATTACAGGTGACAGCATCAACATACGTTTTCGATATCCCTATATTTTGATTTTTATTAATAAGATATTTAACATACAGCCGGCTGTTTGGCGCAGATAACTTAGTTGCTTTAGGTCGGCGGGGCATTGCCAGGTGAGTTAAGGCGTTCGACTCGTAATCTGAGGGTCGCAGGTTCGAATCCCCGTCGCATCAAACATGCTCGCCCTTTCAGCCGTGGTGTCGTTATAATGTGGCAGTCAGTTCCACTGTTCGTTGGTAAAAGAGTATTCCAAGAGTTGGCGGTGGGTGGTGATGACTAGCTGCCTTCCCTCTAGTCTTACACTGCTAAATTATGAACGGCTAGCGCAGATAATCCTTGTGTAGCTTTGCGCGAAAGTCAAAACAATGCTTTGCGTCGATAAATGCTGCACAACCAACCAGCCATTTAACGTACCTAACGCAGCATATAAATCTTTTCACAGCATTGTCGTATCGCGATGAAATAGTACTGGAAAGTCAAGTCTAGAAATATAATACAAATTCTGTAACCACAGAAATAATACATGGAACTTTTTAGCCTAGTTTGTACTATTGGTGTTCCTAATGTCTGGTTTGTTAGAAGAACGTTTTCCTGATCGTGTTATACTTTGAAATAAATAATTTTGATTGCTGCTGAAAATAATAAGATTATTCTGGTAAGCAAACTAATTTTCAAAATGGACCCACTAAAGTGTTTGTTTGTTTAGAATTAAGCACAAAGCTACTCCATGGCTATCTGTGCTCTGCCCTCCACGGGTATCGAAACCCGGTTTTTAGTGTGTAAGTCCGCAGACATACCCCTGTGTCACTGGGGGGTACCCCACTAAACTGACCCAACATGGATATAACAAACTTCTGAAACTGCACAAAGCAAGTTTTGTTTTAAGTTATTTCAATGAAATGACTCTGGTTTATGAAAACTCAGAGCCACTCGTCTTACCCTTTTTATGAAAAACAGTTTTCGCTGCTTTTGGCCTACCTCTCACACAACTGTTATTTTTTTTATGACCTGGCATTGCCAGAAGGTTAGGGCTTTGAATCGTGATCTGAGGGTCACAGGTTCAAATCCCTTTCACACAAGTATACTCGTTCTTTCAACCGTGAGGTTATAATGTAACGTTCAATCCCTCTGTTCGTTTGTAAAAGAGAAGCCCAAAACTTGGCGATGGGTGGTTATGACTAGCTACCTTCCCTTTAGTCTTATACCGCTAGCGCAGATAGCCCTCATGAAGCTTTGTGCGAAATTTAAAAAAACAAACAAACAAACAATTTTTTATTTCTCGTGGAATGTCACAGCATCATTTAGTAGCAGAAAATAAAATTACATACTACTAACACTGGTGATAACAATGTTTGTGAACATTAACAATGTCATGGCCAAGCGTGTTAAGGCGTGCGACTCGTAACCTGAGGGTCGCGAGTTCGCATCCCCATCGCGCCAAACATGTTCGCCCTTTCAGTCGTGGGGGCGTTATAAATTGACGATCAATCCCACTATTCGTTGGTAAAAGAGTAGCCCAAGAGTTGGCGGTGGGTGGTGATGACTAGCTGCCTTTCCTCTAGTCTTACACTACTAAATTAGGGACGGCTAGCACAGATAGCCCTCGAGTAGCTTTGTGCGAACTCAAAAACAAACAAACATTAAGAATGTTATGACATCTATAGTGTTCTGTAATAATATATAAAATAACATTGTATACTACTAACATCTATGTACTCATTATTACAAAATTCTTCTAAAAAAGTTATAATGTTATGTATTATAAAGTTCGGTACTATACTCATGCTATTCTCAGCTTTAGTTTCATTTTAAAATCTGCGTTGTTTTATGTTGTGTTTTATCGTTTGTCTCGTGTCACCATGTCAAGTGTTTATATTAGTCGGTACAGTTATGTAAGGCCGTTTAGCTGGGAATCCAACGTTTACGTCTAGTTAAAATCGCGCCAAACACTTCCGTGCCATAGTTGCGTTATAAAAGTGAAAGTAAATCCTCATAATTCATCAAGTTAACGACAGGTGGCTTTAATTATCGGACTATCTTCTAGATTATTGCATCAAAATTAAAGAAAATCAGCTCATATAGCTCACGTGCGGCTTTGCAAGAATTCCAACAAACAAAAAACAAAACAGAAGTAGTTTATATCCAGTGGCTTAACTACAAAAGATGTCGCCATCCCCTACCTGAGGAGGGCGGGCTGGGGGTGCATACTTTCGCCATTACTTACATTAAATCGACTCACTTACAGCTTAACATTAACTTAGCCTTCAAAGCTTTGCCATGTCACCAGTCTTAACTCTTAAACGCCGGTCCTTCGATAATTAATGCTGTACGTCTAAATCTGGAAATGTTACTTTATCGATGTGACAACCCAAGATTTTACTCAAAATAATATTTTTAAGTCTTGTAACGCAACAAAATTTAAAATAACCAGATACGAAATAAACAAAGTGTAACCCTGACTCAATATTTATTTTGAGGCCACAGTACCTGAATTCACTGGGTTCGTTATTCTAAAGTAAAATTGGTTATTTAAAAAACAACAACTACCAAAATCTTTCTTTTATGTAATAAATAAATTTTACTATCATGGAACAGTAAATATGTCGCCAATACTACTGAAACTTTTAACGAATTAAAGATCATTTTTCTGCAAAATTCATTGACACTGCTCAAGGAACGTTTACTTTGTTATCTGGTTTCACTGATGGTGGACAGGGAACGTTTACTTTGCTTTCTGAGTTTCATTAAAATAAACACTAAATTCCAACTCTAACACTGAACACTTCCTAAACACTTAAGTGCTCTAACACTGAACACTTCCTTTCAAGTTGCGCCAATTGACAAAGCATTATATCTGCCTTCTTACAACCGGGTTTTGGTACTTGTGTTTGACAGAACACGGTAGTTTTAAACAACTTTATTGTCTGTATTTAAACAACTAACGTTCACTACGCTGTCTGATTTCTATGAAGTTTTGACTTTCATTAAGCTATTTTTTTCTGCATGGTATTATCATCAATGACCAGCTAATGTTTACTTTACTGTAGCAGTGTTTATTATCCCAAGCCTGGCATGACCTAATGGTTAGGGACACTGTGGTCTCTCCCCGAGGATCGCGAAATCGAATCCCTGTCGCTAAACATGCTCGTCCTATGTGATTTATAAATTGACGACTGTAAGTTTAGCTTACAAAAATACCAGTCAATAAAGAGTCTTATAGATGGAATAAAGGTGATGTTAGTTGTTTTAACCCCAACATTACGGCCGAAAATTGTTACAAAGTACGTTTCAATTTTTATAAGTCATATTTTATTTTACTTTATTAGCCATACTGATTGCTTAGTTGTTGTTGTTTTAGGTTTGTTTTCAATTTCCCTTATTTAGCAGTATAAGAATAGAAGGAAGGCAGCTAGTCATCACCACCCACCGCCAACTCTTTGGCTACTCTTTTACCAACGATTAGTGGGATTAACCGTTACATTATAATGCCTCCACGGTTGAAAGGGCGAGCATGTTTTGGTGTGACGGGGATTCAAACCCACAGACGAAGAATCGAGTGCCTTAGCTACCAGGCCATGCCGGGCCATTTGTGCCTTAGCCACCTGTCCATGCCGGGCCATTTGTGCCCTTGCCACCTGGCAATGCCGGGCTTCTTGTTGTTATTTTAAATTTTGCTCTTATCGGAATTTATTTTACTTCGCATGCCAATCCAAATAAACAAACATCCATATTGTCAAATCATAATTCTGAATTTCCTCTCGGTGGACTCAGCAGATAGTCTAATGTGGCTTTGCTGTAAGAAAACGCACACAAACACACATAATTCTGAGACCAGTGTTTTTTAGGGAGGCAGATGAATAATAAACAGATTTTAAATTGATCTCATTAAATATTTCTCGACAAAACTTCTTAGAATATTTTAACAAGATTTTTAATGTTATATGTACACAAAAATAATGGCGGTTCGATGTCTAACATACGTATTCCGAGGTGTAATAATGACTTGAAAGTCAATACACAAGTAACCGAGCATGACCAATGATTTTTATGTTTGTTTTTAACAGAAAAAATAATTTCTCTCATACAGTGGTCTAACCTATCAAATTGAGTGTGTTTGTATGTGTTTTTCTTGTCGTAAAGTCACATTGGACGACCTGCTGTGTCCACCGAAGGGAATCAAATCCCTAATTTAAGCGTTGTAAATCAGTAAACTTACCGCTGTCCTAGCGAAGAATTAGATCAAAGTGACCCGTAACATGCAATATTAGGAGTTTTGACGTCACAAGAGAGCCCTCTACATTATCTCATACAGTGGTCTAGCTGTCAAAAGAGAGCCCTCTATTTTATCTCATACAGTGGTCTAGCCGTCAAAAGAGAGCCCTCTACTTTATCTCATACAGTGGTCTAGCCGTCACAAGAGAGCCCTCTACATTATCTCAACAACCGCAGTTAATAGTGTGTGGAAGATAGTATGTTCAACAGGCCAATCAGACAAAAGTGGCTTATCGACATGGATGAATATAAGTATGTTTTTTGTATGGATATTACCATCCATATAATGATGACGACTGGCACATTTACCAGGATATTATTATCCATATAATGATGACGACTGGCACATTTACCAGGATATTATTATCCATATAATGATGACGACTGGCACATTTACCAGGATATTACCATCCATATAATGATGACGACTGGCACATTTACCAGGATATTATTATCCATATAATGATGACGACTGGCACATTTACCAGGATATTACCATCCATATAATGATGACGACTGGCACATTTACCAGGATATTATTATCCATGTAATGGTGAAGGCTGGTCAGAACTAGAGACAAAATTTTATTATAGTTTAGGTAAAAACTGGTCAAAGCTAGATCATTGACATAAACTTCTATTATAGTTCAGGTAAGACTGGTGAGAGATAGACCACCGAGATAAAACTATACTATAGTTCAGGTAAGACTGGTGAGAGATAGACCACCGAGATAAAACTGTACTATAGTTCAGGTAAGACTGGTGAGAGATAGACCCCCGAGATAAAACTATACTATAGTTCAGGTAAGACTGGTGAGAGATAGACCACCGAGATAAAAACTATACTATAGTTCAGGTAAGACTGGTGAGAGATAGACCACCGAGATAAAACTATACTATAGTTCAGGTAAGACTGGTGAGAGATAGACCACCGAGATAAAACTGTACTATAGTTCAGGTAAGACTGGTGAGAGATAGACCACCGAGATAAAACTGTACTATAGTTCAGGTAAGACTGGTGAGAGATAGACCACCGAGATAAAACTGTACTATAGTTCAGGTAAGACTGGTGAGAGATAGACCACCGAGATAAAACTGTACTATAGTTCAGGTAAGACTGGTGAGAGATAGACCACCGAGATAAAACTGTACTATAGTTCAGGTAAGACTGGTGAGAAATAGATCCTTAAGGTAAAACTACAGTAATAATAAGGTAGTGATCACCGTTTTAAGTTTCCACACCCCGGATTTTTGTGTGTTTGTTTCTGACAGTAAAAATGGTTCATTTGAAATGTGATGCAGAAATACTATGTAAAGAGGAAATATGTTAGTGTTAGTCGTTTATCTTTAACTGGTAAGTAGGCCTAATCCTTACTCTTAACTCCTACCAAATAAGGGGCTAACATCCACACCTCCTTCTCACATGCCACTCTCGCACTTCGTTGTAATTTCGCAATCACAAACGGATACATGAAATGGAGCGTGCAATTTCCTTTATAACAGAGCAATCATGTCAGTCTCTTTATTTCTTAATGTTGTCCATTCATTGATGTTGGCGCTATTTATTAGCTTTGTTGCACCTGACAGCGAACTGAACACTAGTTTATTTACCAAAATGTTAAGTTCACGTATGTTCTTCAAGAATGTGGGTCTTATTGTCAGTGATGTCATGATTTCTAGTTGTTTGGACAGTAAAGAGCTATTCTAAATATCACGAAACCAGCAGTTAGTTATCTTTAAGAATAGACTTACTATGGGGGGGGGAAGAGGTGAAATACTAGAGGAAAATCAGCAAAAAATGACCTCGACAGACTTTTCTAAATTATTCGTGTATTTTAATTTTAGCGAAGGAACTTCGTAAATTTATTAAATCATTTCATTTGAAGAGCCGAAATTTCTATTCAATTCAGTTCATAATTCATCAAGTTACGTTAAAAAGAAACACAAAAATGTATCTGATTTTGAAACGTTCATATGACAAGAATAGCCAGTTTGTAAAGACAATTACTTGGAAAGTAAACCGACCAGAAGAATCATACAGTACTGTAATTTACCAGACCTTTCTGAACACTGACAAATAAGTTTGCTCATAAACGATGACCAAAACTCCCACTTCGGAGTACTTTACCTAATATATACAGCATGAAAAAGTTCTGTGAAATAAGTGATTTCTCTATTAACTTTAGCCTGTGTGTTTGATCATGCGCGATGGTTAATAAGTGTCTCTGAGTAAATATAAAGTGTTGTATAAGCACATGCCAACCACCACTATAATCAGTTAACCGGTGTCTATTTAACATGAAAGGCACCACTGTGTGTAAGATTGTAACTTATATTATATAAATATACAAACTGGACGAATTTAATATCGAAGATATCCAAAATATAAGAGTGTAAACACAGACACTGTGAGAATCTAACATACAGGATATTACTAGTCTAACATACAGAATGTTACTAGAGTGTAACATACAGGATATTACTAGAATCTAACATACAGGATATTACTAGTCTAACATACAGGATATTACTAGAGTATAACATACAGGATATTACTAGTCTAAAATACAGGATATTACTAGTCTAACATACAGGATGTTACTAGAGTCTAACATACAGGATATTACTAGTCTAACATAAAGGATATTACTAGAATCTAACATACAGGATATTACTAGTCTAGCATACAGGATATTACTAGAGTCTAACATACAGGATATTACTAGTCTAACACCCACGTACTGTAAAAGGTAAAAGCAACACACTGTAATAATGTAACATTCATATAATGTTAGATTGTAATATACAGATAGTATTAGAATGTAACATAAAGGTATTGTTAGAATGTAACATACAGATAGTATTAGAATGCATCATGCAGATAGTGTTAGATTGTAACATACAGATAGTGTTAGAATGTAACATATAGATAGTGCTAGGATATAACATTCAGACACTTAAGAAGTGTAACATGCAGCCAGTGTGAAAATGTAAATGCAGACGTTGTAACAATCCCTTATAAACTGTCAAAAATAACAAAAAAAAATGCGACAGTCGTGTTACCTCACGCGGTGTGTAAGTATGTTTATCTTTAACACTCGAATATTCTCTCTGCAAAAAATTATATTTAGCTATTCCATCAATAATTTCACTCCCCATAACCTTTAAAACGTTTTATATTTTCTCCGCGTAAGCACACGGCGCACGTTCAGACCCTGAGTCATCCGTTTCATCAAGTATGCTTAGTTACTAATAAACCCACCTACATTATGAAGCTCTCCTCTATTTTCAGTTGTTTTATCTGCTTTCCAGTCTTCTTATCTAAAGCTAAAATATTTCTGGGGGTTGTAATCAATTTTGACTGTCAAAGTGAGTGTGTAAAAAGTAATTATCACGAAGTGAAATAAGTCCAGAGACAATTCCTTTCAACAATACTACAAAATGGACCACCTGGAATAAATGATCTAACAAAACAACTTACTTTTTATCTGCAATTCTTAGAAAAAGAATCACTCTGCTTTGGCTACAAAAACTTTATCTGTTTATATATACATATCGTAGGAAATCATAAAAGTATATTTCTTAAATACCAACTTATTTTAGACTACCCCTTACCTTCTACACCATTTCAATCTCTCTCTCTTTGTCTCTTCTGTACATAATATATTGAGAAAGGTAAGATAAGCTATCTCGTGAGACAAGATGTTAATACAGCGAACCTTATCTGGAAAACTAACATCAGACAATAATTCTATTTAACGACGAAAGCTTACGTAAACAGTTTAAGCGTTACACGCCATGATTTGTTTTGAATTTCTTGATTATGAATGTCGGCTAATGAAAAATGTGGTTAACATTTGTCCAGTTACAAAACAGTATCAGCCGCTAGTATTTAAACAACAAAAACTACTTTTATTTTCAAAAGCTCACAATTTGTATATTTGATTTTCAATTTCGCGCAAAGCGACACGAGGGACATTTGCGCTAGCCATTCCTAATTTAGCAGTGTAAGACTGGAGGGAAATAAGTTAGTCGTCATCACCCACTGCCGACTCTTGGGCTACTCTTTTACCAACGAATAGTGGCATTATCCGTGGCTGAAAGGGAAAGCATGTTTGGTATGACGGTGATTCGAGCCTGCGACCCTAGATTGCGAGTCGAATGCCCTAACCACCTGGCCAGACCGGGTCTTGAAACTTACGAATATTTTTAAACTGACTATCTTCTGTTTGAAGCCCACAACAAAATTTTGCGAATGCTTAATGACTAAAATAATTTAAAAAGTGTTTATTTATTTGTTTGAAATTAAACACAAAGCTACACAATGAGCTCTCAGCGCTCTGCACACCACGGGAATCGAAACCTGGCTTCTATCGTTGTAAATCCGCAGACCTGTCGCTGTGCCACTGGGAAGTTCACGTAGAAGAGCATTACTAAGGTATGGTGAGAACCAGGATGAGGTATTTATATAATTACTAAGGTATGGTGAGAACCAGGATGAGGTATTTATATAATTACTAAGGTATGGTGAGAACCAGGATGAGGTATTTATATAATTACTAAGGTATGGTGAGAACCAGGATGAGGTATTTATATAATTACTAAGGTATGGTAAGAACCAGGATGAGGTATTTATATAATTACTAAGGTATGGTGAGAACCAGGATGAGGTATTTATATACGTTATCAGAACAAATGTAACTATTCACAAAACTGTGAAACTGTTCTGACATCAACTACAACTGATTTGTTACTATCAGTCTTAAGATTATGAAGTGTTTTATGTATTTCATATACTAGAATCTTTATATTCTGATTTTACGTAATGCAGCTCTTCGGTTATTCCGTCTATCGAGTGGCAAAAGAAAAACTCAGTTTCGTTGTTTAAAAAATATACCTGAGCAGCGTTCACCCAGAAGAAAATTGTGTTATAGGTCATCTAGGTAACACACTCTACTGGAAGCCTTGACTCTCACGTTCCAGGCGATACCTGGACTAAAACCTACCTACTGCCTTACATACTGCAGAAAAACAAAACTAGGCTAATCTAGTTTGTGGAACTTGAATGTCTGTTTTATAAGTTTCTGTTTAAAAACCTTTGTGGTGTTAATTTTGTTGTTGCTCAATAAATTTTAATACTTGACCCCAAAGTAAAACATACAAACTGAATTACCCAAGAGCTGAATGGATTGCCCACGAAATGAATGTTCGTTAAAAAGCATACCTACCTGACTGTATATGTGCAAACACCATATATCTCTCGCTTTGGAAAATAATTTGTCGTCGAGTAAGTCAGCACACACTACAGTTTACTACAAATATATATATCATTATCAATTTGTATATTTTATTCTATTCTATATTTTATTAATCTATAAGTGAAAGCGAAGGAGAGCATCTCGCAGATATTCCATTTCCCCTACAATACATTTTACCTTACAATGTAGTTTATCCTGCTGAAAATTTTATCTCACAATATAGTTTATCCAGCTAAACAGCTTACACTACGAAACAGTTTATCTTACAATGTAGTTTATCCAGCTAAACAGCTTCAGTCGTCTTCAAAATGTTTCCGACAATGTTCTACAACCTTTATATGTAGTTATTTTCAAATACTCTATGCAACTTCTCTGAACGCATATTTTCAACGTCATGTAGTTACTTTAAACAACTGTTTCTAGCTGTGTCCAGTAACCTCTCTGAAGGATTATACAATGTAACATTTTTTTACTTTTTCTTGTTTCTGGACAGAAAGTGTTATTCCCAATTGCTTATATCCAAAGTAAATAGAAAAGATGTATTTTTCTCTTCAAATTTTGTTTTTGTGACCTGAGAGCGTATAACAAAAGCATGATGGGAGACTATATTTGCGGGCTGATACGTGAAAATTATTTACATTACAGTCGCAAATCTCGAAAAAACTACTCACTTCTGAATATTTTTGCATAACTTTAGTATAAATACATGTAGATCTTGATTCATATGTTGTTTTATTCAGACCTTATATAAATGAAAGTGTACACATTTGTCCGTTTTTACATATAAAATATGTTAATTTCTAAATTTCATTATCCAGGTCACAAAAGTACAGCTTGAAAAGAATAATGAACATTTTATATACTTTTACTACATAAGCAATAAAGAAATAACACATACTATCCAGGAACAAAATTTGTGCTACATAGTGCTTTATTTAACTGCGTCATGTGAGCATTTTGAAAGCGTGTTTTAAACTGTGTCCAGTAATCTCTCTGTCTTCAACTATGTCTTGTAGTTTTCAAAGATATTTGCAATTATGTCCTGGAACTTCTTTAAACGTGTATTTTCAATTGTGTCAAATAACTTCCCTTAGCCAATATTTTAACTCTGTCCAATAGCTTCTACTTGAATGTATTTTCAATTACGTCCACTAACCTCCTTAAATCAATATTTTCAACTTTGTCTAGTCCCTTTTAAGCACGTGCTTCCAACAGTACCTGTTCAATGCTTGCTGCAAAGTAACAAATGTATATTCAGCTTAAATTATATCTTTCAAATCCTCTACCAAAAAAAAAAAGGTAAATTATTTGGTTTCTATGGACAGTAATTTCGTCTTGCTAATTGTTCACTTGCCTTCTTTATAGACGTAGAAGATCATTTTTATAAAACCTCATTCTGACTGGTGTATTGGAACCTTTCGGCATTGCACTAACTTTACGTTTACCATCAGAAACGTGTCAGCTGAAAGTTAAATTAAATAATTTTAATCATTTTTCTACAAGAACCCGTGGTTTTCTATAATTCTTTCTCTTAAGATGCTAGCACAATGTACTTTAAATATTTATAACTGAACTATTGTTTATATTATTCCATATCAGTGTCTGACTGGGTTTCCTTTAGGAACTCATTCAGGTAACCATTTCCAACCGATTAAACAAATACATTCCCACTTTATCTACTGGTTACTACCAGAACCACTAAGCTATTGTGATCAGTATTTAATATTAAAATTCAATGATCCTGTCTGTTTAGTTCGATGGTTAAAAACTGAACGTTTCTGTCTTACTGTGTTGGATCGATTAATTTGAACTTATGAATATTACAAGTTTGATTGTACTCGAAAATTCGCACACACATAACAAAGAAAAAAATTATCTGATGATCATGAAACACATCAGAGTATCGGTAATAGTAAAAACCTAGAACTCTTTATTCGTGATATAAACATTTAACTCTTTATACGTGAAATAAACCTATAACTCTTTATACGTGATATAAATCCATAACTCTTTATACGTGAAAGAAACCTATAACTCTTTATACGTGATATAAATCTATAACTCTTTATACGTGAAACAAACTCATAACTCTTTATACGTGATATAAACCTATAACATTCTATACGTGATGTAAACCTATAACTCTTTATACGTGAAACAAACCTATAACTCTTTATATGTGATATAAATCTATAATTCTTTATACGTGAAACAAACTCATAACTCTTTATACGTGATATAAACCTATAACATTCCATACGTGATGTAAATCTATAACTCTTTATACGTGATATAAACCTATAACTCTTTATACGTGAAACAAACCTATAACTCTTTATACGTGAAACAAACTCATAACTCTTTATACGTGATATAAACCTATAACATTCTATACGTGATGTAAACCTATAACTCTTTATACGTGATGTAAACCTATAACTCTTTACACGTGATATAAACCTATAACATTCTATACGTGATATAAACCTATAACATTCTATACGTGATGTAAACCTATAACTCTTTATACGTGATGTAAACCTATAACTCTTTACACGTGATATAAACCTAGAACTCTTTATACGTGATATAAACCTGTATCTCTTTATACGTGAAACAAGCCTATAACTCTATATAGGTGAAACAAACCTACAAAAACAAACATGAAGTGATGCATTATCATTGTTTCTTGGAAAAAGTAAATCAAATTAATTAATTAATTAAATGCAAGATGCAGAGAAAAAAATTAATAACAACTCAAGCTGTCGATCTAAATGTATTTGCCTATTTTCAAAGCTCTGAATTAAAACACTTGTCACATATTATTCTGGAACAATTAAAGCATCACCGTGTTACGACTGAAAACAATTACGCAAAGCACATAAGGTTGTTTTAAAATATGGAGCTCACAGATGTGACTCGGGAAACTGTGGTGTATTAAGATATGATAAAAAAACAATTAAATGTGTTTCTTACTTGCGCAGCTACTCCACCTGGGTGAAACCAGCACGTTTTGAATGTTTTCGAGATATTTTAATAATCGACCCAACTCCTGGAAACAGGAAAACCATCACATCAAATCCTAACATTATCTCCGGTTGTCCCGGCGCTACCCACATGATGTAGGGACAAAGAAGAAAAGATCAAACCCCCACTCCAGCTCTGGAACAAAAACCTTATCGCTCGCTTCCGATACGATGCGATAATAGAAAAGCGAATAAAACCCTAGACTTTTGTGGTAGATAGGAGCATCGGGCCACGGCTGACCGCTAATATACCCTGATTTCTGAACCGATACAATCTTGGCAGAACGTGAACAAAAACCCGTACTCTTGTATTATGTATTATACTCCCCACCCACAACCCCAAACTCACCAGCATGAAAGCAGAGAGAACGTTTCGATCTTAAAACCCATTAAAATAACCCCAACTCGCTTCTTTGTTTAAATTTGATAAAGTAGCAAAAAAAAAAATTAAAAATGTTTAGCCGTTCGGTTCAACAGCGGTGTCCAACCCACATAGATAAGCTTCACTCTCGTCTTATACAAGGAAATTAAAACTATTAAGCCCCCATATTTTTGTCTGTCCTCGCATCCGTTTACTGCAAGTAATTTTGAAGTGGTTTTAGGCAATGAATAACAACCGAATAAACACTTTTATGTTGATTATACTATTACGGTTTCAATTAACGTAAGTCCATCAATCCTAGGAAAGTTATTCTAAAGTTGAAAACAAAACGAAACATGTGAAGAGACCTCTTCCACCTAATGTGAAAGTAAATAGAATCATTCGAAAATAGTGTTAATTATCAAATAATTTCTTATAAATAATAAAGACATTAAATACAGTAGTTATTTGATACTAACCGTCACTGAATAATTATATAGTGTTAACACAACAATGGATATCACCGAACGTAGTAGTAACTCTATACTAACAACTGATGGTTAGTGTGAACACTAAATATAGTTTTTACTTTACACTGGCTATACATTGAAAAAGTATCACTGAATGTAATAGTTTTAACTACACTGGTAATAGAAGGACAACAGTATCACTGAATGTAATAGTTTTAACTACACTGGTTATAGAAGAACAACAGTATCACTGAATGTAATAGTTTTAACTACACTGGTAATAGAAGGACAACAGTATCAATGAATGTAATAGTTTTTGCTGCACTGGTTATAGAAAGACAACAGTATCACTGAATGTAATAGTTTTATCTCCACTGGTTACAGAAGAACAACAGTATCACTGAATGTAATAGTTTTAACTACACTGGTTACAGAAGAACAACAGTGTCACTGAATGTAGTAGTTTTAACTACACTGGTTGTATAAACAAACAACAGCATCATTAAATGTAAAGTGAAATATGAAGAAAACATTATTAAATAAATAGAATGTCATTTGATTACTGGACATTAATAACAATAAAATCTCAAGATAATAACATAAGTAGAAGCAGAGATGAATAGAATGTGACTGAATGAAGAAAAGTTATACCAACAAATATTTACATGTTTCATGTTAGGTAGAGTGTGTAGATAGGGGAAGGAATGAAGAAAGCTTATATCAACAAATATTTACATGTTTCATATTAGATAGAGGGTGTAGATAGGGGAAGGGCGTCCCGAGTGTTTCGGAATTTTCATTTTATCAGTGATGACATTTATATGATTTTGAAAAGGAAACCCTTTTTTAATACGTACAACACATGCAAGTTCTTGTTAATACAATTTACTCTCAGAAAAATATGTTTTAAAATATATGTTTTTTTTTATATAATTTCACGTTTAAAACAAATATTTCTTGATTCGTTATTTCGATGTGACGTATGTACGTTAAATTAATTCACATTTACCTGGAAAATCAATGTGAAAGTTAGTGTGAGTGCACAACAGAACTGACCACAGAGATATTCGAAATTCATCCGATTGGTAATTAAGTTTTTGTACTGATTTACTCTAAATAAAGGTACATGTAATGTCTTTTAGAAAGGTTCTGTGTATTAAGATTGTTTAAAGTTGTAGAAACTTCCTTCGATGAATGGTACGCGTAAAATCTGGGTTTAACATGCAGAAAAATTTATTGAAATTGTAATGAATGTTTTTATGTGTTTGAGAACAAAAGGTTAATAATTCTGATGAAATCAAACGATATATATATATATATATGTTTGTTTTGGAATTTCGCACAAAGCTACTCGAGGGCTATCTGTGCTAGCCGTGCCTAATTTAGCAGTGTAAGACTAGAGAAAAGGCAGCTAGTCATCACCACCCACCGCCAACTCTTGTGCTACTCTTTTTACCAACGAACAGTGGGATTGACCGTGACATTATACGCTGTCAAGATTGGGAGGGCGAGCATATTTGGCGCGACTCGGGTGCGAACCCGCGACCCTCAGATTATAAAGCGCACGCCTTAACGCGCTAGGCCATGCTTGGCCAGTTCTTTGGTAAAATGTCTAACGTATTAACACTTTTTAACGTTGGCAACAGCAACCGAACACTTAGCTTAAACGAGAATATGTTGGATCTGAGAGAAACGTGTAGCTCTTAGTTTTCTCAAATATAGTTTCAAACAAATCTCACTATGCTTTATAAACCATTAATAAATATTGTTAGAGACGGCAGCTTAAACCCATCCCTCAAGAAAAACAAAATTTTTAACTGAAAAAAAAATCGATAAATTACTTAATAACTCGTTAATTGTTTTGTTAGCACTGTATGAATAGATGGTTAAGGTAATGTGCTTTATGTTACATGTACAAGCCAGAAGGCGCAATTTGTGGGAGCTGCTTTCCTAACAGAATAAAGGAAAGCTTTATTGCGGATAGCAACTAATAAAAAATATATTTTATTAAAAGTCACTGAATTACCCGGCTTTGTCATTCAACAAGGATATTCATCAGAACTGTGGTTCTTAATACTCGACTTAACTTTGTTTGCCGTTACAGTTCAATGATTGGATGGCTTGTTTAAAGAATCAAACGAATGGTAAATATCAGAAAAATAAGTTTATATTCGGATTAAAACGCTTCGTTCAAGTTTAATCGACTCGAACCGTCAAGCGGACCCTAAACCTGTTTATACCACAACCAATCCGAACACTACTAATGTAACCCCATCTTCCTGTCTTATAAGCTCAGAATATGACGTGTTCCAGTTCTATAAAATTATAATAATATTTTAGCAAAATATGTATTCTTTCTACTACACGAATTTTTTCTACAAATAAATATATAAGGGTCATTACGTAACTATGTTGAAAGTAGACACAAAATGGTTCTTTTCAGTTGTGCTCATTCACGTAATATGATTGATTCGCACACGGTATTTCTTTACCTTCAACAGTACGATACTGAAGTCTTTACGTTTTCACACATAATAATAGAAAATCTATTTGTTGTTTTGCAGAGTTACCACAACATCTTATAGTTTTTCTACAACATACAAACATCATATATAAATGTACACAGCATTGTTTAGTTATAAATATATATATATCTCTCTCAATATATATATATAGCTACGTATCTGAAGTATACTGTATATTACGATGACAGAAGTATGTATATTAGCCATAGAGTATTTGATACTTTTATATGCAAAAACGAGCCGTTTTTGCATATAAAATTCTCAACAAGTGGGTTTCTCGACATCACTGAGTATTTGATACTAGCCAATGAGTACTTACTAATAGCTATAGTGTATTTATTACTAGCCAATGAGTGTTTACTATTAGCCATAGTGTATTTATTACTAGCCAATGAGTGTTTACTATTAGCCATAGTGTATTTATTACTAGCCAATGAGTGTTTACTATTAGCCATAGTATATTTATTACTAGCCAATGAGTGTTTACTAATAGCGTTTGTGTATTTATTACTAGCCAATGAGTGTTTACTAATAGCTATAGTGTATTTATTACTAGCCAATGAGTGTTTATTATTAGCAATAGTGTATTTATTACTAGCCAATGAGTGTTTGTTATTAACTATAGTGTATTCATTACGAGCTAATGCGTATTTATTATTAGCAATAGTGTATTTATTACTACAACTACGCCAGTTTTTGTGGAAAGAATAATCCACGAGTAGATATTTCAGTGTAGTTTAAAAAGACAACCTGATTCAAGACGAAGCGATTAATTTGAAATTGTTGTGCTGTTTGGTTGTTGTACTAACAAATGAAAGAATGTGTCGAATTGCCTCTTGTACAGACAGCTAGAAAGAGAATAAAAATTTACAGCGAGTTGAATGATTTAGATTTTCTTTTTATTATTTAACTAAAATATTTTCCACTGACATTCGCGTGACAAAGTTTATAGAGATAAACAAAGAGCTTCATGGTGGCGGGGGGGGGGATAAAGCAGGAAGGAGAGATATCACTTTTGACTAGTCTTGGGATAACATAAAAGTTGATGACATGGCCACTGAGGTACCTCGTGCCCGTAGGGGTATGCCCATGTAAGGGTCATTCACCTCGGACATTTGAATTCCATTTTTGTAAGTAGGAAGAAACAGGGACAAAAACCTGTTGACTGGAGGAAAAGTCAGGTTTGTGTTGACTGGTAGAAAACGCTACAGGGTGAGTGTCTCCCCAACAGTTTAGTGGGGAAAATCAGAGCCAGGATTTTACCACAAACAAACCTTATATGAAACATTATTAGCTATTTCCAAGCTAATTTTTTGATATAATTACTAGCAACTTAATTCTTTCAAAAACGTTATGAAAATGCCCGCAGTCTTGACGTCAGATGTTTAGTATATTGTCCTTTGTGGATGTTTTTTCATGTCCATAATTAAACCTTTGGTATTTCAGGAGAAAAAGAAAGTGTATCCTCGTAAGAAGACGCCTCTTAAATTTAATTTCTTTATACTTAGCATGTTCTAAAAATCTCTTTAAAATACTAAAGTACTAAATATAACAGCTAGTCTTGAAACAACAGAACATTCAAAGCACTAAATGTAGCAATTATATTTTAAATGATACAACATTCAGAGTAATAAGTGTAACAATTAGTCTTGAAACAACAGAACATTCAAAGTAGTAAATGTAACAGATAGTCTTGAAAAGGTTTAACAATACTTGATAAAATTTTATTTGAAACTAGTTCCATACTTTTACATATATGACTACATACTTCAAAGAAATATTTTTCTCATCAACATCCATGACTTTGTTTAAATGTTTTTCAAAGGAAAGCTAAATTTTTTTTGCAAACTCTGCTGTCGTGACCACTCCAATAAGACGAAAATATTTTCAATATTCGTCACTCTAATCTGTTCTTTTGAATCTTTCTGACCCTTTGTTTGTTAACACGTGTCCATATACGTAAAATCTGTGCATCTTTATTTGTTGTTACGTCACCGTATGATTCGCTATATAAGAAACCTCTGATCCTTGATGACGAGAAACCCACTTGAAATAAAAATGTATCTCAGGGTTAATTCCCTAATAGCCGTTCTATACAAACCTCTGATCCGTTATTTTATTGTAACGTCTTCATATGAATAACTATAATTTTTACTAAGGCAGAGAGGGCCTAAGGGTTAGCAGCCTATAGTGGTTAAGTAACCGTTGAAGCTCTTTGGAGCCGTAAGTGCGTTATAAAAGTGACATTCAAATTCCATTGCTTCTCCGAAAACGGTCTAATGCCGCATGAAATGTTTGTCTGTTTTTATCAGTTCGCATTACTCTATAGTACTGTATTGTCTCAGTCAGTCAGTATTCAATAAAGTGGCGTTATGTTATGTTATTTTGAATTTTGCGTAAAGCTACTCAAGGGCTATCTGCGCTAGCCGTCCCTAAATTAGCAGTGTAAGACTAGAGGGAAGGCAGCTAGTCATCACCACCAACTGCCAACTCTTGGGCTACTCTTTTACCAACGAATAGTGGGATTGACCGCACACTAGAACGCCCCACGGTGGAAAGAGCGAGCATGTTTGGTGCGACCGGGATTCAAACCCGTGACCCTCGGATTACGGGTCGAAAGCCTTAACCCACCTGGCCATGCCAAGCCCCAGTGACGTTATATAAAGGACGCTTAACGTTGCGATGTGTAATATCTTGATGTTAGTAAAACGTGTGCGTTGCATGTGTCGCGAGAATAATTATTCTCTCTGATGGCTACAACATAACCTGAAACACGAACTTCAAAAGCAAGAAATAATAATATTTATTAATCTTAATTTTTTATGCTATTTACTCTTGAAACAGAAACCTTGGGGACCATTTTCGAGTACATCTGTTTTTATAACAGAAAACCCATCACAGTGTTGATGGAGGTGCTGATGACTGCATTGTTACTAGACTGCATTGTTACTAAGCGAGCAGTTTCCAAATCACTAAACTGGTTTGTTACAACATTTTACAAAATAATCACTACTGTCTTTAACTGTGATGTATCCTCGCATCGTCATTACGATGGGGCCCGGCACGGCCAAGCGTGTCACTACTGTCTTTAACTGTGATGTATCCTCGCAAGTCATTACGATGGGGCCCGGCACGGCCAAGCGTGTCACTACTGTCTTTAACTGTGATGTATCCTCGCAAGTCATTACGATGGGGCCCGGCACGGCCAAGCGTGTCACTACTGTCTTTAACTGTGATGTATCCTCGCAAGTCATTACGATGGGGCCCGGCACGGCCAAGCGTGTCACTACTGTCTTTAACTGTGATTTATCCTCGCAAGTCATTACGATGGGGCCCGGCACGGCCAAGCGTGTCACTACTGTCTTTAACTGTGATATATCCTCGCAAGTCATTACGATGGGGCCCGGCACGGCCAAGCGTGTCACTACTATCTTTAACTGTGATATATCCTCGCAAGTCATTACGATGGGGCCCGGCACGGCCAAGCGTGTCACTACTGTCTTTAACTGTGATGTATCCTCGGAAGTCATTACGATGGGGCCCGGCACGGCCAAGCGTGTCACTACTGTCTTTAACTGTGATGTATCCTCGCATCGTCATTACGATGGGGCCCGGCACGGCCAAGCGTGTCACTACTGTCTTTAACTGTGATGTATCCTCGCAAGTCATTACGATGGGGCCCGGCACGGCCAAGCGTGTCACTACTGTCTTTAACTGTGATGTATCCTCGCAAGTCATTACGATGGGGCCCGGCACGGCCAAGCGTGTCACTACTGTCTTTAACTGTGATATATCCTCGCAAGTCATTACGATGGGGCCCGGCACGGCCAAGCGTGTGACTCGTAATCTGAGGGTCGCAGGTTCGCATCCTGTCGCGCCAAACATGCGTTATAATGTTACGGTCAATCCCACTATTCGTTGGTAAAAGAGTAGACCAAGAGTTGGCGGTGGGTGGTGATGACTAGCTGCCTTCCCTCTAGTCTTACACTAGTAAATTAGAGACGGCGAGCACAGATAGCTTTCGAGTAGCTTTGTGCGAAATTCAAACAAACAAACATTACGATATATTTCCTTACGATAGATCACAACTATCCTCACATACCAGTGAGACAAAATTACAACACCTCTCAATAACAATTCTGTATCGGTACAAGCTATTGTACAGTGTTATTTCTATCTGTTTAATAAACCACACGACTTCAGTAAAATAAAGACTTCAAGTGTTGTGTTCTCTAGTTAAAATATTGGCTTACTTTAGCGTCTTCTTCAATGTGCTTGTCAACATAGGATCTCAGTTTATATCAGCAAATAAATCTACTTTCTGCAGCTCGACATCTATCCATTAATTACCTCTGGGCTGCTTTTCCAGAAGCTCTCTCACAAGTCTTAAACAAAAATAATAACAAACACATCTCGGTTTTCTCGTACACGTGAAATTAGAATTTGGCTGTTTCACAGAAGTTCACACCCTCGAAGCTGGACGAGTTTGTTGAAAGTACACTTATATGGACTCCAGTAATTCCTCCAAACACAAAAATAATTTTTTTTTCAATTTCGACTGTTAGGATCTCCAACTTTAACTTCTCTTCCTTAGGTAGGTAGCGCTTTAAATTAAAGTTTATAAATAATGAATTTATGTTCTTCAAGGGCAAAACAAATGTTAATACCTTTGTGATGTTCTTCTGGGATTGAGGCTACGCACGAGATGTATGATTTCCCCACGTTAAAAATATACACACCATATTTAAGTGCAACTGAAGCTTTCTTTGCTCATATACTCAACACTTTGATATGTATCTACACGTCGTAATACTGAACAAACTATATCAAACATCACAAGAGCTAAGTGGGTGTCGGCCAAGCTTTAGACATATTTTAACATAAAATATAGAATACAGGGCCCATTATGAACTCGGAAAATGTATTCGTTATTCTTTCTTAGTCGGGAGTTTTCATGCAGATTCGAACGTGTTTAAATGGAACAAGTTATTGGCATGGAAGACTTAATAAGAAAACATTGCTTTGAAATAGAAAAAACAAATACAAGTTATACACATATTAAATACAGAATTTTATGCAGTATCAAATAAATTACCAATCACGCACACACACACATACTGATTACAGGAAATTACTCGCAATCAAAGCTATTTTCGCATATCCAGCAACTAAATAAACTTCAAGTTTCCTTCGGCTCATGAGATTTCCAACGTTTTAACAGAAGACGTTACTTACAGCTACACTGTCTGTCATGTCTAACGTAATGTGTTCACAATAAAACTCAGCATGGTTATTTTTAAAGTGGCTATAATTTAGCAGAAAGATTTATTGTTCAATGTATCTGTACATATTGTTTCAACAACGCGATATTCTATGATTGTTCAGTGTATATGTACATACTGTTTCAACAACGCGATATTCTATGATTGTTCAGTGTATATGTACATATTGTTTCAACAACGCGATATTCTATGATTGTTCAGTGTATCCGTACATATTGTTTCAACAACGCGATCCTCTAAGCCTATACTGTTAGATTATCTTTGAAGTTAGTTGGTATAATTGCAATAAATATCAGGTACAGGTTGTTCGGAAAGTCACTGTGCATTTATATATTTATTAACAAACAAAACTGCACAGTGACTTTCCGGAGTGTCTGTAGATTCACAGTATATAAAACAGAAAAAAAAAAAACTTTTTTATTTTTTACGAAATCACCCTTGTATAATGTGTCATTTTTAGCTTTGAGTTAAAAATTTAAAAATACAAACTACGTTGTGATTCAGTCTGTATCTTCTTGGTTTTGAACGAAAGGCCACGTCGGCACTGGGTACAGAATAGATGGCGTAATTAATATAATAACTTAATAGCAAGACAGACACTAGAAGTAATAGTGCGTAATTTGTATTCCTTACTTTACCCTCTTCTTGAAAATAATACAAGATCAGCATTTACACCAATGTCAGTATGCAGGTGGCCACAGAGAGTGTTATGTAATTTTTCATTTGATCACACAGGGTAATTTAATAGCTGATACGCACAAAATTTTAGCTTCAGCGAGAAACACCGCTTTTGTACACCATGTCTTGGCCTTGTTAGTAAACGTCAAATACAGGTTCTTATTTAAAAACTATTACACAACCAACTATGTAAATACACTTAACAGCTCAATACTTCCTGGTTGTAGCAGTCCACTTCTGTGTAAAATGACTTCTATTTAAGGAGGCGGATTTCATGGTACAGTAACCACTTGCTGTGTTCGTAGTTTTCTTTGTAGAACGACTTTTAGATAAGGAAATAGCCTTACTGTATAGTAGCTCTAAGCTGTATAAATGCATTGTATTCTATACTGCAACCCTGCAGTGTAAATACAAACACACTTCGTTGTGCACTAGCTTCTACTTATGTTAGCATCCTTCATTGTAAAACGTATCCTTGTTATGTTAGCATGCTTAATTGTAAAACGTATCCTGGTTATGTCATGATCCTTCATTGTAAAACGTATCCTTGTTATGTCATGATCCTTCATTGTAAAACGTATCCTGGTTATGTCATGATCCTTCATTGTAAAACGTATCCTTGTTATGTCATGATCCTTCATTGTAAAACGTATCCTTGTTATGTTATGATCCTTCATTCTACAGAGGTGATTAACTCTAAACAAACTTTTAGTTAGAATTCATTTTGAATACTGCGTAGTTTTGTTTTCGTGTAAGAAAGGACACAAACTTACAGAAAAGGGTTCAGAAGAGAGTTCTAAAAAATATCCGAGTAATTGGTTATTATTTGGTGGGTCGGTATAAAGGCCTCCCAATTCTTTGTTCTTGAGATAATAAAACGAAAAGCCAGTTTTTTTATACCAGGATCCATGTAAGACGGTTTCATTTTTTTCCAACCGTGTGATTGGCTTGTGGAATGAGTTACCGTCAGCAGTTGCAGATAACTAACTGCCTTTTCAGGTTACGAGAAGAATCATTTATTTCGTGAAAAATAGTAGATGGGTTAAATTTTTACTTTTTTAATGTATAGCATTGAAGAGACAAACAGTCTTTTGTTATCCGTATGCTACATTACATAATGTAAAAAAAATGAACTAGCCAATCACAAAAGAGTAAATAATGCTAAAAAACTTGAAAGTAAACACTGAGATATAATTGTACGTAGAACAATTAGAATGAAATGTATTATTTTAATAAGTTTTTTATGTATTTACATTTTAACCTAGTAAGTATAAAGGTGAGGTTAGTTTTAAATAAATGCCTTATTAAAACTCCACAGTTTGGTAAGAGAAAATAGTTTTTCTGATCGTCTATTCAACCAGGAAACTGATATCTTATTTTAGTACTGTTAAACATCATAGACCACATGAACAGGAGGGAAGCCTCTTCTGAAAAGCGTAGTCTGAGGGTTGCGGGTTCGAGACTCCGTCACATCAAACATGCTCGCCCTTTCAGCCATGGGTGCGTTATGATATGACTGTTAATCCCATCATTCCTTGGTAAAAGAGTAGTCTAATAGTGAGCGGTGGGTGGTGATGACTAGCTGCCTTCCCTCCAGTCTTGCACTGCTAAATTAAGGGACAACTGGTCCAGATAGCCCTCTTGTAGCTTTGCGCGAAATTTAAAACAAACAAACATCTTCTAGAAAGGCATTTACGAGACTTTTCCAGAATATTCCTAATTCTAAAAATGTAAATATCTCATTTCCAAACATATTCGAACACATTTAAGAAAACCCTATTCGTATATTCACAAAACCATAACGTCTGTACGCACTTTAAAAGGAACTGAGTGATACATTTTTCATTAAACCCCTTTTCTGTCCGAAATATAAAGGATCTGTTCCCTAATTTGTTTTCCTTAATCCATTCCATGTGTTAAAAACTGTTTCAGAGTTATCATAAGTATTTTTGTTTGTTTGTCTTTAAACTTAAGACTACACAACGGGCTCTCTTTGCTGTACCCACTGTGTAGATCGAACATGGATATTTAGCGTTACAAGCTCTTAATATTACCGCTGTGCCACGAGAGCACTCATTTTTCTTAATGAGGCATTCTATCAGTTAACTCAAGAAAATTCAAATTAATCACTTGTGAATTTTATTAAAAAGATAAATAAATGAAAAATATTACGTCTCTTTTATTCTAGTTACAAGAGGAAAATTAGTACTTAATGTACCTATAAAAATACAATACAAGTGAGTAAAGCTCATACGTGCATAAATATATCCATGGGGTTTAGAATATTATTTTTGTGTTTCGGATACTAGCGTTAAGCTGTACATAAACTAATTGCAATAGTTATACCTAATTTTGAGCGAATAAACCCAAAGAAAAGCATGTGGTTAGTTAAGAGCACCCACCTCTAGGGTTACTTTGATTAAATAACTTGAGTTTTATTGTATCACTTATTCTTTCTTAGCTAAAAAGGCTAAATCGTTATTGTACAGAACCTTTTAGTTACGTAAGAATGCTTAAAGGCTTATCAACTTATATTCTATAGCTGAGTGAATTCTCTTCATTGTACAATAACTGACAGTTGTGGAAGAAAACTGCTTTATCTAACTCCTTCAAATAATTTATTAATATTGACTTCCTGCCACAGAAACCTACACACTTAGATCAAAATTAAAGGTTAATATGATAACAAATGTAACTAATTAAATATATTCCTCTTATTTATAAAGATTAGAATACACTGTTTCATCAGTTAAGTACACTAGCTGTTAACGTTTTCGGCCGTAAAACCACTAATGTCTCACGAAGTTCATCCATCTTAGAAAATTAAGCTCCAAATCATATAATACGCTACAAATGGAATGTAACCTCTATAATTAAAACGTCATGGTAAAAAGTACTAATAACAAATATAATGTTAATTATATTAAACAAAGTTTTCGGCCGTAAAACCAATAATATCTCATGAAGTTAGTTCAGCTCAGAAAAGTTAGAATAGCTTTAAATCCATATAATACGCTACAAATGGAATACATTCTCTGAAGTAAAAAGTGTTATAGCAAAAAATATAATAAAACTAAACATATCAGAAATTTTTATTAAAGTTATATTAAAGAGATAATAGAGCGCAGAACATGAAAAACACGAGCTGTTTGCATAAAGTGCTGTCGTAAATTACAGTAGTAAATACATTTTATAACTCCCTCTAGTTGTGTGAATGAATTTGCAATGCTTGCTCTTCTACTTACAAAATATGGTTCGTGCTCACTAAGTGGTTATCGGTGTAACAAAATTCTAAGAAATGTGAAATTTGGTAGCTTTCCAATGACGTGATAATCGTGAAAGTTAGTCTTTGAAGGTCGTATTACGTTGTTTTTTTATCAAATGTTTTAACATCGGTTACGAATTAGAGTAAAATTACTTTACGTTTTCTTTTTTCCTGTTGTCTTTTTACAAATATCAAATTTCTTGTACACGTCTGATTACTGACAAAATTAAAAGCGTTTAACGCTCTTACAAATTCATAAACTTACAGATCAGTGGTTGTTATATTTTATTATTTTCCCAAAACTGTCTAACAGGTTATTTTTCCTGGCTAATAGCGAAAGACTATTTTTAGTTGTGACGTGAGATACCTTTGAAGTCATGGAAATGATGTGACGTCACTCACCTGTTGTAAAGAGAACGATCGCCTTAAGACAGCTGTACTCAGCTGCATCAACGTGAAGAGCCTTTAACTTCTCAACCTGCTCTTGGAAGATTCGGATGTGATCCATGAACGCCACCACACGGTCCGCCGCCATGGGCGAGGCATGCAGTCCAGCGGCCGCCAATAAAGGTGCCACGTGCAGAGGCATCGAGCACTGGGACGCATTTAACACAAAGAGTTCACTCCAGACAAGTCTGAGCAAAGCCACTTGGTCAGTTATTTGAAGGTCAGGAAAGAAAGGAATATTTCTTGCCCACTCTACAGCGCTGAACAACAAGCGAGCGGCTAGTTCACAGATGTTATCAATACCCATGAAGTTGTTCGGTTGCATACACTGGGCATAGCGCGTGGGCTGGTAGGGTTCTGCCCTGAGGAGGAGTGATATGAAACTGGACAAATACGAATGGCCATTTAAAGTGTCTCCATTGGTTAACGTCATCTGACCAGGGAGGCCATGCTGGGCGGAAGGAAGACGTCCACGTTGTACAGCTGTAAAACAGATAACTACTTTAAATGTCATACAAACACCGTATAATTGTGTTAAATGAACATAACTAAAACTTGAAAATATAATTATCAAATATAATAAACATATGAAACAACAATAAAAACATAGGCCGTAGAAGTTTTGTACAAAAAAGGTAAACAATTCTGTGTAGGGTACTAGTAGGTTAACATTACAAAATATTCAATAACTATGTATTGCAAACTAATTATTTGGAACATTGAATGGAACCATAATAATATAGCTCAACCTAACAGACACTGAATACACGAATGAAAACAGTATAGCTCAACCTAACAGACACTGAATACACGAATGAAAACAGTATAGCTCAACCTAATAGACACTGAATACACGAATGAAAACAGTATAGCTCAACCTAACAGACACTGAATACACGAATGAAAACAGTATAGCTCAACCTAACAGACACTGAATACACGAATGAAAACAGTATAGCTCAACCTAACAGACACTGAATACACGAATGAAAACGGTATAGCTCAACCTAACAGACACTGAATACACGAATGAAAACAGTATAGCTCAACCTAACAGACACTGAATACACGAATGAAAACAGTATAGCTCAACCTAACAGACACTGAATACACGAATGAAAACAGTATAGCTCAACCTAACAGACACTGAATACACGAATGAAAACGGTATAGCTCAACCTAACAGACACTGAATACACGAATGAAAACGGTATAGCTCAACCTAACAGACACTGAATACACGAATGAAAACAGTATAGCTCAACCTGACAGACACTGAATACACGAATGAAAACAGTATAGCTCAACCTAACAGACACTGAATACACGAATGAAAACAGTATAGCTCAACCTAACAGACACTGAATACACGAATGAAAACGGTATAGCTCAACCTAACAGACACTGAATACACGAATGAAAACAGTATAGCTCAACCTGACAGACACTGAATACACGAATGAAAACAGTATAGCTCAACCTGACAGACACTGAATACACGAATGAAAACAGTATAGCTCAACCTAACAGATACTGAACACTCTAATGAGATCAGTATATAGATCACTATAATAGGTACTGGAATACATTAACGAAGATTGATCTAAGCAACACACTAGAACGGACAGAGGGATCTTGTAATACAGCTATTATAAACTAACAGACATTAATACAAATACTAGAGTATACTAACAGATTCTAACGTGGTGTGACACAGATACTGTGACACACCAAGAAGAGATTAACTAAAGATAAACTGTAACACACTAAACACATGTTACCTACTTCAAAAATAGTAACAGGTTTCAATAGCTTGTATCAGTTGGTATACTGAACTTAGAACATGCTGGGGATTACATTAAGTTTAAACAAGTTGGAGAAAACTATCGTATGGGGAACTGGAAGTAGATTAAACACATACACGTTAAACAAAAGTAGATTTTTTTTTACAGTCTATATTGGAATATAAAGTAAAATAATATATGTCAGTATTAGTTCTGTTAATTTTAAAATGATTCCAGTGCTCGTGACTGGTTAAAGTTTGCCGAACAAATAAATATATTTTCAGTTTCTAGCCTTCTCTAATTCTTTCTTTTAATACATATAATACGAATAAATAAATAAATTACGACAAGCATATATTTTCAATACGACATAATCAGGAAAACATAATGAGTCTAAACTGTACTAAGTATTAATAAAGTAGGTTAATTCGTAATAACAATGTATTTGTTACACGGTCTAAACTGTAATGTATCCCCCACTTATACAGCGGTATGTCTCCGGATTTACAACGCTAAAATCAGCGGTTCGATTCCTCTCGGTGGGCTCAGCAGATAGCCCGATGTGGCTTTGCTATAAGAAAACACACAAACTGTAATGTAAAAAGACACCGTATAAGCAAAGTACGGTTGTAGTACAAATGTTCTACTTACTTGTACGGTGTCTTAGAATAACATTACACCACTACTATAAACGATTATAGTGGGGAACAGAAAATGTAAAAATGCAAAAAGTATAGGAACGATTTCAGTTATTTGTGTTTGTGAGCTACAGAAGACCTTTATGAAATTATAAGAAGGAGACATAAACGTTCGGTTATGGTACTTATAATTTATCACTAGAATACAACATAATGGGTCACATGACAACCAGAGATATTCCTTCGCGTCATATCAGTAAATCTGTACAAGTTATCCTGAGTTAATTAACACTATATGTGTCAGAATAGGTATCATAAGAAAGCGTATTGAATTTTCACCATATTATTTTACTTATCGAGTCTTAGTGAGACGTTGAATACGTTAGTCAGACTTATGGTATCGGACAAAAGTTTAGTTTTTTTTATACAACAGATGTCGTTGTGAGGACTATTTTACGGAACCGTTGCACGTTGCTTGAAGCTCACAGTTACACGATGAGCTATCTGTACTCTATCGACGGGTATCGAAACCCGGTTTCTGGCAATGTAAGTCCGCATACATACTGCTGTGCCACATTAGAACTAGATTTGAAACATAACAACGTACTTCTATTCACAATTTTTTTGGAACCAACAAACACTAATTATGATAATATAGTGTTGTAATAGTAATATATAATAATTATACTGTGATAACATAGTATTATAATAATAATATATAATAATTATACCGTGATAACATAGTATTATAATAATAATATATAATAATTATACCGTGATAACATAGTATTATAATAATAATATATAATAATTATACCGTGATAACATAGTATTATAATAATAATATATAATAATTATACCGTGATAACATAGTATTATAATAATAATATATAATAATTATACTAAGAAAACATAGAGTTCTAACATTAAGTTCATGGTGATCTGATGATCAAATTACACCTTATAATTAATCGATAATGAATTAATAATGAAGAATTGGGCATTTCTCTACACAATATGGTTCGAATCAGGATAAAATGTAGTTGTCAAAACAAAGAGTTCACACCGTATCTTTGTTTCATGTCATTGGTGCGTGAATGTTCTTCATTTTCGTATCACGGAGTGTTTATAATTAAACATGAAGCTTCACAATGGGCTGTCTGTGCTCTGCCCACTACAACTATTAAAACCTGGTTTCTACCCGTGTAAGTCCCCACTGTGACCCTGGTGGACTCGCATAATGCCACAGGAATTACAGTTTGGGAAAAAAACACTATTTACTGGGTAAAAAAAAATCTGGGAATATTACACCATACGTGGAAGAAAGAACAGACTATTTTGAAACGTTTTCATCATAAGAAAGTGGAAACCAAACAGAAATAATCAAAACAATAACAGTTGAGCTAAATACTGCTTTACACAATAATGAATTAATAAAACACACACATGCATAACTGAGTATTTAGGACTGCGTAATATTTAAAACATTCAAAATATCTGAAACACTAGAACAACCTTAGTGTTTAGTGTGTAGTGTTGTGTGTAACATTATGATCATAATACATCGTTTTAACTCTTAATACTAAACCCGTTAAACGTACAAAGTATGAACTTGGTAAACCTACTAATTACTCTGTGAAGCATGGCCATCGTAAATGTATTTTAATTAAAATAATTCTATTCGAAACAGTAGCATTCTTTTGTCTATAAGGTACACTTTAGAAACTTATACGAAATTTCGTCAAGACTTTAAAGCGGGAACTGTTAATCGAATTAATCCCGAGATATAATATAACTCATTCACAGAAATCATAATTCCCTGATAGTTCAATCCTAAACACATTCTATGAGGTAAGCTGCTCAAACGAAACGTGAGCTAAGACTCTCGTGTCGGTGGACATGGTTGTTATTGTAAACACCCTGAACATTATTTATAAAAACTTACTTTCTCTTACACCGGTGCAACATAGTTTTCTGACATTATTCTAAAATCTTTTTAAGAAAAACTACGTTGTTTAGATAGTTTTTTATTATTACAATTCCAACAAAGCGGAAGAAGACACAGCTGCCCCAAACTGAACAACATGGATGAACGAAGAAAGCTTTCGCTTCAAATACACCGCTAACATATTAGTGTTGCGTGAATGTAGTAAAAAAAAACGTTTTCTGTTCTTCACTAAATAATAAAACTGCGCATTACATGTAAAATAACGTTGCCTTGTAGTATTCTTATGAGCCAACTGTATTGATTGTTTAACAGTAAGATCTTATCACAGCCCTATATAAAACATACATTGTGTATTAACGTGTCCCCTACATCTTACTGCCAAGTCAGAAACGTTTACTGAGAATTCGTAATAGTTTCGGGAGACATTACATACAAAAACAATGTTTATGTTCCACAAGTTAGCTATCAGGTACTTGTTTGGTATATTATTATATGTATTAACTTATAGATGGTATAGAGGATAAAAATCGTTAATAAAAGTCGCCTTTGTTTGTTAGTTAATAAGCAAAGCAACTGGTCCTTGATTACGTCACAGCTGTCCAGTGGCGTGATGTTAACGTTAGAGAAATGCAAGCTAACCTGGGAACCTACCCTCCCTGCGCATGCCCATCTTGAGACACTTCTTGAGCCGACAGTATTGGCACTGGTTTCGATGATGTTGGTCAACTGGGCAGTTCCTGTTTCCACGACAGGTGTAAGTCAAGTTCCGTCTGACGCTCCTTTTAAAGAAGGACTTGCAACCTTCGCACGTGAACTGGCCGTAGTGTTTGCCACTGCTTTTATCTCCACAGACCACACATTCCATGTGTTGAACATTTTTATCAACAGTCTGAGACGTCGTACTGGGCTGTGGGGGCGGAGGAGGACCGCTATGACCGTCCGACGGTGTCCGTGGAGCAAGATCGGTTTCCGGTACCGAGACTCCAGCAGTCGGCGGTGGATCCCTCCAAGATGTTACGGCCAGCGCCATGCCAGAGATCTAAAGTCACACCCTGATATTCTCTCTGTGAGCTGGTTCACTCAGAACGGTTTAGATTGTCGGTGTTACCTCCCCATAGAAACAGTCCGATGTAAGCCTTTCACTATCCTAAATCTAAAGGCGCTAAGTTTGTTATAATCCCCACCCAACACAATGGCATTCCGCGTGGTCCTTACACAGCCAAGACAGACGGGCAACTAGAGCTGTCCCACTCACGCTTCACAACAACAAGCCCTCTGCCCCCAAGCAACCAAAGTAAGGAGGAACTGCGCGTGAACCTGCGTGAACTTGGGCCTCAGTGAGTTGGTAAGAGTCGGAAAGTAGCTATCAGTGAAGCGAGTGGCGGACTTCTAGGACCGTGAATTATGACATAATAGTAGAGGCTGTTTAGTTGTCATGGAAACCATTCCATATATGGCGGCTGTGTCATCAAAGTTCAAGATGTCTATTAGTGAGTGATAATCCTGGTGTAGCCTACAGGCAATCAGAGCGCCGAACCTCAGAGGTTTCAACTGCTTTCTCATTGGTCATTCTCACGTCTCGTGCTGATACTCGTGCAATTTGCCGGCTTGCTGAATGATCTGATCCTCGAGCTTACTTGCGCCTAGTCTTATGGCTATTGTGGCCAATCATCGGGAATTTGACCAAAGTATGGGATTCGGGAGGTGTAAAATATGGGCTGGCTCTAAATATCGCAGTATTGACTCCAAAAACCTCCCACCATTTCAGTATATCACAAACCTCCTTGAGATAACCCAACAGAAAGGCAAATCGAGAAAGCCTGGTAGGTCATCTGAGACGGTTATGTGTTGTCACTCGCTCACTACGGGTGCTCAGCACAGTTTGTGGGAGAGAGCGTAGCAGTTAAAGGAAAGCTCGTAGAATATAACATTATCGCTACCCTTGGGCAATTGTATTTAATTGCTACCTTACACATCATGATGTTATGATGTGGCATCTTTACGCCGTTTTTTGTTATTATAATTACTGTTTTAATTATCAAATTCACCCTCAACTTGATATAGTATTTAATTGTCTTATAAATTACGACGTAAAAAATAGAAGAAAACAAACTTATGCTGCCATTAAAAACTGTTATATATATTTTTTCATTAAATATCCTTTTCCTAGTTTTACTAACAAAATAAACTAATGATGTTCAGACGGATATGGTGGTCACAAGAATTTGGAGAATACTAATATATCCTTGGTGTTAAAAGGTAGGGTAAGTTAGTTTGCAGAACGTAACACGATACAAAAACTGTTCATGAAATATTGTTTATAATCGAGTTAAAAGAAGGTTTCAGAGTACAAACAAATCAGGTAGGAGATATCTTTGTTTTGTAGTTTAAAAGTTTGTTCACGAGTTGGGTTTTTACGTAGTTTCTTACCACTACGCTCAAACTGGATTTCAAGTTATAGAGACTGGCGTAGTGGTTATTTTCACGGACGGTGAACACACCATTTCCAAGGATTTAAAGACATTAAAAATTTATAGACATCTTCTTGTTTCTTGAAGAAATCTTGTGTCGGATCACTTAGCAACGTGTGTGATTTTTATTGTTTGTCACGTATGGGAGAAGAAAAACACATTACGTTCTGAATGTGTAATGTTTTCGTGTATCAGTAGGTTTAATACTAAAGCCTTTTAAAACTTTATCTCCATGGTTCCTCAGTGTGTAAACTATTCGTGGTTTGTGATTTCAATAAGAATGTTAAGTCTGAGTCTCTTCTATAGGATATTTGTATTTCTAATTGTTTATTTGTCATGTTTAATTTCGTGGCTTGTTGATATGTGCAGTATTTTGGTTATGATAAAGATTACATTACACTACGTAACACAAATTTTGTTCCTGGATAGTACGTGTTATTTCTTAATTATTTGTGTTGTAAAATTACAGAAAATGTCCGTTATTCCCTTAAACCTTTGCTTTTGTGACTTGGACAATGAAATTTAGAAATTAACATATTTTCTATGTAAAAATGGACAAATTTGTACATTTTCATTCACATAAGGTCTGAATAAAACAACATATGAATCAAGATTTACACGTATTTATGCTAAAGTTATACAAAAATGTTTAGAAGTGAGTAGTTTTTCGAGATTTCCGACTGTAATGTAAATCACTTTTACGTATCAGCCCTGAAATATAGTCTCCCATCATGTTTTCGTTATCCGCTCCCAGGTCACAAAAGCAAAATTTGAAGAAAAAAATAGGTCTTTTTCATTTACTTTAGGCATAAACAATTGGGAAATAACACTTTCTGTCCAGGAACAAGAAAAAGTAAACATTTTCTAATATAGTGTTATTTTCTTGTCAATATGTGCAATCTTTATATTTTTACTTATTTTTAATTTTTATCTTCTCAATACTGTTGACAGCTGGTTTCTCTCACAGTGCATATCTTGTTATTTAATCACAAGGATTTTCTACTTAGCTGTTTTGACTACTTCGATGTTCTATATATGTACACCATAAACCTGTCACGTCACTTACACTTCCTCGATAGCTAAAATAACCTATAGGCTAAAAAGGGACCTTGTTCATGTTATATACAGGTTATATATATATATATATATATGTTCTAGAAAATTTGTATGTCTAAAGTAACATGTTGTCGTCTTTAAGCTAAGCTTGCTCACTACAAATGGTTTTGGGTTAGTGTCTCGATCAAAGCAAACCTGATAACAGCAAGTCATCGGTAGTTGTTTGAAAGTGCGATGGGAAAACAGGTTTACAAATTAGTCAAGTATCGTGTCTAACAACAGGTTGGAGTCTCCGATTAAGTAATGTATTTGTTTACTTTCAAATCTACTACAATGACGTTTGCAACTGTAGCTTTTTATCTTCATGTTTTACCACAGTTATATGCTGTGATGTTTTCCACCTGGACTGTAACAACTTGTAAACCTTTAGCATGTTAAGAGAAGAAAACTAGTGGCTCAGCTGTAAGTCCACGGGCTTATAACGCTAAAGAGCCAGGGTTTCGATACCCGTGGTGGACACAACACTAATGGCCTACGGGCTTAACTACGAACAAATCATGAAACATTAAAAAACAGAAAGGGAACAAAACAGTCAAATCAATTTATTCAAACGACACATAAACATTTCTAAGCTTATTCAAAACTTGCTATATAAAAAGCAGTTGTTTTTTTATCTTAGAACACACTTTGTAAGTTATACGTTGCTCGCGTGTAAACAATTCAAGATAAGAGGCTTGAATATTTAATTATTCAAGTTGAATTTCAGCTTAATAGTTTTACGAATTTGAGTCGAATAATACTTCACAAACAAAAGCATTGCTATGCTTTAAGTCTCAGTAGCTCCCTTTCGTTAAAAACAGAGCATAACCAGCACTCCATTATAGTTGATTTTATGGGCCTTAATTTTTGACTGTCAACTTAACTATGATATATTATAGTTATGCGCTACATCCAAGTTCATACTTTTTGCTGGGGAGGTTTCGGAGTGAGCTTGCGTGTAGTTTATTACTTAAGGAAGTGGTTACCTAGACTAAGGCTAGGAAGAGGCGTCAGACGGCTGCCACATAATGTTACACTGGATATCCTGCAACCTACACGTGTTTCATCGATGGTTGAAACGTGACTTTACCATCTCCTTGGACAAGTCGAAGTTTTGTTGTAGTCACGGATCACCATCGCCACTTGTAAGACCAGTTTTAAAGTTGCCTTTATTGGCCGCTGGGGCAGATCAGGGAGCTATTAGTACAGCAAGTGCCTTTAGGCACGTATTCAGGTACGAGTCCTACACCATTCTCGATAGACAGATCACAGTAGTCATTCCTTCAGTCTCCCACTTGTGTCATCTTCTCCACAACTTATAGAAAGATAAATATAAAATATTCTCTGTTCAGTTTCAAAATAAGTAAGAATAATAAAACGGAAAAGTTAAGTCACCGACATAATACTGTTACATCCAGCAAACAACATATATATATATATCCAACAAATGCTGGCCTGACCTCACTAATCTTTAAACTATGACACCCAACATTCAAGAGTAACAGTCAATTTATCGTTTGCACCCACTAGTATTTGTTTTTGTTATCATGTGACACACTGGCCACAAAACCCTGTCGGTAATAAGTAGGACTTATTTGTTATAATTTCATGTATTATTTCAAAGATGAAGTCATTTACGAAATATGTGCTTTTATGAATATTTTATTCTCGAGAAAATGTGTGTTTATGAAATGACTTTCATCTGTCCCAGGACTAATCACATAAAAGTTTTGAAGTTTAAGAAACAGAGAATATAGTAAGCGTATAAAGACAAATTGTAGACTTAATGTTATGTGAGTTAGTATCTTTTCGTGGGGGGCCTGGCATGGCCTAGCGCGTAAGGCGTGCGACTCGTAATCCGAGGGTCGCGGGTTCGCGCCCGCTTCGCGCTAAACATGCTCGCCCTCCTAGCCGTGGGGGTGTATAATGTGACGGTCAATCCCACTATTCGTTGGGAAAAGAGTAGACCAAGAGTTGGCGGTGAGTGGTGATGACTAGCTGCCTTCCCTCTAGTCTTACACTGCTAAATTAGGGACGGCTAGCACAGATAGCCCTCGAGAAGCTTTGTGCGAAATTCCAAAAACAAACAAACAAATCTTTTCGTGGCTAGGGGTATTTTCAGAACACAATATGTTAAACAATGGCCATAAATCTCCTCCAAAGTCAGGTATGGTTCACCTACCTGCAAAATTCATTACAGACTCTTTTCTTATTTTTAATGGAGATCAATCATCGACATACTTATGTGTTTCGATGAATCTTATGAGATGTTTCATTTTTAATCTCTGTTAGATATGCAAGACTGTTTTGGTTTAAATTTAATACAAAAGTTATGATATAGTTATATACATATAGAAGGAATATTAAATTTAGAAACGATATTTTATCGCAAATTTGTTTACGTAGCTGTTTACTAAGGATACGTTGTGTAGTTCAGCTGTTGTAAATTGTCGATTATTATATTATTGCGTTAGAATTTTCCGAGTTTTTCTCGTTATTTTAATCGAATATTATTGCATCATAATAATTATCAGTATGTGAAACGTTCTAGAGTTCTGTTGTGGTATAAATACACGCTAAAAATTTAGTTCAATGTTTAGATCTAAAATGCATGGTTGTGAGTTTAACTATAAAAAGCGCATAGCGATTTTTAAACACAAATTATTACAGACTGTACTGTAATAACAGAATAGAGAGGAATTATTCGTCTTGTCAGTTGTGTTCTAAAGTAATTGAAGCAGCTTGTGGGGACTTCGATGAAATATACAATTATTCTGTATCTAGAGATTTATATCCTCATATAATTCTCAAATATTTGTACTTCAAGCCAACACTTCATAACATGCCTCTTACGTCTCAGTACCTCAAGTCTACATTTCAATCAGAGTTATTGAGCTTATAGTAACTTCTGTTTATTACGCTGTTTCACTATCTTAACTTATTATTTTAAAACAAAGGGACTATACGCTGTTTGTTTATTGTTGAAATATATCGCCAACAAGTCACAGACGCCTACTGTAACGAATCCGACTCATACATAAAATCTGACAGCCTTCTATATAAACAATTCACAAATTCTGAATGTTTATAATAACGTAGCCAATAGTTAACAGTGAAACAGCGTGATAAACAGAAGTTGTTATGAGCTAAGTAACTGTGAATGAAATGTAGGCTTAAGCTACTGATACGTAATAGACATGCTATGAAGTATTGGCTTAAAATACAAATATGTGAGAACCACGTTATAAAGTATTGTATAAAGTTAAAAGTATATGAGAATTATGCTAGTAAGTGTTAGATTGCGTAATATATGTATGAGAATCATGCTATTTAGTATTATTAGACTGAATTTACAAAAACGTGTGAAAATCGTGCTACGAAGTATAGGATAGGATAAACATGCTACGAAACGTTAGATTGAATTATAGGTACATGTGAATCATGATAAGAAGCACTAATTTGACTTATGAAAACACATAAACATGCAACAAAACGATGCTTTGAATTATAAAGATATATCTTGATATTAAGCAATACCAGTCTGAAAATTACAAAGATATGAGGACAAGGCCGTCATTATAACAAATGTTCTAAATTATGTTAAATTATCTTCTTCTGAGATATTTTTATTTTATTTACATAAATTAATATATCTTAATAAGTCGATTGAAAAATTCTATTTCAGTCTATTCAAACTTAAATAAAGTTTGATGTATTGATAATAAAAAATATGAACTTGTGTAATGTGTAATACCTATTGAATACCTAATTTTAATAGTTATGTTCCTTCTCTGTGTAATGTACCTTCTTAAAATCGCTTTGTTTTGATGTTTTAGAGACCCATAATAATTGAAAGAATTCTGCAAACAGTCCTATCCTTGCCAGAGGTTAACACGCGAACTCATTACGATTGCGTGCAAGTGACGAGCTAATATTATTTCTGTAACACAAAGCGAATCATTAGATTAGACGGTTCAGTAACACCTAATACCAAGCTGTAGAAAAAAGTAAAAAACAGAACATTTTACAAAACGAATGTTTATAGCGTATTTTAATGTTGCAATAAATATTTGAACGTATAGGAGTTTTATAAAAGGGTTACTAGAACTAATTTATTAAAACATTATTTTTTTTTAAACTTATTCTACTAAAGCTGTAAAGATTTATTGGAACTTACTTTGACTGAAGTTTTAGCTGGACGTCCTCTGGAGGGAAGTCTCGAAAAGTTACGATTAATGAAAGGTTGGTTATCTTAGGAATTGAAGAAATACTTTTTTATATACATTACTGTGCAAAAACATTACGACAAAGTCAAAAATTAGATTTCAGGCTACTTTCAAAGAATAGTGAAAGGTAAATAACAGATGAAACATCAACATTTTTATTAATATTCGTATTTAGCACAAGAGAAACTCAGATAACGTCTGTGAATTTAGCAAATAGTTAATATATTTTGTTTTCCCTTTTGCTTTAATAACCGCAAAGATTGTTTCAACATATTTAATCAATGTTCCCTTTGGTATTTACTCCAAATGTCTCTGCACACTCCCATAAATTGTTTCGGGTCATTATCTTCTTGGTAGCAGAATCCTTTACCAATAATACATAAACCACTGGGTATACCATGACAGATCAGTATTGGATGGAACTTGCTCCGGTCCATTAATTCATTTATTATCTGATGGTACTTGTGCTGGTCCATTAATTCATCTATCTTGTAAAAATTTCCTGTCACTTTAGCAGAAAAAAAACCAAACCATCACAACCTACTCTTTGAACGAAACTAGCTTGGACTCATCCATCCATAACACCAATCATCCGTTTTCCAATCATCAACAGTCCATTTTTTACACTTTTCAGCGGATTTCAGTATCTTAAGAAAATTTGGCAATCGAAATAAAAGCTTTAAACTGTTACACAGCAAAATATTCCATTCTTGTTGAGTCTTTTAGTACTGTACATCTGGACACTTTCCTGTCATTTGGTACATAGTTGTTTATGTCATGCTAAGCATCAGTGACAGTCTTCCTTCTGTCCCAAACACTGTATAAACAAAGATACTTAGCATCAGTATAACTGCGTTTAGGTTTTTGCCTCCTTCTTTCCTATTTTCAAACTTATTTCTCTCAGTCTCATGATCTAGTGTGCACTTGACACCAGTGTTTAAGGAGCATTTTAAGTCTGCAGTAATTTGTAAAAGACTCCAATGAGCGCCACGTAAAGTTTTTTATGCGAACTCTCTGTTCTACTGACAATTCTCTACGCATGACAGCAGAACTTAATGCATAGTGTTAAACACTGTTTTTGTCAAGGTTTATTTGTTGAGTGTTATTAAATTGATTTTTTCCAGTTTGCACCGGTACAATATGTTAGCTCCTTGTTAACTCCTTTCCATGTAGTTAAGACGCTGCAGTGATATTTATTTCAGATCATACATTTGATCAGTATATTCATTCAAACAGAACCATTATGACGTGCCCTCGGATAAAAGTATATGGGAATTCTACAGAATGGCAAGTATTCTCACCCTGACTCGTACAGTTGTCAACAGGAATCAGTGAAGCATTACCATAGTGTTGAAATCTGCATTCTGTGATACCAAGGAAGACTTAGTCTCATAAAATGGAAAGAATAATAAAACATTCTCTCGTCCTAATGTTTTTGTTCACCCATAAAAGCTTCAAAACACAAACTGTAAAACCTTAAATATGCATATATCTCTACACGGACCCAAAAACCCTCACGTAAGATATAGTGATGACCCATCTTAGTGTTGAAGTACTGGTAAAAATGAATAAACTCCCTCAAAAACCGTAATATACAATACAGCAAGGTTGTATGAAAGAAACAAACTAAGAGGGGAAAAAGTAGTGCTAAAAAACGCCCAGAAAAACCGTGAAACTAAATATTTGCTGGTATCTACCCATGGACTAATGAACCTGAATACTAAATTTAATGAAGATTCATCCACACAAAGTAGTTACATAGACATACAACAGACAACAGACAGCACTATTATATTTATATAAATATAAATAGTTTTCAGTTTGAAAACGGCTCTGAGGTCACAGTCATATAGTCCATGTTACTTCCCAAACAAAGTTCTCTTTGTGCTTCTGGTTTAGAACTTATGTCTTTAAGGATGTGACGGCGCATAAAGTACAGACCCACGGCGAGAGACAAACACAAAAAGACACCATGCTTATATATCCATAAATGTAAACAACTGTTATAATGTACTTCAATAAAACGTGTAAAAATGTTGGATATCGCTTTATTAAACACGTAAATAAGTATTGGATATTACATCTTTAAAACACGTAAGGATTTATTGTTTGCTTTTGAATTTCGCAGAAGGTTACACGAGGGCTATCTGCGTTTACCGTTTCTAATTTAGCTCTTGGGTTACTCTTTTACTAACGACCAGTGGGATTGACTAGTACATTATAACGCCCCGCGGCTGAAAGGGCAAGCATGTTTGAGGCGATGGGATTCAAGCCCGCGACCCTCGAATTACGAGTCGAGTGCCTTAACCACGTTAAAATTACTTTATTAAGACATGTAAATATTTATTGAAACTTACTTTATTAAAACTTGTAAGCCTCCCAGTGGCTCAGCGGTATGTCTGCGGACTTACACGCTAAAATCCGGGTTTCGATACCCGTGGTGGGGAGAGCACAGAGAGTCCATTGTGTTGCTTTGTGCTTAATTCAAAACAACAACAAAAAAAACTTGTAAAGATTTATTAGAACTTTCTCACTAAAATATGAAAACAACGAGTTACCGAAGCTGTTAATATACACAAAGAATTGTTGAAGATTATTTTAATAAGTACCAATAGCTAACTTTAACAAAACATTAAAATCGCTATTGTTAATTGGCATAATTAAAATATATGAACTTTTGACGCTTTCAAATCGTATAAAAACAAGCGACTTCTTGATGGTATAAAGAAACTCACAGCAGCCCCCCAGTAGCTCAGCGGTATGTCTGCGGACTTACACGCTAAAATCCGGGTTTCGATACCCGTGGTAGGCTGAGCACATATATCCCATTGTGTAGCTTTGTGCTTAATTCAAAAAAACAACGACTAACAGCAATAGTGGAATAGCTTTATGAATATCGGTACAAAATATTTTGTGATTTTTTTTAATTATTTAAAAATTATTTAATTACATCTAAAAAGCTCCTTCGCAAATGATTTTTATATTGTTTCTGATCTACCTAGTTTTAAAATAATAAAGAAACTTAAACTATAGCTTGGAAAGTGTAGCTAACTAAAAGTGCTTCTTTCTGTACGATCAAACATCACAAAGTGCTTGTCATCGGATGTAACTCAATATGACTCATTCTATCAGCGCTCAATATTTATTGTAACAAGTTTTCACCCCCCTTTATGAAGCCGTCTTTAAAACAACTGTTACATAAAAAGTAACGACTGGCACAACCACGTGGTTAAAACATTCAACTCGTAGTCAGATGATTGCGGGTTCGAATCTCCTTAATACCAAACATGCTCGCCCATTCAACCGTGGGAGCGTTATAATGTGACGGTCAATCCCTCTATTCGTTGGTAAAAGAGTAGCCCAAGAGTTGGGGGTGGGTGGTGATGACTTGCTGCTTACCCTCTAGTCTCACACTGATAAATTAGAGACGGCTAGCACGATAGCCCTCGTGTAGCTTTACGCCAAACTCAAACCAAACCAACTTTACTGTTGTTGTTGTTTTGAATTAAGCACAAAGCTACACAAGGAACTATCAGTGCTCTGCCCACCACGGGTATCGAAACCCGGATTTTAGCGTGTAAGTTCGCAGACATACCGCTGAGCCACTGAAGTGGGGCAATTTTACACTAATTAATTACGAACGGCTAGCACAGATAGCCCTCGTGTGGCTTTGCGTGAAACTCAAACCAAACCAAACAAAAAAAAATATTCGTCTTAGACAGCAGTTGGTACAAGGACGACTCCGAGAAGGTCGTTAAAAACTGGTTTCAATAAACATGAAAACTACAGAAAGAACAACAATAATGAAACCCGTTACTTGTCACTAACTTACTGATGTTATAATCTAGGATAAAGTTTGGAATAATTTTGGTAACATAAATCAGGTCTCAAAGTGTAGCTTTTCTTTACGTGCGAATATACAATTCATGATAAGTTAACAGTCCTAGCATGGATGCATTTACCCATGTGAGAAAATTCAACCGAAACCACAACATAATATATCAGTTTATCTGAAAATAACAGGTGCTGATTGCACTCACTTTCTTCTTATTTAGTTGTATAAACTGGCCACTATATTAGTTCTCATGTAGGTTAATGATAGTTTACATTATATTTGAATTTCGGTATGTTAGAACAATAGACAAACTATTTAAGTCGCTAAAGAATTCCCACGTAAAAAGTGATTTAGAAGTTAGAGCTTTTGTTTATTCAATCCGAATATTAAAAAGCTCTTGTATGAAAAACAGGTTAGAGATGGATTACTTGAGCTGTTCTAAACTGCAAAGAGGAATGTGGTTCATTGTTATACTAGCATAAACACTTCATTTAGAATATTGTATGACCAAACATGTTTGTCCGGGTTTTCCCTGCTCCACATAGAATTCACTCTTTAACAGGTCCGTTATTGACATGTCATGACCGTTAATGTGATATTCTAACGACTTAAACTGCATTTAATAACTTGGGAATTACAATTAATTTAGTAACTATGAATACATTACAACTATAAACTGGTAGATAATAACTCCACTGTGGATACATTACAACTGTGCACTTGTAGATAATAACTCCACAAAGGATACATTACAACTATGCACTGGTAAATAACAACTCCACTGTGGATACATTACAACTATGCACTGGAAGATAATAAATCCACTGTGGATAAATTACAACTATGACTGGTAGATAATAACTCCACTGTGAATACATTACAACTATGCACTGGTAGATAATAACTCCACTGTGGATACATTACAACTATGCACTGGAAGATAATAACTCCACTGTGGATACATTAACATTTGCCCATGGTAGGGAATAACTTCACTGAAAATAATTTAGAACTATGCACTAGTACATAAAAACAACACTGTAAATACGTTACAACTATGCACTGGTAGATAATAACTTCACTGTGGATACATTACAACTAAGCCCTCGTAGATAATAACTCCACTAAGGATACATTACAACTATGACTGCAAGATAATAACTCCACTATGGATACATTACAACTATGCACTGGTAGATAATAACTCCACTGTAGATACGTTAAAAGTATGCACTGGTAGATAATACCTCCACTGTGGATACATTAACACTATGCCCTGGAAGATAATAACTCCACTGTGGATACATTACATCTATGCACTGGTAGATAATAACTCCAGTGTGGATACGTTAGAACTATAAACTGGTAGATAATAACTCCACTTTGGATACATTACAACTAAGCCCTGGTAGATAATAACTCCACTATGAATACTCTACAACTATACAATGGTACATAATAACTCCACTGTGGATACATTACAACTATACACTGGTCGATGAAAAATCCACTCAGGATACATTACAACTATTCACTGGGAGATAATACCTTCACAGTGGATACGTTACAACTATACACTGGTAGATAATAATTCCACTGTGGATAAATTACAACTATACACTGGTAAATTATAACTCCACTATGAATACATTACAACTATACACTAGTAGTCAATAACTCCACTATGGATACATTACAACTATGAACTGGTAAATAATAACTCTACTGAGGATACCTTACAACTATGCACTGGTAGATAATAACTCCACTGTGAATACATTACAACTATGCACTGGTAGATAATAACTCCACTGTGAATAAATTACAACTTTGCACTGGTAGGGAATAACTCCACTGAAAATACATTAGAACTATGCACTAGTAAATAATAACTCTCCTAGGATACATTACAACTGTGCACTGGTAGATAATAACTCCACTGTGGATACATTACAAATATGCACTGGTAGATAATAACTCCACTGTGGATACATTACAACTATGCACTGGTAGATAATAACTCCACTATGGATACATTACAACTATGCACTGGTAGATAATAACTCCACGGTAAATACGTTACAACTATTCACTGGTAAATAATAACTCCATTGTTGATACATTACAACTATTCACTGGTAGATAATAACTCCACTGTGGATACATTACAACTAAGCCCTGGTAGATGATAACTCCACTATGAATACATTACAACTATAAACTGGTAGATAATAACTCCACTGTGGATACATTACAACTGTGCACTTGTAGATAATAAATCCACTAAGGATACATTACAACTATGCACTGGTAAATAATAACTCCACTGTGGATACATTAAAACTATGCACTGGAAGATAATAACTCCACTGTGGATACATTAACATTAGCCCATGGTAAAGAATAACTCCATGAAAATACTTTAGAACTATGCACTAGTACATAAAAACTCCACTGTAAATACGTTACAACTATGCACTGGTAGATAATAACTCCACTGTGGATACATTACAACAAAGCCCTGGTAGATAATAACTCCACTATGAATACATTACAACTATACAGTGGTAGATAATAACTCCACTGTGGATACATTAAAACTATGCACTTGCAGATAATAGCTCCACTAAGGATACATTACAACTATGCACTGGTAAATAATAACTCCACTGTGGATACATTACAACTATGCACATGTAGATAATAACTCCACTGTGGATACATTACAACTATGCACTGATAGATAATAACTCAACTGTGGATACGTTAAAAGTATGCACTGGTAGATAATAACTCCACTGTGGACACATTACAACTATGCACTTGTTGATAATAACTCCACTAAGGATGCATAACAACTTTGAACTGGAATGGAATAACTCCACTAAAAATACATTAGAACTATGCACTGGTAGATAATAACTCTCCTAGGATACATTACAACTGTAAACTGGTAGATAAAAACTCCACTGTGGATACATTACAAATATGCACTGGTAGATAATAACTCCACTATGGATACATTACAACTATGCACTGGTAGATAATAACTCCACGGTAAATACGTTACAACTATTCACGTGTAGATAATAACTCCATTGTGGATACATTACAATTATGTACTGGTAGATAATAACTCCACTGTGGATACATTACAACTAAGCCCTGGAAGACAATAACTCCACTGTGAATACATTACAACTGTGCACTTGTAGATAATAACTCCACTAAGGATACATTACAACTATGCACTGGTAAATAATAACTCCACTGTGGATACTTTAGAACTGTGCACTGGAAAATAATAAATCTACTGTGGATAAATTACAACTATGAGTGGTAGATAATAACTCCACTGTGGATACATTACAACTATGCACTGGTAGATAATAACTCCACTGTGGATACATTACAACTAAGCCCTGGTAGATAATAAATCAACTATAAATACATTACAACTATACAGTGGTAGATAATAACTCCACTGTGCATACATTACAACTATGCACTTGTAGATAATAACTCCACTAAGGATAAATTACAACTATGCACTGGTAAATAATAACTCCACTGTGGATACATTAGAACTATGCACTGGAAGATAATAACTCCACTGTGGATACATTAGAACTATGCACTGGAAGATAATAAATCCACTGTGGATAAATTACAACTATGACTGGTAGATTATAACTCCACTGTGAATACATTACAACTATGCACTGGTAGATAATAACTCCACTGTGGATACATTACAACTAAGCCCTGGTAGATAATAAATCAACTATAAATACATTACAACTATAGAGTGGTAGATAATAACTCCACTGTGGATACATTACAACTATGCACTTGTAGATAATAACTCCACTAAGGACACATTACAACTATGCACTGGTAAATAATAACTCCACTGTGGATGCATTACAACTAAGCCCTGGTAGATGATAACTCCACTATGAATACATTACAACTATAAACTGGTAGATAATAACTCCACTGTGGATACATTACAACTGTGCACTTGTAGATAATAACTCCACTAAGGATACATTAGAACTATGCACTGGTAAATAATAACTCCACTGTGGATATTTTAGAACTATGCACTGGAAGATAATAACTCCACTGTGGATACATTACAACTGTGCACTGGTAGATAAAAACTCCACTGTGGATACATTACAACTATGCACTGGTAGATAATAACTCCACTAAGGATGCATTACAACTATGCACTGGTAAATAATAACTCCACTGTGGATACATTAGAACTATGCACTGGAAGATAATAAATCCACTGTGGATAAATTACAACTATGACTGGTAGATAATAACTCCACTGTGAATACATTACAACTGTGCACTGGTAGATAATAACTCCACTGTGGATACATTACAACTAAGCCCTGGTAGATAATAGCTCAGCTGTGAATACATTACAACTATACAGTGGTAGATAATAACTCTACTGAGGATACATTACAACTATGCACTGGTGGATAATTACTCCACTGTGGATACATTTTAACTATGCACTAGTATATAATAACTCCACTCTGAATACATTACAACTATTCACTGGTAGATAATAACTCCACTGTGGATATATTACAACTAAGCCCTGGTAGATAATAACTCCATTATCAATACATTACAACTATACAGTGGTAGATAATAACTCCACTGTGGATACATTACAAATATGCACTGGTAGATAATAACTCCACTGTGGATACATTACAACTGTGCACTTGTAGATAATAACTCCACTAAGAATACATTACAACTATGCACTGGTAAATAATAACTCCACTCTTGATACATTAGAACTATGCACTGGAAGATAATAACTCCACTGTGGATACATTACAACTGTGCACTTGCAGAAAATAACTCCACTAAGGATACATTAGAACTATGCACTGGAAGATAATAACTCCACTGTGGATACATTAGAACTATGCACTGGAAGATAATAAATCCACTGTGGATAAATTACAACTATGACTGGTAGATTATAACTCCACTGTGAATACATTACAACTATGCACTGGTAGATAATAACTCCAATGTGGATACGTTAAAAGTATGCACTGGTAGATAATAACTCCCCTGTGGATACATTACAACTATGCACTGGAAAATAATAACTCTACTGTGGATACATTAACATTTGCCCATGGTAGGGAATAACTCCACTAAAAAGACTTTAGAACTATGCACTAGTACATAAAAACTCCACTGTAAATGCGTTACAACTATGCACTGGTAGATAATAACTCCACTGTGGATACATTACAACTAAGCCCTGGTAGATAATAAATCAACTATAAATACATTACAACTATACAGTGGTAGATAATAACTCCACTGTGGATACATTACAACTATGCACTTGTAGATAATAACTCCACTACGGACACATTACAACTATGCACTGATAAATAATAACTCCACTGTGGATGCATTACAACTATGCACATGTAGATAATAACTACACAGTAAATACGTTACAACTATTCACTGGTAGATAATAACTCCATTGTGGATACATTACAACTATGCACTGGCAGATAATAACTCCACTGTGGATACATTACAACTAAGCCCTGGTAGATGATAACTCCACTATGAATACATTACAACTATAAACTGGTAGATAATAACTCCACTGTGGATACATTACAACTGTGCACTTGTAGATAATAACTCCACTGTGGATATATTACAACTAAGCCCTGGTAGATAATAACTCCACTATGAATACATTACAACTATACAGTGGTAGATAATAACTCCACTGTGGATACATTACAAATATGCACTGGTAGATAATAACTCCACTGTAGATACATTACAACTGTGCACTTGTAGATAATAACTCCACTGTGGATACATTACAACTGTGCACTGGAAGATAATAACTCCACTGTGGATTCATTAGAACTATGCACTGGAAGATAATAAATCCACTGTGGATAAATTACAACTATGACTGGTAGATTATAACTCCACTGTGAATACATTACAACTATGCACTGGTAGATAATAACTCCACTGTGGATACGTTAAAAGTATGCACTGGTAGATAATAACTCCCCTGTGGATACATTACAACTATGCACTGGAAAATAATAACTCCACTGTGGATACATTAACATTTGCCCATGGTAGGGAATAACTCCACTAAAAAGACTTTAGAACTATGCACTAGTACATAAAAACTCCACTGTAAATGCGTTACAACTATGCACTGGTGGATAATAACTCCACTGTGGATACATTACAACTAAGCCCTGGTAGATAATAAATCAACTATAAATACATTACAACTATACAGTGGTAGATAATAACTCCACTGTGGATACATTACAACTATGCACTTGTAGATAATAACTCCACTAAGGACACATTACAACTATGCACTGGTAAATAATAACTCCACTGTGGATGCATTACAACTATGCACATGTAGATAATAACTACACGGTAAATACGTTACAACTATTCACTGGTAGATAATAACTCCATTGTGGATACATTACAACTATGCACTGGCAGATAATAACTCCACTGTGGATACATTACAACTAAGCCCTGGTAGATGATAACTCCACTATGAATACATTACAACTATAAACTGGTAGATAATAACTCCACTGTGGATACATTACAACTGTGCACTTGCAGATAATAACTCCACTAAGGATACATTAGAACTATGAACTGGTAAATAATAACTCCACTGTGGATATTTTAGAACTATGCACTGGAAGATAATAACTCCACTGTGGATACATTACAACTGTGCACTGGTAGATAATAACTCCACTGTGGATACATTACAACTATGCACTGGTAGAAAATAACTCCACTAAGGATGCATTACAACTATGCACTGGTAAATAATAACTCCACTGTGGATACATTAGAACTATGCACTGGAAGATAATAAATCCACTGTGGATAAATTACAACTATGACTGGTAGATAATAACTCCACTGTGAATACATTACAACTGTGCACTGGTAGATAATAACTCCACTGTGGATACATTACAACTAAGCCCTGGTAGATAATAGCTCAGCTGTGAATACATTACAACTATACAGTGGTAGATAATAACTCTACTGAGGATACATTACAACTATGCACTGGTGGATAATAACTCCACTGTGGATACATTTTAACTATGCACTAGTATATAATAACTCCACTGTGAATACATTACAACTATTCACTGGTAGATAATAACTCCACTGTGGATATATTACAACTAAGCCCTGGTAGATAATAACTCCACTATGAATACATTACAACTATACAGTGGTAGATAATAACTCCACTGTGGATAAATTACAAATATGCACTGGTAGATAATAACTCCACTGTGGATACATTACAACTGTGCACTTGTAGATAATAACTCCACTAAGAATACATTACAACTATGCACTGGTAAATAATAACTCCACTGTGGATACATTAGAACTATGCACTGGAAGATAATAACTCCACTGTGAATACATTACAACTGTGCACTTGCGCATAATAACTCCACTAAGGATACATTACAACTATGCACTGGTAGATAATAACTCCACTGTGGATACGTTAAAAGTATGCACTGGTAGATAATAACTCCCCTGTGGATACATTACAACTATGCACTGGAATATAATAACTCCACTGTGGATACATTAACATTTGCCCATGGTAGGGAATAACTCCACTGAAAATACTTTAGAACTATGCATTAGTACATAATAACTCCACTGTGGATAAATTACAACTATGACTGCTAGATAATAACTCCACTGTGGATACATTACAACTATGCACTGATAGATAATAACTCCACTGTGGATACGTTAAAAGTATGCATTGGTAGATAATAATTCCACTTTGGATACATTACGTCTATGCACTGATAGATAATAACTACAGTGTGGATACGTTAGAACTATTCACTGGTAGATAATAACTTCACTGTGGATACATTACAACTATGCACTGGTAGATAATAACTCCACTGTGGATACATTACAACTATACACTGGTCGATGAAAAATCCACTCAGTATACATTACAACTATTCACTGGGAGATAATACCTCCACAGTGGATACGTTACAACTAAGCCCTGGTAGATAATAACTCCACTATAAATACGTTAAAAGTATGCTCTGGGAGATAATAACTCCACTGTGGATACATTACAACTATGCACTGGATTATAATAACTACACTGTGGATACATTACATCTATGAACTGGTAGATAATTACTCCACTGTGGATAAATTACAACTATGCACTGGTAAATAATAACTCCACTGTGGATACAACACAACTATGATCTGGTAGATAATAACTCCACTAAGGATACATTAGAACTATGCACTGGTAAATAATAACTCCACTGTGGATATTTTAGAACTATGCACTGGAAGATAATAACTCCACTGTGGAAACATTACAACTGTGCACTGGTAGATAATAACTCCACTGTGGATACATTACAACTATGCACTGGTAGATAATAACTCCACTAAGGATGCATTACAACTATGCACTGGTAAATAATAACTCCACTGTGGATACATTACAACTATACAGTGGTAGATAATAGCTCAGCTGTGAATACATTACAACTATACAGTGGTAGATAATAACTCTACTGAGGATACATTACAACTATGCACTGGTGGATAATAACTCCACTGTGGATACATTTTAACTATGCACTAGTATATAATAACTCCACTGTGGATATTTTAGAACTATGCACTGGAAGATAATAACTTCACTGTGGATACATTACAACTATGCACTGATAGATAATAACTACAGTGTGGATACGTTACAACTATTCACTGGTAGATAATAACTCCATTGTGGATACATTACAACTATGCACTGGCAGATAATAACTCCACTGTGGATACATTACAACTAAGCCCTTGTAGATAATAGCTCAGCTGTGAATACATTACAACTATACAGTTGTAGATAATAACTCTACTGAGGATACATTACAACTATGCACTGGTGGATAATAACTCCACTGTGGATACATTTTAACTATGCACTAGTATATAATAACTCCACTGTGAATACATTACAACTATTCACTGGTAGATAATAACTACACTGTGGATATATTACAACTTTGCACTGGTAGGGAATAACTCTACTGAAAATACATTAGAACTATGCACTAATAGATAAAAACTCCACTGTGGATACATTACAACTATACACTGGTAGATAATAACTCCACTGTGGACACATTACAACTATGCACTTGTAGATAATAACTCCACTAAGGATGCATAACAACTTTGAACTGGTAGGGAATAACTCCACTGAAAATACATTAGAACTATGCACTGGTAGATAAAAACTCCATTCTGGATACATTACAACTATGCACTGGTAGATTATAACTCCACTATGAATACATTACAACTATGCATTGATAGATAATAAATCCACTGTTGATAAATTACAACTATGCACTGGTAGATAAAAACTCCACTGTGGATACATTACAACTATGCACTTGTAGATAATAACTCCACCATGAATACATTACAACTATGCATTGATAGATAATAACTCCACTGTGGATAAATTACAACTATGCAATGTAGATAATAACTCCACTATGAATACGTTAAAAGTTTGCACTGGTAGATAATAACTGTTCTGTGGATACATTACAACTATGCACTGGTAGATTATAACTCACCTATGAATATACTACAACTATACACTAGTAGTTAATAACTGTACTAAGGATACATTACAACTATGCACTGGTAGATAATAACTCCACTATGAATACGTTAAAAGTATGCACTGGTAGATAATAACTCCACTGTGGATACACTACAACTTTGCCCACGGTAGGGAATAACTCACCTGAAAATACATTAGAACTATGTACTGGTAGATAAAAACTCCACTGTATATTCGTTACAACTATTCACTGGTAGATAATAACTCTACTAAGGATACATTACAACTATGCTCTGGTGGATAATAACTCCACTGTGGATAAATTTTAACTATGCACTGGTAGATAATAACTCCTCTGTTAATACATTACAACTATGCACTTGTAGATAATAACTCCACTGTGCATACATTACAACTTTGAACTGGTAGGGAATAACTCCACTGAAAATACATTAGAACTATGCGCTGGTAGATAAAAACTCAACTGCGGATACATTACAACTATGCACTGGTTGATTATAACTCCACTATGAATACATTACAACTATATACTGGTAGATAATAACTCCACAGTGGATACATTACAACTATGCACTGGTAGATAATAACTCCACGGTAAATACGTTACAACTATTCACTGGTAAATAATAACTCCATTGTGGATACATTACAACTATTCACTGGTAGATAATAACTCCACTGTGGATACATTACAACTAAGCCCTGGTAGATGATAATATCCACTATGAATACATTACACCTATAAACTGGTAGATAATAACTCCACTGTGGATACATTACAACTGTGCACTTGTAGATAATAAATCCACTAAGGATACATTACAACTATGCACTGGTAAATAATAACTCCACTGTGGATACATTAAAACTATGCACTGAAAGATAATAACTCCACTGTGGATACATTACAACTGTGCACTTGTAGATAATAACTCCACTAAGGATACATTAGAACTATGCACTGGTAAATAATAACTCCACTGTGGATACATTAGAACTATGCACTGGAAGATAATAACTCCACTGTGGATACATTAACATTAGCCCATGGTAGGGAATAACTCCACTAAAAAGACTTTAGAACTATGCACTAGTACATAAAAACTCCATTGTAAATGCGTTACAACCATGCACTGGTAGATAATAACTCCTTTGTGGATACATTACAACTAAGCCCTGGTAGATAATAAATCAGCTATAAATACATTACAACTATACAGTGGTAGATAATAACTCCATTGTGGATACTTTACAATTATGCACTGGTAGATAATAACTCCACTGTGGATACATTACAACTAAGCCCTGGAAGACAATAACTCCACTTTGAATACATTACAACTGTGCACTTGTAGATAATAACTCCACTAAGGATACATTACAACTATGCACTGGTAAATAATAACTCCACTGTGGATACATTAGAACTATGCACTGGAAGATAATAAATCCACTGTGGATAAATTACAACTATGACTGGTAGATTATAACTCCACTGTGAACACATTACAACTATGCACTGGTAGATAATAACTCCACTGTGGATACGTTAAAAGTATGCACTGGTAGATAATAACTCTCCTGTGGATACATTACAACTATGCACTGGAAAATAATAACTCCACTGTGGATACATTAACATTTGCCCATGGTAGGGAATAACTCCACTAAAAAGACTTTAGAACTATGCACTAGTACATAAAAACTCCATTGTAAATGCGTTACAACCATGCACTGGTAGATAATAACTCCTTTGTGGATACATTACAACTAAGCCCTGGTAGATAATAAATCAGCTATAAATACATTACAACTATATAGTGGTAGATAATAACTCCATTGTGGATGCATTACAACTATGTACATGTAGATAATAACTCCACGGTAAATACGTTACAACTATTCACTGGTAGATAATAACTCCATTGTGGATACATTACAACTATGAACTGGCAGATAATAACTCCACTGTGGATACATTACAACTAAGCCCTGGTAGATGATAACTCCACTATGAATACATTACAGCTATAAACTGGTAGATAATAACTCCACTGTGGATACATTACAACTGTGCACTTGTAGATAATAACTCCACTAAGGATACATTAGAACTATGCACTGGTAAATAATAACTCCACTGTGGATATTTTAGAACTATGCACTGGAAGATAATAACTCCACTGTGGATACATTACAACTGTGCACTGGTAGATAATAACTCCACTGTGGATACATTACAACTATGCACTGGTAGAAAATAACTCCACTAAGGATGCATTACAACTATGCACTGGTAAATAATAACTCCACTGTGGATACATTAGAACTATGCACTGGAAGATAATAAATCCACTGTGGATAAATTACAACTATGACTGGTAGATAATAACTCCACTGTGAATACATTACAACTGTGCACTGGTAGATAATAACTCCACTGTGGATACATTACAACTAAGCCCTGGTAGATAATAGCTCAGCTGTGAATACATTACAACTATACAGTGGTAGATAATAACTCCACTGTGGATAAATTACAAATATGCACTGGTAGATAATAACTCCACTGTGGATACATTACAACTGTGCACTTGTAGATAATAACTCCACTAAGAATACATTACAACTATGCACTGGTAAATAATAATTCCACTGTGGATACATTAGAACTATGCACTGGAAGATAATAACTCCACTGTGGATACATTACAACTGTGCACTTGCACATAATAACTCCACTAAGGATACATTACAACTATGCACTGGTAGATAATAACTCCACTGTGGATACGTTAAAAGTATGCACTGGTAGATAATAACTCCCCTGTGGATACATTACAACTATGCACTGGAATATAATAACTCCACTGTGGATACATTAACATTTGCCCATGGTAGGGAATAACTCCACTGAAAATACTTTAGAACTATGCATTAGTACATAATAACTCCACTGTGGATAAATTACAACTATGACTGCTAGATAATAACTCCACTGTGGATACATTACAACTATGCACTGATAGATAATAACTCCACTGTGGATACGTTAAAAGTATGCACTGGTAGATAATAATTCCACTTTGGATACATTACGTCTATGCACTGATAGATAATAACTACAGTGTGGATACGTTAGAACTATTCACTGGTAGATAATAACTTCACTGTGGATACATTACAACTATGCACTGGTAGATAATAACTCCACTGTGGATACATTACAACTATACACTGGTCGATGAAAAATCCACTCAGTATACATTACAACTATTCACTGGGAGATAATACCTCCACAGTGGATACGTTACAACTAAGCCCTGGTAGATAATAACTCCACTATAAATACGTTAAAAGTATGCTCTGGGAGATAATAACTCCACTGTGGATACATTACAACTATGCACTGGATTATAATAACTACACTGTGGATACATTACATCTATGAACTGGTAGATAATTACTCCACTGTGGATAAATTACAACTATGCACTGGTAAATAATAACTCCACTGTGGATACAACACAACTATGATCTGGTAGATAATAACTCCACTAAGGATACATTAGAACTATGCACTGGTAAATAATAACTCCACTGTGGATATTTTAGAACTATGCACTGGAAGATAATAACTCCACTGTGGAAACATTACAACTGTGCACTGGTAGATAATAACTCCACTGTGGATACATTACAACTATGCACTGGTAGATAATAACTCCACTAAGGATGCATTACAACTATGCACTGGTAAATAATAACTCCACTGTGGATACATTAGAACTATGCACTGGAAGATAATAAATCCACTGTGGATAAATTACAACTATGACTGGTAGATAATAACTCCACTGTGAATACATTACAACTGTGCACTGGTAGATAATAACTCCACTGTGGATACATTACAACTATACAGTGGTAGATAATAGCTCAGCTGTGAATACATTACAACTATACAGTGGTAGATAATAACTCTACTGAGGATACATTACAACTATGCACTGGTGGATAATAACTCCACTGTGGATACATTTTAACTATGCACTAGTATATAATAACTCCACTGTGGATATTTTAGAACTATGCACTGGAAGATAATAACTTCACTGTGGATACATTACAACTATGCACTGATAGATAATAACTACAGTGTGGATACGTTACAACTATTCACTGGTAGATAATAACTCCATTGTGGATACATTACAACTATGCACTGGCAGATAATAACTCCACTGTGGATACATTACAACTAAGCCCTTGTAGATAATAGCTCAGCTGTGAATACATTACAACTATACAGTTGTAGATAATAACTCTACTGAGGATACATTACAACTATGCACTGGTGGATAATAACTCCACTGTGGATACATTTTAACTATGCACTAGTATATAATAACTCCACTGTGAATACATTACAACTATTCACTGGTAGATAATAACTACACTGTGGATATATTACAACTTTGCACTGGTAGGGAATAACTCTACTGAAAATACATTAGAACTATGCACTAATAGATAAAAACTCCACTGTGGATACATTACAACTATACACTGGTAGATAATAACTCCACTGTGGACACATTACAACTATGCACTTGTAGATAATAACTCCACTAAGGATGCATAACAACTTTGAACTGGTAGGGAATAACTCCACTGAAAATACATTAGAACTATGCACTGGTAGATTATAACTCCACTATGAATACATTACAACTATGCATTGATAGATAATAAATCCACTGTTGATAAATTACAACTATGCACTGGTAGATAAAAACTCCACTGTGGATACATTACAACTATGCACTTGTAGATAATAATTCCACCATGAATACATTACAACTATGCATTGATAGATAATAACTCCACTGTGGATAAATTACAACTATGCAATGTAGATAATAACTCCACTATGAATACGTTAAAAGTTTGCACTGGTAGATAATAACTCTTCTGTGGATACATTACAACTATGCACTGGTAGATTATAACTCACCTATGAATATATTACAACTATACACTAGTAGTTAATAACTCTACTAAGGATACATTACAACTATGCACTGGTAGATAATAACTCCACTATGAATACGTTAAAAGTATGCACTGGTAGATAATAACTCCACTGTGGATACACTACAACTTTGCCCATGGTAGGGAATAACTCACCTTAAAATACATTAGAACTATGTACTGGTAGATAAAAACTCCACTGTATATTCGTTACAACTATTCACTGGTAGATAATAAGTCTACTGAGGATACATTACAACTATGCTCTGGTGGATAATAACTCCACTGTGGATAAATTTTAACTATGTACTGGTAGATAATAACTCCTCTGTTAATACATTACAACTATGCACTTGTAGATAATAACTCCACTGTGCATACATTACAACTTTGAACTGGTAGGGAATAACTCCACTGAAAATACATTAGAACTATGCACTGGTATATAAAAACTCAACTGCGGATACATTACAACTATGCACTGGTTGATTATAACTCCACTATGAATACATTACAACTATATACTGGTAGATAATAACTCCACAGTGGATACATTACAACTATGCACTGGTAGATAATAACTCCACGGTAAATACGTTACAACTATTCACTGGTAAATAATAACTCCATTGTGGATACATTACAACTATTCACTGGTAGATAATAACTCCACTGTGGATACATTACAACTAAGCCCTGGTAGATGATAATATCCACTATGAATACATTACACCTATAAACTGGTAGATAATAACTCCACTGTGGATACATTACAACTGTGCACTTGTAGATAATAAATCCACTAAGGATACATTACAACTATGCACTGGTAAATAATAACTCCACTGTGGATACATTAAAACTATGCACTGGAAGATAATAACTCCACTGTGGATACATTACAACTGTGCACTTGTAGATAATAACTCCACTAAGGATACATTAGAACTATGCACTGGTAAATAATAACTCCACTGTGGATACATTAGAACTATGCACTGGAAGATAATAACTCCACTGTGGATACATTAACATTAGCCCATGGTAGGGAATAACTCCACTGAAAATACTTTAGAACTATGCACTAGTACATAAAAACTCCACTGTAAATACGTTACAACTATGCACTGGTAGATAATAACTCCACTGTGGATACATTACAACAAAGCCCTGGTAGATAATAACTCCACTATAAATACATTACAACTATACAGTGGTAGATAATAACTCCACTGTGGATACATTAAAACTATGCACTTGTAGATAATAGCTCCACTAAGGATACATTACAACTATGCACTGGTAAATAATAACTCCACTGTGGATACATTACAACTATGCACATGTAGATAATAACACCACTGTGGATACATTACAACTATGCACTGATAGATAATAACTCCACTGTGGATACGTTAAAAGTATGCACTGGTAGATAATAACTCCACTGTGGACACATTACAACTATGCACTTGTAGATAATAACTCCACTAAGGATGCATAACAACTTTGAACTGGAATGGAATAACTCCACTAAAAATACATTAGAACTATGCACTGGTAGATAATAACTCTCCTAGGATACATTACAACTGTAAACTGGTAGATAAAAACTCCACTGTGGATACATTACAAATATGCACTGGTAGTTAATAACTCCACTATGGATACATTACAACTATGCACTGGTAGATAATAACTCCACGGTAAATACGTTACAACTATTCACTGGTAGATAATAACTCCATTGTGGATACATTACAATTATGCACTGGTAGATAATAACTCCACTGTGGATACATTACAACTAAGCCCTGGAAGACAATAACTCCACTTTGAATACATTACAACTGTGCACTTGTAGATAATAACTCCACTAAGGATACATTACAACTATGCACTGGTAAATAATAACTCCACTGTGGATACATTAGAACTATGCACTGGAAGATAATAAATCCACTGTGGATAAATTACAACTATGACTGGTAGATTATAACTCCACTGTGAATACATTACAACTATGCACTGGTAGATAATAACTCCACTGTGGATACGTTAAAAGTATGCACTGGTAGATAATAACTCCCCTGTGGATACATTACAACTATGCACTGGAAAATAATAACTCCACTGTGGATACATTAACATTTGCCCATGGTAGGGAATAACTCCACTAAAAAGACTTTAGAACTATGCACTAGTACATAAAAACTCCATTGTAAATGCGTTACAACCATGCACTGGTAGATAATAACTCCTTTGTGGATACATTACAACTAAGCCCTGGTAGATAATAAATCAGCTATAAATACATTACAACTATACAGTGGTAGATAATAACTCCATTGTGGATGCATTACAACTATGTACATGTAGATAATAACTCCACGGTAAATACGTTACAACTATTCACTGGTAGATAATAACTCCATTGTGGATACATTACAACTATGAACTGGCAGATAATAACTCCACTGTGGATACATTACAACTAAGCCCTGGTAGATGATAACTCCACTATGAATACATTACAGCTATAAACTGGTAGATAATAACTCCACTGTGGATACATTACAACTGTGCACTTGTAGATAATAACTCCACTAAGGATACATTAGAACTATGCACTGGTAAATAATAACTCCACTGTGGATATTTTAGAACTATGCACTGGAAGATAATAACTCCACTGTGGATACATTACAACTGTGCACTGGTACATAATAACTCCACTGTGGATACATTACAACTATGCACTGGTAGATAATAACTCCACTAAGGATGCATTACAACTATGCACTGGTAAATAATAACTCCACTGTGGATACATTAGAACTATGCACTGGAAGATAATAAATCCACTGTGGATAAATTACAACTATGACTGGTAGATAATAACTCCACTGTGAATACATTACAACTGTGCACTGGTAGATAATAACTCCACTGTGGATACATTACAACTAAGCCCTGGTAGATAATAGCTCAGCTGTGAATACATTACAACTATACAGTGGTAGATAATAACTCTACTGAGGATACATTACAACTATGCACTGGTGGATAATAACTCCACTGTGGATACATTTTAACTATGCACTAGTATTTAATAACTCCACTGTGAATACATTACAACTATTCACTGGTTGATAATAACTCCACTGTGGATATATTACAACTAAGCCCTGGTAGATAATAACTCAACTATGAATACATTACATCTATACAGTGGTAGATAATAACTCCACTGTGGATACATTACAAATATGCACTGGTAGATAATAACTCCACTGTGGATACATTACAACTGTGCACTTGTAGATAATAACTCTCCTAAGGATACATTACAACTATGCACTGGTAAATTATAACTCCTCTGTGGATACATTAGAACTATGCACTGGAAGATAATAAATCCACTGTGGATAAATTACAACTATGAATGGTAGATAATAACTCCACTGTGGATACATTACAACTATGCACTGGAATATAATAACTCCACTGTGGATACATTAACATTTGCCCATGGTAGGGAATAACTCCACTGAAAATACTTTAGAACTATGCATTAGTACATAATAACTCCACTGTGGATAAATTACAACTATGACTGCTAGATAATAACTCCACTGTGGATACATTACAACTATGCACTGATAGATAATAACTCCACTGTGGATACGTTAAAAGTATGCACTGGTAGATAATAATTCCACTTTGGATACATTACGTCTATGCACTGATAGATAATAACTACAGTGTGGATACGTTAGAACTATTCACTGGTAGATAATAACTTCACTGTGGATACATTACAACTATGCACTGGTAGATAATAACTCCACTGTGGATACATTACAACTATACACTGGTCGATGAAAAATCCACTCAGTATACATTACAACTATTCACTGGGAGATAATACCTCCACAGTGGATACGTTACAACTAAGCCCTGGTAGATAATAACTCCACTATAAATACGTTAAAAGTATGCACTGGTAGATAATAACTCCACTGTGGATACATTACAACTATGCACTGGATTATAATAACTACACTGTGGATACATTACATCTATGCACTGGTGGATAATTACTCCACTGTGGATAAATTACAACTATGCACTGGTAAATAATAACTCCACTGTGGATACAACACAACTATGATTTGGTAGATAATAACTCCACTGTGGATACATTATAACCAAACACTGGTGGATAATAACTCCAACATGAATACATTACAACTATGCACTGGTAGATTATAACTGTATTACTAATACATTACAACTATACACTAGTAGATAATAACTCCACTGTGGATACATTACAACTATGCACTGGTAAAAAAATAGCTCTACTGAGGACACATTAGAACTATGTACGGGTAGATAAAAACTCCACTGTATATACGTTACAACTATGCATTGGAAGATTATAACTCCACGGTAAATACGTTACAACTATGCACTGGTAGGTAATAACTCCACTGTGGATACATTACAACAAAGCCCTGGTAGATAATAACTCCACTATGAATACATTACAACTATAAACTGGTTGATAATAACTCCACTGTGGATACATTACAACTGTGCACTTGTAGATAATAACTCCACTAAGAATACATTACAACTATGAACTGGTAAATAATAACTCCACTGTGGATACATTACATTTATGCACTGGAAGATAATAAATCCACTGTGGATAAATTACAACTATGACTGGTAAATAATAACTCCACTGTGAATACATTACAACTATGCACTGTTAGATAATAACTCCACTGTGGATACGATAAAAGTATGCACTGGTAGATAATGACTCCACTGTGGATACATTACAACTATGCACTGGAAGATAATAACTTCATTCTGGATACATTAGCATTTGCCCATGGTAGGGAATAACTCTACCTAAAATACTTTAGAACTATGCATTAGTACATAAAAACTCCACTGTAAATACGTTACAACTATGCACTGGTAGATAATAACTCCACTGTGGATACATTACAACTAAGCCCTGGTAGATAATAGCTCAGCTGTGAATACATTACAACCATACAGTGGTAGATAATAACTCTACTGAGGATACATTACAACTATGCACTGGTGGATAATAACTCCACTGTGGATACATTTTTACTATGCACTAGTATATAATAACTCCACTGTGAATACATTACAACTATTCACTGGTAGTTAATAACTCCACTGTGGATATATTACAACTTTGCACTGGTAGGGAATAACTCTACTGAAAATACATTAGAACTATGCACTGATAGATAAAAACTCCACTGTGGATACATTACAACTATACACTGGTAGATAATAACTCCACTGTGGACACATTACAACTATGCACTTGTAGATAATAACTCCACTAAGGATGCATAACAACTTTGAACTGGTAGGGAATAACTCCACTGAAAATACATTAGAACTATGCACTGGTAGATAAAAACTCCATTCTGGATACATTACAACTATGCACTGGTAGATTATAACTCCACTATGAATACATTACAACTATGCATTGATAGATAATAAATCCACTGTTGATAAATTACAACTATGCACTGGTAGATAAAAACTCCACTGTGGATACATTACAACTATGCACTTGTAGATAATAACTCCACCATGAATACATTACAACTATGCATTGATAGATAATAACTCCACTGTGGATAAATTACAACTATGCAATGTAGATAATAACTCCACCATGAATACATTACAACTATGCATTGATAGATAATAACTCCACTGTGGATAAATTACAACTATGCAATGTAGATAATAACTCCACTATGAATACGTTAAAAGTTTGCACTGGTAGATAATAACTCTTCTGTGGATACATTACAACTATGCACTGGTAGATTATAACTCACCTATGAATATATTACAACTATACACTAGTAGTTAATAACTGTACTAAAGATACATTACAACTATGCACTGGTAGATAATAACTCCACTATGAATACTTTAAAAGTATGCACTGGTAGATAATAACTCCACTGTGGATACACTACAACTTTGCCCATGGTAGGGAATAACTCACCTGAAAATACATTAGAACTATGTACTGGTAGATAAAAACTCCACTGTATATTCGTTACAACTATTCACTGGTAGATAATAACTCTACTGAGGATACATTACAACTATTCTCTGGTGGATAATAACTCCACTGTGGATAAATTTTAACTATGCACTGGTAGATAATAACTCCTCTGTTATTACATTACAACTATGCACTTGTAGATAATAACTCCACTGTGCATACATTACAACTTTGAACTGGTAGGGAATAACTCCACTGAAAATACATTAGAACTATGCACTGGTAGATAAAAACTCAACTGCGGATACATTACAACTATGCACTGGTTGATTATAACTCCACTATGAATACATTACAACTATATACTGGTAGATAATAACTCCACTGTGGATACATTACAAGTATGCACTTGTAGATAATAACTCCACTAAGGATGCATTACAACTATGCACTGGTAAATAATAACTCCACTGTGGATACATTATAACTGTGCATTGGAAAATAATAAATCCAATGTGGATAAATTCCAAATATGCACTGGTAGATAATAGCTCCCTTATGAATACATTACAACTATGCATTGGTAGATAATAACTCCACTGTGAATAAATTACAACTTTGCACTGTAGATAATAGCTCCACTATGAATATGGTAAAAGTATGCACTGGAAGATAATAACTCCACTGTGGATACATTACAACTATGCACTGGAAGATTATAACTCCACTGTGGATACATTACAACTATGCACTGGAAGATAATAATTCCACTGCGGATACATTAACATTTGATTATGGTAGGGAATAACTCCAGAGAAAATACATTACAACTATGCACTGGTAGAAAATAACTCCACTGTGGATACATTACAACTAAGCCCGGGTAGATAATAACTCCACTATGAATACATTACAACTATACCCTGGTAGATAATAACTCCACCGTGGATACATTACATTTATGCACTGGTAAATAATAACTTCACTGTTGTTACATTACAACTATGCACTGGAAGATAATAAATCCTCTGTGGATAAATTACAACTATGACTTGTAGATAATAACTCCACTGTGGATACATTACAACTATGCACTGGTAGATAATAACTCCACTGTGGATACATTTTAACTATGCACTGATAGATAATAATTTCACTGCGAATACATTACAACTATGCACTAGTAGATAATAACTTCACTGTGGATACTTTACAACTTTGAACTGGGAGGAAATAACTCCACTGAATATACATAAGAACTATGCACTGGTAGATAAAAACTCCACTGTGGATACATTACAACTATGCACCGGTAAGATATTACTCCACTATGAATACATTACAACTATACACTGGTAGATAATAACTCCACTGTGGATACATTACAACTATGCACTTGTAGATAATAACTCTACTAACAATGCATTACAACTATGCACTGGTAAATAATAACTCCAATGTGGATACATTACAACTGTGCACTGGAAGATAATAAATCCACTGTGGATAAATTACAACTATTTACTGGTAGATAATAACTCCAATGTCGATACATTAGAACTATGTACTGATAGATAATAACTCCACCATGAATACATTACAACTATGCATTGGTAGATAATAACTCCACTATGGATTCGTTACATTTATACACTAGTAGATAATAACTCCATTAAGGATACATTGCAACTATGCAGTGAAATGTCGAAATACTACATTCATATGTTGCACTGCAAACATTATTTTAGATATGAACATATATTTGTGATAGTATGATTTGTATTGATCAGACATTGCGCAAGGTATTGGAGTTTTTTGTTAAATAAATTCTAACTGCCTGATTTTTCCAACTTCACACTTCAGTTGTTTTAAGAGTAGACAGAGTACATTCGCTCTTCTATTTGAAGTGTTTTCTGAGCCCAAAAGAGCCGTTTTTTGCATATAAAAAAAGAGTACATATGGATCTATACTCTTTCTTGGTGGGTTTTTATTATTGTGCTATTTAGCTTTCAACGGGGTCTCGACTGTCAGTTTGTGATCTCTGAATGTGCCTTCAGCCGTTTTTCGTGGCATCCTATATCTTTAAAAGTACTGTTGCTTATTGAAAACCTAGAGACATTGTATAGGTTTCACAAAACAACGTGATAGTCCATACTCTACCGTATTGTTTCAAATGAAAATTATTCATATCATTGTATCGTTGCATTGTTGTGATCCAACATACAATTGTATCTTCCAGTGATTTTAAAAGTACTAATTATTGATAGATGCACGACTCACTCTATTATTAAAATCCTTCTTATAATAACAACGAAGCATGTACTTAACAACATGCATGTTGAAAGCAAGTCCTTACTTGTAGTACAGAATTTATTTCGGAAAGCAGTTTCATGTTTTCAAATATCTGCTTTGCATATCTGTATTTACCCTTTGATCCATGTATTGCAAATATAAAGATACTTAAATTTCTTGAGACGTCTATTACAAGCCATTCTTGAAATATTTTGTGTATTTCTATCCGCAAATATTTGCTTTCTTGTCAGTCTAAATCTTTGTACTGACTAACTCTTGGGTAAGTTATCTTCTGTATATAAATTAAACTAAGATCACACTATCTATTTGGCAAAAGTAAGTCAACAATTTCAATTGTGTACTGAGTTTGAGGATATTGCAAATGCATGTCATTTGTGGAAACACTTGCCGTCCAGCTTAAATTTACTTTATCACCCTCATATAATTTACCACCCACAACATTAGTTAAAACATTTCTGTGCTCTAGAATATCCAGTTTTAATACATACTCAGGCTGGAGCAAGTGACAAAGAATCTCGGATACTGGTTTAATCAGTCCACCATCAAGGATCACTCCTTATTTATTACTCTCACAGACTTTCTGGGTATTGTGATTGATTATCAATAATTGGATTACATCCTAATCTAAATATATTCTTCTTTCAAACCACTCATCAGTTCTCAGAGTTTGGTGGCTCTGAACGTTACGCATATATGGCTGCGTCGTGTCATCTAGGAGGTCATGCTAGCAAACACTTCAATATTAAGTACACTTGTGTTTGAGCCACCGAATCTCCCGTGGATAGATAGGGCCAATATCTCCACCTAACTTATATAGTCTATTTCTATTAACTATATGAAATTCGTTAACAGTAGCTAATACGGTGTAAGATTCCTTGTGGTCTTTATAGCAATTCGTAACTTTACATCACATATTTACTTTCATGTTTCAAGTCTTCCTTTGTGCTGTTCACATCAATCACTGAGAAGATGAGCCAGACAGGTCTACACATCAATAAGATTGCTAGCCTCTTATCCTCTAACCAAGTTGAAGAACAGCTGGAAATATTACTACCATTGCTCATCTCGTGATGTAGATAAACTTTGATGCCATTTTTGGCCATTACTGAACAGAGGCAATCATTAGTTTAGTGCCTTTGGCTGCTACTGTTAAACAGGCACCTACTTAAACCATGTTGAAATGGAAGCTCTTTTGTGTTTGTCATTTTGAATACTAATTACCCCTTTCGTCCAAACCAGACCCGCATGGATAGTTTTGGTGGTTGGGTCGAACCTGATCCTTCCAGGGTTTCTTGTGCCTCATCAGCATGTTGCACAATTCAACGTTGCATACGTGCTGTTAGAGATGACATCTTCTTTCTGAAAGATAAAGGGTAACAATTACAAATTGTATTACTGCAGAGAACTCCTCTGTCAGAAAGAAGTCAGAGATACCTGACTCCCATGTGACGACACAGAGTTTCGCTGAGTATGCTTTATGTGAACTTCTCTGTACTTATGACTTTTCAGTCTGCCATAATCACACTCATTTGTTTTTATAGCACAGTTTTCAACTGTACATTGTTTAAGTTTCAAAACCAGCCTGGTGTATTGCTTCATTATCCACCAGATTAAAATAGTATTCAAGGTTTTTAAGTAATATGTCACTACTACTCAGTTGAGTCATGCTATATTTAGGCAGCTAGCAACGTCAGTCACGAAATAATCGGAACAAACCAGAAATCTTGCAACACCTGACTGATATCAATTAATTTCAAGCACGAAACTGCTTCAGCGCATAAACAAAGAAATGAGATCCTCTTTGTCTGTTCCACAGAAATCTTATATTTACCACGCTTCGCATTGATTCTCTATTCGATGCAACATAAACTTTGCACTTGCATGTGGTAAGTATCACCTTTCGGTTTACGTATCTTCACAGTCAGGAAGTAATAAATATATCAAATGTTGTTAATGGTATCCATTTAATCTATAAGATTCCCAGTTGAGGACCAAACTTTTATTCCAGTAATAGCTACAAGTATAAGTTATATTAATACCAATACTTTTGTGAAGTGATTTACCCTAATTAAAGTTTTTAATGATATTTAGTTAAATGAATCCTTCCGTAAAATGTCTGTCATAACACTGATATCTATTGTAGTGTGGGTTGATGTGTAAAGTAGTGTGAGTTGATGTGTACTGAAGTGGGGGTTGATATGTACTGTAGAGTGGATTTATATGTACTGTAGTGTGAGTTGATGTGTACTGTAGTCTGGGTAAAAAACAGTTTTAAACTATTACATCTTGACCAATCTCCGTTATAGAAGTCATTTTCAATCTCAAATTGTTCATACGTTTGGCCTTGTGTCAGATAACAATTACTTACACCAGACACCCAAGTGATAGATTCAATGAAGGATGGTCTCTCTTGCTCACACGAATACAAAGTTCATAATGGAACCACAATTATTGTTTTTATTATGTGTCTATAAAACTTGGAACTATATCGACAAAAGTGGCTTTTCTTTTCACTTTTTAGACCTACATGTAAAAAGAGGCCCAGGAGACAAAAAACCCTTAATGAAAAAAACCCATGTTACAAAGCTATAAAAAATGCACCCTGAGTATATTATATACACATTTTAAGAAAATTTAATGAGAGACCACCCATTTCGAAACTTAACGAGTAATGGACCTACCTTGATATCTAACCTCAGGGGTAACGACCTATGTGAAAGTAGCAGAATAAAGACCGGTTTCAAAACTGTACAAGTGGTGATTATAACCCTTATCAAACTCCTTTAGGACACTCCTATTAGAACACTTAGTGAGTAAACACTTGTAATGAAGTCGATTGGTCGTGCGGTCTGTTGTTTCACTGATGACATAACATCATGTATTACAAGCTAATGAATAGCGTTCCATCACTTAACAAGTAACATTCTGTATTGCAAACTGATGAAAACCGATCAGTTCCTTTTCGTGAAAAGCAACATTTTCTATCTCAAGTTAGTAGATACCGATCCGTCCCGCGATTTACCAAGTAGTGCTATGAATCACAAGTTAAAAAGTGATGCATTCTAGTATTTAATAATTAATACTTACTTCCGCCAAAAGTTAATACGAAAAATTCTGTAACTTAGCGAGAAATAACCAAAAACGAAAGTTATGAAAGGTCAGTTTTCGTTGTGCCTAAAACAAAATTAGTGACAAGCTTTCTGAAATACAGTTAATAAGAGATGAACTAGAATATATATAATTCACAACAAAACTATCAAAGTATAAAGATTGGATGTCATTTTGTATGCGGTAAGACACGTAAAATAACAATTAAAGGTGACTTTTAGACATGGCGATATTTGTTTTTAATTTTGCGTAAAGCTACACGAGGGTTATCTGTGCTAGCAGTCCCTAATTGAGCAGCGAAAAACTAGAGAGAAGGCAGCTAGTTATCACCACCCACCGCCACATCATGACTACTCTCTTGCCAACGAGCAGTAGGATTTATCGTTACATTATAATTCCCCTGAAAGTGCGAGCATGTTTTGTGGGATATGGAGGGGTTCGAACCCACGACCCTCAGAGTGTGAATAGACTGCTCTAAACACCTGGCCTGTTTCAGACAGAGCAATGAGAAAATCCCTAAAGTGTAGTTTACGTTATTTGAATAGTTTTTAATTAATTAAAGATATGATCCAAAATTAGACTCTAACTAACTCCTCAGAAACAACAATAAAAGTCCAAATTAAATTCTGAAACGATGCTCTTGGCATGTGTTATGTTAAATATCGAATTTTCAATCGTGTTATTGTGTCTGTCTTCAAGCCGTCTAATCAGTATAAAGTATATGAAATTGTAAAATATGTAACAGCGTAGAAAAACACGTGGATAACACATGGCTGCAACGTTCCGAAATTCTGTAGGCTAAACAGTATGGCTGAACAAAACTCATTGGTGTAGGAAATATAAAAGTGAGAAAAAACAAATAACAAGTCTGAATAAAACGTTGTCATTAAGAATAACTGGACCGAAAGTCCACACATATAAAACAGCTTTCAGGCGTTATAAACCTGTTTCCTTGGTCTCGCTACTGCACGAATTATTTATTTATCAATAGCAAACACCCACATATCAGTAAGCACTATAATAGGGCAATGTATTTATTTATCAGAATTTTTATAATAGTGCTCTATGTCAGTGGTTTCCAACCAGGGGTGCGAGATAACATTATAAAAATTTGTTTTGGCCACCTTCACCTTTATTCGTAAATAAATAATTACTGTCAGGGGTGCGAGAACATACTAATTTCTTTTAGGGGTGTGGAGCATAGATAAGGTTGGGAACCACTACTCTACAGGTTCAAATTTCTCTAGCATCACGATAGAATAAATGTTACAGCATAATTTTTGTTGTTTGCTACCTAACAAATAGAAAGTTTGCTTACCTGATAGAAAACCACACCTTAAAAGATTGTTTTTGCACTCATAGGTTGGTTTCAAGGTTACGTGCAAAGCAACATGAGCTTAGGTATTGGAACGGCTCTATTCGTAAGGAGGTTATATTTACTTTTTATTACAAAGCCTCCAGCTAACCATTTAAACCTTTTAAACAATTTATTTATTTATATTCGAGTTATAGTTTTGTTTTGGAATCTTTAAATTTAGGAATAGGTGTGATGTTTCTGAGGTACAAGGTGATATTTCACACCTCTAAATAACAAGGGTGTAAAGATTTAGCCCACAAGAGAAGTTTTCTAGTTCAAACACCCTAAAAAGTCAACATTCTTTACAAAATAGAAACCTTCCATCTTTCTTCACGTAAGATTCAAAAGTCACAACTAACACAGGAGGAAATAACTGTTAATAATTTTGACCTGAAGTTTGGTTGGATGTGTGTGCATTAGGGCTAAAAACCTGTGTGCAGCGGGTTGTTTTAAGATAGAAGAACCAAGACCGATTTATCTTTCCTAATAACAGCTTGTTTCGTAGAAAGATATTCTCTGGAAAACACAATCCAGTACAAATGCTGGATATAATAGAGAAAATTACCCTGGTCAACTAACGCCTGCAAACAATGATGGACCTATTTATTTTCTTCTCGGAATCTCTCGTGTCTGCGAATTACAAAAGCAGCGCGTGGGGTGTCTGTAACTCCCCCCCTCTTCCCTGCCAAATGAGTACTTGATTCGAGACAACGAGATCCGCACAAGGCTGCTTTCCTACAAACGTAACCGGAACATTCCACTGTTAAAGAGCTTGTGGCATGTTGAATTGTGTGATATGGTGCGTCCACGAAGAAAATTTGGTTGGACACGGATCAGATCAAACAAAGGTTTAAGGTGACCTCTCATGGTGAGCAATACTAGATTCAGAGGCTGGTGTCTTGAAAGCGAGAGTTCTGAGTGGGTTCTATATTTAGTCTAGGTTTCTCTGTTAAAATGGCTTGCTTATTTACTAGAAGTATTATTAAAGCAATTTCATATTTTTTCAACAAAGTGCTTAAGCGTTTCATACGGTTTTTAAAATCATATTTATTTCAAAGAGATCTGGAATTATCACACATAAGAACCCTACTTATATGAAGATGACAAAGATGCCTCAGGGTGTTTTATTGCCACAGGTTTTTTTGTTTATTCTTTAATAATTTATTGTTTTTGAAATCGGGTTTTGGATGACGTCAGTAACATGAATTCACCAGAGAAAGCTGCAGGTAAGACGATAAACTCGGTAGTTTTCATAGCCACCAAGAGTGAACTACATTTATAATTTTGATGGTACGATTTGAATAAAAAAGAAACTTTTGTTGTATTTTGTAGAATGAATCATTCTACTGTTTATTTAGTAATAGTAGAAAAGAAACACAAACTATTCCCGAACACAGTAATATTTTTATTTTTTCTTTATTTCTTGTTACTTTTTCACACCGTTGCTGTTACTCTGCACACGGTTACAATTACTTTTTCACACCGATACTGATACTGATTTAAGAAGAAAAGATATCAGTGCACTTTATCGTCTTGGCTTCTTTTTTTAAGGACTCTTTGTGGATTTTTCATGCAAATAAATTTTCTGTAAAGACTGTTTGAATTGAAACGTTTTGGTTCCAGTTTTTTTTGTTTCTCAACTATATAGTGCCAGGCGGTCCGTCAAAATGTGAAATTATCCATTTGAGCGGCTCCCTCTAGTGAGTAATCAACCCAACAATGATTTTAACGACAACAGATGGCCGATTATCATTGCTGCGTGTTTTACAGTGGTCTGAGGAGACACCGTCTCAACACACGCGTACATAATAACATTGACATTGTGGTAGAAGTGACGATCAATAGATTATATTAAGTGACTCGCCTATCTGCCCGACTCTTCTAGGTTGGCACGCTGAATCACGCGGATTGAGGATCGCTGAATACATCAGGTTCCAAGTCTACAACTGCAACTTTTCTTACAGATTATTTCTGAATATTTTCAATGAGTATTACATGCTATTTTTAAATATAATCCTTGTACAATATATTTTTCATCTTTCTCTTTCGTATCCAAGAGGTTTAATGTACTGTTACCCCAAACAACATTTCTAAGACACAATTAGAGCAGCAGTTTCTTAATAAAAGACACGTGACACGATAAAATCGAAAACTTAAACAATTAAATCCTGGTTTATTTATTAAGCAGACTCGGCTTGGCCAGGTGGTTGGGGCACTCGACTCGTAATCTGAGGGCCTCCGGTTTGAATCCCGTCTCACCGAACAAGCTTGCCCTTTCAGTCGTGGGGGCGTTATAATCTGACTGTTGACCCCACTGTACGTTGGTAAAGAGTAGCCGAAGATTTGGCGGTGGTTGGCGATGACTAGGTGCCTTCCCTCTAATCTTACGTTGTTAAATTAGGGGCATATAGCCCTTTTTGTAGCTTTGCACAAAAATCAAACAAAGAAAGTTTTTATCAAGCACCTTTAAAAATAGATATTAATTCTATGTATTTCTTCAGAGTTGCAATAGTTTACTGTTTCAAGAGTAAATAAAACTATAATTAGGGGTAACAACTATTTTTATTTCTTGCTTTTCAATTCATATATCACGTTGTACTATAGTCTGCAGAGTGCATAATTCTTCTCATGACTCATGTCATGCGCACGTTTTACTAACTAACGATAGTACAAATTGAAAAGTTAATCGTCCCTTATGCAACCTCATTTTAGTGTCTACTGACTGACTGACAGACAACATAGTAAAATATAGTGGTGAGAGTAGTTTAAATAGGTGACGTTTACAGGCGGTCTTCTACTCACTTTCGGTTATCCATCAGATGTTCCCATGGCAATAAGAAACATGGTCGTCTACGCTTTGATTATGGGATTGTTCTTTTATACATCTTTATAACAGTAAACATTTTAATTAATGTATCTTGAGTATATTTAAGATTCTAGAAGAACCATATAAGATTATTTTCCGAATAATATTTTTTTCAATTTTTTTTCGTACCAGCTTAAATAGACACTAGTAAGAGGACAGAAGTAATTGGTTAACCTTAAATAGACACTAGTAAGAGGACAGAAGTAATTGGTTATGTAAAGTCGGCAGAATCTGTGAAACCGCAGAAACGGTTACTGAGACTTACAGAAATGAAAGGATAAGTTTGTTTATTTGTTTTTGAAGTTTGCGCAAAGCTACATGAGGACTACACGTTAAATTACATCAAACTTTCAGAACACTGACCCTCGGAATATTGGGCTGTAACTAACATATTAACGGGAGACAATTTCATAAAATCAAGCACAAATAACCCTTACCAACATTTAGGCCTAGCTTATTATTTAATTAATTCCTGTAATGCATATTGGTGTACATAAGACGCATTAATACTGTAAGTAAGCGACCTTATAACATTGAAATGTTTTTATTTAATAAGACACTCAATGTCCCACTCTACAGCTTCTTCGGGTTTGGTTTGGTTTGAATCTCGCGCAAAGCTACACGAGGCCAATCTGTGCTAGCCGTCCCGATTTAGCAGTGTAAGACTAGAGGGAAGGCAGCTAGTCATCACTATCCACCACCAACTCTTGGGCTACTTTTTATCAACAAATAGTTGGATTGACCGTCACATAATAATGCCTCCACGGCTGAAAGGACGAGCACGGTTGGTGTGATGGGGATTCGAGCCTGGCGACCCTCAGATTACGAGTCGAGTGCTTTAACCACCTGGCCATGCCGGACTGGTAAAAACTTGGAACCTGAAAGTGAAGTGATTTTAAGCAGTTTGATTACCACGAAGCTGGTAAAGATAATATTTGTATGGATTTCTTCTAACTGAAGATGATAATACTAAAAGAAGTTAGTAAGTATGTTTAACATTGACAAAAAGAATAATAATTTTTAACTTGTAAAAATGATTATTTTCTTACAGTTTTAAAGAAAACAGTTTCACAAATCCAAGACTATATATAATTTATTCTAGTCGTTTATATATTAAATGAATAAGCATCCTTCCATATAAAAATATTACTTTTCTTTGGTTTGTTTTTGAATTTCGCGCAAAGCTACACGAGGGCCATCTGCGCTAGTCGTTTCTAATTTAGCAGTGTAAGAATAGAGGGAGGGCATGTAGTCATTACCACCCACCTTCAAGTCTTGGGCTACTTTTGTACTGTCAATAGTAGGATTGACCGTAGTTTTGCTTAAAAGGCAAGCGTGAAAAGAAGCGACTTTTAAATTGCGAATCAAGAACCCGAACCACCGGGCCGCAGTAAGTTAAGAACCGTTGTTGTTTTGAATTAAGCACAAAGCTACACAATGGGCTATCTGTGCTCTGCCCACCACGGGTATCGAAACCCGGATTTTAGCGTGTAAGTCCGCAGACATACCGCTGAGCCACTGGGGGTTAAAAACTGAAACTCAGAACACGAGGTAGTTATTAATTAATATATAGAAATAAAAGTGTACAATTATATTAATAATTAATTAGACTTACCTGGTTGTATAAACTATTGACCACTGTTATGATCAGTGTCCAGTATTAGAGTAAGTACATTATGATATAAAGTGTTTATTTTTTATTACTTACAACTAAAAAGAAGTTCCACTCTTGTTAGCGTACTCCGGTAAGTCTACGGATTTACAACGCTAAAATAAGGGGTTAGATTCCCCTCAGCAGATAGTCCAATGTGGCTTTGCTAGTAGGTTTGTTTGTTTTGGAATTTCGCACAAAGCAGCTCAAGGGCTATTTGTGCTAGCCGTCCCTAATTTAGCAGTGTAAGACTAGAGGGAAGGCAGATAGTCATCACCACCCACCGCCAACTCTTGGACTACTCTTTTACCAACGAATAGTGGGATTGACCGTCACATTATACGCCCCCACGGCTGGGAGGGCGAGCATGTTTAGCGCGAACCCGCAACCCTCGGATTACGAGTCACACGCCTCACGCGCTTGGCCATGCCGGGCTCTTGCTACTAAAATACACAAACCCTTGTTAGCTGCGGATGATTGGCGATAAAGTATTCTTGAATTTAATATATAGTACGGTGATCCCCCACTAGCACAGCAATAAGTCAGTGGACTTACCATGAGTTTCGATACCTGTAGTGGGTGGAGCACAGATACGGAATTTCTAGCGTTGTGCTTAACATACAAACAAACAAATTGCTGGAATTATGAATCGTAAAACTACAGCAGTAAAGGGGGGGTATGAATGATGAATCACTTCGAACTTTAAGGAAGTAATCTGTACAATATGTTAATGGAATATGCTCAGTGATTCGAAATACTTGAGCCAAAACGTTTGACTTGAGAGTATGACTTACAGAGTTAAATCTTCTCTTGAATTTCTTTGTAACGCATGAAACAAACGTGAAAGTGACTTTCAAAATAAAGAAATCAATTTCGTTCCTTTTCGCCTAACATGAAACAAAGATTACTTAAGAACTTCAAGGCAGAAAAGAAGTGTTTAAGTTGGGAAGGGTGTTACCTTGTAAGACCAGATTTTAACATATTGGAGTACGTTTTTTTGTCTTTTAAATTTTGAAACTATGTTAGAATTTGGGTCAAGAAATCTTCGGATGTGACTTGACTGCATGCAAAAGATGCTTAAATGGTAAAATTGTAGATATTCCTGGAATTAAAAAAAAAATAGGCGTCACGAGGTGTTGTGGAGTGTGTTAGTACGTAATCTAGAGCACGTGGCACCGTGTTGAGAATACATTAAGCTTGACGTTATAAAGAATCACATGGTGTAGAATTCTCTCACTTGCTCATGAGTTCATGTCACGATATTATGTGACAAATCTCTTAAACTCGTTAGCTCAGTCATTTCTTATCGTAATTAGTAGCTCATGATACAAAACAAGAAGAAAAACAAACACATAGAAAAAAAACAGTTCGACAACCAGATTTCCAAACATAAGAATGAAATACACGTATCTAAAAACAGTAAATTTTAATTTATCGATATATTTCATGTCTAATCTATCGGTGACCTACTTGTCTATAAGTTAACATAGCTCCAGAAATGAGGCATCAGATATGGGACAAGGCTATTTTTAATTGAATGACTTGTTCTTTTATATATGACCTGCAAAAGATGGTTAAAAATGTAGAAACTTGTCTTCAGGTGATAACCATAAACACTTCGTTCTTCAAACAGGAAACTTCGTGGCTGAATCAGAGACGTCACATGCACGTGCTTAACGTACTTGAGTATATCATTGCGGGTCAAACAACTTGAAGATGTCACGCGCAGACTTATGTATTCTGATATTGAACAAACTAAAAAAAAATATTTGAGACGGGAAGTTTTCCTAGCTCATATATTGATTTTACATCGGTTCAAAATGAGAAGGTTTAACATGATAATTTATATTACAGGGCAGCTGGGTTACCGTATTTAGTTTCTGTGAAATGTAACAAGTCAAACGATGAGTTACACAAAGTCTAAAGAAACTATTCAACATCGGAGATACTCTGTTACAGTCACAACACAACTTTATAGCCGCGACTGGTATGAAGTTCAGAATTACTCTTCAAGAAAACTGAGCAGCTCAGCGTATAATCTGACTAGCATGACCCGTAAACTAGCTTTAAAGAATTAATATAAAACACTTGAATATTTAAATAGAAGTTACTGTTTTAATGTAATAACTTTAAAGATAACTAGAACAACAAACACACAAGCTGTAAAAATATGACGTGCTCATGTACCTCATACAAAACTATTGAATTTCAGCACATATCCTGACGTCCACTAAAATGGTCCGGCATGGCCAAGTGGTTAAAGCACTCAACTCGTAATCCGAGGGTTCCAGGTTCGTATCCTCGTGAAACCAAACGTGCTAGCCATTTCATCCGTTGGGGCGTTATAATGTGGCAATCAATCTCAATATTCATTGGTAAAAAAGTAGTCCAAGAGTTGGCAGTAGGTGGTGATGACTAGCTGCCTTCTCTTAGTCTTACACAGTTAGGTTAAGGACAGCTAATGCAGATAGCCCTCACATAGCTCTGCACCAAATTCAAAACGAACGTTGTGTTATAAAATATAAGGAAATAAACAAATAGCTAATTTATTTGAAAGCCTTTAAGATAAACTTACAAATACGTTCACCTTACATCTCTCTCCGTCATGTATGTACAAATCATGTTTCTTTACAATGATGAAACGTTACGTTCGTCTTTCGGGCAGTTAAGACGGAAGACTTTCAAAACAACAGGCAGTTTCCGTCCATTCTACAAAGTTTCATCATGAATACTCTGCCGAAAGAATCTATTAAACAAAGTTCTTTACAATGTTTCCCGTTTTTCGGTCTTTAGTTACATTTTCTTCTTCGTAAGGTTAATAAATTATTTCATTTTGTGCAAATCGACTCATATCGTAGCATCTTATTTCAAATGCATTTTGGAAATAATAATAATAGAGTTTTCGAACATATCGTTATCCATAAATAATTGTATTTTTATCCATATTCATTTCCTCTTTCTCACTTAAACATTTGATTGACATTTAATCGAATTCTGTGACCTCTGTAGGAATAAAAAGGAAGTACAGTGAACTCTCTGAACTCGAAAGAAGTCAAGAAACGCAGGTCAAGCTCACGGATTGTTGCGCTGGATAAAAAGGTTTGACGAGTCTCGTTTCGTATTTACTGCAGATTGTCCTCACGAATGTTTTGAAAATCAAATTGGGTAATTCTCTATTGTTCAGACTCAGTAATTCATTACTGATCAGATCTTTGTAGTTCCTCATCGTTCATACTCAGTAATTCTTTATTGTTCAGACACAGAAGTTCATCAGTGGTCAGAACTGAGTAATTATTCATTGTTCAAATCGATAATTCATCATTGTTGAGACTAAGTTATTCACCATTGTTTAGACATGACTAATTCTTCATTGTTCAATATTGAGACACAATATTTCATCTTTCCTCAAACTCAGTACTTCATTATTTTCAGACTTAAGTATTTTTTCATTGTTCAGACTCAGTAATTCATCACTGTTCAGACAAGAGTAATTCTTTATTCCTTGGACACAGTACTTTATTATTTTCAGACTAAAGTATTTTTTCATTGTTCAGACTCAGTAACTCGTCACTGTTCAGACAAGAGTAATTCTTTATTCCTTGGACACAGTACTTTATTATTTTCAGACTAAAGTATTTTTTCATTGTTCAGACTCAGTAACTCGTCAATGTTCAGGCGAGATTAATTCTTTATTCCTCAGACTCAGTACTTTATTATTTTCAGACTGAAGTATTTTTTCATTGTTCAGACTCAGTAGCTCGTCAATGTTCAGGCGAGATTACTTCTTTATTCCTCAGACTCAGTACTTTATTATTTTCAGACTGAAGTATTTTTTCGTTATTCATACTCTGTAATTCATCACTGCTCAAACCTGAATAATTTTTAATTGTTCAGACTCAGTGATTTGTTACTATTCAGACTCAGTGATTTGTTACAGTTCAGACACAGTAATTCCTCATTTTTTATACTTAGTAATTCGTAATTATTTAACTTCATTAATCCACCTTTGTTTAGTTCTGAGTAATTCTTTTCCTTCAGAGTAAGTAATGCATCACGACTCACACCAAAGTAATTCATCTTTGTAGAGACTACATTAATTCTTTATTGTTCTGAATCAGTATTTCGTGAATTTCAGACTCAATAATTCATCATTGTACAGACTGTTATTCATAATTATTCAGACCTGAGTGATTCATTATTGTTTAGACTTACTAGTTTTTCATTGTTGAGATTTGGGTAATACATCATTGTTCAGGCCTGAGTAACTCATCATTGTTCAAATTTAGTAGTTTCTCATTGTTGAGCCTCAGCAATTCGTTATTGTTCAGACCTGATTAATACTTGAAACTCAGTAATTCATAATTATTCAGATCTAAGTAATTCATAATTATTCAGATCTAAGTAATTCATCATTTTTCATTTTAAGTTTCACCGCTGTCTCTACCAAGATTTCTAACGAATAAATTGTAGTAATATACAGACGTGATTACACTATTTAACAAAATGTTTACTTTTTCTTGTTCCTGGACAGAAATGATTAATCCACAGTTTTGTTGATTTAGCTCTAATGAAATAGATGTGGTTACATAATTTGACTGATTTAGCGATCTTATAATAGTGACGGTTACTATTTTTGTTTAAAATAGGTATAATGTAAAAGAGGTGGTAACATACTTTAGGTAATTTTCCTTCAATAAAACACTGGTGGTTACATGCTTTGGTTAATATAGTCACACTGAAACTGTTGCTAACACACTTTGGTTGTTTTAGATAATATAAAACGATATTTGTTACACATTTTGTTGGTTTTTGTCTATAATAAAACAGCAGTGGTTACACACTTTGGTTGATTTAGCTAATGAAAGAATCGTGCTGGAAAACAAAGTTTTGTCGAACATTTCGTACACACAAATTTGTATCAGTTATCACACTAATTGCGTCTCAGATTCACTTATGTACTCGTTAGGTTCTCACAAATCAAGCAACATATGTGTAAAAACGGCTCTTTTGGGTTGAGAAAATATTTTAGGTAGAGAAGTGAACAACTTTTCGACCTTCGGTCTTCGTCAGGTTCACAAAGAAAGAGAGAGGTAACTGACCGGAAGCTGACCACATGTTTGAAAAGGGTTGTGTAATGAGTGTCGGAATGTAGAGGGCGTGTTTAGATGTTGAATATGCATTTTATATATATATATATATATATATATATTATTATTATTTATTATATTATATTTTAATATAGATATAAAGGTGTTCCTTTGTATTGGTTTATTTTGGGCTTCAGTTGTTGTATAAGTAAGGCTTCTTTAATTTTGCGTTTGTTTATGCTTGTTTCTTTATTTAGTATTTGAGTGTTTTCTATGGTTATGTTGTGTTCATTTGACTTACTGTGTTCGAAAACGTGTGAAGGCGACTTTTTATGTTCTTTAAATCTGGTTTCCTTTTTTCTACTTGTTTCTCCAATTCAAAAGTCGTGACAGTTATCACATTGTATTTTATAAATAATGTTCGTGTGGTGTTTGTCAGTGTAGTTTTTACACAGTATATACCTCAGTTTTGTGTCTGGTTTTTGAATAAATTTGGAATTGACTGGAATGTCATATTTTGTTACTAGTTTTTGCCAAATGTTGGTTATTTGTTTGCTGATGTCAGGAATATATGGTATACAGCAGTATATGATTTCGTGATTTTTTGATACATGAGATATATTTACTTTTGTCGGTTTATTTTGCTTTCTGTCTAGGTGTGTGTGTGTATAATGTTTTCTACGATTTGTGGAGGAAACTTATTGATGTTGATGAGGTATTGTTTTATTTTGTCTAATTCATCGTTAATTTTATCTGGTGAGCATAGTTTTATGGCTGTGTTTATCTGGTTTCTTAGTATGTTTAGTTTTTGTTTTGTTTCATGTGCTGAGTCCCAAGGAATGTATAGTCCAGTATGGGTGATTTTCGATGGATTCCTGTTTTAAACTGTGTATCGGTTCTTGTAATTTTGAGGTTAAGAAATGATATTTGATTGCTTCCTCCTTGTTCACATCGAAAAATCACGCATACTGGACTATACATTCCTTGGGACTCAACCCAAACGAGCCATTTTTAGATATATATTTCTCTACAGGTGGGTTTTCTCGACATCACTGATTATTAAATCCAGTAACAGTCGAATAAACAATCAAAATACGAAGAAATAAAATATTCCAATGTCTTTAATACTGACTTTATCCACTGTCTTTAATACCGACTATATGTGACTTTTGAAAGCTATAAAACAGTAAACACTTCTCGTTTTTGTTGTGGTCATTTGTCATCGTTTCGACAAGAAATGTCATGTACGTCGCTTATCTAATGTTTTTCAAAGCCTTTACTAATGTCCTTCATTTTATTATGGTGTTCCTAAGAGTGTATACGCGTTTTCCGCTTGTCCCTATTTCTCCTTCTTTGCAAGTGATTAATTTTTAGTGACAATTTTGAGCTCGGAGCGAACCAATTAAATGTGCAGTATAAGCGACACATTTGGTCTGTACTCTAGCTTTCCTGAAGAACTGATACTGGAAGTTATTTGTTCCTGATGTTAATATGTTTATAAATTTGTGTCACATGTGTTTCTTTTATTACATCTATAAAGTGCCAGTCTGTGCTTTCGAACTCTATTCCCAATGAAGGGAATATGTTGTACTTACATACAGCGACAGTGTAAGGTCAAGAGTTCAGTGTCCTGTGGAACCACATCTGAAGGATCACGTGACCAGTACGACCCAGAGGTCTCACGAGGCCATCTTACCCAGGCTAGCTTCGCACTCACGCGTCGCTTCTTATGTATAACTGTTAACTTTAAACTTTCAAAATTGATTCACTTAACTCGTTAACAAGTTAAACTGTGAGACATATTAGGGTATGTTGTTTCTGTATTAGTTAAAGCCAGTTTGTACAAGACCAAATAATCTTTGCGATAGAATTAGAAGTGATGTACAACTACTGATTAGACTCAGTTGTATTTTATCACCAGAGAGAATTAGGGTTGGGACTACGGCTTGAGCCCTGGGGTTCTGAATGCGGGTCATTAACCTTGTCATTTTCACGGTGATTGGTAGCGTCCTTGCAGTAGCCAAGTAAGGCAGAGCGTTTCTCTTTACGACCTTAACACAGATAACTAAAGTCACAGCAGTCATGTAAAACCACGTCTTATTTGTTAACGCCCGAAGTTCCTAGCACGTAGACCCCTGGTTCTGATAATAATCTATAGCTCTAATAGCTGATAAAATTATATTTTTAAAGTCGTGTAACATCCGTCTTTCTTAAAACATCACCAGGCGACTCAAGAAACACTATTAACATCAGTCCTGTCTCGTTTCGAAATTAACACGGATTTTTACAAAATAATCAACGCTTCGAACGACTTCTACGACCACTGTATTTTCGAGCAATTATTAAGTTGAGTAGACACGAAAAGACAAATCCGTGTGACAATTTAACGTATAGAAAGTAAATACTGGGACGGTTGATGGTTTGTTTTATCAGTAGCCTTTTTGTTTGATTTGAACATGAGTTAACAAATGTTTGTTTATTTGCTCACCTGAACGACATCACATGGGTTAAACGGTGAGATCAGATTCTCACTGCTAAGACGTAGACGTAATTTTGAGCTTCTGGCAACGAGTTAGCATCACAGGACTCCCTGAAGTGGTTACCCTGATCAGAACTGTGATACAGAAAGTCTCTTATAACACACCCACAGATGAAAGTGAGACGCGTGTTTTGGTGGAACCACACCTAGAACTGTTCAGCATGCTTATATATTCAGCTCAATACAGTTAACCCTTCGGCCGCGATCGAGCTTGAATTGTACTATTTGTACAATTGAGCTATTTTTACTAGCCGTCCTTATTTCAGTTACATTGCTGAAGGGAAGGCAGCTAGTCATCACCACTCACCGCCACCTTTTACCCACGAACAGTAAAATTGACCGTAACATTATAACGCCCCTGCGAATGAAAGGGCGAGCAGATTACGAGCAGAACGCCTTAACACATCTGGCTATGAGGAGCCTAAGAAATTAGTAGCTTGCTTTATCTAGAGTTATATATAAAAACTGATACTTGTTTATAGTTACTTCATTTCGTGTCTGTAAAATATTTTCATTCTCCTCAGTCCGATAGTTTTCCTAACGTCTAACTTATAAAACTATATGTTTTGTCTAAACATACCATCCAACATTCCAGTTGTTAACGGAGTCACCTGTTCATGTCTGTTTAACTTTCTCTGCTTTGTTTTCACAAAATTGTGGGCGTGAGTGTTAGAGTTAAGCCAGAGGGGTTTCACGATACAGTTGTACATGACTGTTCATTATTAGCATGAATAGAGTTCAGCCTTCCAGATTTTAGTAGAGATTTAAAGTTGGCATTGACGACTAAAGAATATATTTTTATTTCGTGCACCTAATGTTATTTTGGGGCTAGAAAACAAAAATGTCCTGAATGTGAAATACCGCAGAAATATATGATACACTCGTGATTGGTGTTATATAAGGCCTGGAATGGTCAAGTGGTTAAGGCACTCGACTTGTAATTTCCGGGTTCGAATCCCTGTCACTCCAAATATACTCGCTCCTTCAGCCGTGGGGGCATTATAATTTCACTCTCAATTCTACTATTTGTTGGTAATAAAGTAGCCCGAAAGTTGTCGGTGGGTGTTGATGACTAGCTGCCTTCCCTCTAGTCTTTCATTACTAAGTTAGGAACGGCTAGCGCAGATAGCCCTAGTGTAGCTTTGTGCGAAATTCAAAACAAACCAGACCTAAAGCACCAATAACTCAAAATAACGTTAAATTATACATTTTGTTATAAAATAATATTTTTACCTGAATTCCTTTAAAGTATATAACCGTCTTTATGCAACTAAACTTTTAAGAATTGTTTAATCGTCGTTTTGTATTGTCTCTCTTTAGATAAGTGTTAATTAAAGTCATGGATTTATAACCCTAAATTTAGAATTTCGATTCTTGTTTAAGGTGAAAAGAGAAGGACCATTATATGTTTTCGTAAATGAGAGAAGGACTGTCACATGTTCACGGTAGTGAGGGAAGGACTGTCACATGTTTATGGTAGTAAGAAAAAGGACTGCCACATGTTTAAGGTAGTAAGAAAAAGACTGTCACATGTTTATGGTAGTAAGGAAAGAACTGTCACATGTTTATGGTAGTAAGGAAAGGACTGCTACATGTTTATGGTAGTGAGAGAAGGACTGTGACATGTTTATGGTAGTAAGGAAAGGACTGTCACATGTTTATGGTAATAAGAAAAGGACTTTAACATGTTTATGGTAGTAAGGAAAGGACTGTCACATGTTTATGGTAGTGAGGGAAGAACTGTCACACGTTTATAGTGGTGAGGGAAGGACTGTCTCATGTTTATGGTAGTGAGAGAAGAACTGTCACATGTTTATGGTAGTAAGGAAAGGACTGCCACATGTTTATGGCAGTAAGAGAAGGACTGCTACATGTTTATGGTAGTGAAGGAAAAACTGTCACATGTTTATGGTAGTGGGAGAAGGACTGTCACATGTTTATGGTAGTAAGAAAAGGACTGCTACATGTTTATTGTAGTGATGGAATGACTGTCACATGATTATGATAGTGAGGGAAGGACTGCCACATGTTTATGGTAGTAAAAAAGGACTGTCGCATGTTTATGGTAGTAAGAAAAGGACTGCTACATGTTTATGGTAGTGAGAGAAGGACTGTCACATGTTTATGGTAATAAGAAAAGGACTTTAACATGTTTATGGTAGTAAGGAAAGGACTGCCACATGTTTATGGTAGTAAAGAAAGGACTGTCGCATGTTTATGGTAGCAAGGAAAGGACTGCTACATGTTTATGGTAGTGAGAGAAGGACTGTCACATGTTTATGGTAATAAGAAAAGGACTTTAACATGTTTATGGTAGTAAGGAAAGGACTGTCACATGTTTATGGTAGTGAGGGAAGAACTGTCACACGTTTATGGTGGTGAGGGAAGGACTGTCTCATGTTTATGGTAGTGAGAGAAGAACTGTCACATGTTTATGGTAGTAAGGAAAGGACTGCCACATGTTTATGGTAGTAAGGAGAAGATTGTAACATGTTTATGGTAGTAAAGAAAGAACTGTCATGTGTTTATGGTTGTAAGGAAAGGACTGCTACATGTTTATGGTAGTGAGAGAAGGACTGTCACATGTTTATGGTAATAAGGAAAGGACTGCTACATGTTTATGGTAGTGAAAGAAGGACTGTTACATGTTTATGGTAATATGAAAAGGACTTTAACATGTTTATGGCAGTGAGAGAAAGACTGTCACATGTTTATGGTAATATGAAAAGGACTTTAACATGTTTATGGCAGTAAGAGAAGGACTGCTACATGTTTGTGATAAGGAGGGAAGGACTGTCACATGTTTACGGTAGTAAGAGAAGAACTGCTACATGTTTATGGTAGTAAGGAAAGGACTGTCACATGTTTATGGTAGTGGGAGAAGGACTGTCACATGTTTTTGGTAGTGGGAGAAGGACTGTCACATGTTTTTGGTAGTAAGAAAAGGACTGCTACATGTTTATGGTAGTGAGAGAAGGACTGTGACATGTTTATGGTAGTAAGGAAAGGACTGCGACATGTTAATGGTAGTGAGAGAAGGACTGTCACATGTTTATGGTAGTAAGGAAAGGACTGCTACATGTTTATTGTAATGATGGAAAGACTGTCACATGATTATGATAGTGAGGGAAGGACTGCCACATGTTTATGGTAGTAAAGAAAGGACTGTCGCATGTTTATGGTAGCAAGGAAAGGACTGCTACATATTTATGGTAGTGAGAGAAGGACTGTCACATGTTTATGGTAGTGAGGGAAGAACTCCTACATGTTTATGGTACTGAGAGAAGAACTGCTACATGTTTATGGTAGTGAAGGAAGGACTGTGACATGTTTATGGTCGTAAGGAAAGGACTGCTACATGTTTATGGTAGTGAAGGAAAAACTGTCACATGTTTATGGTAGTGGGAGAAGGACTGTCACATGTTTATGGTAGTGAAGGAAAAACTGTCACATGTTTATGGTAGTGGGAGAAGGACTGTCACATGTTTATGGTAGTAAGAAAAGGACTGCTACATGTTTATTGTAGTGATGGAATGACTGTCACATGATTATGATAGTGAGGGAAGGACTGCCACATGTTTATGGTAGTAAAAAAGGACTGTCGCATGTTTATGGTAGCAAGAAAAGGACTGCTACATGTTTATGGTAGTAAAGAAAGAACTGTCATGTGTTTATGGTTGTAAGGAAAGGACTGTTACATGTTTATGGTAGTGAGAGAAGGACTGTCACATGTTTATGGTAATAAGGAAAGGACTGCTACATGTTTATGGTAGTGAAAGAAGGACTGTTACATGTTTATGGTAATATAAAAAGGACTTTAACATGTTTATGGCAGTGAGAGAAGGACTGTCACATGTTTATGGTAATATGAAAAGGACTTTAACATGTTTATGGCAGTAAGAGAAGGACTGCTACATGTTTATGGTAGTGAAGGAAAAACTGTCACATGTTTATGGTAGTGGGAGAAGGACTGTCACATGTTTATGGTAGTAAGAAAAGGACTGCTACATGTTTATTGTAGTGATGGAATGACTGTCACATGATTATGATAGTGAGGGAAGGACTGCCACATGTTTATGGTAGTAAAAAAGGACTGTCGCATGTTTATGGTAGCAAGAAAAGGACTGCTACATGTTTATGGTAGTGAGAGAAGGACTGTCACATGTTTATGGTAATAAGAAAAGGACTTTAACATGTTTATGGTAGTAAGGAAAGGACTGCCACATGTTTATGGTAGTAAAGAAAGGACTGTCGCATGTTTATGGTAGCAAGGAAAGGACTGCTACATGTTTATGGTAGTGAGAGAAGGACTGTCACATGTTTATGGTAATAAGAAAAGGACTTTAACATGTTTATGGTAGTAAGGAAAGGACTGTCACATGTTTATGGTAGTGAGGGAAGAACTGTCACACGTTTATGGTGGTGAGGGAAGGACTGTCTCATGTTTATGGTAGTGAGAGAAGAACTGTCACATGTTTATGGTAGTAAGGAAAGGACTGCCACATGTTTATGGTAGTAAGGAGAAGATTGTAACATGTTTATGGTAGTAAAGAAAGAACTGTCATGTGTTTATGGTTGTAAGGAAAGGACTGCTACATGTTTATGGTAGTGAGAGAAGGACTGTCACATGTTTATGGTAATAAGGAAAGGACTGCTACATGTTTATGGTAGTGAAAGAAGGACTGTTACATGTTTATGGTAATATGAAAAGGACTTTAACATGTTTATGGCAGTGAGAGAAGGACTGTCACATGTTTATGGTAATATGAAAAGGACTTTAACATGTTTATGGCAGTAAGAGAAGGACTGCTACATGTTTGTGATAAGGAGGGAAGGACTGTCACATGTTTATGGTAGTAAGAGAAGAACTGCTACATGTTTATGGTAGTGAAGGAAAAACTGTCACATGTTTATGGTAGTGGGAGAAGGACTGTCACATGTTTTTGGTAGTGGGAGAAGGACTGTCACATGTTTTTGGTAGTAAGAAAAGGACTGCTACATGTTTATGGTAGTGAGAGAAGGACTGTGACATGTTTATGGTAGTTAGGAAAGGACTGCGACATGTTAATGGTAGTGAGAGAAGGACTGTCACATGTTTATGGTAGTAAGGAAAGGACTGCTACATGTTTATTGTAATGATGGAAAGACTGTCACATGATTATGATAGTGAGGGAAGGACTGCCACATGTTTATGGTAGTAAAGAAAGGACTGTCGCATGTTTATGGTAGCAAGGAAAGGACTGCTACATATTTATGGTAGTGAGAGAAGGACTGTCACATGTTTATGGTAGTGAGGGAAGAACTCCTACATGTTTATGGTACTGAGAGAAGAACTGCTACATGTTTATGGTAGTGAAGGAAGGACTGTGACATGTTTTTGGTCGTAAGGAAAGGACTGCCACATGTTTATGGTAGTAAGGAGTAGATTGTAACATGTTTATGGTAGTAAAGAAAGAACTGTCATGTGTTTATGGTTGTAAGGAAAGGACTGTTACATGTTTATGGTAGTGAGAGAAGGACTGTCACATGTTTATGGTAATAAGGAAAGGACTGCTACATGTTTATGGTAGTGAAAGAAGGACTGTTACATGTTTATGGTAATATAAAAAGGACTTTAACATGTTTATGGCAGTGAGAGAAGGACTGTCACATGTTTATGGTAATATGAAAAGGACTTTAACATGTTTATGGCAGTAAGAGAAGGACTGCTACATGTTTATGGTAGTGAAGGAAAAACTGTCACATGTTTATGGTAGTGGGAGAAGGACTGTCACATGTTTATGGTAGTAAGAAAAGGACTGCTACATGTTTATTGTAGTGATGGAATGACTGTCACATGATTATGATAGTGAGGGAAGGACTGCCACATGTTTATGGTAGTAAAAAAGGACTGTCGCATGTTTATGGTAGCAAGAAAAGGACTGCTACATGTTTATGGTAGTGAGAGAAGGACTGTCACATGTTTATGGTAATAAGAAAAGGACTTTAACATGTTTATGGTAGTAAGGAAAGGACTGTCACATGTTTATGGTAGTGAGGGAAGAACTGTCACACGTTTATGGTGGTGAGGGAAGGACTGTCTCATGTTTATGGTAGTGAGAGAAGAACTGTCACATGTTTATGGTAGTAAGGAAAGGACTGCCACATGTTTATGGTAGTAAGGAGAAGATTGTAACATGTTTATGGTAGTAAAGAAAGAACTGTCATGTGTTTATGGTTGTAAGGAAAGGACTGCTACATGTTTATGGTAGTGAGAGAAGGACTGTCACATGTTTATGGTAATAAGGAAAGGACTGCTACATGTTTATGGTAGTGAAAGAAGGACTGTTACATGTTTATGGTAATATGAAAAGGACTTTAACATGTTTATGGCAGTAAGAGAAGGACTGCTACATGTTTGTGATAAGGAGGGAAGGACTGTCACATGTTTATGGTAGTAAGGAAAGAACTGTCACATGTTTATGGTAGTAAGGAAAGGACTGCTACATGTTTATGGTAGTGAGAGAAGGACTGTGACATGTTTATGGTAGTAAGGAAAGGACTGTCACATGTTTATGGTAATAAGAAAAGGACTTTAACATGTTTATGGTAGTAAGGAAAGGACTGTCACATGTTTATGGTAGTGAGGGAAGAACTGTCACACGTTTATAGTGGTGAGGGAAGGACTGTCTCATGTTTATGGTAGTGAGAGAAGAACTGTCACATGTTTATGGTAGTAAGGAAAGGACTGCCACATGTTTATGGTAGTAAGGAGTAGATTGTAACATGTTTATGGTAGTAAAGAAAGAACTGTCATGTGTTTATGGTTGTAAGGAAAGGACTGTTACATGTTTATGGTAGTGAGAGAAGGACTGTCACATGTTTATGGTAATAAGGAAAGGACTGCTACATGTTTATGGTAGTGAAAGAAGGACTGTTACATGTTTATGGTAATATGAAAAGGACTTTAACATGTTTATGGCAGTGAGAGAAGGACTGTCACATGTTTATGGTAATATGAAAAGGACTTTAACATGTTTATGGCAGTAAGAGAAGGACTGCTACATGTTTATGGTAGTGAAGGAAAAACTGTCACATGTTTATGGTAGTGGGAGAAGGACTGTCACATGTTTATGGTAGTAAGAAAAGGACTGCTACATGTTTATTGTAGTGATGGAATGACTGTCACATGATTATGATAGTGAGGGAAGGACTGCCACATGTTTATGGTAGTAAAAAAGGACTGTCGCATGTTTATGGTAGCAAGAAAAGGACTGCTACATGTTTATGGTAGTGAGAGAAGGACTGTCACATGTTTATGGTAATAAGAAAAGGACTTTAACATGTTTATGGTAGTAAGGAAAGGACTGCCACATGTTTATGGTAGTAAAGAAAGGACTGTCGCATGTTTATGGTAGCAAGGAAAGGACTGCTACATGTTTATGGTAGTGAGAGAAGGACTGTCACATGTTTATGGTAATAAGAAAAGGACTTTAACATGTTTATGGTAGTAAGGAAAGGACTGTCACATGTTTATGGTAGTGAGGGAAGAACTGTCACACGTTTATGGTGGTGAGGGAAGGACTGTCTCATGTTTATGGTAGTGAGAGAAGAACTGTCACATGTTTATGGTAGTAAGGAAAGGACTGCCACATGTTTATGGTAGTAAGGAGAAGATTGTAACATGTTTATGGTAGTAAAGAAAGAACTGTCATGTGTTTATGGTTGTAAGGAAAGGACTGCTACATGTTTATGGTAGTGAGAGAAGGACTGTCACATGTTTATGGTAATAAGGAAAGGACTGCTACATGTTTATGGTAGTGAAAGAAGGACTGTTACATGTTTATGGTAATATGAAAAGGACTTTAACATGTTTATGGCAGTGAGAGAAGGACTGTCACATGTTTATGGTAATATGAAAAGGACTTTAACATGTTTATGGCAGTAAGAGAAGGACTGCTACATGTTTGTGATAAGGAGGGAAAGACTGTCACATGTTTATGGTAGTAAGAGAAGAACTGCTACATGTTTATGGTAGTGAAGGAAAAACTGTCACATGTTTATGGTAGTGGGAGAAGGACTGTCACATGTTTTTGGTAGTGGGAGAAGGACTGTCACATGTTTTTGGTAGTAAGAAAAGGACTGCTACATGTTTATGGTAGTGAGAGAAGGACTGTGACATGTTTATGGTAGTAAGGAAAGGACTGCGACATGTTAATGGTAGTGAGAGAAGGACTGTCACATGTTTATGGTAGTAAGGAAAGGACTGCTACATGTTTATTGTAATGATGGAAAGACTGTCACATGATTATGATAGTGAGGGAAGGACTGCCACATGTTTATGGTAGTAAAGAAAGGACTGTCGCATGTTTATGGTAGCAAGGAAAGGACTGCTACATATTTATGGTAGTGAGAGAAGGACTGTCACATGTTTATGGTAGTGAGGGAAGAACTCCTACATGTTTATGGTACTGAGAGAAGAACTGCTACATGTTTATGGTAGTGAGAGAAAAACTGTTACATGTTTATGGTAGTGAGAGAAGTACTGTCACATGTTTATGGTAATATGAAAAGGGTTTTAACATGTTTATGGCAGTGAGTGATGGACTGTTACATGTTTATGGTCGTGAGGGAAGGACTGTCACATGTTTATGGTAGTGAGAAAAGGACTGTCACATGTTTATTGTAGTGAGAGAAGAACTGCTACATGTTTAGGGTAGTGAAGGAAGGACTGTCACATGTTTATGGTAGTAGGGAGAGGACTGCCACATGTTTATGGTAGTAAGGATAAGACTGTAACATGTTTATGGTTGTAAGGAAATAACTGCTACATGTTTATGGTAGTGAGAGAAGGACTGTCACATGTTTATGGTAATAAGGAAAGGACTGCTACATGTTTATGGTACTGAGAGAAGAACTGCTACATGTTTATGGTAGTGAAGGAAGGGCTGTCACATGTTTATGGTAGTAAGGAAAGGACTGCTTCATGTGTGTGGTAGTAAGGAAAGGACTGCCACATATTTATGGTAGTGAGGGAAGGTAATTGTTAAAGTTTTTGTTATTTTCCTTTACTCCTGTGTAGATTTCTGCACATGGTGAGGTGACCTCTTAGAGGGGTAAACAGAAAGAACAGAACCCTTTCTGGGAGGTCCCCTTACCTTGTTTGTGGCAATCTGTGAAGGGAAGAAGAAGATTCTGGTTGTTAAGGTGTTCAACCTTAATTCAACACTTTTGCCTTAATTTTTGCAGACGATCAGCCTTAACGTGGTTTCCTAGGATCAATCGGCTGATGTACTTTGGCTAGGGTCAACTAAGTACCAATGTGGGATATTCTTAACGAGTGTTGTATCTGATGATGGTGTCTGGGTATGGTACTCATGAAACCCTGACATTGCAGCAGTGTCCTTGTTTCGCATTGTAGTGCATCCTCTGATAGGGCTCCATATTGGGTTTGGAAAGCAGATTTATGTTCTATGCTAAAGAGATATTGTACTGTTATTCGATAGAAATTGGACTATGGATCTTTGGTCTATGAATCTGTCAGAACTTCAGCCTTGAAGATGCTGGAACCGATTTATCATCGGGGGCTTTGGCTCTGCACAGGAGCTTTCCTCACTTTCCCAGTCCAGAGTTTGTACACAGAGTCTCATTAACTTTTTGTATACTTCTGTTGTTTGTAACTGTTTTTACTGTATGCTTTAATTTTCTGATTCTTACCACAGCATCCCACATGGGGTTGTGTTTTTTTCGCTCAGAGGGCCATGCTTTCACAGAACAGATGAGCTGTCATTGTTCCTTTTAGTCTTCGTATCCAGACGCAGTTGGATGAATTGGGTCTGTCCTTGGATAACATTGCTGTATCCGCTGGTCAGCCTATCCCACCATGGCATATTACAATTCCCAAATGCGCCATTTCTTTAAGTCATTTGAGAAAACCAGATACTCCCGATTGGAAGTACCGTCTTTTATTTGCTGAATATCTTTCAAACCATCCTTCCATTTCTATTTATACAGATGATTTGAAATCAGGTGATTGTGTGGGCTCTGCCTTGTTTGTTGTGGTTCGGTGGTTGTATGCAGAATCCCCTCTACAGCTTCTGTGTTCACTGCTGAATTGTACACCACATCTCTTGCCCTGGATCATATTGAAGCTAAGCAGTACTTAAACTGCACTATTTATACTGACTCGCTTAGTTCTCTACTGGCTCTGGAATCGCTTCACGTTGGTTCACATCCTGTTCTCGACTGGCCAATTTCTCACTAACATCTGCTTCTATACAGTTTTATGGATACCAGACAACGTTGGTATTCACAGGAACAAGCTCACTGACACTGCAGCTAAGTCTATCTGCTCTGGCACTATTACCACTGTGCCTGTTCCATACATGGACTATGGTCCTGTATTCAAGACTCGGCTCTGTGCCAGTTGGCAATCCGATTGGAGTGAGCAATGTGAAAACACGTTTTTCCAAATAAAACACTCTATTTGACTTCCGTAAGGATCGGAAGGAGGAAATTGTTGAAACTAGACTATGCATTGGTCACAGTTTTTTAACTAATCGTTTTCTTTTATCTGAAACTGAAGCATCATTGTGTTGTCTGTGTGACACTCAGGTCACAATAAGCCACATTTTACTGTCTTGCCGTCGTCACGACTCTCAACAACGGCACCACTTGAAACATGTTCTGTCCTTTAAACGTTGGACACTGTCCACCTTACAAATGTTTTTAGTTTTTCCAAGGCCATTGACCTTTTTAACACTATTTAAGTTTTTAATTTATAAATTAAATTTTGTTTTGTTTTACTTTGATTTACTTTTATGAATTTTAATAATTTTACTTTAACATTTTACCAGATGTTTGGAACAGATAGCCTAGTTACTTTGCGTCACAAAACGCCAAACCAATCAACCATTTTTCACTAATTAGTGACATTTATCATTGTAGACAAGGGTTAACAAAACATCTGGAACCAACACAAGATTTACAACATTAAGATCAGGGGTTCGATTCCACTTGGTGGACTCAGCAGATAACCCAATGTGGCTTTGCCATAAGAAACACACACACTAACACAAGAATAATCTATAATAATTTGACAACTTTTAAACAATATTTAAAACAAAGATTGTTTATCTTTGATTAAACTGCATAGTATTAAAACATCTCAATGTTTCCTATCAACCTCACATTATAATTTTTTCCTCTATCTTGTTTGTTTGTTTTTTGAATTTCGCGCAAATATACTGACGGGCTATCTGCGCTAGCCATCTCTAAATTAGCAGTGTAAGACTAGAGGGAAGGCAGCTAGTCATCACCACCCACCGCCAACTCTTGGGCTACTCTTTTACCAACGAATAGTGAGATTGTCCGCAAATTATAACGCCCTCACGGCTGGAAGGGCGAGGATGGTTAGTGCGACAGGGGTTTGAACCCATGACCCTGAGGTTACGAGTTGAGCGCCTTAACTCACCAGGCCGTGCCGGGGCTTTCTTCTAGCTACACAATTAGCTATCTACTTTTAGAAGTGGCCTGGCATGGCCGAGCGCGTGAAGGCGTGCGACTCGTAATCTGAGGGTCGCGGGTTCGCATCCTCGTCATGCTAAACATGCTCGCCCTTTCAGCCGTGAGGGCGTTATAATGTTACGGTCAATTCCACTATTCGTTGGTAAAGAGTATCCCAAGAGTTGGCGGTGGGTGGTGATGACTAGCTGCCTTCCCTCTAGTCTCACACTGCTAAATTAGGGACGGCTAGCACAGATAGCCCTCTAGTAACTTTGTGCGAAATTCCAACAAAACAAACAAACTTTTAAAAGCTTCAGTTTTGTTGAATTATTTGTGTTGTATATGACAGCTTGTTTGAAATTATTAGCATTTTTAACAAAGAAGAATTTCGATAAAACATTTCAACTCATCCATTCGTATCTTAACTAAACTATTGTAAACCTACAGAATTAATTGTGCATGTGTATAACTAACTGGCGGTATTTGCGCATGTGCAGGTCGCCATGCTTTACAAATAGGTTCGTTCGTGTGTTCACTTCAAAGTTCTGGGTGTGTTTGTTGGTTATGATATACGGCGAAGTCTGATTTCATCATTTCTTGATATACGTGTACAAAAATTTAAAGGTTTTCCTGCCCAAGTATTAAATGGTGATTTCTGGACCGGAACTAAGTCTTGCTGGTTACAATAAAATTATATAACCCAGGCCGTGACGGCCGACTAATAAAACAACCATGCAGGTTTCAACAAAACCACTGTTTAAACATTCTCAAGAACAGTGCTGACTGTTGTAAGATTTAATCTATCGATGAACGCCTGTCTCTAGGGAAGCTGCAACACCTTTACATTGGTAGGCCATATCCCTCCACGAGGGTTAGAACATCCTTTAGCCGGATGGGGGCGGAGAAACCTTTTCATTCTGAGGCAATTATGTGGAATTTTAGTGCTGCGTTTAACATTACGTTTTTTTTCTTTTGCTTTGTTTTGTTCCTTGTTAAATTCTTAATGTCTACGTTGTTTCTCTGGGGTATGTTTCAGGGAGATGGGTGGGGAATGAATACACCGCTGAGCATATACAGTGGAAGCAGAATTATTATATTCGGACAAATAATTTTGATTATGTACATCAATAAACATATATATATATAGCCAGTCTTTCTGAAACAGTCTTTGGAAAATTGAAATTTTTAATGCCCCAGTTTTTCTGTGGTGAAAACTTTCAACTGACACCTCTTGAGGTCAAAGTTCAATGATTCCTTCGATTGAGAGCTTATTAGAACACCGTATTTGTGAACGTTACTACATGATAGACTGGTGATTGAGAAGGCCGGTGTATACGTAAGGGTGTTGAATGATGTTAACACGTCTGGTCAGCAGTTTCCTTCCCTTCGCAGATAACATTTTAAAACATTTAATGAAATAAGCCATAACGTTTGAAAATGTTATACAGAGTTTGTGGTTTATTTTAATAGTGTCGGGGTGTAAACATAATTATTTTTCTACATGTGTATCGATCATACTTAATTGTTTTTGTAATTATTTCGTTAATCTGTTTGCTCGTGTGTTTCGAACGTTCGTAGAAAGCCACACAAGGAATACCTCATTTAGCAATACTAATTTTGTTCTAATGGAGCCGAGGAACGCAAAAACGACTGTCATTCTTATAACTTATAAATAGCCTCGAAGTACGAGAGGGAGTTTACGGCTTCGATACACGAACCATAGATCTCAGGTTTCGTACTCCTGTATGCTGTTCATCTATCGATCAAGCTGTGTACATACATATATTGTATCAAGAAACTTGAAAATAATTCTTTGAAACAGAATATTCGTGGTGGTTTCACATGGTACACGACTTTGACGAGTGAAAAACACTGTGTTACACACCCGTAGCCTTATTGCTTATGATGCTATAACTTGATAACAGAAACACCTTTCGTGTTGGTTATTATTTAAAAAAACCTTTTTATTTTGTTTTGTTTTATTATTTGGTTGCTTTGTCATGTATTACCGCGAACACTCTTTTGTTTCAATACTTTCTTTTCAAATCTCATACACGTTTAAATTACATAATGTTTTCGACGTGACGATTCGGGATAAAAACACTTTACTATTATCATCTTATAATATGAGTGTATTATTTCTCTCATTTCGAATTCACAACTGTGTGTGTTTTTCTGAAAGCAAAGCCACATCGGGCTATCTGCTCAGCCCACCGAGGGGAATCGAACCCACGAAACTACAACACTTAATAAGTTTGGTATGGCCAGGTAGGGGGTTAAGGCACTCGACTCTCAATCCGAAGGTCTCAAGTTCGAATCCCCATCATACCAAACATGCTGGCCCTTTCAGCCGTGGGGGTGTTATAAAGCGACGATCAATCCCACTATTTGTCAGTAAAAGAGTAACCCAAGAGTTGGCGGTGGGTGGTGATGACTAGGGAAACCTCTAGTCTTACACTGCTGAATTCGGAACGGATAGTACAGATAGCCCTCGTGTAGCTTTGCGCGAAATTCAAAAACAAACAAACACTTCTTTGTGTAACAATAGTATATACAGAACAAACTTTCTCTTCAAACAGATACGGTGTTTGTTCAAATCTATGGTATATTAAACAAGTGACTTTACTTATATCTCCAGATAGAAATACTGAAATTTCCGCTCATAAATTTGTAAACAAGTTACATCTAACATCTTATTGTAAGTTACCAAACAAACTACATGCAAGGAAAGTTAAGATAGTTTAATTTCAACTGAAATATTCTACCTAGCATTTACGAACACACCCTAGCGTACACTGAACAAATTACATCTATTAACTATAACACTGAACAAACTAAGCTAGTAGTTGTAATAGAATTTAATGTGTTGTATTAATGCTTAAGTTTACCAGGTTCGTTATTGAGTGCCGTATATTTCAAACCAAAGTGCACAGTGACTTGAATTACAGTTTTAGAATAAGTCTACCAAGTTCCTTACTTTTAAAGTTTCGTCTTTAAAACCAAAAATGTTGATTGTGTAAAGAAAGAATACCAGTATAAGTGAAATATACTATTCATTATTTCTTTGAATAAATAATTGTTAATAACATTTTCTGAGTAAAAGTAAAACCACGAAACGCAAGAACGTATCTCCGATTTTCCTGTGGCCCAAGTTGATGAGAATGATAACACATTACTTCCTGAAGGGAGGTATCAATGATTAACTCCTGTGACCCAAGTTAAAAATGGTGACACATTACCTCCTGAAGGGAGTTATCAATGATTAATTCCTGTGGCCCAAGTTAATAAGAAAGGTGACACATTACTCCCTGAAGGGAGGTATCAATGATTAATTCCTGTGGCCCAAGTTAATAAGAAAGGTGACACATTACTCCCTGAAGGGAGGTATCAATGATTAATTCCTGTGGCCCAAGTTAATAAGAAAGGTGACATATTACTCCCTGAAGGGAGGTATCAATGATTAATTCCTGTGACCAAGTCCTTCCCCCTAGTCTATGATTTGGACATCACAGATGACTACTCTTAATTATTCTCGTTCATTTGATCAACAATCCAACAAATGAATGTACAATAACTACATCAAAAATCTACACAAGTGATGTTAAGCTTATATTTTAAGAAGTGTATAGACAACACCATCTGTATTTAATGTACATAACTTCTAACTTGTTGAAATTGTGTGACAGATCAGTTTATATCTGTAAATTTGTTGAACTACTTGATAAATTTGAAGAATCATGAGCGATGTTAAGAAATTCTTGTCAATCACGAGTTGTTGACGCATGGACACCATGATAGGGCACGAGTCAGCATGGTGTGAAACTAATAGGTTTCAAATCTCTGAAAAAACGAAGTTAAAAAAGGGTAGACAAAGCTTCACATATGTTTGTTTCTTTGTTTTGGAATTTCGCACAAAGCTACTCGAGGGCTATCTGTGTTAACCGTCCCTAATTTAGCAGTGTAACACTAGAGGGAAGGCAGCTAGACATCACCACTTACTGCCAACTCTTGGGCTACTCTTTTACCAACGAATAGTGTGATTGACCGATCATTATAACGCCCCCACGGCTGAAAGAGCGAGCATGTTTGGTGGGGCCGGGATTCGAACTCGCGACCCTCGGAGTATGTTTAATGATAAATTTAAGTACGGTAATATTTAGTCCTAACTAAACAAAGGAAAAAAAAACGTACACAAGTTAGAGTATTAATTTATCTTTCTATCGAATGTAGGCCGTACTTAAAAACGCTTAACTAATCTTAGGCCTAAGACAAATGGACTTATAGATTTCGGAGTTTACGGTTAGAATTGTTTAGTATTATTCTATAAATCCTGCAGTGAACGAAGTATTGTACCAATAAAGGTAATAATTTGAGTGTAAAAGTTTTGTGTCTCTGCTCGTCTCTTGTAATTAAAGTCCACGTAAAACAGGTAATCTTTACACTATTTGAATGTATGACACGTTTGATGACTGCTATGTGTTCAGAAATCATTTTCATATGTTGATCGTTATTTCATATTTTGGAATCCGAATCTTCTTTATGGAACTCTCAGAAGTGAACAGAACAAGTTTACAACACTGTATGTGGCGAGAAAGAGAAATAAACCTGACAGATTAGTGTGTTGTGGAAAAGATATGGAATAAAGCACAAACACTTGTTGTGAAAGAGGAATGAATCCAGTACATTAGCATGTTTAATTTCTCGATTAGTAGTCAGGGTTAGTACACGTAAAGAAGAAGCGAGTGAAGTCACAGATTATTAAATGTGATATTGAAGATGTGAATTCTAACAGACATGTTTGTGAATCCATTCAAAGATATATCCTGAAGATAACGCTACTCCTGGAATAAATGTTGCCCCGTTTAACAAAGAAGAAATACAACACCACAATGTATTGAGCGCTATCAAAAATGCTAGAATTACATTATGACACGAACTATGTAACTAAGCCCAGGTTCCCTTTATAAGAAAACTGAAACCAAGACAACTGGCTAAGAGATACGAATGTAAGAACACGTTACTGATTAATATCAAGGCTGGAAATATATCAAGGTTCACTGCTATTGGTCACAATTTTTGTGCCTTCTTATCAGAGAGAACTAATATAAACAAAACGAAATCAGACGAGTACAGAACGGATATGATTCTGGTTTTAACCATTTTCCTAATAAAAATACAACATAAAGTCATAAGTTCTGCCTGTTTGGTAAACACAGAGATATAAACATATATCTAGGCAAGAACTTTGCATACCTATCACAACTGGATATACGTACCATCACAAACGTTTTCATATTAAGTTATGCTAATATACGTACGAAAAGTTGAATATAAAGAAACATTAAATTGTAGAAATGTGAAAACTCACACGAGAGAACATAAGACATAATTATGAAAACATATACATATGTTAACACGTGGCTACAAAAAGTTGCTACTATTAAGATACGTGAAAGGAATTCCACAACTTTGTAACACTTTAGAAATCTTAGAGAAGCCGCTTTCTCCTGACTATATATTAACTCGTAAGTGCACGAGGTCACTTTCCAAGCGGTGTGGCCTATAAATCATTTACACTTCGCTCCAAGCATTCTGATAACCGTAGTATGATGGTCACATAGGGCAGGGCTGGCTGAAGGGTTTGGTAAATTCGAAGGTCAGACATCTTTCAGCCCCCCTGCGGGTTATTAAAATATGATCTTGTAGATTCAAGGACGGCTTTGGTTTGAGTTATGTAGTTCACTGTTGTGAGTCGAGCTGTGAGGAGACAGTTCTTGTAGTTTATTTTTCCACAGAGGATTTTAATGTTCACTTGAAAATAACAAACATCACGTAACAAAGAAAACCGATAACGTCTCCTGTCTAGTTAGTTATAAAAAGAAGCCCATATTTTAATCGACATTAATAAACTAAAAAAAATTGCTAGTAAACAACTAAAAAAAAGTTTTGTAATGAATTAGACACAAAAGATACAAGTAATTTATTTGCATATGTTTTACGTGGTTACAATATACTCTCGGGTAAGGTTCCTTGATTATTGCCTATTAGACTCGTATCATAACACAATCGTTACTAGATTCAGGCCTGGAATGGCCAGGTAGTTAAAGCACTCGACTTGTAATGTGAAGGTCGCAGGTTTGAATCCCCATAACTCCAAAACATGCTCGTCTTTTCAGCTGTTCAGTCGTCATTATGTGACGGCCAATTGCACTATTCTTTGGCAAAAGATAAGCCCAAGAGTCGGTGGAGGGTGCTTACGACTAGCTGCCTTCTCTCTAGTCTTACACTGCTAAATTGTGAACGGCTAGCGCAGATGGTCCTTGTATAGCTTTGAGCAAAATTCAAAACAAACCAAACTAATAAACGTAATTTGTATAGACAATAAAAGCATCTATGCTAAAACAAAACTTAAGGGGCAGCCAGATGTTCATACTGTATTCAACCATGACTAATTCTTGTACCACACCTGAGTTGTCTAAGCAACACCGGTAAGATATTGTTTTGATGTTTCGCTGCAATGATATCCAATAAACAAGTTTCATTAATGTATGTGACAATATTAAGATTAATACAGGCAGTAAACACAAGTGAACAAACGAAACAGGGCTTTCTACACTTTAAGTCTTGTGTATATTATTTACAATATCGCCGACTTCTTGTTGTGGCCTCGAATTGGTGTTGAGGACGGGCGGATTTTTGAAAATTTGTACAGAAATAGGAGGAACTCCAGACCAACACACCAGGAAAATAAAGCATGTGCTCTTTGTTTCTTGTTGTTTTTAATTGCAATTTTGTGCAAAGCGACAAGAAGGTTATTTGTATTAGCAGTTCCTAATTTAGCAACGTAAGACAAGAGGGAGAGCAGCTAGTCATCACCACCCACTGTCAACTCTTGGGCTATTCTTTTACCAACGAATGGTGTGAATGATGTAACATTATAAAACCCCCATGATTAAAAGTTTAGTATTTTTGGTATTACAGGGATTCGAACCCAACCCTCAGATTACGAAACGAACACCCCAACCACCTGATCAAGCATGTACTTAGATCCAGATTAGGAAAACGTTTGTGAAACATTCCATAAGACATTAAGTTAGATACCTCAACCACATTAGTAGGTATTCCAGCACCTGGGCAACAAGTGTGTCAAACTCAGGCTTGGGGCAAACTATAATGAGACTATGACGTCACAGTTTTACGAAGTTTCACCATAAGAAGTTGAAGTCATGCGATGATGTCACCAGAGCAGATGACGTTATAAGCTAGAGACAATGATGTCATCAGAGTATCATCAGAGGGTGCATTGCTAGACAGCCATGACAGACTAACTCGATGTCTGAGAGGGTGATGTCCACGATGTGGAACCAGAAGACGTGGCTATATTAGGGAAATGTGATGTCAGTTTGATGTCCGAAAGCCTGTTACTGCAGCCTGATTACATAGCTAATGTTTATAAATAGATGGTGTTTCTAAATATAGTGTCCGTGTAGACAAATGGTGTTGCTAGGCGGGTTGTTTTACTACACACGGATGATCTTATAAAGGTGTTAAAGAGAATTACACATAGATTTTAGCTTATATTTAGTTGGTTATGTTTTACAAAGATGTATATTTTGATAGGACAACATGCAGATGTAAAAGTGTTTCATATTAATTTTCATCTACTCATGTTGCTATAAGACAAGTGTTGCTAACACATTTAGCATATACTGATTCTAGTTTTAGTTTCAATGTTTAAGTACTTTTCCCGAAAATAATTATCATTTAAATCACTTGCATTTTTAATAATATCAATAATTTGACATAAATGCTAACACCAGTTTAACTTTATACTATCCGTATAACAATGTTCTTGTCAAAATATTTCAATTTGTTGTTTCTTATGATAAAAGAAAAGAAAATGCACAACCAATTTTGATTTAACATGCTGATTATAATTTCAGTTATGGTATTTAAGCACAACGTTTTACACAGTATTAACTGTGATACTCCCGAAAAGGACACTTACTTAAATATCCTCCATTTTCACCGATTTATCTTTATCGATATAACTTTGTAAATTCTTACCTTTCATCTTAAGAAAAAAACAAGTTGAAGTATTTTATAAAGAATTTTTCTGTTATTATGAAAGTCATTTTACAGCTTTTCTTTGTTAAAATTCTCAAAGGTAAGACAAAACCACGTTATATTTGATAAATCTCAGATAAAGTCGTCTCTCTCCACCAGAAAGTTTCTTTGATAGAACCTGATAAATTTAACTGCTACACTTTGATTAAACATGAATTGAATAATAAATTTATCCATTCGTGTCAGTGTAGATCTCAAATATAGCCACACACATTTAACACGATTTAACATGTTGAAAAATGATGAGTTGATTAAGACCATGAATTTCACGCGCTTCAGGACTCGTGAAATAGGACACATATATTAATAACATTTGACATAATCTGTTCACTCAGTTTATTTCATTTAAAGAAGTATTAAAATAAAAAATCCACAAACATAAATTCTGCCATTCTGAATTTGATAAAACAAGGAAAACTTAATTATATATGTCATATCGATACCATGATAAACAAACCAATATTTAAACAAAATAGATGGGATGTTATTAAAACACACACACACATGGATTATGTGGTTTCGTCCTTATAGAAGAAAATATTGTTCATTTCTATTTAGAACATCTACAGTAATGTTTGTTACCTTCCTTAGTTGAGGCCTGGCATGGCCAAGCGCGTTAGGCGTGCGACTCGTAATCCGAGGGTCGTGGGTTCGTGCCCGCGTCGCGCTAAACATGCTCGCCCTCCCAGCCGTGGGGGCGTATAATGTGACGGTCAATCCCACTATTCGTTGGTAAAAGAGTTGCCCAAGAGTTGGCGGTGGGTGGAGATGACTAGCTGCCTTCCCTCTAGTCTTACACTGCTAAATTAGGGACGGCTAACACAGGTAGCCCTCGAGTAGCTTTGTGCGAAATTCCAAAAAAACAAACAAACAAATCCTTAGTTGAATATATGTTTCCTTTTTAAAGTCCTGTATCTGTCGAATATGAATGTGCTAAGTAGTTTTGTAAGGTAATAAATTGAAATAATGATCGTTTCCAGTAAGATAGGCAATAGATGAACCAAGTGCTTGTTGACGTTGTTTAACACTAGAGAAACCTAACTGTTGTTTCTTCCCTACTTTACTGGATTTTTTTCACTGCTGAGTTTGATCTCCTTTTGGCCACTTCATTAATGTACTGGACAGACAGAAACAAAACACAGCAACGTTATTTACCAATATAATGAACGTGGCTGAAGACAAAAATTTCTATGTCAAAGAATCACAGAAATAAGAGTTGTAGGTAAAGAGACATAAGGAAGAACATGCCTACATTTAAAGGTTGGTTCAGCATTTTTTCTTCTTTTTAGTAGAACTGTATCAGTTTCATCATTGTGGTTTAAAAGGTGTGGTATTTATATTTAAAACGGATATTATATAGTAGGCTGTGTTGTAACTTATATTGAGGTTATCAGTACAAGTCAGAAACAGCGAAATCTGCATCTCGTAATAAAATCATAAACTTTACATTAAATATTTAGTGACTTTCAAAATTCACTGACATACAGAAACTTTACTTCAAGTGAATATTAAATGTATGCAGAAAATATATAATTGTATAAAATTTGAATTGCTTATTTTGAAGTATGATGCAAACACATTGATAGCAACAATATATCATAATTATGTTTTCAGACTATGCTTTCGTAAAATTTCTTCCTATCCTTCCTGATTGCCCTCTATTTTCAATAAAACTGCGAGTCAGATAGAAGTTTCTACATTCAAATGAAAGCATTTTCTCATTAGCAAACACAAAAGATCAAAAAGCTTTCTTCCCCTTGCCATCCTGCCCTGTATATTTTTAAAACAAAAAAATTATCAAATCAATCAGTGGTCTTGAATATCAAACACGTGACATATTTCAGGAATAACCTGAAAATGACCAGGTAAAAGTGTAGACTGTATACAGTTAGTAAGAAATAAGCTCCACTAGACAAAGAAGTAGCAACAGTTATTGTTATTTACATACCTCCTTTAAACTCAACTGACTTATAAAGCTAAACATGTAAATAAGCGTCCTTTTCAAGAAAATCATCTGATACGTAGCATCACTGATTTTAGTTGTGATCATAACATTGTTTCGTATCTGTTAATTTTACTTTTGGAGCGTATGCAAATTATAACATGAGAAAATTAAATTGATCTTTTAACTGAATGTTCACAGTTGTTTACAGTCTATATAAAACCTTTCATACTCACACGGAATGAACATAATTTGTGTTAAAATTATTTCAATAAAATTATAAACTATGATGTTTACAGCACCCAAGGTTTTGTTAAAGTAGTGTGTGTGTGTGTGGACAATATTGTATGTATTAAGCTTACTCAGTGATGTCGAGAAACCCACTTGTTGAGAATTTTATATGCAAAAACGGCTCGTTTGGGTTGAGAAAATATTTCAAATATAAGAGCGAACAACGTTTCGACCTTCTTCGGTCATCGTCAGGTTCACAAACAAAGAGGTAACTGACCGGAAGCTGACCACATGTTTGGAAGGGGTTGTGTAACTGAGTGTCGTAATGTAGAGGGCGGGATTAGATGTTTGAATATATAATTTTATCTATAATATTAACATAGGTATAATGGCGTTCCTTTATATTGGTTTATTTTTGGTTTAAGTTGTTGTATAAGTAAGGCTTCTTTAATTTTGCGTTTGTTTATGTTTCTTTCTTTATTTAGTATTTTAGTGTTTTCTATGGTTATGTTGTGTTCATTTGACTTGCAGTGTTCGAAAACGTGTGAAGGTGACTTTTTATGTTCTTTGAATCTGGTTTCCATTTTTTTATTTGTTTCTCCAATATAGAAGTCGTGGCAGTTATCACATGGTATTTTATAAATAATGTTGGTGTGGTGTTTGTCAGTGTAGTTTTTACACACTATATACCTCAGTTTTGTGCCTGGTTTTTGAATAAATTTAGTATTAACTGGAACGTTATATTTTGTTACTAGTTTTTGCCAAATGTTGCTTATTTGTTTGCTGATGTCAGGAATATATGGTATACAGCAGTATATGGTTTCGTGATTTTTTGATTCGTGAGATATATTTACTTTTGTTGATTGATTTTGCTTTCTGTCTCGGTGTCTGCGTATAATGTTTTCTACGGTTTGTGGAGGAAACTTATTGATGTTGATGAAGTATTGTTTTATTTTGTCTAATTCATCGTTAATTTTATCTGGTGAGCATAGTTGTATGGCTGTGTTTATCTGGTTTCTTAGTATGTTGAGTTTTTGTTTTGTTTCATGTGCTGAGTCCCAAGGAATGTATAGTCCAGTATGGGTGATTTTTTGGTGGATTTCGGTTTTGAATTGTGTGTCGGTTCTTATAATTTTGAGGTTAAGAAATGATATTTGATTGCTTTCTTCCTGTTCACATGTGAAGTTAATGTTGGGATGTATGGAGTTAATGTGATTGAAAAAATTAAGTATGTGTTCTGTAGAATTGAATCCTGCAACCGTGTCATCTACATATCTGTACCAGTATAGTGGTGGATGTAATGCTGTATTAATTGCTTGTGTTTCAATTTGTGTCATAAAAAGGAACGCCATTATACCTATATTAATATTATAGATAAAATTATATATTCAAACATCTAACCCCGCCCTCTACATTACGACACTCAGTTACACAACCCCTTCCAAACATGTGGTCAGCTTCCGATCAGTTACCTCTTTCTTTGTGAACCTGACGATGATCGAAGAAGGTCGAAACGTTGTTCGCTCTTCTATTTGAAATATTTTCTCAACCCAAACGAGCCGTTTTTGCATATAAAATTATTAAGTTTACTATTGTTGTCGACACAAGTGTAAAAAACTCCTACCAAAACCTAAATATTAGTAGGATATTAATAATATGCCCCCCCAGTGGCTCAGTGGTATGTCTGCGGACTTACACGCTAAAATCCGGGTTTAGATACCCGTGGTGGGTATAGCACAGATAGTCCATTGTGTAGCTTTGTGCTTAATTCAAAACAACAAATTAATAATATGTCTGTTCGTGATTTTATTGTAAAACGTTTCCATGTATATACCTCCTAAATAGATATGTCTTTTTATGTAAGATCAGATTCCAAAATCTTTATTGTGATAAAATTAATTATGTTGAAAATTGAAAAGAAATATTATATCAATAACTTTTAATCATGTTAAATTAATAATGACGTTCTAGCGATGCACCTTCTGATGACATGTGGTGCAAATATAGTGTCGTGGTCTTGATAACGTCATTGGTAGGCGGTAGCGTTTTCTGGTGAAAATATGTAGAATTATGACGTCATGATTTTTAGTGAAATCATTATGTCCCTTGCACTGTCTGAGGTCGACATACACGTCGCACCCTCTGGCGACGTGTTATTCATTTTAAACTATTCCAGGCAATTTGTATAGGTTTCTCTATCAGCTTTTTAGAAGGAATATTTGACTAAAAGCTCGTGCATAGATTTGTCACGTGCTAAGTTTAGACTTAAATTACAGTATTTAACTATTACCTGTGTGAAATGGCTAATTTTTGGTTACGACTTTTCAACATCCAGTCAACTCAGGCCTTTCGATTTATCTACTATGGTTCGAAATCAGAGGTGAATAAAAATTGCATTTCACATCCGTCTTATGTCTGCCACATTTCGCTGTCCGAGAAGCTATTTGTTTAATACCAGAATGCATTAGTAGAGTTACCCAACGACAGAGGCAAAAGGTGATGATTTTACTTCATAATGGACAAATTAACAGAAATGTGAGAACAAAACCAGCAAACAAATGAAAAAAAAACACACCTGCATATAACTTGGTTTTTATAACGATTTTAGAACTGTTAGTTTCTAGTAGCTTGCTGGCTTTCGACATTTAAACTGCAATGAACCACACATAGAAAATAGATGCAAATTTATATTTAAAAAAAGATCTAAGTACAATTGTTTAAATGTATATGCAGTAGAAATTATATTAGGGTTAAAAGAAGTGGCTCGTACTTTCCCACAGAGCAGAATTTCCTGGTTAGAGAAATAGACGCTCACCATATTTATTGAGTTACAAAAAATAACGGGCTTAGACAAACAGGTTTTACATCATAATTTTCATGATGCAAGGGATGACGGATGCCATGCGGGTCTACAATAAAAACACCAAACATTCACTTCATATTCCTTACACCACAATATTAAGTGGAAGGCTCAAACGAAAAAACAACAACAAATGTAAGAGCATTGTAGCTGGAATATAAATAAACTTAAAATAAGATATTTCTAAAAGTGGTTACAACCAAAGACAAACTTGACATATCGAAGTTACACAACTGAAAGGAAAATTATGTATTCCACTAATTCAGGCCACAATGATTCTTTTTAAAACTAAACCAGAAGGATCTGTTCCTTTCTTCTTTTATATATTAAAAAAAAAACTGACCCGAAAAGTTTCGTTACTCAATATTTGACTAATCACGAGCAGACAGATTTAGCTTGTCAAACTGTCTATCCTGATTCTTGAGTCAGTAACCTTACAAGGCCAGTTTGGGGGTTACCAAACTCGGACAAACTAGTAAAATAACACAGCTAGAAATACTAGACTTACAAGAACTATTTAGAGACAAAACTCGGTGTTAAGCTTGCAGGAAACTAGCAGTAGTCTTACTGGTTTAAATAAAATAATACACGAAGTTAAAGCTCCTTTTTAAATAATTATAGGGACTAGTATAAGACGATATATAGCTTATAATAACAAAATATTACTGCTGTTTCCTGATCAGAGTTAATCATGGACCTTATTACCCAAACAAACTAAAATTAACAATCGAAACATCAGAAAGTACAACTAAAACAAGTACAAATTTTAATGTAAAAATCAGTAATAATAATGTTATAGAAGGTGCAATAAAACGTGAGAACATGAATTGAATCAGGACCACGTGTCAAGCTCTAAATTAAAATTGTATGATAATTACCCATTGTTCTCTTTACTACAAAATATTAATTAAACAACTCAGAGCTTTCACATTTTCAACACTAAATTTAAAGATGTTTCAGTTTTTTGAAGAGGTAGAAACTTGTATTATTCATTAACCAGAGTGAGAGAGATCATTTACTTGGTAGTGTAGTGACAAGATACAAAACTCTCATTTAGATATTTTAACCAACGTTTTATTCCAAGTATCAGCTAGATCTGACCTGATTCTGTTTCGATATAGAATCTACAACTATTCTCTGGATCTGATCTGATCATGTCTCAGTGTAGAATCTGCAACTGTTCTCTGGATCTGATCTGGTCTGATCATGTCTCAGTGTAGAATCTACAACTGGTCCCTGGATCTGATCTGATCATGTCTCGGTGTACAATCTACAACTGTTCTCTGGATCTAATCATGTTTAGGTGTAGAATCTACGACTGTTTTCTGGATCTGATCTGATCTGATCATATCTCGGTGTAGAATTTACAACTCTCCTCCGGATTTGATGTCATAATGTGTCGATGTAGAAGATTACTTGACTATTTATCTAAATATTCATATAAAAGCAAGGCTGCTCCACCAGTAATTTAAAAAAATTATCTTCTGACTAAAGGTTTATGAAAAAGAATGAACTTTTTACTACAAACTCTGAAAAACAAATATATTTAAGTGTATTTTGACTGGTAATCTAAACCTATTTTAAGCTAAGTGGGGCTTAGCTTTAGATAGGAAGGTCTAATGTTCGAGCTGCGATGTCACTGAATACATTGCTTTGTTTCGTTATTGGATGCTTTTACCTAATGACAGTCAGTTTGGTTTTCTCAGCTTAAAGCTATACAAGACCCTTATGACTCTCGGTGCTATTGACGAGTTTTCTTCTCATTTCTATAGTCCAGTTGTTCCCAACCAGTGGTGCTCGCACCGCCAAGGGGTGCGAGATAACATTTGTTTTGGCCACCTTCACCTTTATTCTTAAATAAATAATTACTTTGAGGGGTGCAAGGACATATTAATTTTTTTTTTAATATGGGTGTGGGGCATAAATAAAGTTGGGAACCACTGCTCTAGTCGATGGTTACATTTTAGGATATCTGTGCTTGAGCTCTTGGGTCTTAGACCCGTTCGTTTAATAAATGTACACAAAAGGTGCTATTTAGATTGAAAATTCTAATACCTCATTACATTCCCATAGAAAACATTTTAGGAGTTGTCAGGCCATTAACACATTACTCCCCTAATTATGTTTGAACATTCAATCTATGAGATTGAATCTTGAGGGATTTTTAAGTATAAATACTGCATATACATAACGTAATGTACTAAATTAAAATATGCAAGTTTTAATATACAAATTTTAACTATACATGCCACGGGAAAATGGTCAGGCCGTGATCTGACTGTCCTTATCGCTTCCTAAAGCCCTTCCTGAATCTTTTGTTACATAGTAATGTATTTACAAATTATTTTAATATTTTGGTGCAGTCGAAGACTTTGCTTTGACTAGTAATCTTATACAAATAAACACTGCTTTAGGTAGCTGTGTTTGTTTGTTTTTGAATTTCGCGCACAATTACACGAGATACATCTGCGCTAGCCGTCCTTAATTTAGCAGTGTAAGACTAGAGGGAAAGCAGCTGGTAATTACCACCCACCGCCAACCCTTGGGTTACTCTTTTTACAAACGAATAGTGGGATTGACCATCACATTAAATCGCCCCTACGACTGAAATGGCGAGCATATTTGGTGTGACGGGTATCTGAACCCACTACCCACAGATTACTAGTTGAGCGCCCTCTATCACCTGGTCATGTCGGGCCATGTAGTCGTGTGAACATCTTATCACAGAAAATACATTTTAATTAAGTTTCTAAAATTTAACCATACTTTTAAATAGCATATTAATCACAGGTTTCGACACCCGTGATGGGCAGAACACGGATATCCCTTTAAGTAGCTATTTGTTTAACAAGATCTTTTATCTAAAGTTTCAATGTTTTTTCAGGTTTAAAAGTGTTTAAAAATTTACGTAATTGTTTTTATTAAGTTACGACAGTTTTATCTGGCTTATTTTTTCTTTACAAAAAATTCTAATATAATAAATTTGAAATATTCATCAAACTAATCCAGCATAAATAATTATTGTTTAGCGAAAAGCTACACAGTTGGCTGGTTAACTGTCTATATGCGCTCTATCCACCTTGTGGACGATGACCCCTTTGGAATGGTCCATATTAAGCATATCAAAAGTACATGCAGTGTGGATATTTTGGCTATATTAGAAATGTGTAGCTTTTGTTGTTATTTAATAACGAATACAGACGTATGAAAACTTTACATTTGGAATTTGAAGAAACCCATAAGAATGAAACTGAAACATTTTTTACAGAGACGATGGTCATGATCGTGGTAAAGCTACAGGTCAGGTGAAGGTTGCAAAAAGGTTGATGGACAATAATCATTGCAAAACGATGTGTCCAAAGCAGGTCATTTGTAAGAAGACCTGAGAAAACTTCTTGTATTGATTTAAAATAAGCAAGTTTTGATACATAAGGAGAAGCTGTACTTGCCATAAAAATAAAATGTTCATGTTTACGATCTGACTGGACTTATCGCTTCCTACGACTCTGTAAATACATTCTTTGGGACCCAAAATTAGCTCACAGACTTGTTGTCCATTCTAGCTTGGACATCTTTTTGGTGTATATATTTGAAACTATCAGAGACATTCCACAAATAATTGGTGACTTTCCCACAGCAACCTGAAACGTTGGAACATAAATGTACGTGTAAGACTGAATCTGAGCACACAGTAAAGTCTGACGTATATGATGATGGCGAGGGGTGGAAGCCTCATTAATCACCCTTTCTTCAACCCGTCTTCCAGTTCGTTCACAAGCTGTGAGAAACTTCTGAAAGCTTCTTACAGCTTCACAAGCAAACCTGCCAGACAGTTCCGCTGAGTGAAGACGGCTAATGGTGTTCCTGATTAGCGAGTATACATTTGTTTGACATAAGTAACCCTAACTCTAAGGAAACTTGAGTTAAATTGGCTTTGCTTTAGAAGTAAAAGGAGATTAATTGATGATGTAATTAAGTCTATATTAATAATTTCTCAAAATTAATGAGACTAGGTTCTGACAAAAGTTAAATTGATATTAGACCATAAAACTCATATTCTTCGTGATGACGAGACACCCTCTTGAAGTAAAAATGTATTCTCAAACTCTCTTTGTTAACCTGAAGATGACCTATGAAGGTTGAAACGTTGTTCTGTACTTTACTTAAAATTTTAATACCCATACCAGCCAATACAATTAAACTCTAATTTTGACGACAGTTCAATTGTGTGATGTAGGAAATAAAGTACCTATCAAAACCTATAAAAACACAAGCTATTAAAAATTGATGCTAAAACAGACAATAGAAATAGGACTCACGAAATGAGGCCAATACAGGTTTTAGAGAAACCTGTCTGAATTTCTTTCTTTAGTAACACAAAATATAGGTCATAATCTGCTTTCTGGTGAACTTCTATTTACTGATGCATAATATATATTAAATTATGTTGAATGGTGGTCTTTTCTCTGTGCAATATGCAAAATACTTCATGGTTCTTTGAGTAACGAGCGACGTGGGTTTATACTATTCAGTAATGTGGAAAATAGTTCAAGGTCTACTGTATGATGAATGTTTGCTTGACAAATTTATAATGTAGACTCAGTCAGATATAGTGTAAGGTTAAATGTGGCCTAACATGGCCAGGCGGTTAAGGCACTCGACTTGTAATTCAAGGATCGCGGATTCGAATACCCGTCACACCAAACATGCTTGCCCTTTTAGCTGTGAGGGCGTTATAAATTTGCACTATTCGTTAGTAAAAGAGTAGTTTAAGAGTTGGCGGTGTGTGGTGATAACTAGTCGCTTTCCCTCTAGTCTTACACTGCTAAATTAGGGACGGCTAGTGCAAATGCCCTCGTGTAGTTTTGCGCGAAACTCAAAACAAACAAGATGTTGAAAATATAATACTTTGTTGTAATATGTTTTGTTAAGTAACGTTTAATGTAGTTTAAGGTCTGCTCTCTGTTTGTGATATATATTAGGGTATACTTTTTATACCCTGCAAAGTATGTTTTAGTTTATTTTATGAATGTTGTGTTTTTGAGTAACGTCTCATAGGTCAGAGTTTGTCCTTTTCTCGAACTTTATCACGTATTACGTAACACAGGTAACGTCTATTATACGGTACACGTTTCCTTGGGCAATTTGTGCTACAGAGTAGAGTCTGCTGCGTGGTAGATGTTCCGACGAATAACGTGTAACATGTTCTGTGTTGTTCATGTCTCTTCAAATCACGTGTAATATATATTAGGGTTTGACAGTGTGGTTGATGATTTATCTATTAACATGTAATATAGGTGTATTGTAGATATCTAATTTAATAACTTGTAATATAGAATCGGTTATATTGTATGTTGTAATTTTCTTTTAAATGGGTAGCCCCCCCGCTAGTACAGCGGTATGTCTCCGGACTCACAACGCGAAAATCAGGGGTTCGATTCCCCTCGGTGGGCTGAGCAGATAGCCCTTCGTGGCTTTGCTATACGAAAAACACACACCCAAAAGAGGTCGCCCCCCAATGGCTCAGCGGTATGTCTGAGGACTTACACGCTAAAATCCAGGTTTCGATACCCGTGGTGGGCAGAGCACGGATAGCCTATTTTGTAGCTTTGTGCTTAATTTTAAAAAAAATTAAATGGGTAACATAATCCATTGTCTATTGCATTGTTGAGTGTCGTATTTTATTATTTTACGTCTTTATGTACTAAAAATTTAGTTGTGAATTATAATAAAAGTTTTTGTCCATTATGTGATGAATATTTCTTTGAGTAACTCGTAATGTGGGTAAGGGTCTGTTGTGATGTGAATTTTTGATTTAGTAACGTGTAATGCATGTCAAGGTTACTTGTGTGTTGGATACCTTATTCAGTAACATATAATATATATCTATACTCTTTCTAAATACGTTCTGTGGTTGATGCTTTATCGATTTACGTGTAATATAAAGTAGGATGTACTGATATGTTGTATATGAGATGTCTTATTCAGGAACATGTAATATACTTTGCTCAGTTCTAAGCATAGTTTCTTTTTTCCGCATTTATTAACGTAGGCTATAATATAGAAGCCAAAACGTCGTTTTCGAGAGACTGTTGCAATCCATTAAAGTTCTCGAATCTACAATGTCTTTTCTGTCCAGGCCTGGCATGGCCGAGCGCGTTAAGGCGTGCGCTCGTAATCCGAGGGTCGCGGGTTCGCGCCTGCGTCACGCTAAACATGCTCGCCCTCCCAGCCGTGAGGGCGTTATTATGTGACGGTCAATCCCACTATTCGTTGGTAAAAGAGTAGCCCAAGAGTTGGCGGTGGGTGGTGATGACTAGCTGCCTTCCCTCTAGTCTTACACTGCTAAATTAGGGTCGGCTAGCATAGATAGCCCTCGAGTAGCTTTGTGCGAAATTCCAAAACAAAACAAACTTTTCTGTCCGAAGCTCCACCTACAGTAATATCAGTTAGATCAAAGTAGAAAATTATTTCTTTTCCAGTTTTGTCTCTTTAATATTAATTTAATATTAACAGATGTAAATTAGGATCAGAACTAAATGGTAGTTTGTGTACCAGCAAAAAAAAACAACAACACCAAACTTGGGTTTTATGTTTCTATAGACAACTAATGGTGATGATGGGTAATATCCGACCGCAATAATCTTGCAGTATTTGTACGTTAAATTTGTCGAAAAGCTACACAAGGACTCTTTGCGATAACCTTTATATTTTTAGATGGAATTTGAGGACCATTTAACCATCAGGTCATGACCTCATTGTAAATACTGGTATCTTCACATCTTATTATCCTCATAACAAAATTATTGTAGACAAAATGAAATGTAAACAACAATCACGTTTCCAAATATGTCACCAACAGTAAGAAAACAGTTGTTTATAGGTAGATTTAATAAAGGCTTAATTTTCTAATTGTAAAAGAAATGGACTTTTGCAACAATATTTTCTTTTGAAATAATTTGACTTTTTAGCCATCACATAATCCTCATTTAAATATGAGTGAAGGGACCATAACTATGAAAGAATGAAATACTTTAGATGTCTCCAGAATGAAGGTTCTCATGATGGTTATAACGTTTATTATCATAAGTAACCTTTATAAATTTAATGAAGCAGCGGAATACGTGTTATCCTCATTTTACACATTTGTTGTGGACTTTATAAGCAGCGGAATACCTGTTATCCACATTTTACAGATTTACTGTGGTCTTTAGAAGCAGCGGAATACGTGTTATCCTCATTTTACAGATTTACTGTGGTCTTTAGAAGCAGCGGAATACGTGTTATCCACATTTTACAGATTTACTGTGGTCTTTACAACCAGCGGAGTATGTGTTATCTACATTTTACAGATTTACTGTGGTCTTTACAACCAGCGGAGTATGTGTTATCTACATTTTACAGATTTACTGTGGTCTTTACAACCAGCGGAGTATGTGTTATCTACATTTTACAGATTTACTGTGGTCTTTACAACCAGCGGAGTATGTGTTATCTACATTTTACAGATTTACTGTGGTCTTTACAACCAGCGGAGTATGTGTTATCTACATTTTACAGATTTACTGTGGTCTTTAGAAGCAGCGGAATACGTGTTATCCACATTTTACAGATTTACTGTGGTCTTTACAACCAGCGGAGTATGTGTTATCTACATTTTACAGATTTACTGTGGTCTTTACAACCAGCGGAGTATGTGTTATCTACATTTTACAGATTTACTGTGGTCTTTACAACCAGCGGAGTGTGTGTTATCTACATTTACGAATGATTTGACCACAGTATACAGTCTTTGAACACAGATGATGAGTTATTTAACTTTAGTAGCGATTTGCTAGACTTGGATAAAGAGTTTCTTCTTTCAAATAGTGAGTGAAGTTCGAGTCATATGATCCATCAAACAAATAATTTTATTAGAGTATCAAAGCTTAGTCATCTGGCTCTCTAAGAATAAAATAAGACACGAGTCTATTACTCGTTTAGGTGAGTCAGGGAACTAGGCTGAAGCATCAGTAATGCATAGTGAGTCAGGGGACATGGCTGAAGTATCAGTAATGCATAGTGATGGACATTACAGGGAGAAACTGCAACTTATATCATGTGTTAACACAGTTATCAGGAAGTGAGACAAATATCTCTGTGGCTAACTTCTAATAGTATATTTAACACCTTTTTGATGTCTTACAAAATATTTTCAAGATAGTTTATATTTTTATCTTGTAATGAATTAATGACATATATTACAGAGGGTTTCGTCTTTCAACATTATATAAACAAAAGTTAAATAAGGCTTAATGGAAGTGAAGAGAAAGATATACAGACATATAACATTACTTTATTTTAAAAAAATAAGTAAATATGTTATTAGTACTCTCATAAATATAGAACATTTAATATCTTTAACAGTGAATAATAACCATGATAATAAATGTGGACGGAATCTAAGAATGTTGTTTTGGATCTAAAAAGAAAACCAACTGCTTTAAATAAGAAGCGACTCGAAATGATCTAAATTCCCAAATTAAGAAACTAGTCAGAAGGTATAAGTTACTTAAATCTTAAACAGGAATCTTCGTAATACTTTTATGAGTATGTAATCTCGTGGAAATATTAGAGGTGCGTTTAATTTTTTTTTCCACGTCAGGTTTTATGTTTGAATACTTAGGCGTAGCCATAAAAAGTTTTAATACCATCATGTTCTACCCATAACAAACGCCAGGTCAGGCCATTATTATCCAACAAATGTGTCGTTTTTCTTTTAACAACAAAAAAGCCACATTCTTGAGATTTCCTTCAGAATGGAATTGTTGTGTCAGTTCGTGACTTTGTTTTCTTTTTTCAGCAGTATCACTAGGCCTATTGAAGGGAAGGAGACATATGGTGAAAAGGACAAACATTATGTTATTCTGGTTCCACGAAACTCTAGACTCGACAAACCAGAGACTGTGATTCAACTTGGTGATATGAAGGTTTCTCGACAAGCAAATTTGATAAAATGCTGGTTTTCGATTAGCCATGAAAATAACTAAATATTAATTATTTGAAATGAAAGAAACAGTTCAGGTCCTTCTTATCTGGTACATAAGTGTAAAATATAATACATAGAATATTGCTAAAACTAAACGAAGAACTCTCTTGTTGTTGTTGATATTAATAAAATATTTAGTAATAATACGAAAAAGACAAAAAACACATCTTTTTAATCATTTGAGTTAGGTATATTTAGAAGATTTGGTTTATAAGGTTTTACAAAACATCTGATCAAGAGACACTTTCTGGAACCATCTAATTAAAATAAAGAGAGAGCTAGAAAGAAGAAAGAAAATAATTATATCTGAAGTTGGTAAAATCACTCAAACTGTAGTTTACGTAATTTTTAACACAATAGTTAAGCCTAATGAGTACACTGCTTCGCCAGCTTTTAAAACTTCAAATTTTAAAAGTTTATACATATATTAAAAATACCAGGAAAAAGATAACCTCCGTGTAAGAAAAAAGCAGCTAGTTTATGTAATTCATAATTAGCATAGATTGAAAATTGGTAAATCTAATTTAAGTTTTTTATTATTTCGATAACAGAAAGTTTACGTTTTATCCTATAAATTATATTTAGTAGTATGCTATGCTTTTAAAGTAAATTTATTTTGTGTGAATAATGTTTAATCATAAAAGTACCCTGCTCTACACACAATCTCACAATAACAGACTTGTCTTACCGCTCGCTGTTTCAGTTTTTTTATTTTTTGGGTAGTGGTCTCTTCACAATAAACTATTAATAAAGCAATATATTGTATACACACATATCTACATCGTGTTAAACTACGTAAATATATAAATACAGCATTTTTCTCAGAACTTCTTTTTAACGTAGATGGAATCTAAAATGAATACAGTTAATAAGTTATTTTCAATTTTTCTTTTATAAGATAAAATTAATATTAACGCTCATCTCAAAGAGGACTTAACACAACCATATCTTCTTACTTGAAAACTGGGTATTTTCAAACAGTTAGGCCTTCGAAGCTTATACTGTAAGGTAGATGATGACGTTACGAATGAGTTTCTGTAGTTGGTTTAATACCTGTATTTATCCGTCACGTAAACTTCAGTATCAGGAAACGTAGAATTCTAGGCTAAGGCCCAACACGGCCAGGTAATTAAGGCACTGGACTCATAATCTGGGGTCGAGGTTCGAATCCTTCTCACACCAAACATGGTCGCCCTTACAGTCGTGGTGGCGTCATAATGTGACGATCAATCCCACTATTCGTTGGCAAAAGAGTAGCCTAAGAGTTGGTGCTGGGTGGTGATTACCAGCTGCTTTGCCTCTAGTCTTACACTGCAGAATTAGAGATGGATAGCACAGATCGCCCTCGTGTAGCTTTGTGCGAAATTAAAAACAAATAAACAGAACGTCATGCAAGAATCAGGTGTAATATTAATAATAAATAAAGCACAAAATATATTTAAATGCAGAATAGGAGATTTTATACAAATACACTATATAGCTGAGGTCACTAGGATCTTGTGTTTCAGCAACTGCCACCTCGTGGTGTGAATGTAAATTAATTAACAGACAGACGGGTATGTGGGCCTTGGTAATTATTATTCATTAGGGCATATTCAAGTTTATTTAACAACCACAAACATTATTTTGAGAATGGTATTACCAAATTAAAATATGTATCTATTGAAATAAAGCTTCTTACGTGCAAGCATGCTTATATTGGATTCCTCAACGCCTAAAAACACTGAAAGTTCCTTCTCCTAGCCTGACTTTGCGTTAGTGGAAGCCTTTAAACATCACGAAGTTGTACCTGCAGTAATCGTGTAACATCTTTAGGTTAATAGGTCCACACATTCTAATATTCAGTTATACTCCGAGAACAACTTCAAAGTTCAAGGTTCAGTGTTATCAGCGTGCAAGGCTCCTGCCCAGGGTCACGAGCTCTGAAACTGCTATAACTAAATGAGTCGATCTCGAAAAATTAAAAATGGGAGGTGATGATAGATAGTCGCCGATGATGGCCCTTCACTTACAAGACAGAAATAGGGGCTTCGAAACTCACGATTTTCCTGCCATCGAGCCACTTCTTAATGGTGTTCATAATGCGTCAGGATTCTTAGATTATAGGCTTGGTTGCAAAGCAGGCCACTAACACTGACACTTCCTTCTATTTCATTCTGAGAGGACAACGTTTGTAGGGTTGTGATACCAATTACAACATCAGACACATCGATCGAACCAGCTGCACGCACACAGCAAGAAAACATAAAATGCTAAGTGATGCTTCTAATTATCTTCTGTTGTGTGTTGTTCATGACTGTCAACGCCCTCTAATGACTTATATTTAACCCTCTGGGAATAACTAAGTTTTACTAAAGACACTCGATGGCCAATGAATTTTTTTTTTTTTTTATCATTACTAAACAAAGCCAGAATCTTCGGTTTGTTTTACTCAATGCGTACCTGGTACCAAACATTTTACTGGTTACATCCATGAAAATGTTACGTACAAGGTTAAAATTAACCATTGTAACATTATCTTGAGTTTAACCTAGTATTGCGAAGCTGTTGATAGTTTAAAATAATAAAAAAACTTACTTCAACCTTTTGAAAATCTAGTACTGTGTCATACATTTCTTATATTTACGTTTTTCAAACTCTCCCCCAAGCTTCTACTTTACAGACTTAAATGCTAAAATCTAGGATTTGCCTCCTTGTGATGGACAGTATGTAGATTGCCTGTTGCATACCCTTGCGATAAAAATAGAAACAAAGAAAGAGTTTGACAAACTGCAAAATAATACAGAAAGGTAAAAATTCTATTATCCTCTTATCGGCTCCAAACAATAAAAGTATGAAACTGACGAAATAACGTATTCCTATCTTTATAATCAGATAAAGTAAAAACAGTATATTTAATCAGTGTTATATCATTATTACAATCCTACTATTCGTTGTAAAAGAGTAGCTCAAGAGTTGGCCTTGGGTGATAATCTAGCTGCCTTCCCTCTAGACTTACACTACTAAATCAGGGACGGCTTGCACAGATAGCCCTCGTGCAGCTTTACGCGGAATTAAAAAAATATTATATATATATTTTTACACGTTGTTCATGCAGCAGTAAATGCCGTGAAATAAAGGATTTTTTTGTTTTTAATATTTTATTGCTCCACGAATTAAAATATCACTTGTTTCTTCTATCTACAAGTGTGATAGCTTTGAATTTTGTTATTTCTGACTCACCCGAAAAAAAAATAATCCTCGTGAATCGCTTCTCGAAATATTTGACATTTTCAAACTTACAAAACATCGTTCCTAATATTTATATTCTTACTCACTTAATAAGTATCATTATGTGTTTAGAAGGTATAATAAGAAACAAGAAATAACCGTCAGGTGCAGTTTGTTTGAAAGTGTTGTCCATCAAACAGGACACACTTGATAGTTAAAACTGATGGTGTAAATTCACTGTAATTTTCAATGACAATTTAATTGCTTTAATATCTTGTTGTTTTTTTACATCCCTGAATCATCTGCTTTTCATACGTTCCATTTTCTTCGATTAACATAAGAAATCCTTTCTCGCTTCCAACCTAAACATTAAACAAAAGAATTATAGTTTTAGAAAATCAGGTTTTCCTGTAGAGTTGTTAGCAACTGGATTACGCTAGTCTTACACGCCGCCTAGTTTTGGCAAAAATTAGTCTGCGATTTATGGTGTTCAGCCTCTTAACACGAATGATTATAATGAGCTCCACATCTCCACAAATCTTCATGTCTTAACATAACTGCCTACCAAGACATACACAAGCATTTCGTCGATTCTGATTCAAATTATTTACGCCGTAACTGGTTTGTGTGTTGTTGTTTTTTTTCAGTTAAGACATCTGTCAACTATTCTAAACGTACAAATACAATTTTAGTAACTCAAGCGAGAAGAGTTATACAAAACAAAGATATCAGGACACGTTGTTTGGTCATGTACATTCAGTTCAACGATTCCAATGCTCATGCATTGGAATATTAACATCCACCAAGCGTCACAAGATTTACAATCTTTGGCTTTCCCTGTGGATATAAAACGGTCTTTGTAACCAGACGATTATCACCAACAAAATAACAACATGCCAAATTATGTTTTTTCCCATCTAGTAAAAGTTAACATTTCAGTTCGACTTCTTTGATACTTAAAGGTTCTTCTGTAGTCAAAATATATTTTAATCAAAACTTTTTACACAGCTTAATGAAAGATTAATTAGCTAGATGTCACGGACTTTACGCATCAACAATGAACTTTCTGGCAACGGTATTTACCCACCAGCTTTGTAAAAGCAAAGGAAAAACAAAACTCTCTTATGTTCCGTAACTTCTATTTATCTACTGCTGAAATACTTAATAACACCCGCCTTCTTGGTCCTTCTAGAGAAAGATGTAATTAGATGCATCACCCGGTGGTCCAAAAAACAGTAACAATCGGCGTTTTTAATTAGCACGGACCCCACTGAGTTGGGGCTCGTAAGACCGGACGGACGGACTTCATAAGTTAACCAAACCCTCCTGCTATTCAATAACGCTAGAATAACCGATCTCTTTATTCTTAAGGTACTGCCCAAGTTCAGAGACTTCACTCTTGTGATATGATTTCGTATAGCGGTGATTTAACATGCTAACTAAAAAACAGCAACGCACTCGAGGCAAAGACTAATATATTACCAGCGGACGTCAGTGGCTTACAACGGGACTCATTTAGTTAAAGTGGAGAACATAATCACCCCTGTGTTCTTTCTGTCATATATTTCAAATATGTAGTCTCTTTTCATACTGTTTAGTGTGAAATTATTGTCATGTAATCCAGACAAAAAGGGAAATAGTAAAGTAATCGTAAATTTGCTCAGATCGTGAATTTCTACTCAATGTCTAACAAAACCACAGATATTGTTTGAAAAAAACAGGTTTAAAGACTACGAACTGTATGATGCTTCTAATGTTCCTTGGACAGAAATATATGAACAATATTAGTCGTAATTTTACGCTAAAATCACTGTAACTAAAATTAATGTCTCTCCATACATCTAAACAAATTACTTTCAAAAGAAATATTCGGAACTTTTTTTAACTTATTCTATTTATTATCATAGACGTTAAGAAAGTGAATGTTTGTAAAACTGATGTATGTGTACAGTATGTTTCCATTATCCTTGATACTTTAGAAGTGTAGTTAATACAAATCTCAAGAACATTTTCTATTCACTGTGTTGATTTTAGCAGGGAATGCTTAGTTTAAATAAAATCAGTACATAGCTGACATACGACTTAACTCTTTTACAACTGTATTAACCTACACGTTAACGTGGTTGTTTCCTTCAGGGCAGAAAAACAAACGTAATCTTTCAAAAATAATGTGATGATTCTTTTATGAGGAGCGAGGTGGTTACAATGTCTTTGTAAGATAATGCATCCTATTGTGAGTATTTGAGTTGTCAATAGGAAATACTGCTGTTGATGTTTTCTGAAGAGAAGTAAATATTGTTATTTCCTTTTATTTCATTACAAAACACCTAACAGCTCTAATAATCCTTTGATTTAAACTTTTTGAACATTTACCAGAAAAAATTTCCATAGTGTCTTGGTCTTTAGGTTTCTATCCGGTAAACAACAGAAGATATCTGATCCTAGTGGTAACAGACTGGGTCCAAGATTAGAGGTTGTATCCAACCCCAAATATACTAGTTTAAGCCAGACAAAGCACTGGAAGCCATTATGTGACATCACTTCTCTTGTTGCTGACTGAAACTAAGTCAGCATGAAATGAACTTCTTCTATGGTTGTACGATAATACAAAACAGCTTTCCTACTGTATTCAACTGTCTTTCGTATTATTTCTCACGCTCAAAGCGCGATCTGTTATAAACTACAGCACTGTCACGATAGTTAAACAATATAACTATACTGTAACAATTGGTGTTTTAAAGCACGTTTCAGTATTTCAAGATAACTGGATCTCAGAAGCACGAACTTGTTGAGGTTGGACTATTGCAGGTACAACTATTGATTTCCCTTGTCAGTAACAAGTTTAATATGGTTGTCTTAGACCGTATTGCTACGTAAATACATTTAGTCAGCTGCTCAACATTCCAAACATTCGTGTTTCTACACGATTTGTCAATCATGTCAATTTGGATTCATGGTTCTTCATAAAGGTCTCGCAGCATGTGCTAAAAACATGTTCGGGTAATTCTTACCACGTCAGTAATACAACTCATACATATAATTGGTCAAATTATTTTGGTGCCCTTGCTTTTAAGCTCCTAACATTACTTCACACATGGTTCTATTCTCTACTTCGTTGAAGTTTCAGTGCAGTTTACTTTAAATAATTTTCGAAGTTGTATAGAGTTATTCTAATTCTAAATGATCAAATGCATCGATTTTAAAAACTCCAAATTACATCAAAGTTCCTCAAGTTCAACTAATCCAGGCAAAACTAGTTCAAGTACAACTTGGTTGAAAGGTTAAGTTTGTTAACTATTCTACTTAATTTCAAAACAATCAATTTATTGCAGTTAATGTACGTTATCAGCAAACTGAAAGCTGATGTATCTTTCTCCAGAGACATGTGATCTCCTCTGAATGTTTAGAGAATTTGTATTTTCTGATATATGGTTAGAAGAGAAAAATACCTTGGTTTTATATACGCTAGTTAGCAGAATTGCTTAATTTAGAGCCTCTGTATAACTTTTGTTAGCTTTGATAGCCCATTTCTTTCATGAGGAAGAAATTTTCTCAACATTATTTTCTCAACCCTTACTTTAAGTTGAAGCATTTTAAACAGAGAATGTCGTCTCCTTGGGAAGCAGTTCAAACCTGACAGTGATAAGACATACTCTAAATTAATGCATTGATCAGTTATATAATGTATGGCTATTCTTGTATTAATTTGTTTGGTCAGAATTCAGCACAAAGCTACAGAATGGGCTATCTGTGCTCTGCCCACCACGGGTATCGAAACCCGGATTTTAGTGTGTAAGTTCCCCGGGTGGCACCTGCATTAAGGTAATGTATTAGGTTGTTCAGAAATAAACGTCGTTTTTGAAATGCGAAGTCTGGAATAGTATAAACCAGTGTTGTAAAACATACTTTAATCAAAGTAAGTACCTGTTGCTTCAACACACTTTTGCCAATGTGTAACGATGCAGTTATGCCCCTGCTGTAGAAATTAGAGTTTCTACGCTCAATAAACTCCCTGAAGGTTTTTTTCTGCAGCTGCCTGGTTTTGAAAACGCTTATTACTCAAAACGTTGACAAAGTGCTTGAAAAAAATGAAAATCTGTAGATGAAAAGTCTGGGAATAAGGTGGATGAGGCAAAATCTTCATTCCCAATTCATTCAAATTTTGGAGCATCATCTTTGACAGGTCTTATAACGCTGATTTTGTTGATCTTCAGTCAGCTCATGTAGAACCCACTTATCCAACCTTTTCTTATTTCCAGCCGCACTCAAGTGGTTGGCAATGCTTGATTTGCTTGTGCCTAGCTTTTCTGCAAGCTTATATGCTGTTGTGCGTTTCCCTTAATGTGTTTTCATTTAAGGATGGCTTCCTTCAACGGCCTTCATGGTCTCCAAGACTTCCATTTCCAACGTTCAGTAACAAATCTATGGCCGAATACCTGGTTGGCGTTCCGTGTAGTTTCGATAGCTTTTAGTCCAAGTTTGAACTCGCAGAGGAAAATCAGACGAAAGTCCTTCTTGTCCATGCTGCCTTGGAGGTTGTGAAACTTACTCTGAGTAGATCTGGACAGAAGACAATTAAGAAACCTTGTAAATGACAAGTGTTGGATTAAAACAACCAACCAACAATATGAAACTCAGTATTCAACTTCTAAATGTCACTGTAAGAATTCTGACATTTATTTCTGGACAACTTAATAAAAGCCTCAGGTTGTTTTACAGATGTTGAATGGTTGAAAGACATTTACAGGAACATCTAAGACATTTAGAATGCCCCCAGTGGTATGTCTGTGGACAAACACACTAAAATCCGGGCAGAACACAGATAGCCAATTGTGTAGCTTTGTGCTTAATTCTAAACAAACAAACAGACCATTTAGAATATTCTATATCTTTAATAACTTCATCATTCAACAAGTCACTGTTTTATTGGCCTCAGTGAAACCGGAACTAACATACGAGCACACATAAATATGATATTAAGATCCTATCTTTGTATGTCTGACCAGATATGTTACCTGTGTTAAAAGTTTATTTTGATTTGGTATTAGGATCCCACCTTTGTATGTCTGGCCAGATATGTCACCTGTGTTAAAAATTTATTTTGATTTGGTATTGGGATCCTATCTTTGTACGTCTTGCTAGATATGTCACCTGTGTTAAAGGTTTATTTTGAATTCTTTGTTGATTTTTTAACACATTTCAGCAGACATTTCATTATTTTTATTTGATTGGAAATAGTCTTTTCAATTCTACAAAATTCTACTTGTTGAGTTCTAACGAGTACAGAAAAGCATATTAAATGTAAACGTTGCTATTAACAGATCTGGTAATTTTAGTTTCTGAAGCTAGTATTTCGCTTTCTAGCATGTAATTAAAATCAACAGGCATGTCAGTTCAGGCCTCAGTTAAACTGGTTCTGGATTCGCTAAATTAAAAGTAAATAGATTTGATGTAATGACATACACGAAAGAGGTTTTCGTTTTAATTTTTTTAGGTAAAGCAATAATAGCTTTCCTACCCACAGTAGTTTGTAATTTAGAGTTTATTAACAGACTATAAGTAAAGGCAGCTAAACAATACCTTCTACCACCAAATGTTTCGGCTACTCTTGTCTGAATGATTTGGTGCGATATGACCACCATGTTTATGGAACAATTCCATGTGGTAACGATATGTAAACTCTAACCATTCAATTTAAAAGCTGGGGCACAATAGTCATTAGTTCGTGCCTGGTTCTGAATGAAAGATAACAACTAAGAGATCCTTTACAATGAAGCACAATCTTGTGTAGGAAAGTAGTAATGGTTCTTTGATTTGTATGAACTACCAGTTGATTCCCGGCTCCTTGGTAGCCAATCTTTCCTCATAAAGAAGTTCACTGCAGCTTTTTGTACCAACTAATAAGTCATATTTAAGATTCGAATCCATAGACATTTAATACAAGATGTTTTTTTTCAAACAAATAAATACTATAACGTTTTGGAAATATACTATTGTAGTATTAGTATCACTGATTTTTTTTTAGTGATAAATTTCTTTATTTTTAAAATCCATGTAGTCAACACGTTGGTACTTTCAATGCACACATGATCGCTGTGGAATTACTTGGTAGTTAGAGCGCTCGTCTCACAGGATGTTGGTCGGGGGTTCGAACCCTCGTCACGGAAATGTTAGCCCTTCTAGTCTTGTAAGTACTGTAAAGTAACCGTGAACCCCATTTTTCTATGACAAATGATAAAAACAACAAAAAACTAAATACCTGTTTCTATATCTGGGAGCTGTTTTAACTTTCAGCAATGTTCCACGAAGTGCATTTTTTACAGAATGTTAATGTTCACACGTTCGTGTTTGAGATTTATGAATATTGGAAAGGAAGCACATATGTAAACATAAATAGATGTTTTGCTTTTTTTCCGGGTATAAAATAAATGCAGTGAATATAATTTTCACACCAAGTATGTAAACATTAGTTTTATTGATACGATGTGCGTGAAAATTGTATTTTGTCATGATAAATTGTCTGTATTTTCAGAAAAGATAAGCCACAAATTCTGATTTATAAGAGTTTCTTTGATTGCCCAAATTTCACTAAACTTGTTTACGTTTGGAGATATTTTATCACCACAGCTAAAACTTGCTGTGACCAAACAACAACAATCATATTTTCTGACAGGGTTGCGAATGGATCTGTAGATCACCGACATTCAGACAGCTTGTCAAGTCTCCACACAAGTTGTCTACAAGAAAAACATAACCACTTTAGACAAGGGGAGAAAGGAGGCTTAGTTGTAATATCCAATTACAGGGCCCGGTCTCCTAACATCTGGCCTTGGTAAATTTTTTTCTTTTTCCATCGGCGTGACTGAGTGAACATCTGACAAGAAGACCAGCCTCTGCCTCACAGTTTTCTCACAATTCTTTAAAATTGTAATAACTTAGTAAACCTCGTATTCTGCCCTTGCTCTAAAAAATATCAGATATCCTGTCGACTGCTGCATATAATTATTATTTTTGTAAGGACAGATACATTATCAGATATATATACATTTATTAACGTCAGATTGGAGGGCCTCTTTATCAACAATAACATATTTTCAAGAGTGCTGGCTACAAACAAACGTTACATTAAAAGTAGTAATTGCAAGAATAACTTGTTTCGTTACATCATTTCAGTAATAAAATTATCATATTTAACAATGCCACCTCTCATCTCCTGGTTTAATGATAACAAATAAATATTGATATTCCAAAACATTTCTAACTCTAACCATATAACCAGTTTAGTAAGTTATATTCAAAAATTTGTATTCATTCTAAGTGTAGTCTCGAGTGAATACATTTTGTTACTGCTGGTACTTTAAATTTCTAACGATGGAGTGTTTTTATTTTTTGAATTTCACGCAAAGCTACACGAGGACTAACTGTGCTAGCCGTCCCTATTTCAACAGAGTAAGATTAGAGGGAAGGCAGCACCACCCACAGCCAACTGTTTGGATACTCTTTTACCAACGAATAGTGGGATTGGTTGTGACTTATAACACCCCCACGGCTAAACGGGCGAGCATGTTTGGTGCGACGGGAATTCGAACCCGCGACCTTCAGATTACGAGTCGAGCAGTTGAATGATTCAATGGATCTATAGGTGATCTTCTAAACAAACATCTGTAAACTAACCACATTGTGAGAATTATAGAGCACTTGTTCACATTGTCTCTATCTGTACTAGTTATCCACTCACAACACTCACATGTTTGGGTAGTAATTTTCATTTTAGTCTGTTTTTTGATAGTTCAAAATCGTATTGTAAGCCTAGTTATCTATAATTATAATAATGCTTTGTTTGTTTGTTTTTAATTTCGCGCAAAGCTGCAAAGAACATAAAAAGTCACCTTCACACGTTTTCGAACACTGCAAGTCAAATGAACACAACATAACCATAGAAAACACTAAAATACTAAATAAAGAAACAAACATAAACAAACGCAAAATTAAAAAAGCCTTACTTATACAACAACTTAAACCAAAAATAAACCAGTATAAAGGAACGCCATTATACCTATATTAATATTATAGATAAAATTATATATTCAAACATCAATCCCACCCTCTACATTACGACACTTAGTTACACAACCCCTTCCAAACATGTGGTCAGCTTCCGGTCAGTTACCTCTTTCTTTGTGAACCAGACGATGACCGAAGAAGGTCGAAACGTTGTTCGCTCTTATATTTGAAATATTTTCTCAACCCAAACGAGCCGTTTTTGCATATAAAATTCTCAACAAGTGGGTTTCTCGGCATCACTGATTGTTTCTATGGATTCATAACGCAAGAAATCACGTTTTGACACCTGGTGTGGCAGAGCACAAATAGTCCGTTGTGTAGCTTTGTGCTTAATTCTAAAGAAACAAACAAACTTTGTATTCGGACGTTACAACCTGCGAAATCACAAATATGTGAATAGGTTGCTAAATAATTAATTACAGGTAAACTTGTAGAATATTTAACTGAATATATCCCAGTATAAGGATTAAATACTTAAACAAATACAAAGCTCAGAAGGTAAAGTGAAGAAATAGAAACGCCGTACTTAACACATTAATTACTTAATTATGACAAGTGGACGTATAAAATTCAATCTTTTTTTTCATTATTCTAAAAATGCTCTATTTAAAGAAGTCCTGTCGTGATAAAGAAACTGGTTTAACCGTAAATATTTTTCGGGTATCTGCTAATAATAATTAATTGATAATATATATAACGTATACTTTTGTTGCAGAGTTTTTTTTTTAATTTTGCTCAAGGATATACGAAGACTATCTGCGCTAGTCGTCCCTAATTTAGCAGTGTAAGACAAGAGGGAAGGCAGCTAGTCATCACCATCCACCGGCAACTTTTGGGCTACTCCTTTACCAACGAATAATGGGATTGGCCGTTACATAACAACACTCCTACGTCTGAAAGGACGAGCATGTTTGGTGCGACGAGAATTCAAACCCGCGACTTTCAGATTACGCGTCGAACGCCTTAACCCACCTGGCGATGCGGATTTTAATTTCTTAATGTTGCTGTACTGTGCACGTTATTTATATTTATAGATCAGTTCGATCAATTGCTTTTCATTGTGTCTTATAGTTGAGTAGAAACAGATTAAAACACATAAAAAACGAATTCTCTTCGTGTTGTGTTTGCAGCGATGATTATTAGAGGTAGTTTACTGGTAGTTTTAATGTCAGGGTTAAGGACTTCGAAGTGGTTTTGAAAGGATAATAGCTACCATGATCATCAATTCTTTCAAGATTATAATTAAACGTACTCCATCTTGTAAAAATAGTTGAAAGAGAATAACAAAGACTTAAACCAACATGGCCTCGGGATCTCAATATTCTTAAACAAAGACGTAAGCCAATATGGCCTCGGGATCTCAATGTGCTTAAACAAAGACGTAAACCAACATGGCCTCAGGATCTCAATGATCGTAAACAGCGACGTAAACCAACATGGCTTCGGGATCTCAATGTGCTTAAACAACGACGTAAATCAACATGGCCTCGGGATCTCAATGTGCTTAAACAAAGACGTAAACTAACATGGCCTCGGGATCTCAATATTCTTAAACAAAGACGTAAGCCAATATGGCCTCGGGATCTCAATGTGCTTAAACAAAGACGTAAACTAACATGGCCTCGGGATCTCAATGTGCTTAAACAAAGACGTAAACCAACATGGCCTCAGGATCTCAATGATCGTAAACAGCGACGTAAACCAACATGGCTTCGGGATCTCAATGTGCTTAAACAACGACGTAAATCAACATGGCCTCGGGATCTCAATGTGCTTAAACAAAGACGTAAACTAACATGGCCTCGGGATCTCAATATTCTTAAACAAAGACGTAAGCCAATATGGCCTCGGGATCTCAATGTGCTTAAACAAAGACGTAAACTAACATGGCCTCGGGATCTCAATGTGCTTAAACAAAGACGTAAACCAACATGGCCTCAGGATCTCAATGATCGTAAACAGCGACGTAAACCAACATGGCTTCGGGATCTCAATGTGCTTAAACAACGACGTAAATCAACATGGCCTCGGGATCTCATTGTGCTTAAACGACGACATAAACTAACATGACTTCGGGATCTCAATGTACTTAAACAAAGACGTAAACCAACATGACCTCGGGATCTCAATGTTTTTAAACAAGAACGTAAACAACATGACGTCGGAATCTCAATATACTTACACATTACTGCTGTATTTGCAATATTTTTCAAACATACATCCACCATCTCGTAATTTGTAAAGAAAACTAACAAGCTTTTACATTTTATTTAAATTTTTCTTTGCATGCATCATAGGAACTCGATATTCTGGTTGGGACAAATGGAAAGCAGCGCTGGAGCTGTGGTCATTATAGTAGTAGTACTAGTCAAGAAGCATCTCAACCCCAACTGGCACGCCCCCTTTTGGTGTTACTCTAATTTGATATTATTTGTATTAAATTATTGTATCAGGAAAGTCCTCGAGTGGCGTGCTCGTGCTCATTATTATTTTACCAGCCGACACTGTTTTCGAAGCTTATATCTATGTCTTCAGTTCAGGCCTAGCTTTTCCCGCATTCGTCACGTGTAATGGTAGAAAAGGTTTTATTTTGCAAGGCGATTTGCTTAGCAAAGACGTCAGAGGTCACCATTGAAAATTTCAGTACATTTTATTTCATTTTGACTTTAAATAATCATTTTTCGTTGCTTTAATTTGTTTTTCCACGACCCACAACTCTCAGAAAAAAAACAAAGTGCAGGGTACAGAGTATTTTATTATGCATTTAACGTTCTGCCTTACCCAAAGAATATTAAACTAAATATTTTTATTGCGGAGAAAATTTTTATAGTTTCATAAAACTGTTGTCATGCACATCACAGATGAAAAAGAACGCGTGGGAGTGAACATCTGGGACTCAGTTGGCCCTAAGCATATCTAGACTCGAATCTTTATTCTTTTGTCTTTGTAATCTGGGCAGACTTAGATTTTCAGAACTGATGGACATCGATGAATTTCTCTCCTTAACAGTGTATTTCTTTAGTAAAATGTTCTTTGCTCTTCAAGAATTTTTTGCTCTATGAGCAGCGATTTCATGAGTGACTTATGAACGCCCTTGAACAATTTGTAAGCTCAACACCGGTGTTGCTTTTTTCTATTACGAGTAGGCCCGGCAAGGACAAGCGGGTTAAGACGTTCGACTCGTAAACCTAGGATCGCGGGTTCGAATTTCGTTTGCACCGAACATGCTCGCCCTTTCAGCCATGAGAGCATTATAATGTTACGGTCAATCCCACTATTCGTTGGTAAAAGACTAGCCCAAAGTTGGCTGTGGGTGGCGATGACTAGCTGCCTTCCTTCTAGTCTTACACTGCGAAATTATGGACGGCTAGCACAGATAGCCCTCGAGTAGCTTTGCGCAAAATTCAAAACAAACCATAACGAGTATTATTGTAATATGATGTTTCACAAACTAATAAAACCTAAGTTAACGTTTACCCAGGATAAGAAGTTATGTGTAAATAAAACGGATTTTGAAAACATTGAATACCAATAGTCTGACAAGATTTCATTATCTTTGGTAGAGTAGATTGCCTGTTTGTTTGTTTGCTTTCAGAAATTTGCGCAAAGCTACACGAGGACTAACTGCGCTAGTTGTCCCTAATTGAGCAGTGTAAGACTAGAAGGAGGGCAAACAGTCATCACCACCCAAAGCAAACTCTTGGGCTACTCTTTTACTAAATAATAGTAAGATTCACCGTCACATTATAACGTCCTTACGGCTGTAAGGGCGAGCATGGTTGGCGTGACGGGGATTCGAACCTGCGATCCTCGGAATACAAGTCGAACACCCTAACCACCTGGTCATTCCGGGCCAGGAAGGGAACATTGGAAGTGTCGACAATGGTTTACTTTTACAACTTAAATGCAGAGTGTATGTAGACAGGATGGTTATCACTACAGTTCCATCAGGATACTGAGACACGATGGGTGCTAAGCAGTGGGTTAGCGGGTTTGATCTATGTGCACATAGTGTACTGGTCAGCAGTGTATATATAGGTAGGATGGATAATGAGCGATGTGTAATTAAGATGGGTGCCTAATGTTGCGTAGATTGGGTTGGGATTAGCAGTGTGTTATCAGTAGTGTGTAGACAAGGTGAGTGATCAGTAATGTGTAAAAATAAAAATGGCGTTCTGTAGTGTGCGAACAGAATGTGTAGATTGTGCGTTCATACACAGTATCACAGAATATATGGCCTGGCATGGCCGAGCGCGTAAGGCGTATGACTCGTAATCCGAGGGTCGCGGGTTCGCGCCCGCGTCGCGCTAAACATGCTCACCCTCCCAGCCGTGGGGGTGTATAATGTGACGGTCAATACCACTATTCGTTGGTAAAAGAGTAGCCCAAGAAGTGGCGGTGGGTGGTGATGACTAGCTGCCTTCCCTCTAGTCTTACACTACTAAATTAGGGACGGCTAGCACAGATAGCCCTCGAGTAGCTTTGTGCGAAATTCCAAAACAAAGAAACAAATCACAGAATATAAATAAATATTTATCATACTCGCATATCAAACACCATTTGAAATTATTTTTAAGTGTTTTTGTATCAGAAAACATACGAATAAACGTACTGGAAATTTTAGTGACTCGATTTTTCTTTCGGCTAATATGTTAGTTCCATGTAAGTTCTTTGGGCCCTCGTCTAACGAAACGACGTTCTTTTATGGACAACATCGTTTCGTTATAAAGTTACATGTGTTTTTATTTTATTTTATATTTATCTTAACCGTCACTGACCGTGAACTTGACCTCTCACACTGGTTACTTGGTGTTGTACATCTTTCTATGTCATCTAGACATAGTTATCTTCTTCTGACAGTGGTTACTAGTCCGTGGTTCCGTTTTTAATTCGGCTGAGAATTATTCCTAAAATTGCTCAAGTTGAAAATGCCGCTGTTTTTATGCGGAACACTTAAGACTTGTTGAATAAAGCAAAAATTAATTATAGCAATACGGCCACCTGGTGAAACAGTTGAGCTGTTTCGAATTTGTTTCTGATTTCTGTAAATTACGCTTGCGCATTCTTTCAAAACAACGTACGACGTGTATCATAGATGTGTTTTAATTGTTTAGTGAACAGTTATTTTAACACATGAGAATTGTATGTGTAATAAGACGTGAACGTTTTGTTAACCAGAGGTTGTTTCAATAGCATAGTCATATGCTATTCAGTAGCACAGCGATTAGTCTGAGAGCTAATAACGTTACAAACCGGGCTTGGAATCCCGTATTAGGCAGAACACAGGTACCATATTGTATTTAATGGTATACAAATATTAATATTGTTTAAACAAACATATATTAACTAAAGTGACGCTATTTTGTACTGATGTTTAAATTTGTAAGTGTCGAAGTCGTGTGTAACACGTAACATTATTTTAAATCGCTAGGCCTTATTAACGGGACGTTGAAATTATCGCTACAGTACAGTTTAATTCTCAGTAAGCCCACGCAACAGGTGGCTTTCAATGATTTAGCACGCGCATATAAAGTCAGCGTAGCAGGTTCTGTCATCTTAGGTCAGGCATTGAAAAAGTAAAAAATTCTACATCTGAATATCATCATATTACTGTAAAATTGTAGAACTAAGTTAGTTCTAACATATATAATTAAAAAAGAAAGTTTCTTGTATACAAACTGGTACTTTATCTGTTAATACGTTGCTTATAAACAGATTTGACTCTTGCCAGAAGTATTGAACATGATAAAACAAAAACTTACAATAATTATAATGTGTTGGACAAATATATCAAGTTAGGTGAACTCTGTTAAATTTTAGCCCTGGTCTGTGCATGTCGCTTGGTTTAATCAGAAAATACAAACACTTAGTATTGTTCAATCTAAACAAAACAATCAGAAAATACAAATACTTAGTGTTTTTCAATCTAAACAAAACAATCAGAATATACAAATACTTAGTGTTGTACAATCTAAACAAAACAATCAGAAAATACAAATACTTAGTGTTGTTCAATCTAAACAAAACAATCAGAAAATACAAATACTTAGTGTTGTTCAATCTAAACAAAACAATCAGAAAATACAAATACTTAGTGTTCAATCTAAACAAAACAATCAGAAAATACAAATACTTAGTGTTCAATCTAAACAAAACAATCAGAAAATACAAATACTTAGTGTTGTTCAATCTAAACAAAACAATCAGAAAATACAAATACTTAGTGTTGTTCAATCTAAACAAAACAATCAGAAAATACAAATACTTAGTTTTCAATCTAAACAAAACAATCAGAAAATACAAATACTTAGTGTTCAATCTAAACAAAACAATCAGAAAATACAATACTTAGTGTTGTTCAATTTAAACAAAACAATCAGAAAATACAAATACTTAGTGTTCAATCTAAACAAAACAATCAGAAAATACAAATACTTAGTGTTGTTCAATCTGAACAAAACAATCAGAAAATACAAATACTTAGTGTTCTATCTAAACAAAACAATCAGAAAATACAAATACTTAGTGTTGTTCAATTTAAACAAAACAATCAGAAAATACAAATACTTAGTGTTCAATCTAAACAAAACAATCAGAAAATACAAATACTTAGTGTTGTTCAATCTAAACAAACAATCAGAAAATACAAATACTTAGTGTTGTTCAATCTAAACAAAACAAATCTTCTTTTATTACAAATATATCAGCCACGGATCATGACACTATTTGGTGATGCAGGCCTGGCATGACCAGGTGGTCATAATAAAAGTATATCAGCCACGGATCATGACACTATTTGGTGATCCAGGCCCGGCATGACCAGGTGGTCATAATAAAAGTATATCAGCCACGGATCATGACACTGTATTTGGTGATGCAGGCCCGGCATGGCCAGGTGGTCGGGGCTTTTGACTCATAATCTGAGGATCGCGGGCTCGAATCCCCGTCACACCAAACATGCTCATCCTTTCATTCGTATGGACGTTGTATAGTAGTGATAAATCCTACTATTCCTAAGTAAAACAGTATCTCAAGAGCTGGCGATGGGTGGTGATAACTAGTTGCATTACACTGCTAAGTTAAAGATGGGTAGCGCTCGTGAAGCTTTGCGGAAAATTCAAAACACACGAACATTAAGGATGCAGACAATGTATTCCAGGAACCTTGAAGCCCTCCCACCTCGAGGGTAGTCCATGCCGTATTGAAGCTCTCCCACCCCGAGGGGAGTTCACGACGTAATGCTCACAGAGCTTCTTCAATTTTTTAACTTAGGGAGGTAAAAAACTGTTTATTTATTATCTTTCACTTACTCAGCTAAAGAACAGAAAACATTTTGTGATGTAACTAAGAAATATCATGGGTTTTTGAAAGAACACTGAAACTTGACTGTAAACAAAGATAAATAACTATTAATCATTGCCTTTCGTCAGTAGCTCCAACATTGTCACAGTTTTAAGTTGTCAACTGTTCACAGAGCAACTGAGATGTTGACATTCCTTATCTTTCCTTGAAACTGAAGTCAAATAATCAGTAAATTGTGTTTGTTTCACAGTCGAGGAAGTTGCATTGAAAAGCCACCAAAATATCTATTATTTTGTGTGAAAGTTTTAGGCTTGAGAGGGAATCTCAGGACAAAATAAGAACTTTTAAATATAATAACAAAATCTGAATTGTGTTATAAGTCAAAGTTATATGAACAATAACTTGAATATAATAACAAAATCTTAATTGTGTTATAAGTCAAAGTTATATGAACAATAGCTTGAATATAATAACAAAATCTTAATTGTGTTATAAGTCAAAGTTATATGAACAATAACTTGAATGAATTAAACTAGACAAGTTTAATCTGGAGCACTTAAGGAGGAAAACATAGCAACAAACAACATTGTCAGTCTCGATACATGTCTCAGACACTTCTGTTTAAGTGTATCATCTGTTGAGGGAAATGTTATTTTCTGCACACACAGTCAAAAAGTGAAAAACTGACCTTGAGGCAAAATGTTATCCGAAATAACCTGAACCTAAAGGTCAGTTCCAGCTAAGTTTCAAAATATATTATTTCGCACTTAAGAGAGAATTCCGTAAGGTAAGACTCATAAAAAATGGCGAAAACTCGAAGTCAAATAGATGTTGTTGTTGTTGTTGTTTTGAATTAAGCACAAAGCTACACAATGGGCTATCTGTGCTCTGCCCACCACGGGTATCGAAACCCGGATTTTAGCGTGTAAGTCCGCAGACATACCGCTGAGCCACTGGGGGGCAAGTCAAATAGAACAATTAACAATTAACTCACTTCGTCTTTGTTGTATTATGTACTTAACATGCAACCACTAATTAATACACAAGGCGTTTACTTAGCTACACTATTCTAACATAATGATAAGAACTAAAGTAGTTAATGGTATATCCATACTTTTAAACAAAACTGTTCGAAGTTTTTATTAGTATTGTAATTTATTTATTTAATACTTGGACTTAATACAGAAATTACACCAATACATTTCCAAACGTCTTAATTCGACTTGTTATGAGCCAAATTACAAGTAATTAATTAGCTATTATGAATTCCTTAAAAGTTGGGAGGTAATAGGGTGCGGGTGAGAAATGTGAACTGAGTTTAGTACACGTGTGCATCTGATATTCTATTATCATTACACACATTTACTTAAAACATCCAACGTAGCCTTTAGTATACTGATTAAAGTCTCCTTCCACGTATGAAAGGCAAAAACAGAAGGAATCTATAACTATATGATGTCTCTAAAGGAAGTACGTGTTCCTGTATAGAATAATCTTATGTCCATAACGTAAATACGCCATCTATTCAGAAATAAGTGCAAACAGGAAAACACACAAAATAACAGTCAGTTTACTCTGATTTTTCTGGGTTTATTCAAAACAACAAACAATTATAGCATATCCTAAATATGACTGAATTCGACAAAAACACATTATTAACATGTATTTAATAAATATGGCGAGATTCAACATAAACCACATTATTAGCATGTATTTAATAAATATGACAGAATTTAATAAAAAACACATTATTAACATGTATTTGATAAATATGATGGAATGTAATGAAAACATATTATTAATATGTACTTAATAAATATGACTGAATTCAATAAAAATACATTATTAATATGTATTTAATAAATATGACTAGATTCAATATAAACCACATTATTAAGACGTATTTAATAAATATGGCTGAATTCAATAAAAATAACATTATTAACTTGTATTTAACAAATATGAATAAATTTAATAAAACCACATTATGTACACGTATTTAATAACTACGACTGAATTCAATAAAAACCACATTGTTAACATGTATTTAATAAATATGATTGAATTTAATGAAAAACAAATTATTAACATGAATTTAATAAATATGACTAAATTGAAGAAACATCACATATTTAACATGTATTTAATAAGCATGACTTAATTCAATGAAAAACACATTATTAATATGTATTTAATAAATATGGCTGAATTCAATAAAAACCAAATTATTACTACGTATTTAATAAATATAATCGAATTCAATGAAAACAACATTATCAACGTGTAGTTAATAAATATGACTCAATTCAACAAAAGTCACATC